>JAQISU010000433.1:6287500-7000000 GCA_029339505.1 Unio delphinus | reverse complement strand
ATCGCATCGAAATTAAATGCACTTTATTAAGAACCGACATTCTTTATGAAGCGCCACTTTTCTTCATGAAAATATACGTTTCTGTTGGGGTTGGACGTTTAATGACATTATTTTAGTGAAAAAGTAGCATTCTTCACGAAGATTGCGCTTTGGACACGAAAAAAAAGAGCATTTTTGTAAATACCCTAACATCAACCTCTACTTTAAAAAATCACCCTTCTTGAGGATTTGTCTTTTTCGTACCGAATGTAATTTTCGTGAAGAGTTCACAATTACGTCGCGAAAACATTGTTTTCCGGAATAAATAATTTAAAAAAAAATAAAGATTGTATCATTCCACCGAATACTGACCATTTTGTGTTCTTAAACGCGACAACATTTTTCAAGGGAATATTTAGTGTTCGACAAGATAAGGAGCAGATGAAAGATCGGTAATTACCGCTTGTGTCTGATATATTTTAACTAATAACCAACGCTTCGTCCTGGTTAAAATTATTTTAACTAACAACCAACGCTTCGTCCTGGTTAAAAACGAGATCTATTTCTTATTGTAGAGATGTTCATTTTAATCAGACTGACATTTCCCAACCCCCTCCTTTGTACAGTACGTACCGGCACTGTGTATATCACGTCCCGACACTATGCACCGACACTGTGTACAGTGGATACAGACACTATGTATACTAATTACCGACACTATCTACACTGTATCGACACTACGAACGTTCGCTACGTACCGACACTACATACACACACTTCATACCAAAACTATGTACATCACGTACCAGCACTAAGTACACTACGTCTCAGCGCTATGTACACTGCACTATGTACACTGCTTACCGACACAAAATACGCTCGCTGCGTACCAACACTACGTTCGCTACGTATGCTCACAACGTACCGACACTATGTATATTACGTACCGACATTATGTACACTCCGTTCCGACACTACATACAAATCCATAAGTACCGAAAATATTACTCCATTTACAATAGTTGTGACAAAAGTGCAATTTTCATGATAAATGTAATTTTTTTTATATATATTTGAAAAACGCGTCGTTACACATCGATGTAAAGTTGTAAAGCACCTTGCCAACGTTAGGTGCAAAAAGTAAAATATGCGAAATCATCTGAATAATACTGAATCTTGAAATATAGTGGTCCTAAATATTTTTGTATTCTATTAAAACCAGATAATATCGATATTTCATGAGATTATGAGCCATGTAATTTCTTTCTCGAACTGAGAAACCCCGACATTTTTTTTTACGTGTACGAATGAATCCAGTGTTAACTGATGACATCCGTGGATGAACCGAATTCAGTCGAAAGCTGGAACACTATATTTTATGACGTCACCGTTGTAGACATAAGAAACTAAAACCACGCTATGTCGGATTGTGTTCATCCCAAATTCGGCCTTCAAAGCAAGCATCCAGTGTACCAGCTGATCATTATTCAACCAAGTCTTATTTTTCTCTAATGTACGCTTTCTCTTCTCATATCAGCTTTTTCAAAAGACTGCCTCTATAATCAATTTGTGCGCCACGTGCGAATGTTGATTCTATTAGATAAGACATTAACGGAATTTGTCGAATGTATCACGTTACAACTTTTGCAGCATTCTCGAAAAAGAATGGAATTATGAGCGACTTTCGTTGACTGAATTAAGGTGTGTGTGTGTGTGTGTGTGTGTGTGATTTTATAAGTTAATTTAACTTAGCTTTAAAAAAAAATTCAGTCATATCGCTACGATGTCTGCAATGTGGCAGTTTCTAGTGGTATCAAGCACTGGGGCATCATGCCGTATGTGACCGGGTGGGGGACATCATGCCGTATGTGACCGGGTGGGGACATCATGCTACATGTCTACACACCAGGTCGACCAGTCCTAACACTAACCTCTTAACGCTGAGCGCCTAGCGAGGCAGCTGTTATATTACCATTTTTATAGGTTTTTAATTGGTATGACAAGGCCGGGGTTGGAACGTACAACCTCCCGCTCCCGAGGGGCACGCTCTAACCACTAGGTCACCGGGGATGGGGTGGGGCTTAAACCTCTTAATTCTTAACTGAATATTTGATTTAAACTTAACATTTTGATTATTTCAACGAACCGGTTATGTCAAATAGCTTTTTTAATAACGAAATCGTTTCCTTCCTTCCAATCTGGAATTTTATTGGAAGAATGATGAAATTCAATTAAATAAAATTAAATGCAGTCTTCGTGAAATATAAGATTCTTTTCACTAAAAGTTACATCTTCATAACAATATGTGATGTTTTCGTCAAGAAAGTCATTCATCTGAACAAGTTACATCACTAAAACTTGCACCGATTTTGACATGTTTGGCCTGGATGGCAAAAAGGCACTTAATTCATAATCTTTCTCACGAACATTTGTTTCTCGTGAAAAGCCATTACATTAATGACACGAACGAATATTTGATAGGGATCCCAACCATGGGGTCCTTGCAGTCGGGCAACGTAGATAAAATGCAAATAAATAAGGCGATAGCCAATATATTATTCGTAACACACGCGTATCACGATGTAAACGAAGCATGAAAATGTAAGCGTGGCACATGTAATTGTGCGAATCCAAATCAAAATGAACTCAAGGGTTTAGTAATAAGCTAAGTACAGAGTACTTGCATTTGCTGTTCCAGTTTTATTCTCAGACTATTTATGTCCGACTTAAAATTTGTTCAACCTCAAGAAAAATTACTCGACCCAAGCCAAAACTAAGACAAAAGGCAACAGGACCTGAGTATCGAGTCATGATCAATGCAAAACTTTAAACAAAATGAAACGGTGCCCAAATGCTGATGCTGAGGTCAGAAAATTAGCTGTAAGTGTCTCTCTCCTCACAACAATCATCCATAGACAATGGCTGCATGTCATCCGGCCAATGCGAGTCTTGTTGTCAAATTCTACGCGTCACAAAGTGTAATCAATTATATTTTGGATTTAATGGAGTTATTATCTTGGATGATTTTGCCGATCAATCTGATTATAATCCTATTGTTTTGGCGATAAGACAGTCATTTAATACAAAACTCTCTGATCACCTTAAGTTTGAATAATAGGTTTGGAAGTGAATGTAGCTTTATGCCTTGAATCCGTGTTTTATCCTTTTTGGTATTGAATTGGGTTAATGTGCACGTCATCAGTTAGTTATATAACAGACGGGATATAATAGGTCACGCTCACTGATTTTCCGTTATCTCCCACGTGAATGCTACATACCGAGCGAGGTACAAAAATGACCGTCAAAGGACGTCACGCAACGAGATTGTCTCCAATCGGTGGTCTTTGTATTCCGGCCAGCCTGAGCCATGAGATGAAATGGTATTGTTATAACGTAAACCGATAACACTTGATACATGTCTACATTTCAATGAAGAACTTGTATAGCTAACGTGAAATTTACACCAACTCCATAGTTCGTGACTTAGCAATTTTGACATATGTCTAGACGGAGTACAGTTCCAACATTGCGTGAGGATTCCTTCTTTTGTTTCATTTCTCTTGATCATGCATCTGTATATATCCGTAGCCTGTAGGTCTCGTCGTCTGTCTTTGGTAGATCCATGCCAGAAATGTTGAACTTAGTCTATTAATGAAGTACTGGGGTATGAATCCTTCAAAACTACTGAACTGTTCAATATTTAATGCGCGCAATATCGCTGATGCATGAAAAGCAATGGCTGCTGTAATTTTTTGACGATACAAAAGATACAGATCCATAAGACACACACACACACACACACACACACACACACACACTGGTTTTAGAACCGATCTGTCTCTCTCAACTTCTTGTTTAAAAAAAACAATATGTTCGACACAACAAGATTTGACCAGTACTTTTCAGTGACTTTTGAATACCATGTCCTCTTAGTTTTACAATCCTATCAGAAACAGCGATGCTTTTCGTGTTATGAAGATTGATCGCATCAATATGTTCCGAACGGCGCTTATAATTTTTCATTTTTTCAAAGTTATCAATAATTCAGTTATAATATGATTGCTAACTCAACAGGTGATCAGAAAAAAACCTCATGACGGTGCCTGCCTATCTACTTATCGACAAGCAGATAATGAGCTGAATAAGATACGACTGTATCTAGCTAAAACTAATAGTTCACTTCTCATATTGAGCTTAATAAGATTTTATCAAGCTAAACGCGTACTTCACTCATCATAATGAGCTTAATCAGACTGTATCTAGCTAAACTCGTAGTTCACTCATCATACTGAGCTTAATAAAACTGTATCTAGCTAAACTCGTAGTTCACTTCTCATACTGAACCTAATAAGACTGTGTTTAGCCAAACTCATAGTTCACTCGCGTATCGATGAATAAACTGGGGCAATATTTATGTATTTACGCAACCGCGGTTGGTGCTCATGTTATGTACAGTTTATAAAGCTTATTATCCGAGTACGATTGCTGTAATTACAAAAATAATTATTCTTTCTTTCGGTTTAGTAAAAATAACGCCTAGTACAATTTGGTTCGTCTGGACAATACAGCAAACTGAAGAAGCATATTCAGTACGTTTCAAAAAGATTATGTGAAGTGCCAAATTTCGGTCGATCTATTAATAAACCATTAGTTCTGGCCAGATAGCCATTAGTTAAATTTGTGAGACACAGCGTGCAGAGGAGAAGTATCGGTATAGTGGGATGTGGCCGTTGTACTAATTAGCCGTATTTATACTGGAGCCAGTACTGACCGACGGTGACCTTGTAAAGTTTCATTTTATCACGAAAATGTCAGAATTGAGAGAAAACAGAGATTCTGTTACTTAAAACCAAAGCGTGTCATATTGACACGCTGACGTAAGCGACTTTTGGAGGGAAGTGGGCGAAAATACATTTGATTCTGATTGGTCACGGTTAAATAAGGGGGGGGGGGTGTTTTACACGAGAAATCTTTAGACATAATATCTTACTAGCTAAATTAGAATTTAGTCTGACTTGTTCCTGTGAGAGGAAAACAGTGTCGAATTATTTTAGTAAGGCTCCGGATGGGATCTGAGTGAAAGTCATTCGTCAAGGAAGCGTGGTCGAAAACCGCCAAAACCAACGGTTGAGTGACGCACCAAACACGAGTTATTTGTCTCAATTTCACGTTTATTGTGATGTAATTGATATAATGTTTGCTTCGTTTACAGGTCTACATGATTTTGTTGATACATTTGTATGATTAGTTTCATTTGATACATTAATTTTATTAATATGTTTTTGAATTATGAATTAGAATTTTTACCTTAGTTCTTAGTTACGTAGTGTTAATTTTTGTCGTAAAAACACTATGTTGAATTATGAATAGGAAGTGTTACGTTAATTATTGAATTAATCATATTGTTTGAATAATGATTGTGTTCTAAGAATTTAATGTATTACATTAAATAATGATTTACAAGAACACATGTGAATTCACCGAATTTTGATGTCATGGGTAATTTAGCGACAGTGTATAATTCAACGTCTCGTTATATATTACGTTAATGTATTAGGTCAAGGCAAATCGAATTAACAGATGGTTTAACTGCATTGATTTGAAGACATGTGCAGTTAATTACTAGCCGTAAAATTGATATCACTGATAGAAATATCTAATTGTTCGAACCAAGAATAACAAACAGTCTCGACTATTATCAGTGAAACGAGAGACTTTGGTTGTTTTAATTTTCTTTTTGGAAGGAAGAAAATAGCTTTTGGGAAAGAAAGTGAAGTACGGAAAGAAGGGAATTGTGAAGGAGAAATCGAGAGGTGTATACATTGATACAGTGGACAAATCTGAGTTCAAGCGGAACATCCACGAGGGAAAAGTATCTCGAGAGATAGTAGCTTCTAGAACAACACTGGATTGAGCAAAGAACGTGGCTCGAGGATAACAGGTTATGAAAATCGAACAAAGCATTGACTTCGATTGCGACTCGATCCTATGATGATTTTTGTTTTTACAATCAGTAATAGAACGGCTAATCTGTTTAATGCTATTTCAAATCTATTTGTAATTCGGTGAAAGTTTATTTCTAAACCGCGTGTATTCCTAATGAAAGGGAATTTCATTGTGTATGTATTTGATTATTTATCTTTACGGGGGCTCGGATTTGTTTTGTTCAATACACCCGCTCAGGTTACCATATACATTCTCTTACTCGAACCGGGCAATTATACCGTGGGCGGTCATCTCTTAGATAACGAGTATCAGAGGGGAGTGGGTTATATCATTATTGTTATATGTTGTGCAATACCCTTTGACAAAGTGGGACGTAACACTTACCCTTTGACAAGTGGGGCTTATACAATAGTATGCGAGTAACGCTTATGACCCGCGAGAATCTGACACATTACAACCCCGACCGAGTCATATCAAACATAGATATGCTACTAGTAGCTGCCCCAGAAGGCCCTCAACATTAAGAGGTTATCGTGTATCCGCCTGGTGTCTAGACAATATGACTGGGTGGGCATCGTGCTACATGTCCGCGGTATGGTGCCCCAGTGTTAGACCACTATAAACGGCCACACTGCAGACAGACATCGCAGATGACTGAAAATTTGTTAAAGCTACGTTAAAAATCCAAATCACACACTTTCAACACACACACACACACACACACACACACACACACACACAAAGATATATATATATATATATATATATATATATATATATATATATATATATATATATATATATATATATATACACACACAACCGAGGTCATTAACGTGTTTTTCTCTCGAAAAATGTCGTTTCCCAACCTCCCGTTTTGTAGACTAATGGAATTATGTATCATTATGATTTCACAAGAGCTGCCTTTTCCAGCTCTGAAATGTTTCTACTTTTCGTGATTGTTTCAAACAACAGTTGTGGAAGAAAAAAATCATGTCGCACCTTATTGTTGTTGTATGGTTTAACGCCATTTTTCAGCACATGGCGGCCAGTATTAATGGCGGAGGACGAACCCGGGAAACCCTCCGGAAAGAACCACCGACCAACGAAAAGCTTCTGGCAAGCTTTCTCACATACCCACATGTGTCGAATCTGAGACTCGAACCTAAGTAAACAGGGGTGAGAAGGCAGTGATCCGTAACGGAGAGCGCTTTAGACCACTGGGGGGGGGGGCATGTGACACCTTAAGCTGTATCCTTATTGTACACATATTGAGTTAGATAACATCAAGATAGTAATACGCCTCGTGGAATTAAATAATGTAAAGATAATGCGCTATACTGTAATGATATCGTGCTTGCTTTGCAGCGCGGAGATACAGAGTTTGAACTCGGTTTCGACTGCAATGTTCTTGTTTTTTTTTTTCTCCAGCTTTTGTTGTCTCCTTTAACATAAGCGTCGCATAGATCACACCACAAAAATATAACTGCTGAGTAAATCTGATTTAAAACCGTAGGTCGACAGATTCGGCAACCTAGTTATAAACTGATGTATGTGTGTGACATTTCAGTCAGACAACATTATAGATAGTGCCATGTAAATAAGATCTCTAACCTTCTGACGTTAGAGTCGTGCTTGTGGAAAATAGTCCCGCATTTCCCATAAATCACCTATACTCAACTGATAACTTTCATACAGTAATTAACTAATTTGGTGGAAAAATTATTTTCGGCAAACACTCTAATCTTCCTCTATTTGTTCCTCTTAAAATAAAAGCTCCCGGATGTTGAATAAACAAACCTTGAAGATGTGAATTAATGACGCTCTGAAAACGTTTATTTGGATAGTTAAATATGTCCGATTGCCTTGATAGCAAATGGGACAGAACAGAACGCTTAGATAATAAAAAAGACCTTTACAAGAACATTTGCCATCTTCTTTCATACATTTCGTATTTTTAAAACAACAACAAACAAACAACGATTTTAGCGAGGTGCCATATGGCAGGTGAATCGTTTTAGAAAACATAAGAATAAATTGGAAGCCTAGTAAATATATGTGTAAATATATATGTAGGTTATAAAAACCGTATATATTAGCTTATATATTGAGCCCGGGGCCCCGAGTGGTCTAAAAATCTCTCCGCTATGAATCAATGCCACCTCACTTCTGCGTGGTTTCGAGTCTCAGATTTGGCCGATGGGGGTATGTGAGAAAGCAGGCCAGTAGCTTCTTGTGGGAAGGTGGTTCATTCAGGGTTCTTCGTCCAACATTAATACTGGCCGCCATGTTTAGCCTATCGTGTGCTGAAAAATGGCGTTAAACCTGACAACAACAACAACGTTGAGCCCAACTGTAAATTGCACAGACCCAGATTATGCGCGGGCAGATCTGGGTGTATGCAGTTTGTTAGGAATAATCAGAATAAGTAGAGCAAACAACATTAACTCAGATCAGCCGGCGCATTATGCCATAGCAGACCAGGGACTAGGTTGTTTGCAGTTGGACTCAACTTACAAGCGAGGAAACCATGTGATTTTGTCGCCTCTTGGTTTTGAAGCAAAAACAATACGCAGTAACTTCAAGGAGAGTGCCAAACGATAAAGTATTAATTTAAGATAAAACGCACAACTTTTCACAAAAACGGTTTTATGTACTGAAACTACATAAAATGCGGAGAAACAAATGAGACCTTTTTTGTTACTTCTAGCTTCTAGAACAGGAAAGTTTACAACTCCGCCCGAGATAAATTAGTAACGAAAGAGGTCAATGTTCTGCCTCATTAAAATAGTGTCACTTTCAACTAATAGACATTAACTGCGAGATAATCATTTATTTGGACATTAACTATAACGATCGGATTCGCATTTCAGGGTCGGGAGATGTTTAATCACAAATAGCTGTAAAACTGTAATGATACTTTAAAACAATTTTTGTTTGTGTGTGTTGCTATTGTTGCAATCGGAACATCTCGGTTCTTTGCAAGCGTTGTTTCTTTGGGAGGAGGAATCTCAGATGTTACGAGTTTATATGTGTATATATATATATATATATATATATATATATATATATATATATATATATATATATATATATATATATATATATATCCATTACAAACATGCTCTTTAATTTATATTGTATATGGCTGAAAATGCACATAAATGACAATATTATAGTTATAATTATATCGAATACTATGGGTTACTGGTACAGCCCAAGCGCATTGTTTCTATTTGTTAATTTTTAAAATATCTTTTATACTTACGTAAAAAGCAAAGGTATTAAACTTTATTTTTTAAAAATGCATTTTTGGTGTACAATGTGTGAACCAGGCAGGCATCAATATCTGACAAGTGGAAAGCGAAAAATGCTTATAAAGGTGACCCAGGTGGCCTAGTGATCTAAGGCGCTCACTTTCACAAATGACTGGTATCATAGCCTCAAGCTCGGCCAGCGTGGGTATGTGAAAGCTTGCCAGTAGCTTTCCGTTTGTCGACGTTTCTTTCCGTGATCATATATACTGGTCGTTGTTTTTTTAATTTATTTAGCCACCATGTGTTGAAAAATGGCGTTGATCCCAGAACAACAAAATATGTAAACCAGATGGCCCCCATTAATTCATACCTGGTGTATTAGGCTTGGCGAGTCCTGGTTGGATTCTTTTTTTTTTTTTTTGAGGGGGGGGGGGGATAGTTAAAGTCCCTAAGCCGTTCTGTTCAAACTTTCATTTTTTTAAAAAATAAAGTTTACGTCTCAATCTTTCTTTGCAAACTTTCATTTGTTCTTTAAAACTTTACGTTTATTTTAATTGGCACCATGCAGCCATTACATACACACACATACATACAGGGACATACACATACACACACACATACATACAGGGACACCGAGTGGCCGAGTGGTCTAAAGCGCTTTCCGTTGCGGATCACTGCCATCTCACCTCTGTCTGCGTCGGTTCGAGTCTAAGATTCGGCTAATGTAGTTATGTGAGAAAGTTTGCCAGTAGCTTCTCGTGGGTCGGTGGTTCTTTCCTGTGGGTTTTCCTGAGTTCTTCCTCCACCATTAATACTGGTCATGTATAGCATATAATGTGCTTAAAAATGGCGTTAAACCCTACAACATACATACATACAACCATACATACAACCATACATACAACCATACATACATACATACATACATACATACATACATACATACATACATACATACATACATACATACATACATACATACCAATGTTAAATTTGACGCAACCACAATTGGTAACATTCGCTATAAAAAAAACGTGCTGCTTTGTAATATACACATATAAAACAACGTTATCTACCAGTACAAAACGATGTATGACACGCCTAAATGTAATGGTGCAAAATTTCGATGCGATAATTTCGCTATACATTTTTGTTGTGGTCAGTGTGACAAGTAAACATTAAACAGTAATGCTGACGTACGGGCTGGGCTCGCAATACATTGCTGACTGCGACGGATGAAATCTGCTCTGTTTGGGGCATGAATTGAATTTTAGAGTCTTTTCGATAACGGTACAACACATATGTCAATGTAGGGTTAAGTGTAGGGAATGACAGAATATCGAGACACGGTAGAGCAAACTATTTGGGGAATCTTGGGCCGTTTGAAACATGTGTCATAAAATGATATTTTACGGAATAGTTATTAATAAAGGCGGACTAGAGATGATTATTCTGACCACAATGAATCGTCTTTGATCATCTCTCAGATAATGATAACCAAAATCCACAAGGAAGGGTGGATGGGTAACACACCATCAACTGACACATGACATATATATATATATATATATATATATATATATATATATATATATATATATATATATATATATATATATATATATATATATATATATATATATATATCATAGTGTATGGAACTGTAGACTAATTAAATTCCTACTTGGATCTTTAACATCCTGATCAAGTGGGTGTTAAGATTCCCCTCTTTCGAACACTGTCTTTGTAACTTCCCAACCAGCCAACTTGATACCGACACTGTATACATTATTCAGAGACAGCGTAAGTCATAATTAGCAGCGGTCATTATCTTCCCCATTTTATAATGCGGTCTCAAGTTTCACCACTCCGGTGGCCTACGTTGTTACAGCGTCCGCCTTCGATACGGGATGTCGCGGGATCGAACCTCGGTGAGTCATATCAAAAATGGTACTATCAGCTGCCTCACTGTCAAAGACTTATACAAAGCTGCCTCAGTATTAAACAAGTTAGTGTTAGGACTAGTCGGGCTGGTGTCAGGATAGTGTGAATGGGTGTGACATGATTCCACATGTCTGCCGCACGATGCCTCAGTACCAGACATTATGAATTGACACACTGTAGGCATAGTAGCGATATGACTAAACAACTGTGTAATCTACGTTAAAAACTAAAATCACACGTGGCTATACGAGATATTCAAGGAGCACTATTTTCAGTTAGGACCAACCAGACATCACGTTGGTAGTACATAAAGTTTCACAACTTAGGAGCGGCGATGAAAGACTCATGGATGACGCATTGACGACAGACGCATGCGTATACAGAAGCTTTACCGCTTTTCGATCAGTAGAGCTAATAAATAATAGAAAAATAGGAGAACATCGCCAGTAGCTTATACAGTATTGGTAGTGAGGCTGAATACCCCCTCCCCAACTAGGAAGTTTAATTTAGCAAATAAAAGATTTTTTTTTATAAGTTGAACATGATTGTGCCCCTAATCAGATTTAAATATAATCATCCAAATGGCTTTGTCTATGTTAAAAAAAATTATATTTTGTTGCACGATCAATGTAAATTGTGTTAAGTTTATATAAACTTCTAGAAAAGATCATGTTAAATTAAGTCACAATTGCGCAGTTGGTTGATAAAATAATTCTCCCCCAAAATAATAATAATAATAATAATAATAATAATAATAATAATAATAATAATAATAATAATAAACAAGAGAGAAGGAAAAATAAAACAACAAAACAAAACAACAGAGTGCCGGTTCATACACGTATCTCCAGTGGGTTTAAAATATGTACCAAGATTTGGAATTATTCCAAAATGTTAACTGAAGGACTTGTTTTACCGATTCGGGTCTTTTTAGCAGTTAATTGCACATTTAAATCCTAATTTAGAAAATAAACATATATAATGGCAATCTTGATTTCATTTGAAAAATCCCTTTTGCACGAATAATCCCAAATCTTGGTACAGTGTGTAATTGAGCTGACAAGCAGAGCTGAAAATCCTCACATTACATAAATCAAGTGACACGGACAACTGACATACCGGTTCATGATCCATTCAAAGTGTAGTACATGAACCCAGTGTAGTGTGTATCGTTAACACACATTAGAACAGTGGCTCACGTTGTCATACTGTGTTTGGTTCCAGAAAATAGGCCGGACATTTTATACTCATCAAGTGCAAGCTCATTTGGTTCATGGGGTTTTAAGGACACTTTTAATACATTATGCATATCATGCCGTAGAAATGGGAGCTAAATACCTACCCCGAAAATACATTAAGGCAGCTGCCCCTGGCTAGAATGGGTGTGTAAAGCTACACTTCGATTATATTCAAGATTGGCCTTGAACTAGCTTTGCTACCACAGTTTGGCTTTAATTTTATTTATCAAGTCCAACTGCTAACAACATAGACCCTGATCTGCCGCCACATCAAGCACTGGCTGACCATGTCTTCACAGTTGGACCACGAGATTATGCTGTACTTCGTGTCCATATATGGATGCATATTAATGAAAAAGACCTAACTACTGACTCAGTTAACTAAATATATTTCTGAATTTGAATTAACCAATACAATTTGTGTAAGGAGCTTGAAAATTGCACTAGAGTTATTTTTACGACATCACATTTGTTCAAACCACCTAACCAACAATTGTCACACAAGTTGGACACCCCCTGAGAAAATGACGTTATATATGGATAACCCCTTATCTATGTACCCCATTCTTACCTATCTTCGTGCCCATTATTACCTACATACATATCCACATTTGTACCTATGTATCCACATTCTTATCAACCTACACACCCATATTATTATCTGCACAGACCCAACCGCTCCGGTGGTCTAGTGATTAGAACATCCACCGCGGAAGCGGGAGGTCGTGGGTTTGATCCCCGGCCGAGTCATACCAAAAGACTTACAAAAATGATACTAACAGCTGCCTTGCTTGACGCTCAGCATTAAGAGCTTAGTGTTAGCACTGGTCGGCCTGGTGTCGGGATAATGTGACTGGGTGGACATCATGCTACATGTCTGCGGCATGTCATGATGTCCCAGTGCTAGACATCACTATAAACTGCCTCACTGCACACATCTTAGCGATATGCCTGAAAACTTGTATCCCCATTATTACCAACGCATGTACTAACTTCCTTCGGTGTATATACCTACCTATCTATTTGGCTTCTGTGGCTCCTTTCTAGGCTTGCTTGCTGAAGGATTGATGGAATTAATAGTAATCATCTACCCCCCAAATCTAAAGGAGGAGGAGGGGATGGCTGATTGGTCTAAGGTGCTCGCCTTTACAAACAGATAACTCATCTCACCTCTGCCCGAGCGAGTTCGAGTCTTGGCTTGATCAACTTTGGTATGTGAGAAAAATTGCCAGTAACTTCCCGTGAGTTGGTGGAATTTCACTGTTTCTTCGTTGACCAAATATACTTGCTACCATGTGCTAACAAAAATAACATTAAAACCCAACAAAACAAAACCAATCTAAATAAAAGACACGCTTATGAAGTTCATAAAGTTACTAAATAGTGTAAATAGATATTGTACTGTATGGTTTTGGTGGCAGATTTACAGGTGGGATTTGAATGCATGGCCTGGAGGATGGAGGTGGGGTGATTTGCAACCGTCCATTACTGCTTAACTCCATGTTTTGATCTCTACCTTATGTATCCCTAAATTCTGACAAATGACGACAGGTATATCTGTTAATTGCGATATCAATGAACTGCAAGCTAACCGCATTTTTAATACAATATATATAGTGTTTGTACTCATTAAAGACAGTTAAAAGATGTAATTCAAGTCTGTGCGCAGCAATTGTCATATTTCTTGCTCTAGTGAATGCACATAAATTAAACTTTTTGGGTTATGAAAGTATCAAGACAAGGTAGGGTTAAAGAAAGTGTCGGATTACACTGTCAGGTTAAGGTGTGTGTGTGAGTTGGATTTTAAATGTAGCTTTTACAATTTTGCTCTTAGTACCATTTTGACATGTCTTTGATATGACTCAGCTTGGGTTAGAACCTGCGACTTACGGCATCCGAGGCGGACGTTCTAACCACAATGCCACATGAGCGCTCCTGTCAGTTTAAAGAAAGTTATCATATGACAATGTGGGGTTAAAAATAAGTATTGTAGGATAATGTTGGGTTCAAATATCATACGACACTGCATAAATAAAGTTACAAGCTGCAAACACAACTACTGTTTGTTGAAGGTAAAACTAAAATACATTTTTAAAATATTTTTTTTTGGGAAATGGGGGACTGAACACATTATTTTTGGAAATACTGAAGATAATTTCACATCAATTCAAGTAAAATCAAAAGACAATTTTATGTCTAACATAATCAAATTCGCTAATAACAAATATTTTAAAACTTATTATACCATTTATTTCATCCCCTCATTAATTATTTAGTCCTGCAAATATTGGTAACATGTAACTACTTATAAATCAGGTGCAACTACAAAGAATACAGACCCTGATCTGCCATTGCACAATAGGCTAGTAGATCAGGTCTATGCTTGTTTTACAGAATATTCCAAACAGACTGCAAAAGGTCTGTGAAGTCTGCAATTTGATCTGACTTGCATATGAGGATATATAGCATGAAAAATTGTATGTCTGTGACAGTACACTATGTAACCATCAAACACGCACATTACATGGACTTTAACAGCTACAAGTATAGCATGTAAAATTGTATGTCTCTGACAATACATTATGCATCCATCAAACACGTACATTACATGGACTTTAACAGCTACAAGTTGAGTTTTCTTAACGAACATTACTCAATACTTTGGGAGTATGTGCGTGTGCGTGTAATTTGGATTTTTAACATAGCTTTAAAAAAAAAAATCAGTCATATCGGTACAATGTCCACAGTGTGGCTTTTTATAGTCATTTCTTGCACTGGGGCATCATGCCAGATATGTAGCATGATATCCCACCCAGTCACATTATCCTGACACAAGGGTGACCAGTCCTAAGATTAACCTCATAATGCTGAGCACTAAGCGAGGCAGCTGTTAGTACCATTTTCATAAGTCTTTGGTATGACTCGGCTGGGGATTGAACCCACGACCACCCGCATCCGAAGTGGATGCTCTAATTACTATACCACTGGAGCGTGTATTATGTCTATGAGCATTATGAGCAAGTGTTTGACATATATATATATAAATCCAACTGCAAACTGTAAAGACCCAGATCTGCTGATGCATTATTCAGTTGCAATCTGGATATATGCAGTTCTTTTCAGAGTAATCAGTAGAACTCACAATATAGACCCTGATATCCCAGCACAGTATGTGATGGAAAATCTGGTCTATGTTGTTTGTTGTTGAACTTGACTTATAAGCAAATATATATGGTACTTCATTGATTATACAGATAAATCATTTTAAAGTATCTTTCATTTATCTTGAAAAGCCACACTGACTCTATGATTAGCATGCCAGTATGCAAATCAATGTGTTGTAGGTTAAAATCCCTTGTGTCCTTTGATTTTGCACAAAACATTTTACTCCCATCGCCTTGGCTTGATACGGCATTTCATGAGTTGGTACGCATTTCAACAGCAATTAAATTTTGTTCTTTATTGACCTCTTTAATTTGACCCCACCCATTTCACTTGAATTCTTAAATGAAAATGTTATCTCCTTAAAGTTTAGTTATGTCCTTATGGTATTCTTGGTAATATCATTACTGTTGTCAAGATGTCAAGCTAGTAAAAAGAACTGTGCAAACCTATACTTAGCTAATCTTAAAATGTCTTTACATTTTACTCTCCTAAGAAAATTGATACATGTAAAAATTTCAGAAATCCATTACTTCCCTTAACAGACTGAAATACACATCCCTTTGTAACTCAATTACAATGCGATTCTTATCTGCAGTGAATGTGAAAATGTTAAGTGTATATTATACAGCAAAAACTGTCTTAAAGACCACCTGTCTTAAAATACCTGATTTTTCACCTATAAATTTAGTAATTACATTTTTAAAACCTGTAAAGAGAGACACCGTGTTTGTTTTTTTGGCAGAAGATGTGGTCTTTCAAGACAGGTTCAACTGTATCAATGAAAAGGAAGACGTTTCAAGGATAATGACAATCCTTAACAGGAGTAAGAAAACGGAGATGTTTAGGTAAACCATTGCTTGAATATTAGATTATCACCAATGTGTGTGGGCAGAGTGGAAAAATCTAGCCCAAGGCGACAAGATATGTTTCAGGTAATATGTTTCCTATGTTCATGGTACCAATCCTTTTACATGAGCGTTAGATTATCCTATATTCTCTTGACCTTTTAAATACAGTAACAAAGTGTTCTTATTTCTAATACCCTATATGTAATTACAGTGAGACCCAAGACATTAGAATAATACAATAAATTACAAGATATATATAATCTCCAAAATCACACACACACATAGACACACACAATTTTGTATATATAATACAGTGTAATCTACACACACAATTTGGTATATATATAACATAGTGTAATCTAAACACACACACACACACATACACACACAATTTGGTGTATATAATATAGTGTAATATATACACAATTTTGTGTAAACTACACACACACACACACACATATTGTTTACATTCATCACTCGTCTTGAGCACTGTAAATCAATTTAAGATTGCAGTAAGTTTTGAAAATTTAGTAAGGAGTCTTAATTTATAACCTATTTTTAGTTTTAAATTACACAAAACAACATAGTGAATTCATTTTTTTTATGGTTATCAATTTTCAAGGTTTGGCAAAAAAAAAAAAACATTGTCTAGACTTAAATGTATGGATTGAGAAAATGTTCTTTTGTTTCCACAGAAAAATCAGTTTCATGAAATCCATGCAACTTTAAACCTCACTGAAAAAGTGTGTCTGTGATATGGATTTTTAACGTAGCTTCAAACGCTTTTCAGTCATTTCACTCCAGTGTGGCAATCATGTCCCAGCCAGTCACTTTACCCGGACACCTGGTCAACAAGCCCTAACATTAACCTCTTAATGCCGAGCACCAAGCAAGCAGCTGGTAGTACCATTTTTATCAGTCTTTGGTATGACTTGGCTGGTGTTCGAACCTGCGACCTTCTGCATCTGAGGTTTATGCTCTAACCACTTGGGCCTTTATTGGCAAGTACCATTTATGTTAAGGTTAATTAAATAAAATAATGAAGTCACTGGGTACTTTATGTGTTCAATATGCAAGTGTCCTTTATAAGGATGTTTCATTGTATTTCTGACAGAAAAAACCCAATCTGCATGAACTTACAGTGCTAAAGAATGTTTCCTGCACAGACCGTAGTTGTAAGAATTACCCACCAAAAAATCAGGAAAGAATGTCACCTATGTAAGAGATTCAAGCGTCACTCAGAATTACAGTAATAAATACTGTTAGATTGGACAGACATTGTATTACAACAAAAACTATATCCACAATCAGTAACACATCCTTAAATGAGACAGTTTGGCTATGTGGTGGGAATTGCGGCAAAACATCTGGTCTCAATTTAATCAACATAAGTTTTGCAGTAAAGTCTAGACTTAAGACAAGTGACTAGCTATTAGTGACTCAAAAAAAAAAAAATGAAAAATGTAAACAATTAATTAGTCAGACAATTCTAAAATATTTTTGAGAAAACAGCTGGTTTTAATAAAAGCATGTAAAATATTTCGCCTATTTCATTTCTGCAGCAGTCGACCTGACCAAAAGAAATTTTCATCCCTTACTTGAAATAAAAGAAATAGTACTTTCTACCAAAATGCATTTCAAAATCTTTTTTTTTTATTTGTATATAAAACTTGGTAAAGTATTTCTAAAAGTAAAGACATACTGAACCTAGCCATTCTGAATTATCTCTGCAGACAAACTTAACAGCATCTACTGGTATAGCGTGAAATTACTGACACATTTAATTCATCGTTTACAACCGCTCCGGTGGCCTAGTGGTTAGAGCGTCCGCCCCGGAAGCGGAAGGTCGTCGGTTCGATCCCCGGCCGAGTCATACCAAAGACTTACAAAAATGGTACTAACAGCTGCCTCGCTTGACGCTCAGCATTAAGAGGTTAGTGTTAGGACTGGTCGGCCTGGTGTCAGGATAATGTGACTGGGTGAGACATCATGCTACATGTCTGCGGCATGATGTCTCAGTGGTAGACATCACTATAAACTGCCTCACTGCAGACATCGTAGCGATATGACTGAAAAATTGTTAAAGCAACGTTAAAAATCCTAATCAAACAAACAAACAAAAATTCATCGTTTAATACCAATAATACCAATATTTTAATCTCTTACTTAATATTTTAATCTCTTACTTAATGCTGTTTGTATAACATCACTGATAAAATCATGAAATGCTACACAATTTAATAATGATGCATATATTCTGCTCAGCATGTGTTTTTAAATTGATTGCCTTCAAGTTTTGACACACCCACCATTTTTAATGTGTTAGCACAAACCACATGAGTCATGATGACTTGGAAGTTAGTGTGCCTGACTCAAGACTGAAAAGGTGCTAGTTCAAATATAACCACTGAATCAGCCAGGGTTGACTTTTACAGTGGCATGTCTATGTACAAGGCACTCCAACTACCCAGGCACTTGTGTTACAGTACCATTAAAAACCAAACTAAACCAAAACTGCAATCTAGCCTATCTGTATGGATCACAGTTCTTTCAAATCTGATTAAAACTGTACATATGATTTTTGTAATGATTAATTTATTACATATTTGGACTGGTATCGGGCAACAATCTATGATGACTAATTCCCTCTCACAAAAGCATAAGTTGCAACCACATTCATATAATGAACAAATGTCACATTAAACATGAATTAATTTTTCATGTAATTACAACCATACTGACTAAGAGAAAGATCAGAAAGAGAAAAGGGGAGGGGATGATGTGTAAATCAATTACATCATTAGAATAATTTCTAATAAAACTTCAAAAGACTGGCGATAATCATTGATGCAGTTTTAATTTCTAGTTTATGATCAGAACAGTATGGTTCATTACCTGGAAAACTGTTAAACCCAATCCTGAAACACCCACACGAAAATGTCAGCCGAGTTCAAGGGAAGTTCCTAATAAAACTATTAATCTATGATTCAAGTGAATCGCGATTACAATGTTCATAAAGCCGTTTTTTGAGTTGACTTCTAGGACTTCTAAAAGTTTTCATTAAGTTCTTTTTTGCATATGGAAATTGAAATTCCATGTGTTTTATTGTTTATCATTATAAAAATAGGTATAAATGAAGAAGAAAAACATGTAACTAAACCATTGCTTCAGTGACTTTTAGGAAATTTATATTCAAATTTAATTTATTTGGTACAGTTTAGGAACAGATCATGAAGTTTGATGACTGGATACAAGCATTTAAACAAGGCTTTGAATATCATTTAAACAAGGCTTATAACACCATTTAATTAAGGCTTTTAACATCACTTAAACAAGGCATATAACATATTTTAAACAAGGCTTTTAACATATTTTAAACAAGGCTTTTAACATCACTTAAACAAGGCTTTTAACATCACTTAAACAAGGCTTTCAACATTTAAACAAGGCTTTTAACATCACTTAAACAAGGCATTTAACATCACTTAAACAAGGCTTTTAGCATATTTTAAACAAGGCTTTTAACATCACTTAAACAAGGCTTTTAACATATTTTAAACAAGGCTTTTAGCATCACTTAAACAAGGCTTTTAACATCACTTAAGGCTTTTAACATCACTTAAACAAGGCTTTTAACATATTTTAAACAAGACTTTTAAAATCACTTAAACAAGAATTTTAATATCACTTAAACAAGGCTTTTAACATATTTTAAACAAGGCTTTTAACATATTTTAAACAAGGCTTTTAACATCACTTAAAAAAGGCTTTTAATATCATTTAAACAAGGCTTTTAACATCACTTAAAAAAGGCTTTTAACATATTTTAAACAAGGCTTTAACATATTTTAAACAAGGCTTATAACATCACTTAAAGTGCCATAACAGTGTATCCACACTTATTCAGTTTATTTATTGGTTAATGAGAATATATATTCAAAATATGAATGTAATAAATCCGATTGAAAAATTATAAGTAATAACTGCATAGGAGCCTATGTATTATCGCAATTGCACCTGTTTATGTTAATAACCGAACGCAACTGCCGACCACTTCCGGTATTTAGTGAAAACAAAGCGTGACGTCACATTATGAACACTTGTTGCAAACAATGGCCGAGTCGGTATCGTCACATTATGAAAAAGTCTTCAGAAACTCAACACGAAAGTTGCAATTTTGAAGGAAGTGAATTGTCACTGTCCTGCGGGTTTTAGTCATTCGAAGATGGTGATTTAATAAACTCAGAATATTATGATAATGGTGTACAAGCGACTGCCGGCACAAAAATTAATCCGAACCAGTTTGAACCCTATGTTTCTAATACCGACGAATCCGAAGCTGCAGATGAAGATTACGAAGAAGAAAGACGAGATAGATTAACAGACAGTTCATGGAAATTGTTTTCTGAATATGTCTTTGGCCTAAGTTACGATAAATATATGTATCCGACGATATTTGCAGTAGTGTTCCACAGTATCATATTCGTTTACAAATGAATGTTTCTCACCTGTAATAAAGGATGTAAAAGTGTATTGCATTTCATGGGTAGAGACGTATTTATACATTGATAAGTAAAAGGTACATTGGATAACAGTTGTAAGCTTCGAAAACCTGTGAAAAAATTGATACGATTTAGAAGTACTTAAGATTCCTAGGAGAGGACGTCCTCTTTTGCACAACTGTTGAAATAGGCATGATATTTACTGATACATGATAGCAAAATTGAATTCACATTTTGTACACTGTATTATAAGTTAAAATTTCTCATTTCTTTTATGTATGCAAATAGTGTATGTTATAAATTATGAAATAAACCCTTTTTTATGTGGTAGTCATCTACTTGCAACTTCTATTTTCTTTCATCTCTAATTTAATTTTACAGGGCTGTACTAAATGTTTTACCTGTCCCTGGCATTAGTCAGTTTGCGTCATTGTACTGTGATGTTGATGTGTTCATAAATATAGGAATAAATTTGATTAGCACAGCACAATGCATTAAAGAAAACTCTTATTTTAAGTGTAATTGTGGACATTGTTTGGTAATGCCCACAGCAAGGGAATGTGTATATTGTTGTGACATAGTGAAGGTCAAAAGTGTCTGCAATGAATACCAGGCATACAATGTATAACACATCATCCATTGTTCAGTCCAGTTTGTCTCGACATCCATGCTTTAATAGTTGTATACTACCAGTATAAACAACAATTTGGAGAACGTCCAGAACAAGGAAATGAGTAAGTAAAATGTCTGAGTAATTTTTCATGTTCTTTTGTTTTCATGATCTATGCATGACAGCATAGTATTGGGATTATTAATACAGAAAATAAATAAACCACTTTTTCCAGTCATTTTATGCTACCTTCATTGATTGAACCCCTCTTTTTGAGGTCTACACTGTCCAACCTTTATACCACAGTAATCCTGATAAGTCATGCCCAAAAAAAGACAACCACATATACATGTTCAAATGTTGTTTTATTTCAGGTTTTGTGTCAGAAAATAAAATGGTTATATATATATATATATATATATATATATATATATATATATATATATATATATATATATATATATATATATATATATATATATATGCACAGATTATTTTGGAATCATATAACTTTATTGGTATAAAAAATAACGATAAATCACACTGGACCAATAACAATATTTACTAAAAGTTTTGATTTCCTAATTTGATCTAATGCACAAAGCATAATTTATCTCAACTTAGTTTTCAAATTATTATTTCAGAAGACATCTGTATACAGCATATAGACAATTTGTTTGGTGATGTTGGCACTTCTTGGGCAAGGAAGTGAGGGTCATCATTCCATCATGTGCTGTTCAGAGGATCCGCACTGCCTTTCCTGATCAAAACCTGAACTACACATGCTTTCATTAGGTTGACAGCGATTAAACCTTCTAAGAAGATTTTGAGTAGCAATATCCTTATCAGGCTTCTCATACAGACTACACACAGGTGGTGGTACATCTACCCAAAGTTTGACTCCTTCATCATTTACCTGTCAAATTCTGAATGCTGAATGCTGTTCTCATCAGACTTTCAACATAATATGTAAATTAAAGAAAATTTAATATGCATTGTATTGTACAAACCAAAAACTGCAACTTTGTGTTGAAGTTAATACATGAATTAAAAGTATTTGTCTTTACAATTGTTTGCATATTTTTTATTATTTTACCTTGATCTTTAAAATTAAAGGAGTGTCAACTTTAACAAATATTTTGCCATTACTGTTTGAATATATAAAAAAATAATATAGGTACTTACACTTGGTACAAAAGTATTTATATCTCTAAGTGATATATTCCTTTCTGTTCATTAATTACTAATGTATATTCTTACTATATGTTGAGTCAACTAGGATTTTCCTGACAGTGTATTCTCCATTCTTGTACTTTGGATACACTATTTTATATCTGGCCCTCCTATTCTTAGTGCTCGCTTGCTCTCTTTGGCTATTTCCATTAAAATGCAATGCTGCTAGCCAAAGCCTATTTCAAAATAAATAAAGATGCAAAATACAATACATAATTCTATCAAAAACCATATACTTTATTTGCAAACATTCCAAAGACACTAAAAACTGTTATACAATGTTAAATTGCAGGATATAAAAAAATCAGATCTTGATATCTATGATTTAATTTGAAGATGAATATATTGGACTATATATAAAACACTGCAAAACCTGAAACAGTATTTTTTTGTGTGCAATAATATAAGATTTACCTTGAAAGCACTCCATGATAAGAGAAACCAATCATCTTTGGTGCAAAATGATTGATTACAGGGTGGTATCTCTCCAGTGCTTAAGTTTGTTGTCCAGATGATATCATTGGCACAACTTTACTCATTTGCCTGCTGGTCACAATCTCTTCAAGCTTTTAAAATACTTTAGATCCTATAAGTTATAAAATATATTCATCTTAGCTTGGTTTTATGCTATCTTACATGAAAATTAAAATGTGCACTAACAAAATATATCTAAATTCAATAATTTACTAGACCAATAAAGTTAGCGAGTCATGTACTCCATAAGACCCCAATGTGCTTTTGCATACCAAATATCATGTTTGTTTTTTTATAAAAAAATGTACTGTCATCTACATTGGGAGTTTAAATATTGTGTTTCCATTACGAAGATAATTTTGAGGTATATAATATTGTAAAATTTCTACTCCATTTGGTTGTTGCTGTTGTTGTTCTAGTGTTTAACACCATTTTTCAGCACAATATAGGCAATACATGGCAAACAGCATAACTGCTGGAGGAAGAACCCTGGAAAACCCTGGGAAGAACCACTGACATTCCATTTTGTTTTGTAGATTTTTATTAATTGGGGATAGGTATAAACTTAATCATGTTTGTAAATACATGTATCCATATTTAATCTGATGCACACATTAGTCTGACAATGAAATATATATGCATGCCTTCTAAATCAACCAGCAGAAAGATTTCTCTATTCAAATGGTCAAAATTGAAGGCATCATGAAAATTGTTACAATATTTATCAAATGTTTATATTATATTTATCAAATGTTTATATCTCAGTTCTTGATTGATTGGATGTTTACTGCATTATTTTGGAAATTATGAAAACGTTCTACAGGGTACACATGGA
The DNA here is from genome assembly GCA_029339505.1 of Unio delphinus. Classification (NCBI taxonomy): domain Eukaryota; kingdom Metazoa; phylum Mollusca; class Bivalvia; order Unionida; family Unionidae; genus Unio; species Unio delphinus. The sequence goes on along the minus strand of JAQISU010000433.1, from coordinate 6,975,969 downwards.
AATGATGTTGTGACTAATTTAGGGTACACATGGAAATGATGTGGTGACTGATTTGTTGAATATCATAGATATAATAATATGGTACTTATTAAAAACTCACCATTGCTGCTGCTCTCTTTGAATAGCCCCTTCTTATTTTCTTTGGCGGTGACACTTGACAAGTAACTTCTTCTGATGGTGACAACATATGAAGTCTACACAGCTGATGCTTTGGTGTTGAAGGTTATGATACCTTTGTTTACCTTGGTTTGGTTGTCAGTTTCCTCCACACAGTGGATAGATGGGACATCATCATCATTGAGTTTGACTTTCTTTGATGCCCTACACATATGCTCAACCTCAAATCTATACGTAAAAGGGAAGCATTCAGGTGTGAAATGAAAGGAGCAGAGGGCAGAAAACTCAGTCAGACTATCCCAGTTTGATCTTTTGATTTTTACAAAGTCTGTCCGCTTATGACGAAGTGATTGGTCCTTCGGGAAGGAATGCATGGAAAACCCCTCAGCATTTGTATTCCCACAATTTGCTGCAACACACCTGACCCTGCTGCCCTTGCTTGTACCTCCACGATGTACTTTTGGCATGATTGGGATGATAAAATAACTAATATGGAATGGAAAACGTGCTTTGTTTATGTTTCGATAGAAACGAAAGGTGTGTTCATAATGTGACATCAGACGATCAATATACTCCGGAAATTATCGAGCGATAAAATCAGTCCGATGTGTAATATTTTCGAAAACACACCTGAGCGTATTTCTCACTTATTATGAAGAATTTTTCCATATGGTTTGTTTATATTGCTTCCAGACTTTATTTTCTATTCAAATAATACTGAATTTGATTTACATTATCTATACTGGTATGGCACTTTAAACAAGGCTTTTAACATATTTTAAACCTGGTCAAGAAGCTGTACAGAGGTTACCAGTATCTGCTTCTAGTTACCACACAACTAACTATATGGAAATATATCTTCTTTACTCACTTTACACAATGAAAACTGAAATGAACTCAAGTCATTAAAGTCCAGAAAACTATTTTTAATAACAGTTACCTAAATCAAATCACAGATCTTCACTTTTCACACTATGGAAACTGGCAATGAACTGTTTTGAGTCACTGGTAGGCACCAGAAGACTAAAATTATTGTTAACATACAATTACCTAAAAGGAACCATGCATCTCAACTCACTTTACAAAAAGTAAACTGGCAATGAACTCAGTCTTGAGTCACTGGTAGGCCCTAGAAGACTCACTATTGTTTACAAATTAAGATGCTAGACTGATCTGAATACTTATGGATTGGCTGGAACTTAAAGACTGATCTGTACAGTTATGGATTGGTTTTAAAGACTGATCTGTCAGTTATGGATTGGTTTTAAAGACTGATCTGTCAGTTATGGATTGGTTTTAAAGACTGATCTGTCAGTTATGGATTGGTTGGAATTTAAAAACTGCTCTGTACAATTATTGTTTGGTTGGAATTTAAAGACTGAAATGTAGTCATTTACTGGTCCATATTTAAAGACTGATCTGTACTGTCTTAGAATGGTTTTAAAGACTGATCTGTCAGTTATGGATTGGTTTTAAAGACTGATCTGTCAGTTATGGATTGGTTTTAAAAATTGATCTGTACAGTTATGGATAGGTTTTAAAAACTGATCTGTCAGTTATGGATAGGTTTTAAAAACTGATCTGTACAGTTATGGATAGTTTTTAAAAACTGATCTGTACAGTTATGGATTGGTTTTAAAAACTGATCTGTACAGTTATGGATAGGTTTTAAAAACTGATCTGTACAGTTATGGATAGGTTTTAAAAACTGATCTGTACAGTTATGGATTGGTTTTAAAAACTGATCTGTACAGTTATGGATAGGTTTTAAAAACTGATCTGTACAGTTATGGATAGGTTTTAAAAACTGATCTGTACAGTTATGGATAGGTTTTAAAAACTGATCTGTACAGTTATGGATAGGTTTTAAAAACTGATCTGTACTATATTATAATGGTTTTAAAGCCTGATCTGTACAGTTATGGATAGGTTTTAAAAACTGATCTGTACAGTTATGGATAGGTTTTAAAAACTGATCTGTACTATATTATAATGGTTTTAAAGCCTGACCTGTACAGTTACAGAATGTTTTAAAAACTCATCTGTACAGTTATAGAATGGCTTTAAAGACCGATCTGTACAGTTCTAGAATAGTTTTTAAAACCGATCTGTACAGTTATAGAACGGTTTTAAAGACTGATCTGTAAAATTATGGACTGGCTGGAATTCAATGACAGCCTTATGTGCATAATGCACATAGATTAGTACAGGAAAAAGTCAAATATTTTGATCAATAAAAGAATTACCACAAAAGGTGAACATGTTTGCTGTTGGGAAAGAAAAGCAAAAGTTGTACAAGAATCAATTGTATACAAAATTGTTTTCAAATTTTTATTAAATGTAGAATCTCATTGAGAATGACAAATAAAAGAAATAGTAGCGATTCACAACATAGGTTGCAAAACGGCAAAGGTAATATGACCACACTAAACAATAATCATTCAGTAAATGACAACCAAAAGTCTCAAAGGGTTTCTGTGTATTACATGCTGAAACAATATTCATCTCTTCTGGAACTGTCACAACTGACATGATATGAAAGAAAGGAATTAGTACAGTTACACCAACAACTTCAAAATTTGGAATCAAAGAGAAACTCAGTTGATGATGTGACTAGCTTTTTCCAGTTTTCCCTTCTATTTATTTTTTATACTTCTCTTTTCAGTTCATAAGAAGAGTCTAGAAAATTCTATAAATAGATTATGAAAGTAATTGTATTAATGACAAAATATGTAAAATTAAGCACATGATTCATTAATAAAAACTGAATGTCTTTATTTGTATCAAATGATTATATACATGATGATCCCATGGCTCCCACCCTTGGTACTGCTACAATTAAAAAAAAAAAGTAAACTGGGGGGAGACAGAAAAAAAGTCAAGGGGAAATAAGTCTACTACTCTTTAAATGGACTGTAGAAAGAGTTGTGTTTCTTTGTTTAGTTGATGTTACTTGTACATTAAAAAATTGTCAATAATATGAAATTACTGCAACAACAAAAAAAAAAAGAAAAAAAAAAAAAAAGAAAAGGAGTGTGCTGCACATTTGTAAGACAAATACCTTTTTCAACAATTTATGATAAATTATGTTAATTCTTTTACATACTATAAAATTGGAAATAAAACCTGAGGATTTGTGTCTTGAATAGAAATCTATGATATTAATTTTCAGCAAAAATGATTTGTTAAACAACAAATCTGGAAAATTACTTTTACTCCCCTTGACTTGAGGCCAAGTATTAAACAAATGGCTATTACTCCCATGATTTGTGGCCACATACTTTAAGACATGGATGTTACTCCCCTTGACTGGAGGCCAAATATTAAACAAATGGCTATTACTCCCATGATTTGTGGCCACATACTTTAAGACATGGATGTTACTCCCCTTGACTGGAGGCCAAATATTAAACAAATGGCTTTTACTCCCATGATTTGTGGCCACATACTTTAAGACATGGATGTTACTCCCCTTGACTGGAGGCCAAATATTAAACAAATGGCTATTACTCCCATGATTTGTGGCCACATACTTTAAGACATGGATGTTACTCCCCTTGACTGGAGGACAAATATTAAACAAATGGCTTTTACTCCCATGATTTGTTGCCACATAATTTAAGACATGGATGTTACACCCCATGACTTGAGGACAAATACTTAAAAAAATGTCATTACTTCATCTGATTTGAGAGCAAGTACTTACAGAAATGGTGACTACTTCCCTTGACTTGAGGCCAAATATTTACAGAAATGGCTATTACTCCCCCGGCCAAATACTTGTATGCACTACTATTAATGTTGCTAAATAATATTTGCTAATTAATTCTTTGCAGGGTATTGAATTCTCCAATATAAAAACTCACTAAAACTTACACAAATAAAATACATGTACTCAGTAAGTCATTTGACCTTCATTTCTAGTCAGAAATAAGAATGCTGAAGATAATTTTATACATTCCTGTCAGAATAATTGGGGTCTTTTATGTGACATTATCATGAATAAGATCATGAAGTCTTTGCTCAAATACATCACTAGCCCGTCTTTGCAGGTCAATTTCCCTGTCAAGGGAGTCAATGTTTTCCAGCAGAGAAGGTTCACTGAAGCTCATGGTAATATCAATCGGTTCTGACACACTGAACCTTTTACTAGAAAAAGGTGATACCAGTGGTGAACTCTTCAAATAAATACTTGGAGTTTCAAACTTGGGCAAATCAGCTGAAACAATATTTTCAGTATCGATACATTGTAAACCTCCTTCTTTCAATGCACATCTTAAATAGTTCTCAAAAAAGTCAGATTGCCTCCTTTCTGACTGGAGAGATCTGACAAGCTCCAAAGAAGTCTTCTGAACTTCTGGTGTACATTCTGGTTCATACGTAGAGATAACATGGATTCTTTGAGCAAGTTCTTCTTCAACTTCCTCATCCTGGTTTTCATGGGTCTTTTCTATTGCTTGATGAATTGTGGTGTCCATGGTAACCAAGTCTGAATAATAAATAGGTTAATCACTTTTGAAGAGTGTTCAAATTTAGTAAATTTCGTGAACTAGGAATGTGTTGCCTCATCATATAACCTAAATGCAAACCTTAATCAAGGTGTGACAGACAGACAAATGAACATAGATAACACAAAATAGCCCAACCACCATCACAGATGGGCATAATTTTTTTAAAGCAAGAATGTATTAATATTCACATGATACTGATATAGTTTAATAAATTATGCATATTAACCATGTGCAATTAGCTGAACTTTTTTAATTGTGCAAATATGCTGAATTTACTGAACTTGCAGGGGCCCTGAGTGGCTGAGTGGTCTAAAGTGCTCTTTGTTACGGATCACTGCCATCTCATCTCTATCTGTGGGTTCAAGCCTCAGATTTGGCCAATGTGGGTATGTGAGAAAGCTTGGCAATAGCTTCTTGTGGTTTGGTGGTTCTTTCTGCGGGTTTTCACTGGTTATTCCTCCACCATTAATACTGACCACCATGTATAGCCTATCATGTGCTGAAAAATGTGTTAAACCCTACAACAACAAGAACTGAAACATTAACAACACTAAAATAGTTTCATTGAGTTTAATCAAACTGCCAGCGGGACAGCCAATAACATTTGATATGTGTTCAGATATGAAGGATTAAATTAAACAGACTTCTATTATGTAATGATTCACAGTACACTGACATTACACAGACCATCCATTGGAGCTTTTCCACTCTTTGGATTATGAGTTCATACATAAGACCATAACCTCATTTATAATTGCAGGCTCAGGGATGTAAAATTGGTACGATGCGACCTTTTGCATGTAATAAAAGGTGACTGAAGGAGGCAGCCATTTTTGACACTGGATGTGTCCTGTGCTGATGTTCCAGCTGAGAAATCTTGGACTTTAAAAAAAAAAAACAACTGCAATTTATATTTAAAAAGTCCGACTTTGTATTTGAATAATTTTACCCTTTTTGTTTGTTGTGCATGCCTATATTTCAATACTTAACCTTACTCTGTATTATATAGCCACATTGTGCTGATATGCCACTAAACTCAATAAATTTAAACCTACATTTATAATAAACTGATAAACAGGAAAGTATCTTTACATAAAATTTCTTATCCAGCATGTTTTGAAATGCATTCCTACAAGGATATAAAATAAAGTCAAATACAAAATTTCTAAATTTTCAGATAGAGGAAATTCTTATCCTTTCTAAAATCAACAACCGGCTAAATAAAACATGCCTAATATAGTTTCATGAAACTATATGTTGGATTTACATTACAAACAAACTGTATCCAATCATCAAAACTTCACGATCTGTTATTAAACTGTACCAAACAAATTAAATTTGAACATAAATTTCCTAAAAGTCACAGAAGCATGAAAGATAGGTCACAGAGACCTCTCTTTGCAAACAGAGTGTTCTACTTATAAAGACACATTCCAATACCAAGTTTCAAGAGTATAGGTAGGAAAGCGGGCCAAAACTACAGTTGTCATGGAGCCAAAACTACAGTTGTCGTGGAAACTTGTCAAAATGATCTTATTGTAGATGTACGAGTGTGGAACTATTGGAGATGCATATGATATACTTTTAATGAATCTAGAATGAACAAAGCTTTAGAAACAAACTTAAAGCGCACAAAATTTGATCCAAGTCATTAAATCATGAAATATGAGTCACACAGATCTTATCATACAGTGCCAGGCATAGATCCCATTTTCTTCTTCTTGAAAATACCAAATGATTTGGACCCTATCTGTTGAACACGAATTCAAAATATTTTGTTAAGTTTTCTATATATTTTCTATATAAAACAACTTTCAGCACATAAATAACAATATTCAATGACATTTTAATACATGAAATTGTCAGTAGGGCAACAGTTTAACAAATATTTGCCAATTAAATGTGTAGTCAAGTGAAATTTCCTATTTTAGCTGCATATTTTAATTCGGTTTCAGTGTAATTGTCATAATTGCAATATACCCTCTTGTATTTCTGAGAAATTAATGAAGTGCCGACGATGTTTTAATCTCCAGTTTGCAGACGTTTTTATTGAACAATAAATTAATAATTAGAATTATCTGAAATATAATATCAATTATGTCTTTTGGATGAAATCAAATGAATGGAGTGGATCAAAACAACAAAATACCTAAAAGGCATTTGAATCCAACCTGAGTAAGAACTAATGGTCATGAGAGGGACCAGTTGTACAATTATAAATAATATCACGTAAGTAACATAAAGTCTCTAACATTAATAAGTGGTTTATCCTACAAACCTGCAAATATGATCAACAATAGCTAGCGAATCAAGCAAAAGGAGTACTCAGTGCTAGAACAGCTTTTTTTCACAGATACTCTTCATTATGGAGCAGAAACTTCCAAAGTTAGTTGTGAACTTAAATTTCCCAGAATGGCACAGGTTTGCTCCAGGACCAGCAAACATTTCACTACCACTTGCAATGAAATTGTGGCAACAATATTTTATTAAAACAGAATATTTTTCAAAAACTTGTTGTAGGGTTTAACACTATTTTTCAGGACAAGATAGGTTATACATTGTAGCCAACATAACTAGTGGAAGAAGAACCCTGGAAAACACCGGGAAGAACCACCAACCCACAAGAAGCTCCTGGCAAGCTTTCTCATGTACCAGCGTTAGCTGAGCCTGAGACTCAAATCTACGCATACAGCAGTGATCTGGAACAGTGAGTGCTTTGGAACACTTGGTTATTCCGGGCCCCAAAAATTGAGTTTCAAGTGCCAATTGTTATTGCACTAATAAAATGACCCAAGCATTTTAAGAAATGGATGTCCTGATTTGTCATGAATCAACAACAACATTAAAAGGTATCCATATTCACATGCAGAAAGCAGTGACACAGTACACAATGTTTTCTGAGGTACACATGTTGTGCTTTGAAACCTCCTGAAGTTGTTGTTGTTGTTTGTTATAGGGCTTAACGCCATTTTTCAGCACAAGATTGGCTATACATGGCAGCCAGCATTAATGGTGGAGGAAGAACCCGGGAAAGAACCACCGACAGAAGCTACCGGCAAGCTTTCTCACATACCCACACTGGATGAATCCGAGATTCGAACGCACGCAGACACAGGTGAGATGGCAGTGATCCTTAACGGAGAGCGCTTTAGACCATTCGGGGCCCCCCTCCTAAAGTAACGTTTTAATGGTATTTTTAAGGACAAGTTCATTAGAAAAAGTATTTTACTGACAATTATTCTCAACACGATAGGAATATCAAGCAATTTAACAGTACCCCCCCTCACCATCCATCTTTTCATTGATATTGGCCTGAACAGAATACTATTTTTAAATTTTTTCATAAGTCCCTTGGTAATTCACACCCTCACTTAAACTGCATTTACTGTTTTTGGATAGCAAGTTATAGCAAGAGAGGTGTGTTATTCATTAAGATGGATCTCGACAAGTTTCATGATTCCAGGTATAACTGTATGTATTCAGAGTGCACAAAATCAGAGTTTAATGCACAAAAAAACTTAACCAAAAATTTACAAATAATGTACAAAGTTAAGCCCATCCCTGGGGATAGGTGATATGAAACCCACTCTAGACTGCTGCCATCGATCTAAGAAAAAACAACGGTTGAAATGAAGTGAGGCAGTATAAATGAATATGCTTTGATAAATGTAGAGAATGCTGCCACTACCAGACCAGGTAGTACACAATTCTCCAAAGACTTTAAAAAGGCAAGTTGAAAAGAATGCTGATCAGATGACATTGTTATCTCATTTCAGGCAGCATTACAATCTTGTTTAAGTAGGTATTGTTATCTTATTTCAGTAAACAGTTATCACATTTCTGTAGGCACTGTTATCTTTATTCAGTAATCAGTTATCTCATTTCAGTAGGTATTATTGTTCATGTCAGTAAACATTGTTTTTTCATTTCTGGGCATTTGTCCAAACCTAATGACCTAGTGATGTTGCTTACCCTCAAGATCTTTCTCTGTTTCCATTCTTTGCCAACTCTCAGGAGCTTCAAATCTCTTCAACTCCTTGGGGTCATAAGCAATTCTCAGCTCTACATCCTATCACAGAAATTAAGGACAATAAAATGTTGAAGCACATAACTTTTTAAAAAATATTTATGTTACATAGCTAAAATATTTACGTTACACAGCTAAGAGTCAAAACAATAAAATATTATTCTGTACCCTGTCATTCAGTGTTCATAAATAACGGCTGAATAATTTAATAAAAGGTCATCAAATTAGCATGGGTTCAAATCACAAATGTTTCTTATTCGTTACACAATGTATGTTGGTGAAGGAAGGTTATTAGTATGATACAATTTTCAAAATCACTGGTTTTCTGCAAATTAATGCCTGAACAGCCAATTTGTGGCAAGTCATAAATCACCGGTAATTTTCCAAGGTCTCAAACACTTTATTTTTGTTCTTTCATAGAACTGTTACTGTGATTACTAAATCACATCAGTCTTTAATTTCTTCATTATTTAATAGGAGAGCCCAGTCTCTCAATGTTCATACTGATAATAACACAGAAAAAACTAAAAGAACAAGAGGTGTTCATGGCTCTATTACACAATTAGATAACAGACATCATACTGATAACATCACAGGAAAATGAACATTTTAATAAGTTGTGTTCATGGTTCTTTGAATGACAAACTTAAATAACTGACATCATATTGATGACATCACAGTAAAATTAGCCGTACAATACGAAGTGTTCATGGTTCTATGACAAACTGAAATAACTGACATCATATTAATGACATCACAGTAAAATTAACCGTACAATACGTAGTGTTCATGGCTCTATGACAAACTAAAATAACTGACATCATACTGATGACATCACAGTAAAATTAACCGTACAATATGTAGTGTTCATTTCTCTATGTTACTCTTAACAAGCAGCAGAGAGGGTGAACCCTACAACGTTTTGAGACAAAATTTGATTGAAATCCTAAAACGATCCTTCCTGTAATCTCATTTTAACCAAAAAGAGGGTGAACCCTACAACGTTTTCAGACAAAATTTTGATTGAATCATTAAAACGAGCCTTCCTACGATCTCATTTTAACCAAAAAAAAATGTCTCAGGGGCAAACCCTACAACGTTTTCAGACAAAAAATTTATTGAAATCTTAACGAGCCTTCCCTACGAAATCTCATTTTAACTAAAAAAATGAAAACGGAGATTTTTACGATTTTTTAATCAATTTTGGTCGCAACTTGTTGTCATCCACCCTCTCTGCTGCTATGGGTTAACAAAAAATAAGAAATGATTTTAACCGAATATTTGATCCAGTCCTTAGGACTTTACAAACAAACTAATCGCTAACACCTCTTCTTGTAAATCAATCAGATTATTAGATTGGTCTGTGAGTTTGAAATTAATTCTCGTTAACGAATTATTATGGCATCGCATGTAGACAGGATTAATTGGGTTTTCAATAATTAGGAATCCTGGAGGAGCTGTTGGTGCAAATGAATAAAGAATATATCCCTGCTGAACTTGATTTGATTGCTCTAGATTAATCTGATAGCTTCCTTCAATTACATCACATACTAAATTAAGCGCAATCACCGTTGAAATATTCACGTTGAACGGAGCGATATGCCTACCACCACCATCTGGATCATTATTATGTTTGAGGAGGACAGTTGAATCTGATTTTTGTAGCGCTTTGATATCGGTTTTAACAATTCTTGCTAATTCATCAGCGTTGTATTTCGGAAACTTGAAATTACGCAGATTGTCTTCTGTGATATTGTAATCGGTTAGGAATCGTTGTTTATTGTCGCTGTTGTCATTAATTACTGTTTGAATAATTAGTTCATAGATATATTCCATGTCCGATATAAGCTGATTTATTATTTCAACGTGTTTTTGCGATCTTGTTTTCCGTAGTTGTTCAAGTTGTGTGTCATATAATTGTTTAATCTCATTAAAATAACCACGGACGTCAGTTAGCGTAAATGAAATAGTAACAGTTGACTCGGCTGTTCTTTTAATGATAAAATCCCATTGCAATGTGTCTTTGTTGGTGAATATAAATCTATCGGCGATTTTTCCTTTTCTTATATCAGATAAATCATCTCGATAACTGGGATTGATTTCATGATATGATTGTACATCTGTGGTTAAGTCGGTGGTGGATTTTTCCGGTGGTTTTTCAGGCCATCCCAGTACGGTTCTAATAGAACTCTGATAGATATCTACGACGTATCCTTCTGTGCTTATCTCAATTGCGGATGATAGCGTCGGCTCATGAACTGTTATAGCGATTTTTGATTCTTTTCCAGTAATCGATTTTATTCTACGCGCGAATTCATTATTGATTTGTTCGATTTGGTATGATCCGGTTGGTATGGAAACGACGTTCCAGTCTGGGGTTCCGTCGGGTTTATTCTTATTTGCAAACACTAAAGAATTATTGGGTTGTTGACCACCAAATGATTTTGATCTGATATTAGGCCAACTGTGATACACTCGTAATTTTGCTAGCGCTATCTCCTTCACGGGGACTGGGCTAGGGAAATTCACACTAAACTCGGGTTCCGTTGATGTTATTGATATCATGCTTGTTTGTACTGGGTTCGTGTTCTCCACTACTCGTTGAAGTAATTCCATCGGTGTTGTCATCGTTGCTATACTGTTGTTGTCGCTCTAATTTTGACACCGCGGAATCATAAATACTGACCATCACTGAGAACTCACAATCTGGTATGGTTGAGATTATTGAGATCATTTTGGTTTTTGGGTTTGTTTTTGGGTTCGTGTTTTCTGATTCCATCGGTGTTGTCATTGTTATTATATTCATGTTGTTGCTCTAATTTTGATATCGCTGAATCAAAAATACTGACCATCGCTGAGAATTCACTATCTGATATAATTGTATTATCGAGTGACGACGATATCATCAGGGATAACTGCGAATATGCGGTTGATGCAATATGAAATTGAATTAAGTAATCCTGCAGTTTACTCTGGCTGCATGATGATATCTTTTTTGCTATCCCGGTTGATATACCCCCGATTGTAGCCACCGCAGAAATGCAAATTGGAACTACGACCGGGGCAATCATTGTAACCGATGCAAGTATTATTCCGGCGCCAGCGAGAACGCTTGACACCGAGTACATAGTAATATCAATTGCGGTGATTCTTCGTCGGTATTTTTTTATTTTTATTTGATACTCCTCGGCGAGGGTTTTGAGTCTATTTTGAAATTCTCTGACCTGATCATAGCGACATTGAGTTGATGAAATCATTGTTATTTTAAAAACGCTAGCGTTTTCAATTGTGTTTTCAAGTTCGCGGGAATTGTTAGTACTTCAGCCGGAAAAATGATCTACGAGTTCTATACACCAGGCTATTTTTGATCTAATGGTGGAGCTATTAACCGCGACGAAGTGAAATTCTGGTGTTATGCCAGTCTCGATAATTAACGTCGCGACGCCACCAGAGTAGGTTCTATTGTTCATGATCATATTAAATTGATCGATAGAGGCCCACGTTAACCTATAGATACCATCAACCTTCACTTCCCCCTCATCCCACAAGAGATCGATGGTAATTCTAGGAGCTTTGTCTCTTATCCAATCCTCCATTTTATGTTTGATCGTATACACAATATTTTTAGGTTTTTTGTGCGGAATTTTTATCCTTTCAAAGTTTTCTTTTAGTTCAAGAAGATCGTTGGAAATATCGAGATAATTTACCCTGATTCTGGCAGGATCTATTGTTTTCCCCTCTCCTCCTTGTTAGAAAAGAATGAAACCAGAAGTTCGTTGATTCTAATCCGTGCTTGGGTTTTAATATGGTTGTCGATGTTAGAAAATTTCGTCGTGATATCTTGGAGGCTACTGCCCTCAAAGAAATTTTTAACAAACTCGTTGGTGAGTTTTTGTTCGTCAATAGAGCTTTTAACTTCAGCGAGGGTTGGGCCTGTCAACGATGTGGTTTCAGATTCATCACGTGTTCTCCCCAAAAATCTATCAACGATGGTATTAAGTGTTGTTTGTCTCACCATAAACCTAATAATATCGTTGAGAGTCATCGTAGATGTAGCGGGGACACCAAAGAAATTATTAGCGACGTAGGCATTGTGAGTATGCCTGATAATAAACTCACTGATTTCAGCGAGAGTCGAGTCTGCCACAGGTGGGGATCCAAAAAACCTAACAATGACGTCGTTAGTGGGTTTTTGTACCCGCTCAACATTTTCTATTATTTTAGAAATATCATTGTAAATATCGAGATAATTTGCCTTGATTTCATTTTCATTCATCATCCTTTCTTCGTCCTTGTTAAAAACGAATAGCGATAGATAGTTTTTAATTTCAGCGAGAGTCAAGCCAACCACAAGCGGTGTTCCAAAGAATTTATGTACGACATTTTTGCGAAAAACTGAAAACTGTTTTCCGTGTTCTTCAATTTTAGATTGAAGTGTTGCTAGTTCTAACAGAGAATTATCCAACTCATGGTCGTGGGCGGCAATCGTGTCGGTGATCGTAGACACAAGTGCGCCTGGTTTAAGTCGTCCGTTGTTGGAATACAGCGCAATAGAGTTTTCAGCGGCGTCGCGCTGCCGTATCAAAATGTCATTCAATGACACATCACTGGATTTCAATTTACCCTGTTTGTCTTGAAATACAACTATTTCATTAGGATCAACATTTGTTAAGTTCAACGTCTCAGCGATTTCATCTTCAATTATTTTTTTTATATCCTTGACAGAATCAGGTGGTGCAGTGCCATCGGGTTTGGGTTTCAAAGATCTCCCCCAAATATCAATCATGTTATTGTAAAACTCTTTCTCTCTCTAAAATTGTTTTTGACGACTTCGTTGAAAAATCTTCGATTTTCTCCAGCGATTACTAGTGTATTCATTCACGACAACATGTGGTGGTTTTCCGCTTGGGTTACTCAAGGAGTTAGAAATAGCGTTAAGGACATTTAATACTTCGCTGCCACATATTGGTGGGTCATTCATTTGTTGTGTTGGTAGCGTAGAATACCAAGTCTTCATTGGAAGGGTTTTTATATAACGCATAAACTCTTTTGGTGGGGCTAATCCATATGAATCGAAATAAACAATCCCACGTGGATCAATAGCGTATGCAACCCAGTGAGTTCCGGGTCCGGTGCTGTTATCTAAATTAATGATTCCGGTTTCAGTGTTGTTTGGTTGATGTGGTAATTGATCTTTCATAAAGACACCTCTGAAGTTTTTAATCGCTAGTTTTTTAGCAGCATCGAGTAAATCAAAATTGGACATGGGAACCATCGAAGATTTCTGAATTAATAAATCGTTCCTGGTAGTCTTAGACCCTTTCCACTGTACCACGAATACGGGGTTCCTGGTAGTCTTAGACCCTTTCCGCTGTACCACGAATACGGGGTTCCTGGTAGTCTTAGACCCTTTCCCTTTTTTTTATATCCTTTCCCAGTTGCTTTCTTTAGTGCCATTCCTGCTGCAGTACCAACGGCTCCTAACGCTGCCGCTTTAGCCACCGCTGGGGCTGCTGCTGCAATCAATGCTGGAATCGCAGCTAACAACGGAAATATACCGCCTGTTTTAATCATATTTTTGATAGCAGCCGCAGAAAGAGTAATCTGAACACCTTTTTTGGCTGCAAGTGCATCATTGAAATGTTTTATTTGACGAGTTGTCAGTGATAATTTATTTGCACCACCAGTCATTTGGTTGCGTTTCAACGTGATTGTGGTTCCACATTTTTTAGCTGATTCCGATTGCAATTTTTTTAATTGACCGGGAGTTAACGCAACACTAATAGTACTATATGACATGTTATACATAATTGATTGATTCTAAATCGTTTACAATTTCAATTACATGTTTTCCACTGGTGCATCTACCACTCTCATTCTTCCACCAACACCTTCAAGTAGCATTGATTTATCACTGAGAATGACAGCAACCGCTCTATAATCAGCAATACCACCACGAGTCACATTAGCTCTAAAGTGTATATCAACGACGGATTGTCTCATCAAATCGAGATGTTCCAGTGAGAAGTAATAGATTGGATACAGATTTTTAAAATCATATTGTGATATTTGCAAACCAGTATCCACATTTTGATCACGTGCCATAAATGACAATAGACGATGATAAACTCGTGCAATATGATTTTCTGTGTAATTAAGTTGTATATCCTCGGATGGTTCCTGTTGGCCGTTTATTCTCAGTGAGACGTCTTTCACACCTAATTGATCAAATATCATATGACTGAAACGTTGATCGCCAACTCGTGTGTTATCCTGTAACGCAATAAATATATGACGTGGCGCAGAAACGCCTTGTTTTGATGCTAGATTCCACGTGAATAACCCGTTGATATTTGATTGTTTAACATCTGTACTCACGGTTAGCCAACTCAACAACGACTTTCCTCCTTGGTCCATAAATGATAGTAATCGTTCTTCTGCGGTGATTGCTGGAGTCAACACTGGCATCCACAATGATATTTTTGTTAAATTGACTTTACCGGCATCAGCATTTGGATTTGCATTGTCTGCTGGAATCCTCCAAATTGCGTCGTTATCATCACTCTTTCGTACAAGCGATACTGTATGCTTCGCTCCATAAATAACTTTTCGGACGTTTCTACAGAATCCAAATATATGATGCAGTGGAATCGCGCATGAAAATGATTTACGCGCTCCTTGCAACATTGAAATACGTGTTGCAGCTCCTAGATTGAAATTAACATCATTGTTTATAATCATATTCTCGACATCAGCATCACTATTATCACGTTTTTTTGGTCGTCTTACAACAAATTGATTTCCACCAGCGGTATTTGTAACATCTTTTGCAAACATCATAGAGGGTCCTGCTGATCTTGTATAATCATCGGAATATCTCGCTAACCCTATTATTGTTGTAGCCACATCAACATCGCGATCTATCGACTCGATTTCTTTTCCATCAATGAGATATCTAGCACTCTCAAATAGCGCCATGATACCATTATTGACAAACCCGACTTGAGTACCAGCTGGATACGGTGCTGGTACAGCAGGAGTATCATCAGCTGTTACAAGTTCTCCTTCGATTTCGATAAACGCTTCACAGGGTAAAAAGTATTTACTGGTATCATGGACTTGAAGATCAATTCTTGCTCGACTATTTGAGTCTATGGCATGATAGGCGTAATATTGATAATCGCGAACAGAATCATCCTTGCCAACTGGGGCGTCTATATCAAATGCTGGATCACGTGACTGTTTGAACATTTTATTCTATTTATCAGAGTCTAAATCGCGATTTTCCATTTTCATCGTCGTAGTTTTTTAAAGCCACTTCCTGCTATCATATTTGCAATATTGCTCTGGTCGGGGGTTAAAACCATCGACGCTAATTTTTCATCTACTGCGTTATTTATAATTCTACTAACACTTGCAGGCATTTCCGCTGTAGACGGTAACGGTTTTGAAAATCCTTTGGATTTCATCCGTGATTTCACTAATGATGTTAATTTATTCTTCGCAGTAGAAAACGCTTTTCCAGCAAGATCTCCAACAGCACCAATACCCTTATCACGAATAACATCAATTGCTTTCATTCCTAATTGTTTAGCCAACGGCATCACTTTTGGAGCCATTCTCGCAAATAACCCTGCAATGGTATTACCTAAACCATCTCCGTAGTATGCTCTATAAACCGGAAACCGTGAATTAACTACATAGACGGGGGTTGGTTTATCATGATTGTAGTGTATGATCATTATTTGAAATCAGAAACAATTTTTCAATTGTTATTTATCTAATCAATTGACTTTTCAATTCAGTCACTATAATACCCACTTTCCACTAACTCGCCAATGAAATCTCGATATGTGCTGATATCCATGATACCACCCTGAAATAATCGTCTACAGATATCAGCTGCTTCATTAATTATTTCCGGTGAGTTATTTCCGGCTCGGAACCCTCCTACAAGAACCTCTAATCGTGATATATCACTGAGAACACTACCAGGACATGAAACGCTAGCGTTTCCAACTAGACCACTCCCCAGAAATTTCTTCTCATCGTATGGCTGTCTTATTTGGAGTTGAAATTTTCTCTTGAAGTCTCTGTATTCCTTCATCCTTCTATCTAAACTCCCAGTATTTATTTCATACACTGTATCAGCCCATTCATTATGTGACATACTATAATCCGAATAATTGTCCGTGAAAAACTTCTCTTGTGAATCATAGCTGTTAGCAGCGAATTCACCTAAATTGTCTATATCCTCGTTGAGAATTTGTTGTTTAGCGCTCTCGGTAAATATAATTGATTTAGGTAGTCCACTAACTAGTTCTTCCTGAAATCCTTTAAATTTTCGTTTCGAAGTGGTTGATATGTCCTGAGGAAGTGATTGCAAGGATTTTTTTGTTTGTTTAGTTCTTTTTGCTATTTTTTCTAACACAGGAATAAGACCCTCTTCTTTTCTTTTACCGTCAGGATCATCTCCCAGTATAGCACGCTCTATCTCCTTCGTTGCTGTGGTTACTGGTTTAAACAATTCTTCAGATCCCGCAGCAAAATCAGTCTGAAGACTCTGTCGTTGTTGTAGTTTATTCCGTACAGAGTCACGAATTGGTACAAATCTCCTGATTGCATCCAGTCGTTCACGAGTCAATCGGGTTGTTAATGCTTCATTGACCATTATTTGAAATCAGAAACAATTTTTCAATTGTAAAACAATTTTTCAATCCCGACCTAACACCATCGGATGGTCATGGAAGTGTTATTTCATCCTATAACAGCTTCGTTCATCGATGGCGAAAGTCACATAATTGCTATAAATAAAATATAATACTGTTACTTTTGCCATTCTATTTTTGATCAATCCGAACCAGCCATCAATTTTTTATTCACTGATTTTGACATTGTCAATCAAAAAATGCTAAAAAAAATGATTAATGGTCGGGCAATCAAATAATGATAAATAGTCAGTCAATCAAATAATGATAAATGGTCGGTCAATCAAAATTGTTCATTTTCTTGAATTAACGCCCGTAGGTTTCTAACTTTAGAATTAACCTCCTTTTTCAATTCGTATTCGTACCCCAATTCTTTTCGTATTCGTTCTACGATGGTATACAACGGAGCGAACACACTTACGTCACTGGAAAATGCGAGAGAGTCCCGAATAGAATTCTGAATTCTCTTGATGAGCGCATACTTCTTTGGTAGCATATATTTATTGTTGTTAACTCCGTATTCAATATCCTGAAAATCAGACATGATTTGATCAGGATTTAACCCATCTGATAGTTCAATATCCCAACTTTTCAATTTTGAAATCTCGGATAAAATGCTATTCATGTTTTCAGAATTCATTATTTTATAATAATGATATATTTCTAAATGAAAAATATGACGCATTAGACATAACTAAATTTAACTTTTTGTCCCGTCCCTTTTGAAATAGCCGATCGATAAATCCCCTCTGCAACAAATCGTACTGAGGCTCTACAAATATCGAAGTGCCTACCGGCTTCATATAATGATTGAAATATTTTTTCTTCGTTAGTTGTTGTATTCAAAGATTTTACTGGTCTCGCTTTTTTTGAGCATTTTCCAGTCTCTCCTCGTTTGGTATTCTCACTTTGTGTGATAGCCTGCAGATTTGATAAAGAATTGTTCTTTGGATTAGAATCGATATGATCAATAACAAAATCATGCTCGATCAATCCATAAAAGCATTCATACACGAAACGATGATTGCGATAAGTTTTCTTTCCCTTCACAGTGAACACCAAATACCCCATACCATTGTCAGCACCAACTGGTTTCTTCAGTCTACAGTGCCTTACAACACCATCACTGGATGCTTCATAACTTGTAATCAAGGGATGGTGTCTGAATTCTTGGTTCATTCGTATACATAATACTATTGTTTGTCTAATTCATTGTTTGGTTTAATGATTACATCACTGGAAAATCTTTCGATGTAGTCTTGAGGAGTTCTTATGATTTTATCCTTGATGTTGTCAGGGTCAAGGACCTTTTCAGGGTCAAAATTTCTGATTGATTGTCCATTTTTTATTCTTTTATCATAATAACGCTTCAATTCCCTGTATCGCTTACCACCGCAATTTAGACACAACTGAGATTTTCCCCTGACCCCAACCCCACATAGAATACAGGGTAACGGACCAAGGCTTCCACGTCGAAAGCTTTGCATATGATACCCACAAAACTCATTTCTGCATGATTTGTTACACGGGGTTACTGATCCAATCATAAGCCACTTGCAGTGATTCATTATATATAAATTCTTCATTTAAATGCTTGTTTTAATTATAGCATGAGGGAATTAAGGAGAACGCCTTCGAAAAATGCTGAATTCAATGCTGATAAGGAGTTTAAGAGATTATTGAAAATTAGTCCTAAATTTAATATCGATAGACCCAAAAAACGTCCAAGAGACGGAAACATGAAAGAGTTTAAGAGATTATTAAAAATTAGTCCTAAATTTAATCTCGATAAACCAAAAAAACGTAACAAAATTAATCTCAAACGTCCAAGAGACGGAAACATGAAAGAGTTTAAGAGATTATTGAAGATTAATCCTAAATTTAATCTCGATAAACCAAAAAAACGTAACAAAATTAATCTCAAACGTCCAAGAGACGGAAACATGAAAGAGTTTAAGAGATTATTGAAGATTAATCCTAAATTTAATCTCGATAAACCCAAAAAACGTAACAAAATTAATCCTAAATTTAATCTCGATAAACCCAAAAAACGTCCAAGAGACGGAAACATGAAAGAGTTTAAGAGATTATTGAAGATTAATCCTAAATTTAATCTCGATAAACCAAAAAAAACGTCCAAGAGATTACCCTGGAAAGATGCTCAATTCAATCTCGATATAGTTTCTAATACACCAAAGAATACAATTCTTGATAAAGCCATGATTAGTAAAATCAGAGACTGTTTTAATGAATTCAAGCGTGATGGAGCATCTTATTGTTGGTCAACATTTCAAATTGATGGTGTTGTTGATGCTACCATGAATGATGAAAAAGCAGCAGTGATAATTTCACGTGTTGGGGAAAAACGGCATTTTTTCCGAATCAAATTCATTATCGAAGTCGATGGCAAATGGATTATTAGGGATAAATTTGAACCAATCCTCAAGAATAAAAAAGCTGTCATTGTGAGTAGAGATTCCAAACCAGGAATTCTAATCGGAATCGATAAGCCATACTACGAAAGATCTTATCCCGTAACAGCAATGGTTTATGGGATATATCCGTTAAATGATAAACCCGATATCGCAAAACTAGCTCCTATGAAATATTCGTCAGGGCTTAATTGTGTAGCAGAACGAATAATAGAACACTTCACAAATGCATCCCGAGGAAATAAACTAACTGATCTGCGACGTAGGAAAATAACCGAGTGGGAACTGACAGTGAAACAGCATGGTGCAAAGATTTCTGATATAGCTAAATTAGAAACATCATTAAGATTTCCAATAACCGTTATGACGATAACCGGAGAGGTTTTATACGAACCGAAATATAACAAAAATGGAGCCCCAATACAGATTATTGATCATAACAAACACGCGTGGACACCTGCGGTAACAATATTTCCACGAGAACGAATCGTGAAATATATCCCTAAGGAGTTCGTCGGGGATGTTTTCTATGAAGAGAGATTATTTGATGCTATTCATGCGTTGTGTAAAGATGATCCTGTGTCAGTGTGGCTACTTAGAAGTGATGAAGATCCCGAAATAGGATTTGATCAATTTGTAAAACCAAATGGTGAATTATATCGCATTGAAGAATTAGATAACAGAATGAGAAAAATCGCTAGTGATTTTTCACCGGAGAATTCCCATGAAAAACTACTCACGGATAGTTTTACTATTCCATCAGTGGTAGCTCACTTCGCAAGAGAAAAAAACTCATGGCGTCCAACACGAAGTGATTTTCTCGAGGATGTTAAATTGAGTTGCGTCGAATTTGGTCATGGAGGACTGTGGAATACGAAATACTCACGTGATGGTATGATTTCAATTGATATATCCGCGTGTTATCCCGGAAGTTTTCTCGGATATGGGGAATGTGCTGAGTACTTCAAACGATTTGGACACCCCACACATGAAATGACTCGTGTTGCGATTAATGGACCATTGCCTGATTTTGATTTAACCGGATTCGCTCGTGTGATATCATTTGAACTCGCTACAGGATTACATCCGTGTAGTTATGTTTGGCTCGGTAGACACCTATCTGAAAAGGCCTGGATGCCAATAGTGTTACTACGATATATGATTGATTGTGGTATGCTAATATCGTTGATTGTTTCCGAGGCTATTATATGCTATCGAGCTCAGAAAGAAGTTTGGCTACCACAACCTGATCTAGATCGTATAATCAGCGAACTACGAAAACAGTGTCCAGATTTCAGTGAAGAAGAAATCATAAATTGGTCTGAGAAGTTATTTGAAAGTAAAAAAGAACAAGCAAAGGATCTCGGACGAAGAATAATCGGTAAATTTACCCAGGGTGGACGATACGACAATGCAAAATATTCTTCGCGGTTGATCATAGACGTCGCTGAATACGATTTTATTGTAGCGGATTTAATGAAACAGGGAAAACTTGTATCCCGTAAGGATGCTTTTCTATCCAATGGTGAGAAATTAGGTACGGTTGTTACCTACTGTGATGGATATAATTCCCAGTACACACATTTGAGAAGTTCAATGCTAGCCTATGCTTCTATTAATCTATTTTCGATGATAAATAGATTTCCTAATACCGCGGTTAGAGTGGCCACTGATTCGATGTATATACACAATAAGTACAAATCAGCTGTAGCGGCATTCACAGATCCCGAAGAAAATTGGGGGCGTTGGCGATTTAAAAAAGAGATGCTACATGAGTATTGTGAATCCGCAGACGTTGCCATGGATGATAAATATCTTTGTTGTAACCGTATTGAAATTCAATCAGAATTTTCTAATGCATCACCGGTATCTGATCCAGTATGTAGATACAAGACAGTTTATTTAAACGGTTGTGGTGGGTCAGGAAAGACAACTCGTGCAATTGAATTATTTCGTCGGTCAACCATGATTGTGCTAACACCGACTCACAGACTCGCCAGAGAGATGATACAGCGAGGGGTAAATGCCTGTACTTACCATAGTTTCTTTCGATGGAAGGGTGACAAATGGACTCCTGAGCGTATGGGTGATAAATTCATTCCTGAAATCATAATTTGGGATGAAATATGCACAGTGTCATTAGATGTATTACAAACATTTCTTGAGTGGTTGTTAAACAAAAACACAAAAGTCGTCATGTGCGGGGATCACGGCCAACCACCACCATTTGTCGGTGTATCCTCACATGAATGGCTAAAGGGTTTTGTAGACTATTATGAAGAAATTACCACTGATTATAGATCAATTGATGAACGATTACGAGAATTCAAAGCGCTAATTAGATTACAACCGGATAGAATCCAATGCGAAATAGCGCGTGAAGTGATTTCAGAAACTCCAATGAATGATTTCTGGGAAACATGGAGACCAAATGATTTGATAATTGCAAGTAGAAAAATAGTCAGGGACACACTTCAGATGAAGTTATTTGAATTGCATAAAGAAAAATTTGCTACGCTTCCAGTACCCCTTTGTTATAGGCCATCGGATACACGAAAACAGAATATTGAAGTTGATATTCCAGGACAGAGTGAAAAACAAATTCTCGTATTAAATGATATTGTGCTGGTTGATATCAATGTCGTTGAAGATGCATTGCGTGCTAATAAATCCCCGTGGACGCTAGGATACGCAGCAACAATACATTCTTCACAGGGATTGACTATATCGGATACAATTGTTTGGATGGTGGATAATCACATCGAATGGTCGAATTTAGTCTATCTCGCAGTATCCAGAGTACGAAAAATAAATCAACTTCGAAGAATTGTTTTCGATGATAATGACACCACAATAAATGATATTGATGTTAAAATTATTGATAAAAAACTCTCCGGTTACAAACAACAGGACAAAAAAAAACGAGAATTTGATATTGATGCTGAATTAATAATCACTTTGAAGAAACAACAGAATAATCACTGCGCGAGTTGCAATTGTATAATGCGTTGGCAGTATTCGGATAAGGATCCTCGCCAATTCACCGTAGACAGAAAAAATAACAATCTCGGTCATGTCAGAAACAATGTGATGTTGACTTGTCTTGAGTGCAATAGACGCAACGGCGCTAGTTAAGACCATGCGGTGGCAATTGAGTATCCTCGGGAATTACCTGTAGCTGTTGTCGAGTAAATCCTCGTTGAGGGGCAGTTGAATCCAGTTTATAGACTGGAGGTCTACCCGTAGATCGTGTTATACTAGATATCTTGTGTGCAGTAACACTCCAAATAGGATCAGTAGCCCTTTTTTTACCACCCTCAAGCTCTCCTGGTTCGTATAAGTACCTAACAGTGACATTACTACCAAGAATTGGTTCTTTGAAATCTTTTTGTGGTTGTACGGGTATAGACTTCTTTTTAATACCGTTGCTAGGTTTCATGTTGATTGTTCTAGTAATCTCATTATTCAGTGCGGTAATCACAGCTGGTAACCTTTTGACCCATTCACGGGATCGCTTTTCTTGAATGAATTCTTTTGCGTATTGATATCCAAATAACCGCTCAGCAATCGTCCGATTAAATCGTTCTACAATGGCCTGATCGCGATGTAGCGCAGTATGCCCTCGTCGTATGGTGACATTATGATTTTTCATTGTAGATAATACTGCACCCTGAAATTCCTTGCCAGGATCAACCTGCAATAGATTTGGCCAGTGCAGAGGACCTCGTCGATAAATCCTTTCAAATGCAGAAGCGACTTCAGTGGCTGATTTTGTTTTTAACGGTTCTGCTTCTTTGTATCGACTTGCAATATCAACTACGGTTAAAGCGTATTTGTAGCCATGATCATGTGGCAGAAATAATATATCAGCCTGATGAACTTCATTAGGAGCGGTCACATCAAAATGCGAGAATTGAATTTGTTTAGGCGGTGGTAGATAAATTTGCCATAGTGCCTGTTTGGATAACCAATTAGCCGCAGTGGTTTGTTTCACTTTTGCAGCGCTAGCGAGTTTATGGACTGCTGATTTACCCCTCCAGTATCCTCTTGGGGAATAATAAATTGATTCCATATTATTAATTACCGGCACCTAACATCAATTTACTTTTCATAGCCGATTTTATTAAAAATGAAGCCAATTTTTCTTTGAAGGATTTATCAGGAATAGCATTTAACGCATGAATTAATTTCACATCTGCGAGATGCCTGTGTTGCAGATTGCTGCTTTTATAAGCAACATCATGAAGGTGACAGGCCTTATCAATGGCGTTTATTGGTTCTTCACCGGGTCGGGACTGATTTTGATCATTGAGTCTGATATCAAGTCTGGTTCCCGGTCCACAGTAGCTATATCCTGGAAGGTGCTTTTCTCCGGGGTACTTTGCCCATGGGGTTCCAGGGAGCTTTGCCAATTTGGCTGCGATATCACCTCCTCGTTTTTTTTTAAATCAGATCTCATAGACACAAATCTAAATTTCTTTGTACCACATTGCACGCATTTACCAGAAAGCGCTGATCGGTTATTTTTAGTTGTAATCGTCGTCAAGTCATCTGTGCCAGTACGCGTTTTACACTTCACACAATATAGATCCATAATTTATGTATAGAAATATGGATATAATTGATTTTTCAGCGACTAAAACAAGAGAACCAGTTAAGCATCATGCAGCGCTACCAAACTCTATCCGGATGATTATAATCGGGCCATCTGGATCCGGTAAAACGCAATTGTTGCTCAATTTAATAATGAGATGGATGAAGTGGGATAAGTTGTATTTAATTGCCCCTAGCGTAGATGATCAACGATGTTATGAAGTGCTAAAAGATTTTAACGACAGCGCGGTAGAAAAATCCGGAGAGGGTATTATTGAGTTTATAACCGATATCGATGAAGCACCGAGCATTGATGATATTGATGGAGATATTAACAATTTAGTCGTATACGACGATATAATGTTAGATAAACAAAAAAATCCTGCTAGAATATTTTCCCGTGGGCGTCACAAAAACACTGACGTGATATATGTCACTCAACGCTACACTCAGATTCCAAAAGTGATCAGAGATAACTGCAATATTCTTGCTGTATTCAACGGAGTTGATACTCATACTCTTAGAAATATTTGGCAGACATGGTGCTGCGGTGATATGGATCATAATCAATTTAAAAACTTCTTTAGTCATGCTCAGTCAAAACCACACGGATTCGCAACAATAAATTTGCATGATCCTCGGACACGATATCGTATCGGACTGGATCAAATATTTGGTTAAAATCATTTCTTATTTTTTGTTAACCCATAGCAGCAGAGAGGGTGGATGACAACAAGTTGCGACCAAAATTGATTAAAAAAATCGTAAAAATCTCCGTTTTCATTTTTTTAGTTAAAATGAGATTTCGTAGGGAAGGCTCGTTAAGATTTCAATAAATTTTTTGTCTGAAAACGTTGTAGGGTTTGCCCCTGAGACATTTTTTTTTGGTTAAAATGAGATCGTAGGAAGGCTCGTTTTAATGATTCAATCAAAATTTTGTCTGAAAACGTTGTAGGGTTCACCCTCTTTTTGGTTAAAATGAGATTATAGGAAGGATCGTTTTAGGATTTCAATCAAATTTTGTCTCAAAACGTTGTAGGGTTCACCCTCTCTGCTGCTTAACAACATACTATTTTTTTTACTTCAAACATTCAGAAATAAATATGTAAACTAACTGGATCAGTTTTGCATATGTTTCAAAATACAATTATATCAATCATAGTGGTACAAAACAATTAAGATAATTCCACAAACATTAATATTCAACAATATGGGTTTATTGAAAAGTCAGTTATTATTTTTTGTATCAGTACTGGCCATATATACACACTTATAAGTCAAGTCAAACTTCAAACAACACAAACCTGACGTGCTACCACATTATGCACTAGAAGATTAAAGTGTTGTTTGTTCTATTGAATACTTGTAACAAATATATTAACTGTGAAAATAGTAAACGCCAGTGAGATGCCATCTATATCATGGTACACAGTGCAAACTTTCAATTAAAATATGTAAAAACAAAACCGGACTAAATTTCTGAATGTTTGCCATCTTTGATGTAAGTCAAATTGTCTATTTCAAAATACCAAGTCTAAGATTATGTACAGTTTTATGCAAATATTTTACTAATACTTTAAAAATGAATATTAGATCATCCTACTTCCATGGTATAGTTTGGATCCTTTTTCCTAATACTTTACAAAGGAATATTATATCATCATACCTCCTTGGCATAGTTTGGATCCTTTCTTTTTCCTAATACTTTACAAAGGAATATTAGATCATCATACCTCCTTGGCATAGTTTGGATCCTTTCTTTTTCCTAATACTTTACAAAGGAATACTAGATCATTATACCTCCTTGGTATAGTTTGGATCCTTTCTTTTTTCTAATACTTTACAAAAGAATATTAGATCATCATACCTCCTTGGTATAGTTTGGATCCTTTCTTTTTTCTAATACTTTACAAAGGAATATTAGATCATCATACCTCCTTGGTATAGTTTGGATCCTTTCTTTTTTCTAATACTTTACAAAGGAATATTTGATCATCATACCTCCTTGGTATAGTTTGGATCCTTTACATCTAGAGTCACCAGTCTGTAATCTACACATGCCGCAATTATATCTACCCAGGGGACATTGGCACATGTGGGTTCACACATGTTCTCAACTTCCAGCAGGTAACAGGTGTCCTCAAAGTCCTCCTCCACTCTCTTCAACAATCTCTTGATTCTGAATAAAAGAATTTTAACTTGATCTATCCATCTACTGATTTAATTGTCTCATACCTAGCTCTCAATCTACCTGGGATCCAAAACATTTTTTTGGCTCTTGGAGGAAAATTTTCTTAAAAATGGATGTGGCTGCCATAAATATTTGTAAATTTATTTTAAAACTGTTCAAAGGACATGTAACAAGTTGTGACAAAAAAGACAAGATTTATATAATCATTAGATGTACTGGAAAATGTATCATGTTAAAAGTTCCAGATTTGCTGTTCAATTAGTACAAGCATTAGGCTTCCATAGTTCACTGATTTCCTTCGACTTGTTCCATGTCATACCTTTTTGACTAAAGCATGGTAGTTACATACATGCTGGGAATCAGGCTACGTTTTCCTAAAATATAAATTATTTATAAAAAATAATTATTTTTTCTTAAAACTCACTATATTATATTATTTCACCGAAAGTTATTTTGTTCCACTACAGTGTCTTTAGAAGTAATTATTAACTGGTCACAAGCGGATTGAATAGCTTAAAAATATATAAACCTAATGATTGGACGTTGCAATGAAGTCGAATGGTGAAGTTTTATTTGATCAGGTCCACACAGGGAGGATGATAATAATAATAATTGTTGAAGCTAGTATTCTCTTGTTCTAAAGGAACCAATACACAAAGATACAATATACAAGAAACATGGTGTAAGGGACTGGTATATAGTTTAGATATTAAGTGAATCATCAATTTTAGGTTTCTGTTAATTCCAAGAGACAGGAATTGACATCAAATCTGTCTTGTGCTTTGTGTCTTTGGAGTGTTTAAGCAGTTGGGGAAAACATACTAATCAAATAATCTTGGTCAGTGACAGATCTGTCCAATGTCTGACAAAGAAACAATATGTAAACAGACCTAGTCACATCTGAACTTAGTAACATCTTAACTGATTGTCCATCAAAAGAAACCATCTATATTTTAGACATTGAAACTTTAATTTCCTTTGTTAAGGTGTTTATTTGGAAATTTTAACCTATAAAACAAATCAAAGAAAGTCTGAATGATGCACAGTCATGTTATCTGAAGAATAATATCAAGCTTCTCAGAATATGTGCCAGTAAAAAACACTGAGGTGCTGTTCATAATTTCATTATCTATGCTACCTATCTATTCATCATTCATCCTATATATATATATATATATATATATATATATATATATATATATATATAGAGAGAGAGAGAGAGAGAGAGAGAGAGAGAGAGAGAGAGAGAGAGAGAGAGAGAGAGAACAAGTGACATTTCATTACAGAGGCTGCTTGCAAGCCTTGAGAAAAAATAAACAGTTAAAACAATTTTGCATTTCTATATGAATATGAATTACATTGAGACTATTACTTCATTTGTGTAACATTGCATTTTGATATAAATACTATGTCCTTTTTGTATTTCACTTTATCAATATAGTTTGGATCACCTCCTTAACTTATAAAGAGAAATACTAATTATCTAGGGGATAAAAACCCTTCAACTAATGCCATGGAGTACAGCATCTGTTCTAAACAAATTTCTTAATTTTAATTAGCTCAGATAATTACCTGGTAACTAGTTTGACCCTTGCTGAGCTGCAGTCATCACCTATCACTTCCTTGACATAATCCCAAATCTCCTCCACTATTGAAGACCAGTCCTCAGTATCCAAGGGAGATAACCTTGTAGGCAGGACCAAGGAGTGTAACACCACAGATAAATATTCAAAATGGACTTCACTGTTCCAATGAGCAGGTGGAAGATCTGAAATATAAATATACAATATAAATACAGTGGCTATTAAAAATGAAAATCAATCTATTTCATTATTTGTTTTGTATTTGCAAAAATTTGCCAGACAAATAAATTAATGCCAATCACAACACTGACAATCCAATGCAATTTTTGTTTGGTTTGGTGGGTTTAATATATTTTTTGTTGAAAGAGAACCAGGGAAAACCTCAGGAAGAACCACTGACCTATGAGAAGCTTTTGACAAGTCTTCTCACATACCCACACTGGCAGAACATAAACTGGAATCCATACAGACAAAGTTGCGACATCAGTGATCTGAAAAGGTGAGGGCCATGGAAAATACTGGCACTTGGGGTCAAACAAAATACATTGAGATTAGTGACTTGTTCTTCTCTTCAAGGTAGTAAATGTCATAAAGGCCTTCCCTGCCTGTCTATTTATCAACTTCCTGAACACTCAAAACAAATCAAGAAAAACTGAAATGCCAAGAAAGTTTGGCTGCAATACAAATATATACACACAAAAAAAAGAGGCCCTGGAGGACATGATATTGCTTTGGCATACACTGGTCTAAAACACAAATGCAGTAAAAAGGCAGGTGAGCCATCTTAGAATCATTTCCAGCAATTTGGTAGAAATAGGTGGCACTGTATCTGACATGTTTAACTGCATTCCAACTTTGAATGAAATTAGATGGTGAATTAAAATCTTTTATAACAATTAGAAATGTACTCCAATCACATTTGTTCTGATTTAGAATGCCAGTTTGGGAGAAAATGTTTGGTTTGGTTTTTTTGTGGTGACCTTAAAATCATTTTTCAGCACATGGTGTCAGTATATTTGGTGGAAGAAGACCCATGGAAGAACCACTGACCTACAGAAAGCTCCTGATAAACTTTCTCACATAAACTTTCTCAGTAGTTGAGCTGAGATGTGAACTCATGCAGTCAGAAGGAAGACGTGTAAGTGATCTGTAAAGCTGAGTGCCTGTGACTACTCAACCACAAGGAGTCTTTGGTCGTGTTAATGGCATTCTTATATCTACAGCAAGGCACTATAGCATGATGTTCTGGGTCCAAATATTGCCATTGTGCTACAAAACACATCATGCAATTGTGTGACAAGCAAGTTAATTGAAGAAAATGATGCATGTGTATCAAAGCTGTACCGATTAATCAACCGTACTCATAATAGGGCCGATTATTAGAATAATCGGTATCAGCAGAAATAATCGGTGCCGATGTAAAAAAACATTAAAAAATAATAAATTTCCAAAATATAAATTCAATCATAACATTCATCTTGACATAGCTTTGAATTTTAAATCAGAATTAAATACAGTCCTACCCATTTATATTGACATCACTTATATCGACAAGCCGCCTATATTGACAAAAAAAGCAAAGTCCCAGTTCATTGGTCTACTATTACTACCAAATTGTCATGCTTATGTCGACGTTGAGATAAAAGATAAATGTACATATCGACAGACGCCCTTGGTCCCAGCTTGAACAAATACTTTGTTTTCTAATCATATATGTCAACAAGCTGTCATTTCCAACCCATACTTTGTTCAACAATTAGTTGATCTTGCTGCCAGGCTTTAATGTCGTGGTCGAATACCCCCCCCCCCAAAAAAAAACCACCCTAGACTTTTGTTTGGGCCTATAAAACTGGCCTTTCGTGGCAACTTAAACGAAGTGAAATCTTATCAATTCTAGCATTTTCCAAAGAATGCACAGAGGTATAGCCAGGATTTTAAAACTAGGAGTTCAAGAGTACCACCAGTAAACGTTGCAACACCATACTAGAAGCAAATTGGGCATACCTGAAATGGCTATATTTCCATACGAGTAGAAACAATGGTTGCCGTAGAGTTTAATTTTCAAACTTCTTTACAGCACTGACATGTAGCCCTTGTTTGTCCATTAGAGTTTGAGAGAATTGTCATGTCAAGATAAGGTCTTATTCCAAGCACTAAGCTAGGCATCATACATAGTGTTCCATGTGAAATATCAGTTCTATCAACTTCTAACACTCTGTTGAATTTCATTACAATATTCGCCAATTAGCCGTTTAACCCTTCTTATTAAAACTTGCAAACAGCATTTTGTCTAACTCTCAATATTTCTTGATTTTGAGATCACAAGCATTACTTAGATTTGAAAACAATAATGACAGCAAAAGTTATTCATTTGATGTACTCTTCTTATACACAAGTACATCAATGGGTCATTCTACCTCTGAAATCAGTCATATCGCACATTTTCTCACCACTCTGCAGCTAGTCAAGTCTTTGATCTTGCCGCCTATTTTGTGGGTCATGTTCTTCCGATGTACTCTTATAATGACAACATGTACATTACATCTGTGGGTCTTCAGCCACTGAATTTTCTGATGATCGTAAACAACTAACATAATCAGTTGATCAACACATTTTCCCACTCAACAGGTGGTCGAAGCAGGGCTAGCAAGCCCTTAAATTTGCCGTCCAGCAAATAAATGCATACTGAGAACTCCTGTATACGTTATAGTCTGAATCCCAGATATAAAAAAAGCGTCCAAATACACGTGATTACACTATTCTGAGACCTTTGAAAGTGATCGGTGATTAAAACAAGTTTATTTTGCTGTGAAAGTTTCGTTTTTAACTTTATTTACATTTACGATGGCTACCATCAGCAGTGTAAAACGCAAATTAAATTTACAGTCTCTGGAAACTAAATATCTGGCTGTTAAGGAAATTGAGGGCTGAACACCTCGCCAAGAGGTTTGTGAAATTTTTTCACTTTAAAATAACACCCGTTCAAGAAGGATGAAAGCTGCTGAGTCTATAAAGAAAGACTACGTTGAAGGTCACTGTGCTCCTCAAAGGAACAAGGAAAAGACTGCTACATTTGAAGACGTGGAGGAAGCCACAAAATAGTTCAATGAAACATTTGCGATAAAACTTAAGTGTGGAGAACTTCACTTTATAACAGTTTAATAACTGTTGGGTCACTGAAAGTTATTATTTTAACTTGCCTATGTCTTTGGACATGGAACAAATTATTGTTTCATGTCCCAAGATTTACATCCGTTACAGTAGTTAACAAAAGACCTAAAAATGGTAAAGTTTAGACATTGGTCCGCGGATAAGCCGACTGCCCCCCCTCCCTTATTCCAGGCATTTATTATTTTCCTAAATTATTCAGCTTATATGCAAGTATATACATCTACTGTGATAATGAAATAATCGGTCTCATAATTGGTATCGGCAATTTTAATAATCGGCTATACGCTGTATCGACATAATCGGCAAAAAGTGACATCGGTACAGCTCTAATGTGTATCCCCTTGCCATTACAAATTGTGGGAAGGGTGAACGTATGAATGGGTACAAAACTACATGCTTGAATGTCATAGCTATCATCTACAATCAATGCATATGAGAAATAGTAACAACACAATGACTGATTATTTACTATTTCATATTGAATTCTTTACAGGGAACAATACATTGGTATAAACATGCAGAGCAGCTAAAGTAACAATACATGTACAGCAGCTAAAGTAACAATACATGTACAGCAGCTAAACTAACAATATATGTACAGCAGCTAAACTAACAATACATGTACAGCAGCTAAACTAACAATACATGTACAGCAGCTAAACTAACAATACATGTACAGCAGCTAAACTAACAATACATGTACTCCCCATCTGATCTTAATGCGACCGTAACTACATTAAAAATGTGGAGCATTTTATTTCGTCATGGATCATGTCATCTCTGTTTCAATGCACACAAAAGTAATATTAAAAAAAAAACATAAAGAAGATTAAAAAGTCTGTACCATTCAGTATGCATGCATGTGTACATGTTGAAACTATTATGTCTGTAAACATTTGAAACTGCAAGAATTTATTTTGCTTGATTACATATACATCTGAATACTGCACATAATTCCTTCAACTACTGCATGAATAAATATGTATAAACAAAATGGTACTTCTTTGGGAAATGAACAGAGATCGCAGCCATACATCTTCAAATATGCTGTTTTATCAGAATACGTCAGGAGAGCAGGTAAGAGATGGTGGGTGTTACATTCCTTAAAAACACCATCTGCAGTCTTTCAAGGTATGTGATACAACTTCTAGATGATAACCAAGCAGAAGAATCGACTTCATATACCAGGGAACGGCTTCTGAAAGGGAAATACTTTCACTCCTGCAAATCCAGCAGAAGTTGTGATGCTGCATTTTTACAAAGCTGCCAATACAATTGGGAAGGTAACCTGTTGTGCCACACCTATAGGCCATATGAGGTCTAGAGCTCGGTCATGTGCGGGATGAAAGAGATCTGAGGCAAAAGCTGGAGAAAGTGGATTCTGACCTCTATCCCACCAGACAGATAATGTCAACTAGGAAAGAGTTTCACTCCTATGCAATGCGACTACTAAAATGTGTGAAAATATCATTTGATCTTGGGTTAATTCCTGGAGCAGATAATCCACTGTGCCCAGGATGAAAATTCCTGCACTAATGTCCATTCCCTCTTTATTCAGGTAACACTTCAAACCTCTCACTGATTCCTGCAGATTTCTCATGAGATGAAGTGTCCAGAGTAAATAGATTTTACCACAAGAGCCAGATTTCCCATGAGATGAAATGTCCAGAGTAATAGATTTTACCACAAAAGCCAGATTTCCCATGAGATGAAGTGTCCAGAGTAATAGATTTTACCACAAAAGCCAGATTTCTCATGAGATGAAGTGTCCAGAGTAAATAGATTTTACCACAAGAGCCAGATTTCCCATGAGATGAAGTGTCCAGAGTAAATAGATTTTACCACAACAGCCAGATTTCCCATGAGATGAAGTGTCCAGAGTAATAGATTTTACCACGAAAGACAGACTTCCCCTGATTCCTTTCCATGTCTGGTGCAAAAATTAACCAAATTTAGTTATCAACTTTAATATACTGTACCTGGATCCAGGGTGCGCGTGAATTCTGCTACAGGCCAGGAGAGACAACACAGAGTGGATGAAGTGGCCACATCTTTAAGGTGCTGTACAACACTGTTGTACAAGTCCAGGAGGTGCAAAGGCTCCTGAAATCAGGAAATATATGTTGTTATTTAGACTTTGAAAGATACAACTTTATCTCTCTGATGTCTACTACACATGTTCTGTCAACTTATAACACCAAGTACTATTAAAGACAAATGTTGTAACAATGTGCTCTCAAGGACTAAATTCATAACAAAATGCACTCTCCAAGACTAAGGTTATAAGAATGTACTCTCCAGGTCAAAGTTGACAACAATGTGCTCTCCAGGACTAAGGTCAAAACAATGTACTCTCCAGGACTAAGGTCAAAACAGTACTCTCCAGGACTAAGGTCAAAACAACGTACTCTCCAAGACAAGGCTGACAACAATGTTCTCTGACAACCAAAATTATAATGATGTACTCTAATGGACAAATTTCACAAAGATATACTCCCCAGGAATAAGGTTATAAGAATGTACTGTCCAGGACTAAAGTCATAACAATGTGCTCTTCAAGGTTAAGTTCATAGCACTGTACTCTGATAACCAAGATTATAATGATGTACTCTCCTGGACTAAGCTCATAACAATATACTCTCCACGATCAGTGTCACAACAATATACTCTGACAACCAAGATTATAACAATGTACTCTTCAAGATCTAAGACTATATCAATGCACTCTCCAGAACTAAATCTATAAGAATGTACTCTCCATGACCAAGGTTATAACAATGTACTCTCCTTGACCAAGGTTGTAACATTGTACTCTCCATGACCAAGGTTATAACAATGTACTCTCACCAACTAAGATTTTAAAGGGAGCACTCTACAGATGTTATGAACTTCTGACAGGTGTAAGGTGAAACTATTTGCACTTACAACAAACAAAATTGAGAGAATGTTATCATACATGTTACTTTTAAGTACTGTAGTTGAAACTTCTTTGCATATTATATTTGTGGAAATAGTACATGATTTAAGCACACAGCTAACCAAAAAGTCAAACAGTCTGTTCACTTGTTCTTGAAAAATCTGCCTAAATTAGAGCACCATCTTAAGCAATTATTCCAATAGGGAAACATAATTTTGCCAGACTATATAATACTAGCTTCTGAAAATGCATTAAATGTATTACCAAATATAAAAAATGTAACAACAGGCATCAGCCCTTTTCTTTTTTTACATTTTACCTCTGAAATCCAGGAAGTGAAAATTACCATGTGGTGTAAGCAGTTTTTTGAATGATGCACATCCTAAGTAAAGACAATCTCAATAACTTAAATGCACTCAACAAACTAAAGGAACCCTGAAGTTCTTTTAACAATACATAAGATATATATAAGGCCTTTTTGTAAATACACCCAATGAGAAAAACATGGGATTTTGTTTTCTTCTTGAAATATCTGACCCTATGCAAACTACAAAACTGCAGAGTCCCTTTAATGCTCTAATAACAACGCACTCTTCACAACAAAAGTTGCCACAAAGTACTCTCCATAACAAAACTTATACCAATCTATTCTAGGTGACTACGGTTGTAACAATGAATTCTGCATGACTAAGGTCATAATATACTGCATGACTAAGGTTATAGAACAATGTACTCTCCATGACTAATGTGGTGGCACGAAGGGAATAAATTAAGAACAGAATAAACTTCATTGGGCACCTCCTATACTAACTCTTGTATAAGATGCCTCTGGTAACCAAATAAAAATGGCTTGGTTTGAAAGCCATTATGTTACTGCATAAAAACTGTTGAAATAAACATCCAAGTTTATGGTTTTATCTATTTCTTGATCCAAGACAAAAGCAGAAGTTTCAGTAAAAATGTTTTCCTAGAGTCTACAACTTTTCACAATGATAAATCTATTCATAGTGTAACGTTCTCTTTTTTCCACATAAGGTCAATGTTTTCATATAAAAGGGTTAATCCCAGCCTAGCACTTGACCAAAAGAAAACTAAGTCAAGATGAGTAAAATATAGATTTATTTGATACAAACACTGGAATCACACAGTACAGACAATCATATTTTATATGTATCTCTATATATATATATATATATATATATATATATATATATATATATATATATATATATATATATATATATATATATATATATATATATATATATATATATATAAGGTTTACCGATCTATGGGTATTGAAATGTACCCAATACTGGAGAAAGATACAAGTTTACAATGTCTTTTACATAACTCCAGAATTTATACAATTCCAAAACATCTCATATTTGTGGCTTGTAAGGAGAATAATTTCCTTACTTTACTTCTTTGCACATAAATATATTATATTTTCTTTGGAACTGATACTCAGGATTGGAGAGCTATTAAAAGTATGTTTCCATAGATGGAGAAATATGTTAATTTGGGATGTATTTCCAAACAGGATAAACTTATAGTTCATCTAAAATGGGGATGGCTTTTAATCCCGACTTCAATGATACCTGAAACATTGCCATAGCCATGGTTTCGGGTTTTGTTCTTTTACTACAACCGCTCAAGTCGGTGTTTCAATGTGTGTGTAAAAACTACTCTCGTCTGTCGATGCAGACGTAAATATATATGAATACGGTAGCTAATGGAAACTTAGTCAACCAATGAAAACACGTAACGCATCCCGCCTCACGACGTAATTTTAATACCTCCACAC
Organism: Unio delphinus; assembly: GCA_029339505.1. Taxonomy (NCBI): domain Eukaryota; kingdom Metazoa; phylum Mollusca; class Bivalvia; order Unionida; family Unionidae; genus Unio; species Unio delphinus. The sequence continues at coordinate 6,939,912 of JAQISU010000433.1, read as the reverse complement.
TGGAGAGTGTGGTATTTAAATGTCATTGCGAGTCGCAATGCAGTTGAGTTTTGCAAGAATTAAGCATGTTAGTCAAAGAATCATGGAAGAGATACATTAATATTCAACAGAGTATGCATCAAAGTAACTAAATAAGTATTATCAAGACATGGCATGCGTAATGTATTTCAAAACGTACTTCAAGCGCGGCAGGCTTCTATAGAATGACAGCCTTTGATTACGTGAGGAAATCTTTGTTCTTCTCTCCATCACGACTCCTCGCGAGGGGAGGACGAATTTGCATGACTTTATTAGGAAACGAGGATATACGACTAAAAATTCATTACAATAGCTATAATCATCAATTATTTATTTGTGAAAGAAAGCTCTAAAACATTTTCATGAAGGTGTCCTTTTATGGTAGGCAAGGATTTAATGCAACCAAGTTTTCTAAAACAACTTCCAACCAGAAATCAACTTAACCAGAGGTTTACCCTGGGATATGTAAATCATTCTTACCCAGGGATATATAAATATATCTTACCCTGGGCTAGATAAATAGATTTTCCCACATCGCTAAATAAATTATCTAGCCTTGGGCTAGATAAATCAATCTTACCCGGGGCAGGATAAATCTGTCTTACAGAGATCAGTTACAGTACTATCTTTTTGTGGCATTATTCACCAGAAATCATCAATGCAAATATTGTTCACTTGCAAATTACAAGCAAATCTGTCATATTTTTTATTTTTATTTACCAAAAACAAAATTGCATATGGTGGGAAAGAAAACGTTCTTCCTCATGTATGTGGACAGGATGGAGAAATGCAATCCTTGTGGAGCAAGATTTGTACTGAGGAATTGACAAGAATCAATTTCAATACTGACATCCCGAGATTAAATTTTTGTATCCTGCCAACATATATGGATAAAAATTCTTTTGTATTAATCTCACCTGATGCAGGAATCCCAGTGACTTCCTGGTTTTCAGATTCTGCAGGACAGGTGTGTGGTATGCCGCCATCAGAAAATCCTCCACATAGTCCTTGAGGGGAACCACAGTCAACTGTGGAGGGGGTACAGCCCTCTCTGCCAACCACTGCAGGCTCTCACAAATCTTTGATCAAAGATATCAAGACAATAACATTAAGGTTCACCAAAGTGACTTGTTAGCAATGCAATTAAACAGTATGACAGGTTTTTATTTGCTTTATATTGCCTTTGAATGGCTATCAATGTATCAGCCATTGCTACATTATTCATTGTACAGTGATAATATTTAATGTCTAGCTTCTGCTACATAATGTCTTATGAAATATCCAGATCTTGGCAAGATCAATTAGATCTTAACGAATTTGGTATCACATATAAAAATTGAAGTCCATAAATAAAGAAATAAAAGAAGGTAACCAGAGTTCACCTTATGTGTATCTGTCATTTGAGAAAGTTGAAAAGTGGACCTTTCACAAATATTATCATTATCAATCCCATCTACAATAAACCCTGTTTGTTTGTTTGTTTGATTAGGATATTTAATTTAGCTTTAACAATTTTTCAGTCATATCGCTATGATATCTGCAGTGAGGCAGTTAATAGTGATATCTAGTACTGGGGCACCATGCCGCAGACATATGGCATGATGTCCCACCCAGTCACATTATCTTGGCATCAGGTCGACAAGTCCTAACACTAACCTCTTAATGGCGAGTGTCAAGCGAGGCAGCTGATAGTACCATTTTTGTAAGTCTTTTGGTATGACTTGGCCGGGGGTTGCACCCACGACCTCTTGCTTTCGCAGCGGGCCCTCTAACCACTAAGCACCAGAGCGGTTCAATAAACCCTGTAATGCATCTAAAGAAATAGTTGTGACAATCATGAGTTGTCTTGTATCTCTTGGTAAGTCATATAGTGCTGTAAACATGAACAAATCCATGCTGTTGCAAACTCAACAATTATTACTGGTCGGTCAAAAGAGATGTTGAAAGCTGCTTTTAATTCTGAGGTTCATGCAAAGTATTTTTATTATGAATCTACTTTGTATACTTTCACCTGGGATGTAGGACACGAGTTAAAGTTTTAAGCAATTTGTTTCCTAAAGAATGGAGTGTTTAAGTGGCTGTTATTTCACTTTTCATACAAATTTCTCCATCATTATAATGCAGTAGTCAGGGTACAATACTGCTGTCCGCATTATGTACAAACCATGTTATAGTGAGAATCATGTATGTACTGAGAACAGCGTTATTTGCATGGTAGAAATGATCCAAATCTGTTCAATAATAGTGTCTAAAAGAAGTTAAAATATTACAAAAAGATTCGCAACATTTTCTTTCAACCCATATTGTTATATATTGGTAAGAATTTGGTGATAGGGTCCATAGTAAACTGCATTATATCAGGAATTGCTTTATAATGAAACATTATAATGAGAAAGAGCTAACTTGTGAAGCTTTATTCAATCACCGTGAAATTGTTCAAAATGAAATGTCTTGGTTTGAAAGAAATAGATATAAACATGCAGATAAATCACTGTCTCTTTTTATGGACTAATGAAGTCACAAATGAAAAAGAATTATTACCAAACTTTCTTGTGTACAAGTTGATAATTTTTTATCTGGAAGTCTGGGATTTGTCTTACCCTCTTATAAATGGTTATGTCACTGAAATTGCACTTAGAAATACCATGATTTCATGATGTAACTAGCAAAATTGAAAACAGATCACACAGCTGTACCAATTCTTGTTCAATTACAATGTTCATAAAATTGTATAAACTCAAATGTTTTTATGTTAATTTTCCTTATCATTTTCTATGTATTTGTATCTATCATCTAATTTTCTCCAACATGATATAAAAGAAAAAAATTAAAGAGTTCATAAGCACATGACTATACATTGCTATGCAGAGTTTTTGTCAGGTTAATCCCATTTCTCGACGGATATCCTCATCTCCCTATAATGTTGCATGTTGCCATCAAACAAGTGTCAAATGGAATAACCTGGCCAAAGCTCTAGGCTTATTTAATTGGCATGTAAATAACACTGGATGTGGTTGTTCAGACAATGGATATCATAATTAAAACAATAATAAACTGTTTATTCCAAGGTTTCAATTGATAATGGAATATAACAGTCACTTTGTACAGGAGGCAGTTCACAATCATCAGGTGACTAAACAATGCAGATTACAATCACCCTGAAATCTCAATCTCTCTCTCTCACTCTCAAATGAAACTGGGGGAAAATGCATGTTAGCCTTTAATGTGCTAGTTGCGACAATAGTCGCACAGTCGATCGATGTCTTGTAGTGCTTATCACGACTTAAGTCGCTTTTCGAGGTAACCAACAATGTACATATCCTATTGCTTCAACTAGCAATGACTGCTTGTAAAACTATATTTGATTGGTTTAAAAAGGCCCGGAACAAGCATTTTGCTGTACTTTACTATACATTTAACAATGAAGTTTTACAAATACTCGCTTTTAAACACATGGTACCTGGAAAAAGTTAAAATGGCAGACGCTGAATACAATAGTGATTTCTTGCAACAAATACTTGCTTCTGATAGTGATGATAAAAATAATGATTTTGAAGAATTGGAGAAAGATTGCATTATTGGAGTAAGCATAGTATTGAAGGAAATACCCATGATTGATTTTGAGCCAGGAATTTACGTGGAACTGGAGTCGGATGTACATGCTCGCTTGAAATGAAAAGATGGAGCGCCTGTCAACCCCCATTCACTGGTAATTCAAAATTAAATGTCGAGATGGTGAATAATGAACCTACGGACTATTGAAGACTTTTTCTTAGATGACTAGTTATTGTATCTGATGGTAGATCAAACAAATCGTAATGCAGATCAGAAATTTCATGTGGCAGACTTGAAGGAAAACAGTCGCAATGAAGAAATGGCGGCCTGTCACACCCGAGCATCTAAAACTTTTTTGCACTGATTATAGCAATAGGTTTGGTACGTACGTCTGATCTCAATTCCTACTGGGCTACTGATGATGTGATATCAACCGCATACTTCAGCAAAAAATAAGTATGGGATTGATTTCCAGCTATTCCAAGCACTTTAAATCTGTCAGACAATGAGAACAATTAAGGTGACTCTTTACACAAAATCGGCCCAATGATTGAAAAAAAAATGAAGCCTTTGCTGAGCTTTAATTACCAATATGAACCTAGGTTTTAATGATATTAGAATAAATAACAGGTGAAAGTTTTTCATGAATGTTAATCACTAACTAGGGAGTTTAACCTTACCTCTGACATTCATGGAGTGGATGTTTGCAAAACTGTCACCTTTCCTTTACCTGTGATTTTCACAATTTATATATAACATTGTGACAGACATAACATATATTTGAGATATATTTGAACTTTTCCATAAAAAAAAACAGAAATACTGATGAAATACAATTGTAACTGGTCATTTTACCTGTATAAATACACCTGTACATGCAAATATGTTAAACTTACACATGTGTCTTGATGCTAATTTTAAAGTTTAGACATCCGTCATTTTTCATATTGGCTTTGTCTATAATTGTGTATATTTATTGAAATACATGCAATTTAAAAATTCTGCAGTTTTCTTCTTTTTTTTCCCCACAAACAATTCAGCACTGAGGGACCTTGTAACTGCAAAACAATGCAGCACTTTAAGGGTTAGTATCCATGACTTCAATTTCCCAATTAATATGGAATTGAATCTAGTGATAACATAATATTCACGAAGGTGGAAGTTGCTAGGAAAAGGATTGAATCCAAGGTGTAGATTGGCTTTATCTTATATATGAATGAAAGCTGGAAAGTTTACACAATTCTCAAATTCAACATTAGACTTATCAGCCAGTAAATAAGGTAAACTTATTTGATGGACAAAATTCCATGCTGCATAATAATCAAGATATTAAATTGAGTGAGATTACACATATATAGGTAATTTTACAAATGAATTTCATTTTAGTGCGGATACCTTTTCACTAAGTAAAGGATCATCTGTGTTGATCCCTTCTGGCAAGTCTTCATCATACTGTACAAATACTGTATACACATCAGATACAAGGCCTTGGTTCAGTGCAGAGTTCAAATTCAAATGATGACATAGGTCTGATGCGGACATTTTCTGAACTGCTGTTGCTGGAACCACAATGACCAATGGTAATGCTGGGCTTACTGGTTTGGCATCCAGAAACCGAAACAATCTACCTCTAGTTTCCATCCAATAGTTCTGAAAAAAAACCGAAACAATCTACCTCTAGTTTCCATCCAATAGTTCTGAAAAAAAACCGAAACAATCTACCTCTAGTTTCCATCCAATAGTTCTGAAAAAAAACCCAAACAAATCCAACTGTATAGAAAACATGTAAACTTCACATACTGGGTGTGACGAGTCACAATGAGACCTGCCCATACAAGCCAGGCAAGGAACAAAATAATTCCGTCATAGTTACAGGTATCTTTTATTTGTGGATATAATAATAATGAGGACTTTGTATAGCACCTAATCTTTAGAAGCTCTAAGCGCTTTACAACATCTATAATGATATGAATACAAAAAACAAAAACAAACACCATGAAATGCTGAAAATATTTAAGGTAGGAAACATTATTAGGTCTTAAAGTTTGCTCTTGCAGTCTAAAATGGTGAGTTTTAAGAGCACTCTTGAACGGGATGACTGTGTCTTTGTGTCTAATTTCAATGCGCAATTCATTCCATGTTGCTGAACATGTTATTGTCATACTTTAGCAATAGAGATACTGAGATACATTCAAGAGGGTTCTTTTTGTCTCCATCCCTTGGAGTCCAGTGGAATGCAAAATTAAATGCAAAATTTATAAACATATCAGTTAAAATGACATTCTGAATTTCTTGTCCAACTTTATATATGCAGCCATAGTAGATACCAGACTTTTGACCCAAGTCACAGGTCATGGGTGGGGGATGTAGGGTTTGTTTGGATCGTAACTGTTACAAGTAATTACAATGAAATAAACTAAATTTTAAAACCATATGAAATTAAGGACTGGTCCCAAATTATGATAAAGAACAGCAGTTGGACAGCACTTAAATTATTAAATGTGTGTGTGTGTGTGTGATAATTCTCACTGTCCAAAGTGTTGACCAATCCAGTTAAAATCTGAAAGGTGGTGAGATCTTTAAAAAAGTGCTCTCCATGCACCCCCACCACTTTTACAAAGGAAGAGTTCTAAAGCAAATTAAATTAAATCCAAAATTAGAAGAGAGGGAAAAAAAACATACAGAATCTTCATCATCTTCTTCATGTAAAGCTATAGGCAGAACGAAAATGGCTCCACTGGTCCCTAAAAGGAGCTTCTCCTCTTCCACAATGGGTATATCTTCCTCTTCCAGGACCCCTAATAGGGTCCTGACACATATCCCTAGCTGGACTGATTGATCCTGTTTAGCTCTTCTGTGGCTGGGAAATGATATTTCTCTCCTATAAAGACTGCAGAGTTCACCCTGAAAGATGGGAGGGAAAATGTTCATTAAAAACCCACCCTTTTCCTCCAAAAATCTACTTTTACCATAAAATAGTAAATGAGTTCCTTATCATTTTAACTACTTACTGAAATATCTTTCTCTCTGACATGCACTTCAGTTACAGGTAAAGACCCATTATGTAACATAATATGAAATAAATACAACAAAATAATTCTTGCTTTTGCAGATCATAAGCAATCAAAATATATAACTCTACAATAAGGACAACATTTATGAGATTACAGCCTGTACCCACAACTATTACTTGTTTAACCTGGTGTTCCTAAAACATCATGTATTTTTTTTTTAAAAAATCACATACAATTTGACACCAAAAAGTCAAGAAATGCATTCAAATTAAAAAAAATTTGCTTTTTTTTTTTACAAAATAAAATATTTCACATAAGAAACACAGAATAATTTCATCATATTTTTTTTTACTCACAAGTAATCACAGACAAGTAGGAAAAGGATATGGAATTTCATTTTGGTGTTTAATGAAAAACATACAAGATAAAGCATTTAAAGAACAGCAATCAGAATGTTCAATTTTGTTTACTTTATAAAAGTTAACTGAAATACAGGCATTGAAAACCATTACCTTGATACAACTTTTCTCTTCAGGCTTTGTTCCCTTGGAAAACTTATTTTGTAACCAGTCTACAAATTTTGCTGTGACATAACTTTCTCTGTTGTAATCTGGGTCAGCATCAGGAAAACAAAGTACCAGTTTCCAGAAGATCTCATTTGGTATGGAGCCATCTGGAAAAAAACCCAGAACAAAAAGAGATTATCTATGAAGTACTGAAAATATTTCTTTTATAGAATAAGAAACCTACCAACAAAGTTTAATACTGAATTCAAGATCTTGAGATACTTTTTTTCATAGCTTTGACATTTTATTACTGTCATATATGTGTAATGTTATTATTTTGATGTGAACGTAGATCGGTGACTACTGTGTGACATGGCGTGGAAACGGGATACAGTTTCATCAAAACAGCTGCAGGGCATAAAAGGTAACCATAACATATTGATACCTGTCATATGACTATGAATATTCTGTCAAGATAGGTAATAAAGTGTACGTCAACATGGTCATGTAAGCAAATTTACTCAAATATTAATTGCTGTTCTAAATTTAAGTGCTAATGTAGATTAAATAAAGTCGTTTCAATCCTGAAGTGTGACTGTGAGTGATGTGCTTGTCTTTTCAAATCACTCAAATATCACCTGTCTGACTGGGAATGGGTTTGAGTCTCAGCTTAACCAACATAGATCTATGAGAAAGCTTGTCGGTAGCTTCCTTTGGGTTGTTGGGTCTTCCCATTTTCTTCCTCTGCTAAATATACTGGTTGTCATGTATAGCAAGCATGTGCTGATAAATGGTATTAAACAGCCAAAACCACAAACGCCCACATATTTAGGTGCAAGAAATGTTTCGGCCCTGAAAAGTTCTACGTAAAGGACTTTAACAACTGATAAAGAATTCATTTGTTTTTTTTTTTACAATATGAATTGGAAGAATCACAGAAAAGGACCTTCTCAATATATTTAGTATGTTGTTTCATACATTTACCAATCACAGCGCAATCTGAGATTCTTTTGCACATACCTGTTTTTTCAGATAATTTCTGAAAAAGTTTTTGCCCCACAACTTTTGTGAGGTCTAATGGTTGCTGAGCCCGTTCATGCACAAGCTGTGCATAAATTTCATGTGCAGACATCATTACATATGCTTTTTGCATTCCAACTCGCAAAGCCATAGGAGATATAATGGTAAGTTTGGCACGATTACTAATGTAGAAGCTGTCCTTAATTCTTCCCTCACTTTCTTGGTATCTAGTCAAATTCTTGATCTGATCTGATATACTCCCCATAAATGGAGCACTGGGAAATGCCAACATGCTGCGTTTTAGTTTAGTTATGGCTGAATATGTCTTCTTCCACTTTTGAAAATAATGGCCAGCCCGGGATAATTTTACACTTCTTTCAATGTCTTCCAAGTCCTTCAGTCTCTGAACAACATCTTTTTCATACACTTCTTCAGCAATCTCTAACATCATTGATGATACAAAGTAGTTTACAAGGTCATCATTTGCATCGGCTGAACACCTCTCAATTCTCTGTTGTGTGAGTATCTCCTGAACCTCCCTGGAAATAAAAAGAAATAAATGTAAAACAAATATTTAGCAGAAGAAAAGCTGGCCTGTGAAAAAATATGCATATCATGGTCATTTGTCAATAAAGGCAAATTTCATCAATCACTCAAGAAAAAGCAAATTTTGTAGTAAATTATGTTTCTCCGAGAATACTTACCCAATCACATTACTTTAGGATATTAGCCTGCTACCTCGCGAATCCAGCCCTACCAAAAGACGAAAATTCGTCTTTCCTGTCTATGTCATATAGACAAAGGGCAATAACTCTTGCCCATTACCTCCCCTTGCCGCCCGTTAGGTGTCGCTTCTTTAGTTTTTAAGCTGAGCGATATATAAAACACGAGGATGCTCGCATGGCGGGGTGGTTGGGAGGGTTTCTTAGTAATGTGATTGGGTAAGTATTCTCGGAGAAACATAATTTACTACAAAATTTGCTTTCTCCTTTGAATACGTTCCCCAATCACATTACTTTAGGAGAATAAGTAATAGGAGGAGGGAATGCGGAGCATCCGACCTCCACACAGGTATCCTCTAGGGAATGATGGTTGGATTCCCCATGTGAATGATAACCCGGTCTCCTAATTTTCAATCAGCAACACAGCCCAGGGTCACGTGATATGTGACCCTTTTATACGGTTAAGAAGATAGATATTGAAATCTTCTTACCTACGAAAATTTATCTGGCGAATCCAGCGAAGCTAATAGGCTGTGCTGATTGTTGTACATGAGTCTGGTGGGCGTCTGGGCTGCCCAACACCGGACCTACTAGAATCAATGTTTGCCTCTGCGAGTACAAACTTGAAGATAAAACTGTAGAAGGTTGACTCTGCATGTCAGCCAACAGCTTCTATAAGGTGACTGATTTGCGAATTCTCAGAGTACGCCGAGCGTATAACCCACTACAGCCATGAAGCAAGGGCTTGAATGGTGATGTCTCATATCCCAGCTATCACCAGAAAAAAGAGGTGCTTGTATGTGACCTGACTCACCTCTATGCATTGAAATGGTGCTAGAGTGCCCAAACAGGATCTTACATGGCTGTTGATCCTGACTTATCTATAAAGAAAGCGAGCTAATGACGACTCGTTGATCGCCAATGTATGGTAATCTATTTTGGACTACGAAGCCTGGCTGCGTCAAGAGGACCATCAAACCCTCTGATCGGAACGGAAGAGAGTTCGGGTCACTAGAAAGGACATGTAACTCGCTCACCCTGCATGCTGAAGCTAAGGCTATCAAGAAACCCAATTTGTATGATAGTAGCTTTAACTAATCGTGGGTTAAAGACTCAATACTGTCTGAATTGAGTCATGTTAAAACCCAGGACAGATTCCATTTGGAAACAGGGTGAGGGATATAAGTCGATTGAATTTTTTTTTTTTTTTTTTTTTAAATGCCTAAAAGATCTGACAAATCTTTGTCATGTCTGATAGCACATGTACCAGAATGGCGGAATGTGTCTGATATCATGGAGCGGTAACATTTGAGAATAACTGGAGCCAGATGTTTCTCCTTGAAAAGCCAGAGAAAAGTTGGCCAGTTGAGGGATTGTGACATTCAGAGGAACAATGTGAATGATATGGTACCAGTCTCTGAAAACATGCCACTTGCCCTCGTAAATCTTCAGAATAGAGGGCCTTCTTGCTCTCGAGATTCTCTCCGCAATCAAAGATTTAAATTGTTTGTCTTGCAAGGCTGTCTGGACAAGAGCCAAGCTTGAACAAAAGACGGTCCGGACAGGGGTGGAACACCCCTGGCCGCGGTCGCTTGTGAATACTTGTGCTGACTGTAATCTTCCTGGGTAGATCTATCGCCTAGATTGAGTAGATCGGAGACCCAGTAGTTGTTCCATCTGAGAAGGGTAATCAGAACCATCTGACAATTCTGACCCCTTAACTTCTGGATTAATTCCAGTACCAAGACCGTGGGAGGGTAGGAGAATGACCACAACCCTTCCCAGGTGATTGATCGAGCATCCACGACCCAAGCTTCTGGGTCTGGAACCTGTGAGATGAAAGGTGGAGAATTTGCTATTCCACCTTGTTGCAAAAGATCAATCATCGGACGTCTCCAAAGTGTGTCGATTGGAAGAAAGTCCGATTGATGGAGTGACCATTCTGTGTGTCTGAATTGTACATTGAGGTGGAGATTGTCGAACCAATGTAGAAACTGCCAGTTCAGATTGCACAGGTCTGGTGATTGGTGTCCCCTTGTTTTGAGGCAAGGCACCACCACAATGTTGTCTGACATAATGAGGGCAGTTTGTAATAAGAGTTGATCCTGCCCGAAATGAAAGGCATTGATGACAGCCGTTATTTCTGAAAGGTTGATGTGGAAAGGGCTCGCCCCTGGCACCCACGTGCCGCTGACAGTATCTAAGTCCGGCAACAGGTGGGCACCCCAACCGTAGGTATTAGTGGCGGAACATACCGTTATCCCCTTGGGGTATCTCCAGAGTAATCCCTGTGGACAGCCTACAGGGGTTGTGCCATTGACTCAAGAATGATCGTATCTCTGGCGTGAGCATGACTGTTTTCTGGGATCGAAGGGACTTGAAAATGGCGCAATTACGCTAGCAAAGTCCTTTGTAAAGGGCGCCTAAAAGGACGGCTGAGAGGGATCAAGTCTGCTCCCGCATTGAATAATCCGAGGATCTGCAACTCTCTCGCTAAAATGCGCATCCTGTCGGAAACGGACTCTACGAGTGCAATTATCTGGATGATCGCAAACTCGAAGAAGCGTTACCAGATTCAGATCGGGAGAAACTCCACACCCAGATGGACCAAAATCCGGATTGGACAGAGATCAGACTTTATCCAGTTCACGAGAAAGCCTATATGACGTAAAGTGATATAAGATCGTTTCTGCCTTTGAGCAGAGTAGAACTTGACAGATGTTACTGGAGGATGTCGTCCAAATATACTGCCGACGCAATAGATGAAGTCGAGCGGAACAGGGTGACGACGTAATCCATAACCTTGGTACTAGCCCAAGGGCTTAAATTTAGGCCAAAAGGTATGACATGGAACTGATAAGCCTAGTCCCGACAAGCACAACGGAGAATGTCCGCAACTCGTGGGATAGGGACGTGAAATGTGCGTCGGTCATATCTAGCCAGCATATGATGGGGTTTAAGCGACGTGCCCTTCAGACATGCGTCACGACGTATCAGGTCTAGGTTGGCAGAAGCAGTCAGCGCATTGGCCATGGAATGGTGAGCTACCCTGTTAAGAACCCTAGCTAACCGGGCCGTCGAATCCCAAGCATGTTCATTGCCAGATTTATCAGCGATCCTGAAAATGGCTAGGGAGGCTAGATCTAACAGTGAAGACGTAGCGACTACATTTCGAACCAGCTTGGACTTGGCATTGAACACCGTTTAGTCCACTTTATAAGACAATGGAGCAGACATATGGACTGCTGCCATATTTTTATCCAGAGCCGGGACCTCAGTACTGAACGCACCGGAGTGAGTTTTGTACCATCGACCTGAAAACGACGCTGGTACTTGGCTTTCAGAAAAGAAAAACCTTAGCAATTCCTGGATCCCCTATACGTGTCGACAGACGGTCATTAATTTCCTTAATTTTGTCGACTGGGGAAGGAGGCGGAAGGATAGAGTCTCTTCCCCCTCATCCAGATCGACCGACGCTCTAACCTTATAGTCGGTAATGGCAGCAGGAGGTAGAGGGCATTCTGAAGGGGCCAACACCCTATAAATTTCCTCCACTGCGGCTTTGAAGCTGAACTCAGTCCGTTCCATAGTTGGATCTGCATACCGCTGATTTGCCTGCGACTCATCGCACTCACTATGTGCATAATCTTGCTCTGGTAAAGCATCCATATCGGGGTAATGCATACCAGGTGGCATAGATGACTCGATTCCATCATCTCTGATAAAGGCATTCACTCTCCCTTGTGGATGAGCTGTTAGCCTATGGACGGCCGGCAATGCCGAATGAATTGATTGGCATATGTTTGGCCTGAATGACTGCGACGGGCCGGCTATGACCGGCACCGACCGCTCGAATGGTCGGGTTGGATCGAGAGATTCCTCGCCAACTATCTGTGTCATGGTAGTGATATGTAACCGGTAGTACGGATTGACAGACGGAAACATCATTAGAATCTTCGTCAATCCGATTTGTGCGGATTGCGGTATGATAAAAGTCCCCGTGCTGGTACAGCGGTATAGTCGGATGGACTGGTATAAGACTAAAATCTCCATACGGTTGGACGACCGGTGCCTGTTGGGCTGGACGGCCGGAGCCAGATGAACGGTCAGTGCCGGCAAGTGTCGGCTGAAAGCTTGGCTGGACGACCGGTGCCATATGGGCTGAACGGTCATTGCCGGATCGCCCGGTGCCGGTTAGTGCCGGCTGGAAGGTCTGCTGGATGACCGGTGCCATATGGGCTGAACGGTCATTGCCGGATGGACGCCCAGTGCCGGATGGTGCCGACTGTAAGGTAATAACAATTACATAATGCTTATGTAGTGCGTCCAGCACTGCGCGCCCATCTACCATTCGCTCAGAGGGAATGTTGGTTCTGGTACAGCTTGCATATCTGTACAGCATACAAGGTGACTTAGATGACGCAATTCTGTCATAATTGACACTTTCACTAAATCTCCCTTGTGGAGAAGCCGTGAACATTTGGACGGCCGGCACTGCCGGCTGATTGAACTGGCGGATGGTCGGCCTGAAAGACCTGTTCTGGTAAAGCTGTCATATCTGGGTAGCGCATACCAAGTGGCATAGATAACTCAATTCCGTCACCTCTGATAATGTCACTAATTCTCCCTTGTTTTAAAATCACACCGTCACGTATTTGACATGACGGGAGGCGTACACCGGCAATACCGACTAATTTGTCTGGTATATGGTCGGCCGGAATGTCGGCGAAGGTCCGGCTATGACCGGCACCTGCCTCTCGAATGGTCTGATTGGAGGGAGATTCATCTATAACATTTCTCTCATGGTAGTGATATGTAACCAGTAGTGTAGATTGACTGACGGGTACATCACTATAATCTCTGTAAATCCGATGTACAGCCGGTGCAGGTTGATGCCGGCTGGAAGACCGGTGCCATTTGGGCTTAACGGTCGTTACCGGATGGTCGGCCGGTGCCGGTTGATGCCGGCTGGAAGGTCGGCTGGACGACCGGTGCCATTTGGGCTGAACGGTCGCTGCCGGATGGACGGCCGGTGCAGGTTGATGCCGGCTGGAAGGTCGGCTGGACGACCGGTGCCAATTGGGCTGAACGGTCATTGCCGGATGGACGGCCGGTGCCGGTTGATGCCGGCTGGAAGGTCGGCTGGACGACCGGTGCCATTTGGGCTGAACGGTCGTTGCCATATGGACGGCCGGTGCCTGTCGACGCAGGCTGGAAGGTCGGCTGGCCGGCTGGTGCCATTTGGGCTGAACGGCCGGTGCCTGTTGATGCAAGCTGGAAGGTCGGCTGGCCGTCCGGTGCCATTTGGGCTGAACGGACGGTGCCGGATGGACGGTTAATGCCGGTTTGCCTGCTGAAGTGCCGGCTGAACTGACGGTGTCGGCTGGACTGACAGCTGGAAGGCCGGCGAAAGTGCATATTAAAATGGATCCAATTAATCCAGCATAGACTCCATGCGTCCGGACTTACAGGCCCGAAAGCCATGCACGGATCTGCGGTGAAATTTACACCCACTGGGCAGCCTAAACCATGTCAACATAATTTCCTCCATTTCCACATTGCCAACACCCATTTTGCCATTCATGCCTTCGTTGTCGACTTTGCTTACTGAAACGACAAAAGAAGAGAACAAAGCACAAATTAAAAAATTCAGCATATTATTAATTCGATAATACTATAACCGTTATTAACGGAGTAGTCAAATTATTCCGTGCCATGTTAGCTCTTAATGACAACACTTGTTATCGCCGTGAGCGTGTTGCAATGGTTCGTTCAAGACGAAGTCTACTGAAACGAAAAAGATGATAAACAAAGCACAATTAGCAATTCAGCACGCTATTAAGTCGCTATTACCATAACCGTAACTAACGGAGGAAGTGAAATGATTTAGTGCCGCATGAACTCGTGACTACAACATGAATTCTGGCAAAGCACAAATTAAAAATTCAGCATATTATTAATTCGATAATACTATAACCGTTATTAACGGAGTAGTCAAATTATTCCGTGCCATGTTAACTCTTAATGACAACACTAGTTATCGCCGTGAGCGTGTTGCAATGGTTCGTTCAAGACGAAGTCTACTGAAACGAAAAAGATGATAAACAAAGCACAATTAGCAATTCAGCACGCTATTAAGTCGCTATTACCATAACCGTAACTAACGGAGGAAGCGAAATGATTTAGTGTCGCGTGAACTTGTGACTACAACACGAAATTCCACCATTAATAGTCGCAACTGGTCGTTCAGAGACGAAGTCTACTGAAACGGAGAAAAAGATAAACAAAGCACAAATTAAAAATTCAGTACGCTATTAAGTCGCTATTCCATAACCGTAACTAACGGAGGAAGCGAAATGATTAAGTGTTGCGTGAACTCGTGACTACAAAACGAAGTTCGCCATTAAAGTCGCAAATTGGTCGTTCAAAGACTTTTTTGAAGTCTACTGAAACGTCAAAGAAGATAAATAAAGCACACATTATCAATGCAGCACGTTATTAGTCGCTAATATCGTAAACGTTACATACGGAATAAGCGAAATTATTGAGTGCTACATGTATTACATGCTAGTACCGCCATAAGCGTGCTTTGACCACGTTGCAACCTGGTCCGAAGTCTAGAAAAGGTGACAAAGTCACTCAAATTGGAAAATATTGTAAAATAATGTATACGACCTGTAGAGGAATGATTATCCAACACAGTAATTCCAAATTTAACTTCGGATGGTCAGAATTTACACTAAGATGGCTTGGATTCATTGGAGGTTTAATTGTACGTGTTTTCGCGTACAGCGAAGCTAAAAAACTAAAGAAGCGACACCTAACGGGCGGCAAGGGGAGGTAATGGGCAAGAGTTATTGCCCTTTGTCTATATGACATAGACAGGAAAGACGAATTTTCGTCTTTTGGTAGGGCTGGATTCGCGAGGTAGCAGGCTAATATCCTAAAGTAATGTGATTGGGGAACGTATTCAAAGGAGAAATGGAAAATAATTCCCTCCTTTACATTAAAGACTATTGTCTAAAACATTGTCTTAAATGTCCATTTTGACTGTAAAGAAAGGTTTGATAATTTATTGCACAGCAAACACAAGTAGGCTATTGTGTCCAAAAAGGTACCTGGAATTAAGTGCCTTCCTCAAGGATGCACCAACTGATGGAATGAGTTGAACTTGCACCATTTTAGATGCAAGTTTGGGACGCTAACCAGTGAGCCACTGCAGCTCTCTGTATATAAAAAAACTCCATAGCAAAATGATACCTGTAAATTTTGTCACAAAATATTTAGTCAAATATTCATTTGTTGATAACAAATATGCATGCAATCTGTGCTTTACAAAGTGTTCAAATTCTGAAATCTGCTGGGTAGCAGGACTATTAACATGTACTGAAATCTGCTGGGTAGCAGGACTATTAACATTTACTGAAATATGCTGGGTATCAGCAGGACTATTAACATGTACTGAAATCTGCTGGGTATCAATAGGACTATTAACATTTACTGAAATCTGCTGAGCATTAGCAGGACTATTAATATGTACTGAAATCTGCTGGGTAGCAGGACTATTAACATGTACTGAAATCTGCTGGGTATCAGCAGGACTATTAACATGTACTGAAATCTGCTGGGTATCAATAGGACTATTAACATTTACTGAAATCTGCTGGGTATTAGCAGGACTATTAACATGTACTGAAATCTGCTGGGTATCAATAGGACTATTAACATGTACTGAAGTATGCTGGGTATTAGCAGGACTATTATCATGTACTGAAATCTGCTGGGTATCAATAGGACTATTAACATGTACTGAAATCTGCTGGGTATTAGCAGGACTATTAACATGTACTGAAATCTGCTGGGTATCAATTGGACTATTAACATTTACTGAAATATGCTGGTATTAGCAGGACTATTAACATGTACTGAAATCTGCTGGGTATCAATAGGACTATTAACATGTACTGAAATCTGCTGGGTATTAGCAGGACTATTAACATGCACTGAAATCTGCTCGGTATCAATAGGAC
Source organism: Unio delphinus (assembly GCA_029339505.1). NCBI lineage: Eukaryota > Metazoa > Mollusca > Bivalvia > Unionida > Unionidae > Unio > Unio delphinus. The sequence goes on along the minus strand of JAQISU010000433.1, from coordinate 6,923,047 downwards.
TATTAACATTTACTGAAATATGCTGGGTATCAGGAGGACTATTAACATGTACTGAAATCTGCTGGGTATCAATAGGACTATTAACATGTACTGAAATCTGCTGGGTATTAGCAGGACTATTAGAATGTACTGAAATCTGCTGGGTAGCAGGACTATTAACTCATATGGCCCCGATACCACCTTTGCGCATAAACTAGTTTCTGCATTCAACTGCCGATACCGCCTTTACACCTAATTTCTCGACTGCATTCAATGGCCGGTACCGCTGCTCCGCGGTCCGAATGTGTGGTCGAGAGAAAGTCTCTGATTGGCTACAAATGGGGCTTTTCCAAGCATCAGGCCAACTTGAAACCAATCAGAAATGAATTTACTTTCGTTTGGGCAAACTTTAAATATTCGGAAACCAAGGATTATGACTTGGGATCCGTTTCAATACATGTGTTTTTTTAATTAAAAAAAATTGTAAAAAGATGGTGGTAGTACGAGTGATTTTTTATGGCGGTGAAGGCGAAAATGAGGAGATCTCGAAAATATTGAGTAAATAGAGGAAAGATTTGTTCAACAGTTGGATAATTTGCAAGATTTCGAATGGGACATTGAAGATTCTTGAGATTGAATAGTCATTAAAAGAGGATGCTGATCGCGAAAATGAAAGAGTTTCTGCCGATCTAGCAGATTGGAGCGATCATCTTCTGCCTGTCCAAATCAATGATTTTAGTGGAATGAATCCTGGACCTACAACATACGACAAATTCACAAGGAAAAAAGAGAAATCTATCTTTTTTCACTTATTATTATTTCCGGAGAAAATGTATATGGACATCACAAACGAAACCAATCCATATGAATAAAAATGCATATTGTATTATTGGTATCACCAAACAAAACGTGGTATCCAACCTACAAAATGTGTTTATTGAACAAAGTTCTATCTGAACCAAAAACTGGATGTGAACATTGCCAAGTAAATGTATGTACAAATTGTTTCAAACCATATCACATATTAAATTTTCCTGGTTTATTTTAATGGAATTTAGTGCTGTTGATTTGATATTCCTAACAATGTTCCAGATTTGATATTCCTAACAATGTTGCACATAATTTTGTAAAAAAAATGTATAAATAAATTGTGAAAGACATGGACAAATAGAAAGAAAAATACATCATTGTGTAGACAAATTCATTTGGATTAATTGGTGAAAATTTCATGGATTAATATTGGATACAAGAAGAGAAATTAAAGTAAATGTGAAGGGATGTGTATGATTTTTACGAAATTTTCCAAACAGGTAAAACACTCTGGGGCACAAGCAGCTAGACACAGTTTAGTGTGGCTGGGGCACAGTAACAGTGTTACTCAGAATTTTGTTGGGGCTGAATGAGTTAACATGTACTGAAATCTGCTGGGTATCAATAGGACTATTAACATGTACTGAAATCTGCTGGGTATCAATAGGACTATTAACATGTACTGAAATCTGCTAGGTATCAGCAGGACTATTAACATGTACTGAAATCTGCTAGGTATCAGCAGGACTATTAACATGTACTGAAATCTGCTGTATACCAGCAGGACTATTAACAAGTAATGAAATATGCTAGATATTAGCAGGACTATTAACATGTACTGAAATCTGCTGGGTATTAGCAGGACTATTAACATGTACTGAAATCTGCTGAGTAGCAGGACTATTAACATGTACTGAAATCTGCTGGGTGTCAGCACTATTAACATGTACTTGAAAGACCACTGATATGTGAGACCATTGCTTCTGCACTGGGAAAGTGGCCTTATAAGATGTGCAGTCTTTCCAGAGGGTAATTATATTTGTGAGATGTATGTGTATAAATTAGGAAAGTCACATATAACTTAAAGCTTTATTTAAAGCAGCATTAATTATTCAAATGTCCTTTTTGCCTTAAAAGCAGAGTTATTTCAAGGGAACATAAATTAATAATTCTTATTCTAAGGGGTCAAATGTGAGTTGGATATTGTTAGCATGTGCATTACAATCCCATTGAAAAAATTTATTTTAATCATTATTTTCATAGTAAGGAAATTTGCACTGAAAACTGCCAGCACTTTATTGTTGTTATTGTTATTGTTGTAGGGTTTAATGCCATTTTTCAGCACACGATAGGCTATACATAGCGACCAGTATTATTGGTGGAGGAAGAACCCGGGACCATCCCCCCCCCACTGACCCATGAGAAGCTACTGGCAAGCTTTCTTACATAACTACATTACCTGAATCTTAGACTCAAACCCACGCAGACAGAGGTGAGATGGCAGTGATCCGTAACAGAAAGCGCTTTAGACCACTTGGCAACTCGGGGCTCCTGCCATCACTTTATAGATTTCTATGTATTTAGCAAGATCTAATTGTAACATTCACTGCAAACATGAGTTTGGGGTGGGATAAGTGTTGAAGGTTGCTATTGACAACAGACAACAATTTGTCCTCACTATGAACTACCAAATATCATCATCATACATTTAACTTTGCATATCAAAAGGGGAGCTGGGGAAGATAAGCTTTATTATCTTTCTCTTAAATTTACTGATATCATGCCACAGACAACATGCTGGCACAATGTGTTACCAAAATATTTCTTAATACCATCTATATAAGAAAATATACTGAATTGGGGAAGACTATGGGGTAACTAGTGTACTGGACCAATCTAAATCCCCGAACTCTTCAACTGAATATATGGGTACATTTTGGGCCAGCACCTATGAAATCCACACAACAATTGTACCTCAATGAATGAAGAGTTTCTAAAACTTTTGCAAAACTTAACTGAACTCACAATAAGTTGTTTTTCCTCCAACTCTGATTAAAATTTTGCAAAATTTAAGTTTATTCATGGCAGGAATCGGCCCGTTTTTTCTCCTAACTTTTTCACTACTTCCAAGTATTCTGACTAATATCCCACAGTTGCACTCATTTGATATCAACTCACGCATGAAGAGATATTAATGACATATGGATGAACTACAGATGATCCAGGATAAATATATTGTTGTTTTGGCTTTAATGCAATTTCTCCGCACAAAATAGTCTATACATGGTGGCCAGTATAATTGGAAAACCCTGGGAAGAACCACCAACCCATGGGAAGCTAATGGCAGCTCTGTCATATACCTACAATGAACCCCCGAGACTTTAACCAAAATGGACAGAGGTGAAATGGGAGTAATCAGCAACGATGAGTGCTTTAGACCACTTGGCCCTCCACCCTCATAGTGTAGTGATAACCCAAATGTTTTCTTTTTTCTTTATCTGTACTAACTAGGAAGCATGCATAACTGCAATGATTGTTTTGTTGCACTTTACCTCATCTGAACAACTGCAGCACCAAAACAATGTTGCTTCAAAACCTCATCCTGAATTTCCTCCTGCAACATGGCAGCTACCCTGTCTTTCATAGCCTCTCTTTCAGCTGCCTCCTGTTTTAGCTTCATCTCAATGGTCTCATTGTAAACTTCGACTGATATATCTCTGAAAAAAATGATCATGTACATTTTGTGTGAATTATTAGATTACTGGAAGGTTTTACATGAGTGTTCATTTCATTGGAAATTTATAAAAGAAACTGAAAAACTGTTATTATTTGTTATCATTGGAAATTTATAAAAGAAACTGAAAAACTGTTATTATTTGTTATCATTGGAAATTTATAAAAGAAACTGAAAAACTGTCATTATTTGTCATCTACAGTGAGCAAATGATCAGAATTTTTGAAAGAATTTCACAAATTGAAATGAACCATACATAAAAAAAACTATTCATGAGATGAGAAAAAGAACTGACTTCATTAAAAAAACAGCATAATAACAAATAGCAAATTTGAGTTTCATGTACATAAAGATGCACTGTACATTATATCTTGCTTTTATTAGGTCCAGACATTATCAATGTTGTTGTTGGTTCTTTAACACATTGTTGACTTTATTTTGAAGAGGAGATAAAGCCTTTCCCAATTAGATACCTGGGATGGTCTAGGCAGATATTGTACTAAAAACTTTTTGATTACGAGTCTAATGCACTACCAATTATGCTATTACAGCTTCCCAACATCATCTGTAAACTGTTTAGATAAATGGATATCAAAGCATTTCCCAATGATACAATGGGCTGGTCTCAGTAGGAACTGTACTTACAACCCTTGATTATGAGTTCAATGATATACTAACTACTGCTTCCCAACATCATCTGTGAAGTCATTACATATTAATACATTGAAAATACAAACATTATAGGTTTCAGAGATATCACATTATTATTTTATGCTAAACATGTGATGATATCTCTGGTGATGATATCTCTTTTCATCACGTTTCAATTCATTTTGAATGGTCCATCTTCCAGTTTTTTCATACAAATCTGAGTTTTATATTCTTTTTCAAATTTCACATTTACTTGCCACTATTAGGCTGAGGTACCATTAAATGATACCTTTATAAAATGAATCTTAACACGCATACACACATTTATGTATATTTATTGTATATATTATAAAGGGAGCACATGGTAACCTAGTTATTACACTAATTCTGATTTAACTCAGCATGGCTCTCAATTTTTTTCAAACCATGTTCTGATTGCAACACAACACAAAAACGTTTATAATATCAATAAACAAATAATATGCAACATGTCAAAAAGTAGAAGAATCCTAAAGAACTCAGCCAATAATTAATGTATTTTTGTTGTTAGTATTAGAAAGCAATGGCAAATTTTCATCGAAATTGGGACCATCTTTAAATTCCAATTTTTGTATTTTTCTAGGTAACAGTTGTAGTCCCGTGACTTTCATCTTACGTGCAATAATTGTACCTTTATGACTGAATAATATTTATGCTCCTTAACGAAACAATTATTAGGTCTGTTGATCAATTAAGTTTATGTAGGAATTTTTTTTTATCTTCAATAACTAATGTTCTCCCAAGTAATACAGTTATCTCTTGAATATGTCTGTTCCAAAATTAGATTTTTCAATAACAAGAGCTCTGCCAACATTTCACTTTCTTCAATCAGTGTTTTGCTAACTACTATTGCAGATTTTGAATCTGTTCCAAAGTGTTGTAATAAGTATTTTCAGATTGAGGTACTTGGATCAAATAAATATCTTTACTTTTTAATTTCATTTTAGATTCTTATTTATTCAATTTATCTTAAACCTTATACAGTCATATAGTTTTGAAGCACGAAAAGTGTTTTAATTTTAGAATGCCTGTATTTTAATTAGACATGGCATTCTGCTTTTTCTACATTTAATTTCAAAGCACCACTGAATTGGGGATTGACGGGCATGCTGTCAGTTTTGTCCATCCAACATATACATTGAAATCACTTTCAACATCATTTTTTGGTTTCAAAACCATTCAGTGGTATTTAAATAATTAAAAACTATAAAAATCATTCTCATCATTGTTATCATCAATCAGTATTTGCCAAATGAAATCATCTCCAGATGAACCATGTTGGGAGTGATCCATTTTGGGTTTTCTAGGTAGCCCATGTTTTCAAATGATAGAAGGACCATTTCTAAGTTGAGAGAAACTGCAGTTATTTTCACCCCTCAGTTGTTATGTGTTTATGGCAAGGCCAAAAAAGAAATGTTAAAGTAAAACCACACAATTTAAGTTGTCAATGAAACTAAGCTAGATACATGTGACTTCTTATCATATGATAAGAATGTGATATAAAATGAAGTCTAAGTAGTCCCAATATGTTGTCAATGAAACTAAAGATACATTCTAGCTACATGTGACTTTTTACCAAATGGTAAGAATGTGATATAAAATGAAGTCTATGCAGTCCCAATACTTTGTCAAACTGTTCATAAGATCCTGAATTATATCAGCTGCCACAAGTTCAGTGCTCCTCAGCTTAGTTTCTACTTCTTTAGCTGCTTCCATTGCCAGATTCTTTGCAAATTCATCAATAATCTCCAAAAACAACATCCTGGCCAACTCTTTCACCACCTGAAACATTCCATTTCAAAAGTTTAAATGAGAGGAAACAGTTTCTTTGTTAAACATGAAAACCTGCCAATTTAAGTATTTCCAGATAGCATAAACACTAGCCAAACTACTGTAAGTATGTACATACAATTTTGATGTATTGTTATACAGAAACAAATGTATTGTGAATAGCAGATTATATGTTAATCATGTGTTTAATAGTCATCAAGGTGGGTACTAGCACAGTTGATCTGAGGGATTGTTGACCAGGTGTCTCATTTGGCTGTCTTCAATCAAAATCAATTTGCAAAAACCATTATATATTTATATTGGACTTAACACGACCATGATATCTTCTCTATACAGACCACAGTTATTATGCAAATTAAAACTTAATATGCTAAACCTATCTGTCTTCCTGGCATAATGACTGTGACCTTTTGAACCCCAAATCAACAGCCATTTCTCATGACACTATTGCATGCTCTTCACAAACATTGGTCAAAACTACTCAAAATATTGTAGTAACATTTATTTTCATTGGGCTCAATTTTCGTGGTTTTGTATTAAAAAAAGGAATAATTGTGGGTAGTTAAATTCATGGTTTTGCCTGTCAAAGTTGCATAATTAGTAGGTATTAAATTTCATGGTTTAACCTCTACAAATACCCAAAAATAAAGAATAAAAAGAATAAAACTATAATGATGCAAACGATGGTCACATTAATGTTTAAAACAATACTACCATCTGTATAAGTACAAATCAAAGACCTGGCAAGTTCAATACTTACACCATGCTTCTGATCAAGTGAATAACATCAGTCGAAGCCGATACAGCCAAATACACTAAAACAATACTTCTTCCATCTCTATGAGCACAAATAAAACACCTGTCAAGATTAATCAGTTTCACCATGTTTTCGTTGAGTGTTTAACGTCAAATGAAGCCGATGCAGCCAACAAAACCGGACCAATCAGTTATTAAAGTACATATGAATGATCTCTTATTTAAACCACTGTCCATCAAGTTGCACCATCAGTACTTTCTGACTATCATGGTGTTTACACAGCAGTGGCTTAAGAGTGGTAAAATTCAACTTGGATCCCTTTTGGTTCCTGGACTTGTTAACCCATCCGAAGTTGCGAACCTGGCACACGTGCTTGCTTACCAGGCAGTTAATGACACAACAGAACCCCTGCTTCAGTCTGTGTCCCAGAAAAGAAAGCGAGGAGACTATAAAACAGTTATAACAAGGTTTATCCGGGCAAAGATAGCCAGATATGCCGTCGATAATGGTGTTGCTAAGGCAGCAAGCAAATTCAGTAACGATATGAGTTGTACATTCAGTGAGACCACTGTATGGAGTATGCGAAACCAATACATAAAGTTAAAAAAGTAAGATGGATAAGAATTTTCTAATGTACCAAAATCACCCCGGGGCAATCCTTTGACGCTAGGAAGCATGCTTGATGCTAAGCTCTAAGCTACGAGATTGGATCAAGAAAGTTAGAATTAATAAGGGAGTGATCAATATTAAGATTGTAATGACTAGGGCAGAGGCTGTGATCACCAAGCATGTGCATAGCCAGCTGGCATGCTACAGTGGACACATCAGTATCATCAAGCATTAGGCGAGGTCGTTACTTCGCCGTATGGGATTTGTTAAGCAAAAAGGAATGAAACGAGTAAAACAGCTGCACAATGATTTTGAAGACAATAAGAAAACATTCTTAGAGAAAGTTAACACTGTAGCGAAAAAGCAAAATATTCCAGACTGTCTTAGAATAAACTGGGATCAGGCCCGGTGCCAACTGGTTTCAGCTTGCGACTGGACGATGGAAGCCTATGGATCTAAGCAAGTATCAGTTTCTACACTGATTTTTCCAGTACATGGTTGACCTTAATCTTATAGCTTGTTTTCCCATGTGACAACCCTTTGATTATGCCACAAGTGTAGTTCATTGGCAAGTAATAGAGGGTGATTTATTGATCTTGCTGTACAAATGACATGTTCAGCTCCAACCTTCAACAGATTTCACAAACTTGTCTAATCAAAGTGTTACTTAGAAAGCTCAATCTCAAGATGAGGAAAAAGGAAAAAAAAATCATCCTTGCTTTACAAAAGAAGAATATTAGAGTAACAGAGCACTTTGAGCACTTTGAGCACACGATCATGCTCATTGCAGAATTCCATTTCACAATGATTCAGTGAAAGTTACACATGTAAACTAGTTCAAGTGAGTATTGAACATAAATAATTTTTCAGTATTTTTGCGTTTGTATTCTGATTCCATATCAATTTTGTCCTTTGTGACAAGAATTTTGCCTAGCTGCAGAACCAAGTTAGTATGAAAAATAAATGCATCTTTTTCATACATGCTGTAATTCTGGCATGTAATATATATAGATGGCACTAGAAAGTGATAATGTGAAAGCAAATTTTGTAGTAAATTATGTTTCTCCGAGAATACTTACCCAATCACATTACTTTAGGGATATTAGCCTGCTACCTCGCGAATCCAGCCCTACCAAAAGACGAAAATTCGTCTTTCCTGTCTATGTCATATAGACAAAGGGCAATAACTCTTGCCCATTACCTCCCCTTGCCACCCGTTAGGTGTCGCTTCTTTAGTTTTTAAGCTGAGCGATATATAAAACACGAGGATGCTCGCATGGCGGGGTGGTTGGGAGGGTTTCTTAGTAATGTGATTGGGTAAGTATTCTCGGAGAAACATAATTTACTACAAAATTTGCTTTCTCCTTTGAATACGTTCCCCAATCACATTACTTTAGGAGAATAAGTAATAGGAGGAGGGAATGCGGAGCATCCGACCTCCACACGGGTATCCTCTAGGGAATGATGGTTGGATTCCCCATGTGAATGATAACCCGGTCTCCTAATTTTCAATCAGCAACACAGCCCAGGGTCACGTGATATGTGACCCTTTTATACGGTTAAGAAGATAGATATTGAAATCTTCTTACCTACGAAAATTTATCTGGCGAATCCAGCGAAGCTAATAGGCTGTGCTGATTGTTGTACATGAGTCTGGTGGGCGTCTGGGCTGCCCAACACCGGACCTACTAGAATCAATGTTTGCCTCTGCGAGTACAAACTTGAAGATAAAACTGTAGAAGGTTGACTCTGCATGTCAGCCAACAGCTTCTATAAGGTGACTGATTTGCGAATTCTCAGAGTACGCCGAGCGTATAACCCACTACAGCCATGAAGCAAGGGCTTGAATGGTGATGTCTCATATCCCAGCTATCACCAGAAATAAGAGGTGCTTGTATGTGACCTGACTCACCTCTATGCATTGAAATGGTGCTAGAGTGCCCAAACAGGATCTTACATGGCTGTTGATCCTGACTTATCTATAAAGAAAGCGAGCTAATGACGACTCGTTGATCGCCAATGTATGGTAATCTATTTTGGACTACGAAGCCTGGCTGCGTCAAGAGGACCATCAAACCCTCTGATCGGAACGGAAGAGAGTTCGGGTCACTAGAAAGGACATGTAACTCGCTCACCCTGCATGCTGAAGCTAAGGCTATCAAGAAACCCAATTTGTATGATAGTAGCTTTAACTAATCGTGGGTTAAAGACTCAATACTGTCTGAATTGAGTCATGTTAAAACCCAGGACAGATTCCATTTGGAAACAGGGTGAGGGATATAAGTCAATTGAATTTTTTTTTTTTTTTTTTTTTTTTTAAATGTCTAAAAGATCTGACAAATCTTTGTCATGGCTGATGGCACATGTACCAGAATGTCGGAATGTGTCTGATATCATGGAGCGGTAACATTTGAGAATAACTGGAGCCAGATGTTTCTCCTTGAAAGAAGTTGGCCAGTTGAGGGATTGTGACACTCAGAGGAACAATGTGAATGATATGGTACCAGTCTCTGAAAACATGCCACTTGCCCTCGCAAACCTTCAGAGTAGAGGGCCTTCTTGCTCTCGAGATTCTCTCCGCAATCAAAGATTTAAATTGTTTGTCTTGCAAGGCTGTCTGGACAAGAGCCAAGCTTGAACAAAAAGACGGTCCGGACAGGGGTGGAACACCCCTGGCCGCGGTTGCTTGTGAATACTTGTGCTGACTGTAATCTTCCTGGGTAGATCTATCGCCTAGATTGAGTAGATCGGAGACCCAGTAGTTGTTCCATCTGAGAAGGGTAATCAGAACCATCTGACAATTCTGACCCCTTAACTTCTGGATTAATTCCAGTACCAAGACCGTGGGAGGGTAGGAGAATGACCACAACCCTTCCCAGGTGATTGATCGAGCATCCATGACCCAAGCTTCTGGGTCTGGAACCTGTGAGATGAAAGGTGGAGAATTTGCTATTCCACCTTGTTGCAAAAGATCAATCATCGGACGTCTCCAAAGTGTGTCGATTGGAAGAAAGTCTGATTGATGGAGTGACCATTCTGTGTGTCTGAATTGTACATTGAGGTGGAGATTGTCGAACCAATGTAGAAACTGCCAGTTCAGATTGCACAGGTCTGGTGATTGGTGTCCCCTTGTTTTGAGGCAAGGCACCACCACCATGTTGTCTGACATAATGAGGGCAGTTTGTAATAAGAGTTGATCCTGCCCGAAATGAAAGGCATTGATGACAGCCGTTATTTCTGAAAGGTTGATGTGGAAAGGGCTCGCCCCTGGCACCCACGTGCCGCTGACAGTATCTAAGTCCGGCAACAGGTGGGCACCCCAACCGTAGGTATTAGTGGCGGAACATACCGTTATCCCCTTGGGGTATCTCCAGAGTAATCCCTGTGGACAGCCTACAGGGGTTGTGCCATTGACTCAAGAATGATCGTATCTCTGGCGTGAGCATGACTGTTTTCTGGGATCGAAGGGACTTGAAAATGGCGCAATTACGCTAGCAAAGTCCTTTGTAAAGGGCGCCTAAAAGGACGGCTGAGAGGGATCAAGTCTGCTGCCGTATTGAATAATCCGAGGATCTGCAACTCTCTCGCTAAAATGCGCATCCTGTCGGAAACGGACTCTATGAGTGCAATTATCTGGATGATCGCAAACTCGAAGAAGCCTTACCAGATTCAGATCGGGAGAAACTCCACACCCAGATGGACCAAAATCCGGATTGGACAGAGATCAGACTTTATCCAGTTCACGAGAAAGCCTATATGACGTAAAGTGATATAAGATCGTTTCTGCCTTTGAGCAGAGTAGAACTTGACAGATGTTACTGGAGGATGTCGTCCAAATATACTGCCGACGCAATAGATGAAGTCGAGCGGAACAGGGTGACGACGTAATCCATAACCTTGGTACTAGCCCACGGGCTTAAATTTAGGCCAAAAGGTATGACATGGAACTGATAAGCCTAGTCCCGACAAGCACAACGGAGAATGTCCGCAACTCGTGGGATAGGGACGTGAAATGTGCGTCGGTCATATCTAGCCAGCATATGATGGGGTTTAAGCGACGTGCCCTTCAGACATGCGTCATGCGACATGCGTCACGACGTATCAGGTCTAGGTTGGCAGAAGCAGTCAGTGCATTGGCCATGGAATGGTGAGCTGCCCTGTTAAGAACCCTAGCTAACCGGGCCGTCGAATCCCAAGCATGTTCATTGCCAGATTTATCAGCGATCCTGAAAATGGCTAGGGAGGCTAGATCTAACAGTGAAGACGTAGCGACTACATTTCGAACCAGCTTGGACTTGGCATTGAACACCGTTTAGTCCACTTTATAAGACAATGGAGCAGACATATGGACTGCTGCCATATTTTTATCTAGAGCCGGGACCTCAGTACTGAACGCACCGGAGTGAGTTTTGTACCATCGACCTGAAAACGACGCTGGTACTTGGCTTTCAGAAAAGAAAAACCTTAGCAATTCCTGGATCCCCTATACGTGTCGACAGACGGTCATTAATTTCCTTAATTTTGTCGACTGGGGAAGGAGGCGGAAGGATAGAGTCTCTTCCCCCTCATCCAGATCGACCGACGCTCTAACCTTATAGTCGGTAATGGCAGCAGGAGGTGGAGGGCATTCTGAAGGGGCCAACACCCTATAAATTTCCTCCACTGCGGCTTTGAAGCTGAACTCAGTCCGTTCCATAGTTGGATCTGCATACCGCTGATTTGCCTGCGACTCATCGCACTCACTATGTGTATAATCTTGCTCTGGTAAAGCATCCATATCGGGGTAATGCATACCAGGTGGCATAGATGACTCGATTCCATCATCACTGATAAAGGCATTCACTCTCCCTTGTGGATGAGCTGTTAGCCTATGGACGGCCGGCAATGCCGAATGAATTGATTTGCATATGTTTGGCCTGAATGACTGCGACGGGCCGGCTATGACCGGCACCGGCCGCTCGAATGGTCGGATTGGATCGAGAGATTCCTCGCCAACTATCTGTGTCATGGTAGTGATATGTAACCGGTAGTACGGGTTGACAGACGGAAACATCATTAGAATCTTCGTCAATCCGATTTGTGCGGATTGCGGTATGATAAAAGTCCCCGTGCTGGTACAGCGGTATAGTCGGATGGACTGGTATAAGACTAAAATCTCCATACAGTTGGACGACCGGTGCCTGTTGGGCTGGACGGCCGGAGCCGGATGAACGGTCAGTGCCGGCAAGTGTCGGCTGAAAGCTTGGCTGGACGACCGGTGCCATATGGGCTGAACGGTCATTGCCGGATTGCCCGGTGCCGGTTAGTGCCGGCTGGAAGGTCTGCTGGATGACCGGTGCCATACGGGCTGAACGGTCATTGCCGGATGGACGCCCGGTGCCGGATGGTGCCGACTGTAAGGTAATAACAATTACATAATGCTTATGTAGTGCGTCCAGCACTGCGCGCCCATCTACCATTCGCTCAGAGGGAATGTTGGTTCTGGTACAGCTTGCATATCTGTACAGCATACAAGGTGACTTAGATGATGCAATTCTGTCATAATTGACACTTTCACTAAATCTCCCTTGTGGAGAAGCCGTGAACATATGGACGGCCGGCACTGCCGGCTGATTGAACTGGCGGATGGTCGGCCTGAAAGACCTGTTCTGGTAAAGCTGTCATATCTGGGTAGCGCATACCAAGTGGCATAGATAACTCAATTCCGTCACCTCTGATAATGTCACTAATTCTCCCTTGTTTTAAAATCACACCGTCACGTATTTGACATGACGGGAGGTGTACACCGGCAATACCGACTAATTTGTCTGGTATATGGTCGGCCGGAATGTCGGCGAAGGTCCGGCTATGACCGGCACCTGCCTCTCGAATGGTCTGATTGGAGGGAGATTCATCTATAACATTTCTCTCATGGTAGTGATATGTAACCAGTAGTGTAGATTGACTGACGGGTACATCACTATAATCTCCGTAAATCCGATGTACAGCCGGTGCAGGTTGATGCCGGCTGGAAGACCGGTGCCATTTGGGCTTAACGGTCGTTGCCGGATGGTCGGCCGGTGCCGGTTGATGCCGGCTGGAAGGTCGGCTGGACGACCGGTGCCATTTGGGCTGAACGGTCGCTGCCGGATGGACAGCCGGTGCAGGTTGATGCCGGCTGGAAGGTTGGCTGGACGACCGGTGCCATTTGGGCTGAACGGTCGTTGCCGGATGGACGGCCGGTGCCGGTTGATACCGGCTGGAAGGTCGGCTGGACGACCGGTGCCAATTGGGCTGAACGGTCGTTGCCGGATGGACGGCCGGTGCCGGTTGATGCCGGCTGGACGACCGGTGCCATTTGGGCTGAACGGTCGTTGCCGTATGGACGGCCGGTGCCTGTCGACGCAGGCTGGAAGGTCGGCTGGCCGGCCGGTGCCATTTGGGCTGAACGGCCGGTGCCTGTTGATGCAAGCTGGAAGGTCGGCTGGCCGTCCGGTGCCATTTGGGCTGAACGGACGGTGCCGGATGGACGGTTAATGCCGGTTTGCCTGCTGAAGTGCCGGCTGAACTGACGGTGTCGGCTGGACTGACAGCTGGAAGGCCGGCGAAAGTGCATATTAAAATGGATCCAATTGATCCAGCATAGACTCCATGCGTCCGGACTTACAGGCCCGAAAGCCATGCACGGATCTGCGGTGAAATTTACACCCACTGGGCAGCCTAAACCATGTCAACATAATTTCCTCCATTTCCACATTGCCAACACCCATTTTGCCATTCATGCCTTCGTTGTCGACTTTGCTTACTGAAACGACAAAAGAAGAGAACAAAGCACAAATTAAAAAATTCAGCATATTATTAATTCAATAATACTATAACCGTTATTAACGGAGTAGTCAAATTATTCCGTGCCATGTTAACTCTTAATGACAACACTAGTTATCGCCGTGAGCGTGTTGCAATGGTTCGTTCAAGACGAAGTCTACTGAAACGAAAAAGATGATAAACAAAGCACAATTAGCAATTCAGCACGCTATTAAGTCGCTATTACCATAACCGTAACTAACGGAGGAAGCGAAATGATTTAGTGTCGCGTGAACTTGTGACTACAACACGAAATTCCGCCATTAATAGTCGCAACTGGTCGTTCAGAGACGAAGTCTACTGAAACGGAGAAAAAGATAAACAAAGCACAAATTAAAAATTCAGTACGCTATTAAGTCGCTATTCCATAACCGTAACTAACGGAGGAAGCGAAATGATTAAGTGTTGCGTGAACTCGTGACTACAAGACGAAGTTCGCCATTAAAGTCGCAAATTGGTCGTTCAAAGACTTTTTTTAAGTCTACTGAAACGTCAAAGAAGATAAATAAAGCACACATTATCAATGCAGCACGTTATTAGTCGCTAATATCGTAAACGTTACATACGGAATAAGCGAAATTATTGAGTGCTACATGTATTACATGCTAGTACCGCCATAAGCGTGCTTTGACCACGTTGCAACCTGGTCCGAAGTCTAGAAAAGGTGACAAAGTCACTCAAATTGGAAAATATTGTAAAATAATGTATACGACCTGTAGAGGAATCATTATCCAACACAGTAATTCCAAATTTAACTTCGGATGGTCAGAATTTACACTAAGATGGCTTGGATTCATTGGAGGTCTAATTGTACGTGTTTTCGCGTACAGCGAAGCTAAAAAACTAAAGAAGCGACACCTAACGGGTGGCAAGGGGAGGTAATGGGCAAGAGTTATTGCCCTTTGTCTATATGACATAGACAGGAAAGACGAATTTTCGTCTTTTGGTAGGGCTGGATTCGCGAGGTAGCAGGCTAATATCCCTAAAGTAATGTGATTGGGGAACGTATTCAAAGGAGAAATTTAAAAATGCAGGCTTAACTTTAGGTTTGTAAACATTTAATACAATTTCCCTTTGATCAGGTACCTTGGTTACCAATCATTAGGATCCAAAGGTATCCGGTAGAAGTTTTCTAAAATTCTGACATCTTTAGTTCTTGGTTACCAACCATATCAACTTTATATTCCCCACACCAATGCCAACATGAAGATCTTCTTTTGTCAAGCCTACCTTAAAATTTGGCCAGAAAGGAAACCTTTAACGCTAACAGCTAACAGTTTTAATTTATAAATATTGTGGACATATTCATGATCCTGGAAACAAACAACAAATAAATTTTTAATGTCAATCTTTTGCCACATTGGCCTTGATTAATATACTTCATGACTATTTCCTTCCCAAAAATCCACCAATGTACAATATACAGCCAAACCTTCATGAAATGATAGCAAGATGGTGCAAACGTATTTGGCATAAAACTCTCCGAGATCATCAAGAAAATCTAAAAATGTACTTCTGTGAACATAAATATTTAAACATTTTTACCTGCATGTACACAAAAATAATATTTAATGGTATATCTTGGGTCACACACATACCTCATTAGACATGCGGATTTCTGGTTTGCTTGGTTTAAGCGCTTGCTGTTGTTGTGGCTGTAATGGCTGATCTAGCTGCTGCTGACCACTGGTTGTTGGTTGAGGTTGTACTGATGCTGAGATAGATTTTATGAAAAATATACATTATTCCTATCACTGATGCAGATGCACTGATGTGGCTTTAGACTATATGTCCCAAAGTAAAGGTCATTACATGGCAAAATAATTTATATACTTTAAATATACAATGAATCCAACTGCAAAATGCATAGATACAGGTCTGCCATTGCATAATGCCCTGACAGATATGGGTGGATTCAGTTTGGAGTAATCAGCAAAGCAACAACATAACTGACATTAACCTACTGGTGCATCATGCAATGATAGATCAGGGTCTATGTATTTTACACTTGGACTCAATTTACTAGAAAGTATAATCATCACCCAACAGCTAAATGAGTGTTTAAACAGTACCAAATTTAACACTTTAACACAATAGACTCTTCTTATCAAATATACCAAGGTAAAATGCTTCCTGATCAGTTATATTATTTAAAAATGCGACACCATTGTTGAATTCACTTTATTTTTCCATAAGAAAGTCTGCATGGCAATTTAATGATCGGTCCTAAAACGCTGAAGATTTCCTAATGTTTCATTGACTTTTATCACTTTCTTTCACAGGAATGTTAAGCAATAATTAAAATTGTAACAATTTTTAGTTTTCAATATTTAAGAAGAGATTGAAGTCACAACCGCATCATTTTACATCTCATATCTCCTGAGTTCATAATGCTAAGATACATTTTGGTAGTTGGTAAAAAGTCACATGATATCAATTATGTAATTACATAATCAGAGTTCTCTTCAAGTGCTTTCAGTGCATATTGGTCCTTCAAATGCCAGCCTGAGAATTTTCTAAGACTGCACATACATTAGGTTCTAAATAACCTGTTTTCTGATATTGTGAATCCAGTGGATTTACACTTTACAATAGGTTCTAAAAAACCTGTTTTCTGATATTGTGAATCCAATGGATTTACACTTTCTCTAACTGGAAAGAAGCCAGCCTGGCAAAAAACTAATCACATAAACAAATTTAAAAAAAAAGGAATTTTCATAATCCCAAAGTAAAGATTACAATTTAAAAGATATTATCTATTAACAGGAGCAACAGTCATGGTCCGAAGAATTTGTTATAATAAACTTCCTTGCTTTAAATATAATAACTTTACACTCACTTTCTATCAGGACCCCCAATTTCTGGAGACTGAGGATTCAGGACTTCAAATGTCAAAGACCTACACAAAACTCCAGTAATGACCATGCCATTTTGATCTGCACTGTAAGCAGTGAATTTACAAAAGGTCCTTGCCTTCCAATGTCAAAGGCCTACAGAGAGCTTTGGTAATGATCAAGTCAATGTAGGCATTGCATTTACAAAATGTCCAGGACTTCTGATGTCAAAGGTCTACAGAGAGCTGTGATAATTTTTCGTATCACTGTAATCATCTAATTTACAAAAGTCCAGGACTTTCAATGTCAAAGGCCTACAGACTGTTCTGGTAATGATTATGTCATTGTAAGCATTGACTTTACAAAAGCATGCTACCTTCAAATCATGGATAAAAAAATGATTGGTTTTTAGCAACAACAAAACAATGAAAATTCGTATTGCATGGACATGTATGTATAGTGTTTAAAGGTACATGAACAAAATCCCAGCTCAAAGGCCATCCCTATTAATTGTTCATAATGACATGCAATGGAACAAATTGGATCCAAAGAGCTTAGTGTCCCATAATGCGCACTGAAGTACCCATAGGGGTTGGTGTCCTGTACTATGCAATGGATGGCCCATAAAGGTTGGTGTCGCAAATGAGCACTGAATAAGCACTGTTTCAAAGTAAGCATTTAGGGGCTCATGTCAAATAATGAGCAATGAATGGTCCATATCGACTGGTGTCCAATAATGAGAACTGAATGACCCAAATGGGTTGTTGTTCCATAATAACATAAGCACTGAATGGCTCCCCACAAGGACTGGTGTCTCACAACAAAACTAAATTCACAAAATCTGCAAAAAAATAATTCTTTAACACATTTGTCAGTGTTCATTATAGAAATGGGAAAAGATGTGCCAAATGGCCCTTACCAAATTGAAAAGTGGGGTTATTAAGAAGATGTCACAAATATATTTAAATACTTCTTGTTTACTGATATATTCAAACACACATTAACCTAGACACAATTTTTCAGCTTTATATACATTGAAAAAGGTATTGTGGAGTCTTGACTACAGCCCAGTTTTCTACAATATCCTTGTCTACATGAGTGTGACACCATCCCTGTTGTCTATGATATTCTTCTCTACCAGTAAAGACTACAGCCCTGTTTTCTACGATATCCTGATCCAAGTTTTCTACAGCCCAATTTTATATGTTATCCTTATCTACCAGTCTGACAACAGCCCTGTTTACTACAATATCCTAATCTGAGTCTGACTACAAACCATTTTACGATGATATCATTGTCTACTATAAACACTGTTCAGGATGTAGTGGTTTTAGTTCTCAAGAAAACACTTGCAAATCATCTTTTAGTCAAAACTTTTTACAATTACTGATGCAAAATATATAGTGCTGAAAAATGAAAATTTGCTACAGTCACTAAATCGTTAATGTTTATGTTGCACAGGCCATAAAGTTTGATCTGTACACATGTAACAATAGTAATATTGATGAATATGAGAGGAAAAAGAACTCCATAATCAGCCTTTTTACATTAAGATGGCATCCTCCCCTCCTTACAACCATCTAATCCACTGTCTTTAACACTAGTGACTGACAGACAAATAATGGAACTTTTCAATTTGTCATCATTTTCCACAACTTTTCCATAACTTTCCATGAACAATTCTTCAATGACTTTTCCTTTATTTTTCATAACAAACTTTTTTAGAGGATCTTCCCTGATTGGGGAAACATGCTGTCATTATCAGAATTCCGTCACAAACTTTTAATACTGGGATTTTAAATTATCACACATGAACAACCATTTCCCTCTCAAATTTATTTTGGACACTGGTGACAACATTTTCTCCACCCTGTACGCTACTTTAGAAAATAAACGCAGCACTATTTATGCTGAAAAGTTCATCTTCTATTCTTGATATATTCTATTAATCCACCATGAGCTTTTGATTGGTCCCAAGCTAATCAAATCTTTCTGTGAATAAAACCCCCAGCACCCCATCATCACATACCAAATTTAAGTACTGATGAAAATATCATTTTCGTAATACAACAAACCAAAAATATACAAATTCCCTCAAATATAAATGAAATCATGGTACCTGGTATTTCATAGTATTTGTGAACATTTTTGTCACTGAAAGAAATTGCATTGATACATGTCAAAATGTTCTATCTGGATAACTTTCCATTTTGTAAACATTTCCATTGGTTGATTTTTCTGGAATGTAGTGTGGTCCAATATGTTTTTTTAGCTTACCTCGTAAAGTGGCAATATTCAGCAGTGACACAAATCTTCCATTCTCATCAAAACTGGATGCAGGGGAAGGGAGGGTGAATGGTGGAAAACTTTCACCATACATTACCTGAAACAAAAAAGTATCCATCAAATAAGAACACATTCAACAAGAATATGAAATGATAATCTGTTATAAAACCAAGTAAAAGTGCTAAAAGACATCTACCTGAAAGCCAAATGCAAGAGCAGTTGGCCTTAAAATCTGCACACTGTAAGATGATTTCTGTTCACCAAAACTTTACAGAACTTATTAAATTCCATGATTTTCCAGAAAAATCCCCCAAATTTTCTAAATTTCCATGCCTTTTCCAATCCCACAAGTGCAACAATTAATATTCCATCGATCCCTTTTTACTTCCAAATGGAAATTCATAACCCACAAAAAAGAAGAAAATTTGCCCCAAATAGCCGCTTAGTTATTAAGAGTTACTGAAAAGAATTTTACCTCTCCTGGTGAGACCATCAAGCGTGATTCAATAAGTTTCACTGATCGGTACGGTGCCCATGTTGTCTCTGGCTCAATGTATGCATTCTTGTCAAGTATGACATCTCCATCTGGTCCTGACTGTACGCTGAAGCCATAATGATGGCAAAATTGCCTTGCCTCCTCCTCCAATTCAAAGGCTAACACACGAACCAACTCTGTCAGTGGAATCTATGTAGACCGAAAGAGCTGATACCTAATTACTTGGAAAGTGATTAAATTTTGCTACAAAACCCCCCCCCAGTATTTCCCCCTAAAACTGAACTCCTATAAGGTAACTAATATGAATGGTCAATTTAAATGAAGCAACCTTGATTTATCTGCCCTTAATAGGTGCTGCAAAACAATGAGGTTATTCTGTGAATTTCAATTACCTTCAAATCAAACACAAACGTAAGTGTCCATTTAAAGCATAACACAAAACACTGATTTTTCACCCATAAAAGACAAGTCTATGAAACAATGTTACTTGCATCAGAATATGTTCAATGATTCTTGAACAATGAGTCATCATAGTCATACAAGTCCTGTCCGAAGATACAAAGATGATCATAAGGGCCATAACTCTATCAGAAATAGTTACGTTCACTTGAAACCTTGGTCCCATATAACATGGTCTTAAGTGTTAATTCCTGTGTCAAAGAGAAAGTAAAAGACTGGTCCATAAAACGTTCTATCCATGATTTTAATGAAGTAAAATAGTTTCTACATGTTAAAGAAAGTAAAGACCTATCTTTAATTTAAAAAATTATTGATGATCCTGATCAATGCTTTAAACATTATATTTTGTCAATCATATATTCTACATAGTAAAGCTTTAATTGATTTTTTTATATAACATTTTTGTGTGGATGTAGTATATGCCAATTATTTAAGAATTTCTAACTACCAAAACAGCAAGGTAAATTTTGTTTTCTTTTTCTTAGCAATAATTTTTTTGGTATCATCACCTCTTATTCACATGCAAGCAGAAAAAGATGAAGACATTGGTTGACTGGAATGACCCACTGATTTGACCTTCCAGTAGAATATACATGATATTACCTCATTTCAACAACACATAATGCAGCCAATGCATTATGCATGCACAGTATGTTGTTGTTGTTGTTGTTGTTGTAGGGTTTAACGCCATTTTTCAGCACACGATAGGCTATACATAGCGGCCAGTATCATTGGTGGAGGACGAACCCAGGAAAACCCCCAAAATGAACCACCTACCCACGAGAAGCTACTGGCAAGCTTTCTCACATAACTAAATCAGCCGAATCTTAGACTCGAACCCACGAAGACAGAGGTGAGATGGCAGTGATCCGTAATGGGGAGCGCTTTAGACCACTTGGACACTCGGGGCTCCCCATGCACAGTATGAGAGAAATTATCTATCTCCCTAAACACCATGCATAATGCATGCACATCTCCATGCAAACTGACTGGGTGGATCAGGCCCTAATAAATGTTAAAGTGAAAGTCCAGAAGGATCATGTTTATAATGCTGGAATTTTTTTTCCATCACACTGAGCTAAGTAAATTTTCTTCATATGATAGCATATTAGTTGAATCTTCAACAGAAATCTTGCTCATAAAATCTGCATTTAAACCAAATTAATATAACATGGTTTACCAACGTTCTAATCTTTCCAGCTATTAAAACAATTTTAATATAGAAAATAATGTGTACACAAACAAGTAAAAAAAATGCAAGTCAAGCAAGTCACTTCACTGTCATGTTTGGCCTTATATTTTAAAGCATTTCATCAATCCTGAAGATTACTCAAATGTATTCTTTGTGTTCCTAATTCTGTTTTGTCACTTTTTCACTCTTTGTTTTTACAATCATATTTTTTCCCAAGGGCTTCTCAAAAAACTTTCAAGGACTTCTAAAAGTTTTAAAAGGGTGTGTGTGATTTAGATTTTTAATGTAACTTTAAAAACAAATTCAACCATATCGCTACTATGTCTGCAGTGAAACAGTATATAGTGATGTCTAGCACTGGTACATAATGTCGCAAGCATATAGCATCATGTCACACAAGCCTGACACCAGTCCTATCATAATCTCATAATGCTGAGAGCCATGCACAGCAGCTGCTAGTACCATTTGACTCTTTGGTATGATTTGGCCATGGTTCCAACCAGTTTTAAAAGAATTTTCTCTTCTTAACATTGAACTTTTCTCATGCATAATTTGCTTAACACTATATGTATATAAATTATCACTAAAGTAACAGAAAAACACGCAATATGCCACTTCAAAAAGTGTCACTCCTGATAACTACCAATTAGGGGTGGGTGTGTGTGTGCATGTGATTTGGATTTTTAAAATAGCTTTTAAAAAAAATCAGTCATATCACTACAATATCTGCAGTGTGGTATTTCAAAGTGATGTCTTGCACTGGGGCATCATGCCACAGACATGTAGCATGATGTCCCACCCAGTCACATTTTCCTGACACCAGGCCGACCAGTCCTAACATTAAACTCTTAATATTGAGCGCCAAGCCAGGCAGCTGTTAGTACCATTTTTGTAAGTCTTTGGTATGACTCAGCTGGGAATCAAACCCATGACATCCAGTGTCTGTAGCGGATGTTCTAACCACTAGGCAGCTGGAGCGGTTCTAATTAGGTGTCTTTTGATTTACTTAATTTTATTTGTTTATTCATGATTCTGAAAAAATAAAAAAAGTTATGAATTTAAAATGTGATAAATTGTTTTTTGATTTAAATATTTTGTATTTCTTCATATGTATATTTGGAGATTTTGACAAAATTCAAAACGTTTTTAAACAAATTCAAGGAGATTTTGATATAATAGACTAACCTGTTTTAAAATTCAAGGATTTCAATGTTGTAGTCGTTAGATTGTGCATATTTATTAGTTACAATTAAATTTCATTTTGTAGCTACATAATCATTACATAGACATGGAAAGAATCATCGTGGGATGCCGTGGGTTTAGGTGGAAAAAACAAATATATGATCCTCATACATTTGTTTTTAAAAACTTTCGTCTGTTTCTTTCTTCCACATTATTTCATATAGTTCACATTTTTGTCAGTCAGTAAATCAATGATACAAAAGAACATTTATTTTGTGATGCCAAACTTTGTTCCTAGCAAATCTTTAAAGTAAAATTAGAACAACTCAATTTCCTGTTTTCCCATCTAATTCTCTGTATGATATCACGTTTTTATTACCCACCTGTGCTGGCTTGGAAGACATGCTGTAACTCTTCATCATTGTTATAAGAGCCCGACTACGCACTTGGGTGAAGTAGCGATGCATAATGCAGGCATTCATAAAGGAGCCATCTTTCACCAGTTTGAAGAAGCGAACATAGTTGGAACTATTCAGGGCAGAATAAACTTTAAGGGCAAAATCAATTTCATGAGTATTCCTTATTTCTGGTCTCAATTGTTGAACTTCTCTGAAGAAAGAAAAATCAGAATTTTAAAGTTTTTTTACGGTTCAAAATCATGTTTTTCAAGGTGCATTCTTACATTTATTTTAAAGGATACATACATGAAAATGTATGTAAACACAAGTTAATGCTTACTATTAAATCAAATGAGGAAAATTTATTACAAATTTATTGTTTAAAAAAAACCAAAACATGAAATTAATGGTATGATATTGATATCTTTCCCGTTAATACTAAACATCCTACATCTGGGCATTAGAATAATATTGTCACTGAACAAGGTTCATTTGACTTTGTCTGCACTACACTATTTACAAAGTCCATATCTGAGCATTACAAGGCTTTTAACTATGTTTTTCTTGCATCTGTTCACAATGGACATCCCTTGGGAATTTTTACTGACAGATTTAATAGTACTTTGGAACTATCCTAAGAATATTGTCCTCATTCAGATTTAATAGTACAAGGGCACTAATCTTAGAATATCACCCTCATTCAGATTTAATTGTACAAGGGCACTAACCTTAGAATATTGCCCTCATTCAGATTTAATAGTACTTGGGCACTACCTTAGAATATTGCCCTCATTCAGATTTAATAGTAATTAGGCACTAACCTTAGAACATCTCTCTCATTCAGATTTAATAGTACAAGGGCACTATCCTTAAAATATTCCCCTAATTCAGATTTAACAGTACTTGGGTACTTACCTTAGAATATCACCCTCATTCAGATTTAATAGTACTTGGGCACTAATCTTAGAATATCACCCTCATTCAGATTTAATAGTACAAGGGCACTAACCTTAGAATATTGCCCTCATCCTGATTGAACAGTACAAGGGCACTAACCTTAGACTATTGTCCTCATTCATATTTAATAGTACTTGGGCACTAACCTTAGAATATTGCCCTCATTCTGATTTAATAGTACAAGGGCACTAACCTTAGAATATCACCCTCATTCAAATTTAATAGTACTTGGGCACTGACCTTAGAATATCGCCCTCATTCAGATTCATAAGTACCATATAAGCTCTGAACTCGGCCTCATAAGGGCAGGCAATTTTCTGCTTGGACCACAGATCATGATATAACTCTTTTAGGGTTTGAAGGCATTTCGTAAGGTTCTCGTTGTTGATCTTGGCATCAAATGTGTGCATGTCTTCCTCACACAGCCTTTCAGAGCAGTAGATATGGAAGCGTGCACATTTCTCAATAAGACCAACTGCTCCACGGTTACACAACTGCTGTTGGGTGATGTCCTGAAGAAAAAAGGGATTTGTTTGGTACTCCAGATGGTGTGCTAATTAAAAGCTGGCAAATGACTATTAGTTCTGATAGCAAATTTTCTAAACATCAAATAATATTTTATGTGCAAAGTTCCTCTAGGTTACAGATTGTGTTTAGGTCATTTTCTCTGTTGCTATTACTTGTACAGTCACAGATGTTGGTATTTAGATGCTATTTAGATGCCATTACTTGTACAGTCACAGAAGTTGGTATTTTGATGCCATTACTTGGACAGTCACAGACATTGGTATTTAGATGCTATTTAGATGCCATTACTTGTACAGTTACAGAATTTGCAATCCCCAAAATCCATTGCATGTATTTGACAAAATTTCAGCAAAACAAAGGGTTTCAACTAAAAGTACTGAAAATAATCTTTAAAGACTTGTACACAAAAAGCAAAAATAAAATTTAAACAATTCATTGTTTGGAATTTGGACAGCCAGCCATTTGCTGCTTCATTTATACTTTTATTCAGTAAGAATGTACAACATTAAAAGCAGTCAATTAGAATGCATTACTGTTATTGCAACTTGTACATTAAATAATAAAGATCTGGGATACAATTCACAAGATTTAAAACATTGCATCCATTGCTAACTAAATCTTAGACAAAGTCATATCTATTTACAGACAGCTGTACCTTGTTGTTGTTATAGGGCTTAACACCATTTTCAGCACAAGATAGGCTATACATGGCCAGATAGCAGCAGTCTATGATAGTAAATATGGCTACACTAACGAGTCACTTACAGAATTGTGATTACTGTCAAGTGTCTACATTCTTTCTCTTTACTACCAGCTCCCCACTCCCCTTCTTTTAGTGACAAGGAATTCAGTAACACAATAATGGATCAGGGCCATGAATGGCTAAACTCTTTCAACTACATAATACTGATATCCTCCCATGTACATGCTTCTTGTTTCATGAAAGTGCAATTAGTTAAGTCCCATTATCATAGCATGTACAGTATTTAAATGGTGTCTTACCAACAAAAAACAGAATTGGTAAACATTTTTCATTTTTCTGTTTAAGACCTACAGTGAGCAGATCTATATAAATTCCAAATTCCATGAAGAAGAAAAAAAAAAGAGGTCAATGGGAAAGTAGGCATATCTCTCATTGAGGATAACCAAACTTCTCCGGACCTCAAACAAGATTAGCAACTAGTTTCTATATAAAGTAAATTGTTGCCATAATATATCAGACAGGTCTGTTAATATTTGCATAAGAAACATTGGTTCTGATTTTCTCCCTTGTTGATGGTTGTTTCCCTTTAGACAACAAAAAAGCTTCAAGAAGTGTATACTTTAATGCTTATTTCTTCATCCTTAAAAAGAGTTCTAAATATAGACCACCCTGGGAAAGCACCAAACTAAAAATAGATTATCATGTACATGTCTGTCAATCAAACACAGCTACATCTTACTAACAGCCAGCCCCAAACACCAACAATGGTCATTCCCATGCCTATGCTGTCATTTGAAAAGTTAAAGATAAGTTATATCCACACAAAAAAACAACATTAAGTTAGATTACATGATGCAGTAATACCGGCTAGCACATTATAATTGATTTAGTTAATATAAACAGCATGCCAACTGCTGACCTATGGGATGTTGAAATAAAACATGTTCTGAATGATCTCTCCACCTAACTTACAACACGATTTGCATAATGTTTGCTCAGAGCTCAGAACCATCAATAATAGTACAACAAAGCTAATCTAAAATAATAATGCCAATATAAACACTCTGTAATGATATTGTGAATGTACTACACATGATTTGAGCAAGGCCTCAGAGAGGATCATGGGATGGCTGAGTAGCCAAAAGCACTCACATTTAAATATCACTCACATCTCAACTCTTCTTGTGTTCATCCTTGGATCAGCCAATTAATGCATGTAGATATGTGAGAATGCTTACCAGTAGCTTCCTAAGAGTTGGTGGTTTTACAAGGGCTTTCCAGGGCTCCTCCTCTACCAGATATACTGGCTGAAATGTATAGCCTGTTATGTGGTGAAGAATGGCATTTAAAAAATCAGGAAAAAGATCCAAGAGGATTATGTTAGGATAGGTAAACCTATATTTATGCAAAAGAATGACATAAAGAAAAAATCTAGAGGTAAAAGAATGAAAAGGAAAAATTCATGTAAGGATATTTGTAACAAACCTTTAATATGGATCTTCAATGATACATAAAGTATATGCCCATAATTCCTTGCAAACTTTATTCAATAGATTATAATAGAAGAATGGTGTATCTGGCATACATGAAAAAAGAATCACATTCTTGACAATATTGGACTGTCAAACTCTTCGTCAATTAAGAGAAAGTTTGAGTATAGCAAGAAAATGGTGAAGCTGGCAAGCATAATGTAGAGAGAACAGTGTGCAAAATATGAATCTAATTTTATGACATGTTCTCGTTGCATTTCCTGTTCATGCATAAAGTGGTTAGGAAAGTCATTCAAAATGATATAATATGGAAGTTTTAAACTGAAATGAATGATATAAAAAAAAAATTATAATTTGCTTCAAAAAAATGATCTGCTTCTTGACAACTTTAGATTATATCAGACATGACTGTTACGATAAATGAGCCAGATACGTTTAAACACCTAAAGGCAATTCATTCGACTGAGTGATGGTCACAAACCCATGTTTTAAAAAGAAATTCTGTATTGAATTTTAGTAACTAGAATATTAGCAATAAAAGTATAGGTTTATAGTTGAAGAAAAGCAAGTTTTAAAAAATATTGACCAATCCTATTGAATGATCATTATACAGTACACTCATTTTGGAGGGCATTGCCATTTGCAAATGTAGGTCAGAGTGACCTACTTTTCAAGGTCAAGTAATTATATGGCACTTTGGTACAGTCATGGAATTTAATGGGTGTGTTTACATACTGAAATCACTACTGGTAGAATATATGTAGGTAGAAGCGACCTACATGCACTTTTCATGTGCCATTGAATATTATCATTTGCTGCATTTACATATAAGCTCAGCATAGTCTGTGAACACATCCCCGTTTGTTTGTACCCCCCCTGCTGATTTCAGTAACAAAAGGCATAAACAAAATAAAAAATCCATAAATCTTACTCAGTTCATTCATTAATTTATAATTTCTAGCCCGATTGCGACCAGTAATGCATGACTAAATGAACAAATTACTCGAGACATCATCTATTAATAACAACTTATTTCTTTATTTTAAAAAATCACCGAAAAGGTGCCTCAGTATTCCCACTTATCTGGATTTTGCCAATGTCTCCTTTTCCTTGTTGCTGCCTGGGTCTCTTTTGAAATTCAGCTTAGATTACAAGATATATGTATATTTACTTATCAATCACAATTATCCCAAAGGTTCCAAATTTAGGATGAACTCAGAGAGTATCCATCCAAAAATAAACCACCAAGTCCATGCAAGACAATCAACAAATAATCATCTATTATGAACTGGCAACAATGAGATCCTAATCTGCTATTATCTCATCACCTGTGATGGACAAATTCAATTCTAGTGAAAGAAATGGATGCAAATATTTCAGAATGATGACAATGATATTTCAAAATGTTGTAACAAACGTCACTTTGAAAGTTCATCACTTGTCTGCCTGATTTAGTTAGTTTGCATTTATTTTTATTCTTGGTGAAGTTGACCTATGACCTTTTGCACATGCCAATACCACGATTTTATTATTAAAAATAATTACTTTATTGACCACTATATATATATCCACTAAGATATAAAACATGACCTTTGAACTTTTAATTTTCAGGAAATTTTCAATACAAGATAAATTATTCCACTTGACCGCAAGCAAAACCTTGAAAATACATGAATATCAGAGTTTATCTGAAGATTTTTGGATAGTTCTGGATAGTATTTTTTTTTTCACTTTCAAAACTGCAAGTAAGTATGTATTCAACAATAGTAAACAATTAGTATTTTATCCAAACGTGCTTAAAAATATTTCATCATAGGTTTAGAAACATTAATAAAATACTCTATGTCAGCAGCATACCCCTCAATGTCAACAACACAATTATGAAATCAGGTTCACATAAAAATATTTGCACAAGGTCATCAAATAGTTAAAAGATAGGGCACCCACAAAACATTACACTGAATATAGCAAGATCTTTTCGACAAATATATATCTACAAATTTGTTAAAAACTTCAGTAACTCCCATTACATGATCAGTGAACCAAAAGTGAGATTTTAACCAGGGACCTTAACCATAGAATCAAAACAATTAGGTAGGGTGCAAGATGTGGTTTTAATGAACAATCAAAAAGTGAATACAAAATTTATATGGTAATAGCAGACAAAGATCAACACATTATAAATGGTCCCACCCATATAATAAACTGAAATATTAAAAACAAAAAATGTTTTTAAAAAAACAGACAAGGTCAAATATGAAGTGGGTGTAGTTCATTGAAGGATAACCCAACTTCTTCAGACCTCAAAAACACTTGTAGCAACATATTTTTATATAAATTAAATTGTTTCTCTTTTGCATAAAAAAGTTACCATGAAATTTGCATAATTATAGTGAACTGGGATATTTTAACTATTTTCTCCCTTGTTCCTAAGTTGTTTCCCATATTCTAAAAGGCATACTGACTGTTTCAAATATAGAAATGTTACATATCACTCATGCCCTGAATTATTCTAAATTTATCATATAATGGGAAAACACCCATCTAAAAATAGAATGTATTCTACACCTAAATATACAGGTTACACCAAACAACAGGATTGAAATTAATTTACACTTCGTAAGTTATACTGAACGTCATGTCATATGGAATGATTTGAGCAGATCTTGAGTATGTCTTATAGAGGATGATTCCCTTGCAAACCAGAAATAGTGGAATCAGACCAAAATTTTGAAAAATTGGCCCTTCCTCTGTGCAAATAAGTGAATTACAATGTACATGTATATACAAACAGCATGTTAGTAAAGGATTAAATTATTGTGGTTGGGTATGTATCAAGATGTAATTTTGACCTACCAGGTAAGTACTCACAAAATAAATAAAATAACAAGGACTTGAGATGAACTTTGTGACTTAATAGGTAAAATTTACATTTCAATAAATACCCAACCATGATCATTTAATCTTTTCCATTCTAATTTTCCTCCTCATGGTTATGAAGTTGTTACATTCCAACAACATCTGAATTCAGGTACACATAGTTTTCTTTTATTATTCTCTTCACACTACACCTGAATATCTAACCCCATCTTCACTTGCCAAGGGTCAACAGTTAACTTTGTTCATCATCCACTGTAACTAATGTGCATCAACTACATTTGGCAAGGACTCATCTTAACTTTGAAAACATTGACAAAATATTGACTCTATTGCAACAGGTGACGCCACAACACAATCATGAAATATACCCAATGATTTCCAGGTTCACATATAAAACAAATCCTAGTTGGCATGTGATCAGATGGCTAAAAAAAAAACAAAGCCACATACCTTACCCAAAAGCATTATACTAAACATAAGTTTAAAAAAAAAAAATCTGGAATTGGTTAAAACATGAATGACTCTGTATCATTTTACCAATACAAGAGCAGTGCACCAAAAGTGAAATGTCAACCATGGACACTTTATCAGAGATCCTCTTTAATCAACTGGAATGCCAAAATTTAGAATGAATCCCTGTCAATTATAATATGGGTCTAGATCATCGCAAGATATCCCAAGTTCTCCTGAAATTGAACAGACAGCTGAGAGACGGCAGTGATCTGTAATGGGGACTGCTTTTGACTTGTGGCCACTCCATGATATAGGTAGATTTACTAATCCATCACAATTATACAACAGGTTCTTAATTGAGGATGAACTGAGAGTGCATTAATCTAAATATAAACTACTAAGTCTTTGCAAGTCAATCAACAAATAATCACCTATTATGAACTGGCAGCAATGAGATCCTAATCTGCTATTATCTCATCACCTGTGATGGACAAATTCAATTCTAGTGAAAGAAATGGACACAAATATTTCAGAATGATGACAATGATATTTCAAAGTGTTGTAACAAACGTCCTGTCAATAGTTCATATATGCCTACCTAGTTTAGTTAGTTTGCAGCGATTGATTTTATACTTTCATTTTAGTGACCTTGACCTATGACCTGTTGCACTTGCAAATACCAAGATTTTGCTATTAAAAATAATTACTTTATTCATCAAATTATGATAATTGAGAAATAAAACTGACCTGTGAACCTTTGTTATTTTCATGGAGTTTCCATCTTGTATCACATGAAATGGTTAATCTACTGAGTGAATACCTAAACTTAACTTGACAAATGAGCAAACAATTTAAACAAATTAGTACCAGGCTTTATCTTAAGATTTATGGATTGTTTCTAGATAAGTTTATTTGTATTTTCAAAACTGCAACCAACTATATATATATATATATGTCGAGCTCCAGGCAGACCTAAGCTAACATGGGAAGAGTTGACCAAAAATGACAGAAAGACGTTGGGGCTGAGTGGAATCAATCCTACTGGACCGTAGAGCCTGGAAGAAAGCTTTGAATACTCACATGACGAAACAGACAGGCCTACCCTAGTTAGAGGATTAATAAAAGGCCTGGATAATCAAAATGGATGATGATGATGATGATGATGATATATATATATATATATATACACACACACACACACATCAACAATAAACAATCTGTAATTCATTCAAACATGTGCTTAAAATGTTCATTGTAGCCTTAAGAACAAGAACATGGTACAAAATAGCGACTCTCTATGCTAGCATATGCATCAGTGTCAACACCACAATCATGAAATATACCCAATGATCCAAGGTGCACATAAAAAAGGCCAACAGATCATACAAAAAGAGAACAGCCAAAAAACGGATGTCACAACACTGAATATAAAAAGTTTTTTAAACAAATCTATATCTGCATTTTTGTTCCCAACTTAAGCAACTTTGTCAATGTACCAATGTGCCAAAAGTGAGATTATAACCAGGGACCTTAACCAGAAAATAAAAAAAATAAAAGTTGAAAAATGCCAATATAACAACTCAATCTGCTTTGTAATGAACAAAACAAAAGTATATAATTTCTTTCTAATATAAAATCAGAAACAATTTTACATGTTACAAACTGCTCCACCTTTATAGTAAACTGGGATAATAAAAATAGAATGTTGAGGTCAAATGCAAAGTGGGAATAGATCATAGATGGATAACCCAACTTCTCCGGACCTCAAACACATATAGCGACATATTTTATATAAATTAAATAATTTCTCTTTGGCATAAAAGAGGTGGCATGAAATTTACATAATTATGATTAACCTGATATATCAATTATTTTCTCCCTTGTTCCCAGTTGTTTCCCATATTTTAAAAGACATGCTGTATATGATCATATCCTGAATTATTCTAAATTTAGCCCATAATGGGAAAACACCATCTAAAAATAGAACATATTGTGCATTTACCTGTACAGGACATACTTAACAACAGGTCTGAAATTAATTCACACTTTGTAAGTCATCTTGAACATAATGTCACAAGGAATGATTTGGGCAGAGATCTTAAGTATAGAGAATGATTCCCTTGCAAACTAGAAATAGAGGAATCCTAAGAAACAAGACACAGCAGTACTCTGAAAGAATTAATATCAACATTTGGTATTTGTGATCTGAATGGGACCCAAGGATCAGACAACTTATGAGTCAAAGTACTCCTAATATGGAACTGCTAGTGAGAGTTCCATTCAAGAGTTTAACCTGTCTTGGAATATCACAGTTCTGGAAAATCATGTCACACAAGACCACATTTGTAATGCATGGATTAACAGTAATATATAATATGTAGTATACTCACAGACAACATGTCTTGTTAAAGCACATTTTCTTTTGCATAAGTATTAATCTCTAAGAAAGTTTTCACAGTATATATAAATGAACAAACATACACAGGCACCATACAGACAAATATACAAACATACAAGTGCAAATACATGTAAAATACTACTAAAAATAACCATGTTTAGAACACCAATGTGAGAGCATGTAAATTGCTACTGAAAACACCCATACTTAACTCATTAACCTTTGTGTGTGTGTGTGTGTGTGTGTGTGTGTGATTTGGATTTTTAAAAAAATCTTTAGCAATTTATCAGTCATATCACTATGATGTCTGCAATGTAGCAGTTTATGGTGATGTAAATCTTTGGTATGACTCGGCTAGGGATCGAAACCAATGACCTCCTGCATCTGAGGCAGATGCTCTAACCACTAGGCCACCAGAGTGGTCAGTACATTAACCTTTGGTGCCTCATTTACATGCCATTAGGTAGTAAACAACTTCCAAGCTATGTAGCGTTTAAGTCATTTAAGATAAAATACAGGGGTGGTATTATAGAAAGGTAGACAAATATAGCTTTACAATGGTACCAAATACCCTGGTCTTTCTAGTTGAACTACAAACTGCAGAAGGAAAAACATAATCTTTTGGACCCAAAATTCACTCGTGGTCAGAATTCAATTTTGAGTTAAGATTTTATACATTCTGGCCTCATATCTACGGCAGACTGGTTTGAACTGCACACTGACAGGTGAACCTTTTGCAAAAAGTAGGATAAAATGGGCCTTAAGGAATAAAAAGCAGTCTGGAAATGAAAAAGATGGGTTTGTAAAGTGACCCCCCCTCCCCCCAACTTGTTCCAAAAATAAAAAAGAACTCCAACTTTTACTCTTCTGCTCAAAGATTAGTGAAATGGCCTATGAAAAATGATCTTTCTAACAACTAGGTGTCAGCTCAATTGGAAATGTCTTGGAAGTTGATGTATTAGGATGTATTCAGAAATAGCCCCCCAAATGTGTTTCCTACTAGCATTTCAGGCAAAAATAACAAAAACCTCCAGGACTTCATGAGTTAAAACACCAATGTAAGAACATGTAAAATGCCACTGAAAACATACAGTTTTAGAACACTGATGTAAGAACATGAAAAATGCTATTGAAAACATCCAGATTTAGAACACTGATGTAAGAACATGAAAAATGCCATTGAAAACATCCAGAAATGCCATTGAAAACATCCAGATTTAGAACACTGATGTAAGAACATGAAAAATGCCATTGAAAACATCCAGATTTAGAACACTGATGTAAGTACATGAAAAATGCCATTGAAAACATTCAGATTTAGAACATCAATGTAAGAACATGAAAAATGCCATTGAAAACATCCAGATTTAGAACACTGATATATGTAAGAACATGAAAAATGCCATTGAAAACATCCAGATTTAGAACACTGATGTAAGAACACGCCATTGAAAACATTCAGATTTAGAACATCAATGTAAGAACATGAAAAATGCCATTGAAAACATCCAGATTTAAAACATTGATGTATGTAAGAACACAAAAAATGCTATTGAAAACATCCAGATTTAGAACATTGATATAGGTAAGAACACGAAAAATGCTACTGAAAACATCCAGATTTAGAACATCGATGTAAGAACATGAAAAATGTTATTGTAAACTTCCAGATTTAGAACATCAATGTGAAAACAAGTAAAATGCTACTGAAAACATGATCTTTGGAGTTGCCAAATGCTAATGGTGGAAAACTTAAGTTATTATATGGACACAAAATTGGTGGCATGCAGAAACATGGATGGACATTATAACATAACATGTTCTGCCTTTTTGTGGCCATAAATAAGGTGATAAAATAAATAAGCATTGGAAAAGAATATCCATTATTTTTTTTACATAATTAAATAATTACTAATCCAAAATTACTGTTTATGCTTAAAGAGTATTTAAAATAACTTTAAAGATTTCTCAAACAATTTTCTTTCATTTGTTGAATTATATGAAGTCACGGACAACAACAGAAACCAGTGTGTTGAACCATTAATGGTCTTTACATTTTACAACCTCCCCCGACCCAAAATCAATGGGGTTATTTTTTATTCAAATTGTAAGCAATCTGCAACATTTAGTAACTGTCAATTTGGACACCTTGAGTTACTATATGAAAATCAAATTGTTAAAATGGATGGATTTCATTACATAATATGCCTTGTGACATGGCGGGAATATGTCAATCAATTTCTCCAACAAAATACCATAGAATCCCACATAATATCTACAACACAAACCCTTATTTCTTTTATTAAACCCCACTTGGCTCATAAAGACACTACATGTGTTTTTCAAGGACTTTTCAAGGACTTCCAAAAGTATTCAACAAGTACTTTTTCTTACGGAAATTGAACTATTGCCATATGTTACCGTGTTTATCACTGCATAAATAACAAAAGTTGAATAAAAACATACAGCTGTGCCATTACAGCAGAGGGACACTACTCTATCAGGTAATGACCAGCATCATGTCTTTTGATGACACCACTCTATCAGATAATGACCAGTGTCATGTCTTTTGATGACACTACTCTATCAGATTTTTTAACTCCAAAAACTATGACATTTCAGTGCCAAAATTGTGAGAATAAAACTATAAAATATTTACAGGAAATGTATGTAGTATTTCCTGTTTATACAAAGCAAAAATTGTCCAAATTAATGTACAAGGTAGGTACCCAGACTGCCTATAGTACGCCATTTAAAAAAAAAAGTCAAACTCCAATGTGCCCTGATATGCAATAACAAAAAGAACAACCAGTTCTGTGTTGATGCAGTCTGTTATTCATATTCGGTAGAACAAAGAACATACACCATGATCTGTTGGTGCATTATGTAATGGCAGATTAGCATCCATGCTGATTGAAGCTGGATTTATAAGAATTCTTAAAAGCAAGTATATATCGTACCATAAAGTATGTGAGGACTCCATACCGTTTTCAAGTTGCAACCATCCCAACCCCAATAAAATAGGTACAAGTATGTGAGGACTCCATACCGTTTTCAAGTTGCAACCATCCCCACCCCAATAAAATAGGTACAAGTATGTGAGGACTCCATACCATTTTCAAGCTGCAACCATCCCAACCCCAATAAAATAGGTACAAGTATGTGAGGACTCCATACCGTTTTCAAGTTGCAACCATCCCAACCCCAATAAAATAGGTACAAGTATGTGATGACACCATACAATTTTCAAGTTGCAAACATCATCACCCCAATAAAATAGGTACAAGTATGTGATGACACCATACAATTTTCAAGTTGTAAACATCCCCACCCCAATAAAACAGGTACAAGTATGTGATGACTCCATACAATTTTCAAGTTGCAACCATCTCCACCCCAATAAAATAGGTACAAGTATATGATGACACCATACAATTTTCAAGTTGCAACCATCCCAACCCCAATAAAATCGGTACAAGTATGTGATGACACCATACAATTTTCAAGTTGCAATAATCCCCCCCCCCAATAAAATAGGTACAAGTGAGAATACCATACAATTTTCAAGTTGCAACCATCCCCACCCCAATAAAATAGGTACAAGTATATGATGACACCATACAATTTTTAAGCTGCTTTAATTGAAGATTTATGAGGAAGAATCAATATGTACTAAAGAGCATTTAAAACTTCACAAAGAAAAGCATAACACCAAAAGATCAAAAGAAGATCAGACTTTTTTTGGTAGAATATAGTGTATTCCAATTAAAAAGTCTACTGCATTACAATTTCTCAGAATAACCAGATTACAAGGACAAATAAAACAAAACAAATCTTCTAACACTGCATTAAATGTTTAGATAATAGAGAATACATTGATCCATATCAACATTTGATTAATGAATATATAATATGCATATTTTAATTGTTACTTATTGAAGACATTGGAGACAGAACACAAGATTTTCAGCTATACTACATGTTCTAAGGAAATATTTTTTTCAATATATTCTGTGGTAAAGGTCCAATGGCCAGTTTTTCGGAGGTGATATATGATATATTTGAACATTATTTGAAATTATGCAGCTGATATTGGATGAAGTACAGAGTTATACACACATATTACACATGTACATGGGCATGGACTCCACCTAAAGTGTCATAGTAGGGTCACACTATAAGTACACAAAGCTAATATGCTGCAGTGATTTGTTGTGGTTTTAGTTTTAGCTTAACATTCCGAAAATTGTCCAAAACATATCTGCAAAACGTACACCTCAAGCATTCACTGAATATCATCAAATGAAAATAAAAATGCAAATATACAAGACCTGAAAAATTATATAACTACATGCAGGTATTAGGACCAACTCCACATCATAAAAAATCTTTTGATATGACTTCCGATCTAAGAAGAGTAGCAATAACAGGATTATCAAGATGGCTACTGTGGTGGCCATATTGGAAATGAGATTAATACAATTTTTTTTAATTTAAGACCAACTAGTTGCGATACAGTACAGTTTGTATGTATTTTTGTAACATCACACAATGCAGTGGTGGTGGTGGAGAGAGAGAGTGGAGAGGATTAAGGAAAAAAACTCCTCCATCTCTCTGCATGTCCTGATGGGAGTTACTGTGGCGGCTTGTGGAGAAATGCTGTGCACACCATACTTTCTCATGGAGTTGAGGATGACCACTGCAGACTGGATGTGGTCTCTTTGAAATGGGCATTGTTTAATGTGCAAGCATGTTCTTTAAAGGTTGAGAGAGAGAGAGAGAGAGAGAGAGAGAGAGAGAGAGAGAGAGATAGAGATATGCCATATTATCTACATTGTTTTCACATCCTTATACACATTTCCTAGTTCGCATGAACATTATGTAACACAGAGTTGGGCAAACTTTCCAGTGCAAGGGCTGCATACACAAATTTCCAACTTTAACGGGCCGCATAGTTCATTAAGTAAAATAATTAATATTTGAAATAGCAAAAGCAAAAGTTTATTTTCTAAATAACATCATAATTAATTTTCAGTTGTTAATATGTTGTTAATATTTGAAACTTCAAAAGACGCACATTTATTTGATAAATGGAGTAACATAAACAGAGTCAATGCGAATGATGCAGCTGATCTTGTTTTGATAATTTGTTTCCAAAGTTACCGTGCTTAATTTGAAAGTGACTTTTCAAATTGAACTCCTTGAAAATGGCAATAGTGTCTTGACAAATCAAACACACAGCTTTAACTCCAACATCATTAAAGGAATACTTGTCAGTCCACTCGTTTTTAAACGCACGGCATTAATCTTCAATTTTTCGCTTTCTTGATATCCTCAAACAACTCATTTTGGGTAAACTTTGGCAGATAATATAAGCTTTTTTAAATGTATAGATTGATACGAAACTGTCAATCCCGGTAAATTCTTCACTTCAACAATTTCGCGTTAACTGCGAGTCACTCGTCTGCCATGGCAGGTGCATACACTGTTAAAAAAATCATTTTGGTGCGTAAGCGTACTGGTTCTGATGACACAAAGTCAAGATACACTGATGACGCACTCAGCCAATCACGAGTGTGTGAATAGTGAAAGACAACACATACACACATGCACCTCTCAGTGAGAAAAATTATAGATATATATGAATAGATTGTGAAACAATATAAACAAAAGTCTATTGAACTTTCCATGGCTTTTCAAACTGCCCGGTGGGAGAAAAAAAATCATAGATATATGAGCAGAATGCAAAATAAGCCAAACAAAGTTCTATTGAAATTTCTACAGCTTTTCCCACTGGGTGGGTATTTGGCATCACGTCGTTACATTTAACCCAAAAGTAGAAAGAAATTTTACCCTTGAGAAATTTAAATAGTGTGAACATAGGACTTGTTCCTAGGTTGCATAAAAACCCTTGGCAGGCCACACGAAAGTCCTTGGCGAGCCGCATGCGGCCCATGGGCTGTAGTTTGCCCACCCCTGATGTAACAGATATAATATCAAATAAATTTTAGACAATATTAACATAGTTGCAATGCCTTACTAGTGTACTGTTTTCATTTACGAGAGGCTTCGTAACACCTTTTACATAAGTTTATGCTATTACTTTATTCAAAGAAATATGAACAAACAGACTTGATGAGACCTTGTTGATCTTCTTTTAAACTACCGTTTTTTTGTTTTAGGGTTTAATGCCATTTTTCAGCACACGATAGGCTATACATGGCGGCCAGTATTATTGGTGGAGGAAGAACCCGAGAAAGAACCACTGACCCACGAGAAGCTACTGGCAAGCTTTCTCACATTAACTACATTAGCCAAATCTTAGACTCAAACCCATGTAGACAGAGGTAAGACGGCAGTGATCTGTAACGGAAAGCGCTTTAGACCACTTGGCCACTCAGGGCCCCTCTTAAACTACTGTACCTTTAACCTACTTTTAAACATGAAAAGTAATCCTCTGAGGTATGTACATTTAAATTTCCAGTGACAGCTGGTTTTGTTATATAAAAAAAACTAACAACAAAAAAGCAGAAACAGAGTTTACACTCAAATGC
This sequence comes from Unio delphinus, assembly GCA_029339505.1. NCBI lineage: Eukaryota > Metazoa > Mollusca > Bivalvia > Unionida > Unionidae > Unio > Unio delphinus. The sequence continues at coordinate 6,884,024 of JAQISU010000433.1, read as the reverse complement.
AAACCATGCATTTTGTCCTTGAAAAGTAACGAGCCTGTCATGAGGCCAAATATACATGCCTACAGCTATAAACTTTAGTTTTAATTATGACTTTGTTTATACTGTATGGGACTGGTAATTTAACTTATTATTCTTTCTGATTGAAATTATTTTTCACTGATCACAAGAAAAATACAGTAATATAACTCTTTGGAAACTTAAATGGTCTCTTCATAACAAAGAACTGGCTTGAGTGGATGTTCTGCAGAAATAAAAACAGCGACCATTTTAAACATATCTTCGCTAGCGAAGGTTTCAATCTGTTAACCTATAGCTATATACCTTCGTGGAGTGAGTAGATTTACTCTCAAATTATTGTTCCTTCATTAAGAAAAGTTATTATTAATGATTAATTATTCCTAATTAACATGACCTCAACGTATTGCTGAAATTTTCAAATTTTAAATTAACAAATTTAAGGCATTCTGTGTGGTTGTATCCATATGTGTCCTTTTATTTGCTCATTCTTGTAAGGAAAAATACAAAAAACAATTTTTTTTAATCAAGATATAAAAAAAAAAATCAGTCCCATGGAAATGATGTCAATAACTGAATCGTACTATAGATCTAAGACATTTAATTTAATGCAGTTTCCTGTCTGTGACTTTTGGAGAATTTGGCTATTAAGATGAAAATCATAAAACATGCAAGCCAATTTCTTTTAATAGCATTTTAATCATTTCTGGATTTTGTATACTGCCTTGTGGCTAAAACAAATATAAACATTTCAATCTGGAGTTCTTTGTGAACAAATTTAAGATGAAATAATGCAATATTGTAACAAGAACTATGAATACAGAAAATACCGCCAGTACTGTAATTGGGTATTTTACTTACCTTTTACCTTTTTAAGCCCTGCTGAATTTTGATATTGAAAACTGATCATCTTGTGCAAGCCTGTTATAAAAGACCACATTTTGTTGGCAGAAGGGGTGGTCTCTTAAGACTAGTTCTACTACATTGCCAAAATGACAAGAGCTTGGAAATAGTAGGTTATTTAGTTACAAGGCAACAGGTTTACAGTGCCTTGCCAAGGACATAACCATGGCAGCTGACCCAGACTGGTCTGATGACAGGATTTGAATTCACATCCTTTTGGCTGTGAGTCTGGCACACTAATCGCTGAGTCACTGTAGCTCCCCTCCAAGTGACACGTACAATATGGAACATGATGACCTACTACTTAGGTAAGGGATCAGTTCTCATCAGAATGCATTCACAAACTTAAAAATTGTATATAGGATAGTGTGTATGCTATAACCATAAGCCAATGTAGCCATGAATCAAATACAGAAACGTGACCTATTTTCACATGAGTTTTGTACCAACGGAGATTCATAAATCAGCAAGTTTAATGATTCAAGTACAAACAGTAAAAGCAAACTGAACCAAAGCTGGTAATTTATAAAATATGAGTCAGTGTCCTACCCTTCTGAGTACAGAAATGAATGTCATTCCATAACCAGGATTTTTTATTTTTTTAAAAAATTTTATTATTTAATTTGAAAAGAATATTTTATACTTCAATTTCAAAAACTTTCAAGACGTTCTGTCCTATTCACACAGGGTCTTAATTTATAAATTTATTTCTGTTATTTTTTTTGGCATATAAATGTATATAAACTTATTTTAAGATCTACTTAAGACTCATTATATATTTTGTCTGATACACAAATCATCCCAGTTATGAAATGATAGCACCTGTAGAAATCGTCAAGGTGTATCATCTCACCCTACTTTAATGATTCCAGGTATAACAGTATTATATAGTACATAAAATATAGTAAATAAAATAGCAATATGTTCATCAGTTAAATGCAAAAAATTACCATTAAAATGTGAAATATAGGTCACAATGGCCTTCTTATGCTGTAAGAGTATGGTAATAGTAGGGATATATACAACTGTATAGTTTGATGATTCTGCATGCAAAGTGCTAGGGATTAAGCCCAAGCCAGTGAGGTATGAAATACAGGCACATAACCTACTTTTGTGACAAGAGTATACAGTAGAGCCCATCTTACAAGACCACCTCTTCTGCCAAAAAAATATGGTCTCTCAAGACAGATGGTCTCATAACAGGCCACAATGCTAGATAATCCATAAATTTGCGCATTGAGAAGGTGGTCTCTCAAGACAGATGGTCTCTCATAGCAGTGGTCTTTCAAGACAGGTTTTACTGTAGTACTATTTTTTTAGTATGGTGCCTGTGCAAGAAGATAAAGTACAGTACTCAATGGTATTTACTGAAGAGAGGTTTCAAAGTAGATTAACAATAGTTATTTAATCAGACCTGTGATAAGGCACCAACAATTAACAGGGCATTTGAATCTATTTATCTACTAAGGTCTGGCATGTCTGACTGAGATAATCTCTTCACAACTACTTGGACTATATTTGATAATCAAGACAACTATACAGCTGATGTTTGCTGTGTAGAATCAAATGAAAGACTAATTCAGTGGGAAAAAACCTTGCATACTTGGATTCAGCTAACAGATATTTATTGCATGTAAAAATTTAAAATATGCGATTTCAGTGTGTTAAAGAATTATGACTATTGTGACAAAACAGTTTTTTTTTCCCTTCGAGTCAGTGACTTTGCACCTTTTGACCGTGAAATCATCATGGTTCTTCCTTGGCCAAGTGCACACCAAATGTAATGTCTGGTAACTGAAGAAGGAGGAAAACTTGAGTTATTGTGCTGAAATAATTTTTCATCTTCCAGTCACAATAATCCTGACCTTTGAATCCTGACATTTACAGGGTTCTTTCTTACCACAAGTGAAAGCCATCTACAAAGTTTAGTAATTGTAGATGGTGAAGAGCTGGAATTATTATGCAGAAACAAATTTAGGAACAGACAAATGGACAGATGGATAAACAATTTGACAACATTAGATGCTGTGCCTTCTGGCAAACATATGTTACATATATTTGATAGAAGTCATTTATATTTATTTTTATTTTTGTTTGTTTGTTAGATTTAAATTTGGCATTTTAAGTTTTAAGATTCATTCATTGAAGGGGGGGGGGTGACCTGTCCTTTACAGAGAAAACACCAGGTGTTGACCTCATTTCTGACCTGGTTTCAGAGTTATAAACAAGCTTTTAAAATGATTGGTTGGTTCCAAGGATATTGTGAAGTTTTATATAAACATCTTTTTAATTTTAGTTGGGTCATACCCTGGGTACGTGAGTTTTTTAACGTAAATTTGTTCTGATAGTTTCTAGAAGACCACGTGACCCCTTGCTTACGTAAAAAAAGATATATAAACTATGTTTTGTGAGAGAGCTATTCAGTAGAAAATTGGGCTGTTAGAATATTAAGTTGTCTTTTTGAGTTATTATAAATTACCTTGTACTGAAAATTGTGTAATTCGTTTGGATCAAGAGGAATTATTTTGTTATTTATCTGGAAAAGAATTGTGCTCATAGAGATTTTTATTAACAAGAACTGATTTCATCAAGTGACATCGTCTTCCATATTGGATACATCGCTGGAATTCGAACTTAAAATTATTTAGACATTTTATTACCAGGACATTTGCAATTTCAATAGTGGATAATATTTTGAATTATTTTTGGATTAATTTTGGAATTGATTCTTAAAACCGTAAGTTTATATATCTTCTCTGAAAAATATTTGTACTCAATAAATTGTTTATTAAGTTTTACAAGCTTGTCATTTTCACTCTTTCTATGTTTACTTACTGTTTATTCGAGCCTAAGCACGTAACACATATAACAGAAAAAAAGGAAACCACAAAAGGGCATTCATTTCGTCACTGATGTATATTTCCATACAAGCACAACTACGCACCAGAAAAAGATTTACCTTTCTAATCCCCCGTGTCCTGTTCCAGAGGAAATCAAACCAATCCCCCCACTTGCCATCTTCTCCTTTATTAGCAACTTCCTTCAGCAGGTAAAGGATAGTCTTCTCCAGGACATCTATCCCCCGCAGCTCATGAGGAAGGGGCTCCTCCTATAACATTACAAGTTATTAGATAATGAGCTTTATCAAATATTTATATTCAATTTGTAAACATGGCAATGGAACTTTCCAAACACTCTAAGATCTGGAATAATATACACAGAAAATAGGACATGTGGATTTAAATAAGTGCACATGGGCTTTCACAAAGCAATATGCTCATGTATGTGTTAAATGATAAGTCAAAGACATCAAATTTTGCCATTAGATCAGTGGTCAAATTAAGTGATAAATATGGCTGTTTTTTGCTTTATATCTTGTCTTAAGATTACACAGCAGTAGTATATTGTTGGTGCAATTATTTCAACATGAAAAATATGTATAAATTTCACTACTGATAGGAGCTTAGTTTGTAACAAATGTGGTTTCTAAGCCATGGGTCAGGGATTCAACACCCACCCAGTCTAGAGCAGGTCAACTGTCTGTGTATTCTTTGGAAAGGTACTTAGCGTTTTTTTCCCTTGTCATGATACTGTCAATAATGTGTTTGTGCATGTGATTTCTGCAGTGTGGCTGATTATAGTCATGTCTAGCACTGGGTCATCCTGCCAAAGTCATGTAGCATGATGTCTTACCCAGCCACATTATCCTGACACCACAACCAGTAGTAACACTAACCTCTTAATGCTGAGTGTTCAGCGAGGCAGCTGTTAGTACTGTTTTTGTAAATCTTTGGTATGACTCAGAAAGGGTTCAAATCCATGACCTCCTGCATCCGAGGCAGATGTTATAACCACTAGGCCACTCAAGCAGTCCAGTAATGTGTTAACACTGACAATAAAACCAGATTTTACATAAAAAATAACAAATAGATGATACAATCTCCCTGTACAAGATCAAGCTGCGTGTGTGTGTGTGATTTGGATGTTTAACACAGTTTTAACAATTTTTCAGTCATATCATTATGATATCTGCAGTGTGGCAGTTTATAGTATTGTATACCACTAGGACATCATGCCACAAACATGTAGCATGATTTCCCACCCATTCATATTATCCTGACACCAGGTTGACCAGTCCTAACACTAACCTCTTAATGCAAGATCAAGCTAATATCACTTCAGTACTAGGTCTTGACCTAATCTACATGGTTGTTTTTTATTTCCATTATTGTTTCATGGTTTCTAGTTACCCAACCTACCCTATTTGTAACTGCCAAACACTATTTTTAGCTGCCAATCCTAAAATTTTGAATTTTTTTGGAAAAAAGACCAAAAATATTTCGTGATAAAAAATAATATCAATGGGATGTAATTATGATTTAAGTTAATTTCATGATTAAAATTACATCTTTTCCCCCCCAGTTAAAAATTTTAACAAATAACCTACCTGCCCTTAATATTTTTTCCATGTAACCCAACCACATTTTTTTTATTTGACCTTAAAAATAAAGTATAGACAGACAGAATCATACAGATATATGAAAATGAAAAACAGAAGTCAAGAGGAAAAGAGACCTACATCAGTTCTCCAGATGAAAGACAGGTTAGTAAAGAAAGGCATAAATGACCAACTAGCTTATCTGAAACACTGAATTTGAAACACAGAAGCTGTCAATGGAATTGTATAAATGCTTTTATTTATTAAATACTTGTTCTCGGGTTTTGTTTTTGTGTACATCATATGCCACACGTGCAAAGTGCTTTTGATGGGAAGAACCGATTGTTTCCAGTGCATAGATGATATCTGTGTATAAATGCCTCACCATAGGTAATAAATCTTTACATTACGGAACATCTTGTCAGTAAGCGGTCTACTTTAAGGACCTGCACATCTTCAGATGTTGAGGTATGAAAGTTATTATATTCCTGTGTATAAGATACAACTATTGTATATTTTCTATCTAGAATCGGTCTACGTGGTATAATGCAAATATCTTCTATTTTTGTTTGTGACTTAGCACGAGATATATATTGGCAATACAAAGTTGCATTTTTAAGAAGTGTTTATATTGGCAATACAAGCAAAGCGTTTAGTACCATAGGATTCTTATCAGGCATGGTAATGTTCACTTCTGAACTTGTGTATTGTTTTGCAATTATTGTGCCGATAATGTAATGTGATTAGCTTACGGTATATAACGTCATTATGTATTATCATATATGCTCGTGTCATCCATAGTACACGACATTAGACATATTTTCAGCTGACCAGAGTGAATGGAGTGATATCTGACCAGAGTGATCAGCTGTAGAGCTGACCAGTAATCAGAGTTATTGAATTGATCGGAGTCGACGCTGTATCAGCTGCAGAGCTAACCATAGAAGTTGATCATATCAGCTGTGAAACTGAACCATAACAGCTGAACATTGTTGCTGGTCAAGTAGCAGGTGATTGGGTGTTGCTGACAGAGATTGGTGGGCGCTGACTGCTTGATTGACAGTGTGACTGGTAGCCGATTGTGCTGGTGACGGAGTGTATTACTCCTTGCATCTAATCTTTTAGCCATGGGCTAATTTTTGGGGTTCATATAACCCAACATGTTTTTGGGACTGTAGAGATAATTTGTATATCTGTTCCTTTTTGTTTACATAATTTCACTATCTGTGTGAATATATTTTACTATATGAGTAAAATACATTTTTTACTGTGTGAGTAAAACACATTCTATGTGTGGTGAAATCACTGTGTATCATTCACCGCTTTGCCCCTGTACCATGTAAGGTTATTTATTTGTATTTTCATTACTTAAGTACAGCGTTTTATGTTAATTGATCAAATTTTTGGATCGTATACACATACATATTAATCGTAATTAAATTTTCATTCAAATCATTCATCATCAAACATTGTATTTGTCACGATGGTCATACTGATGTCAGATCAGATTATTTTTAAAATTCAAAACCAACCTGCAGATATGACTTTTCATTTTGGTGTAGCAACTAAAGGATTTTCAAGATGGCTGCTATGTTGGACATATCTGAGGTCAGATCAGCCCCATTATGATTCATAAAATAATTTGCCTTTTGGTTAAAACCCATGTTAATATGACTTTGATTCAAGAGAAGTGGCAATAACAAGATTTTCATAATAGCTGTCAGTGCCATATTGATTGGCATCATTTTCATTTAGAACCAACTAAACTGCAGTGACATGACCTTCAAGATGGCCACTGCTGCAGCGATATTGGCTACAAGAGTGGCAAAATGTTTATTCATGATCAACTAAACACCTTAAGAAGCCTTCTAGTGAAAACACATGCTGATATAACTTTCCCTTAAGGAGTAGGTACAAAAAAAAGATTTCCTAGATGGCTATTGTGTGATGACCATTTTGGATGCTAAGTTGGCACCATTTTCATTTAGGACCAACTAGACATCATAAGAAATCTTTTAAAGAAAACATCATGTTGTTATGACTGTAAACAATAAAGATTTTCAAGATTGCCACATCAGTGTCTGTCGAAAGAAGTCTTCTAGTGAAAATCCAAGTCATCAGGGTTTGTAGTGATAACAAAATTTTCAAGATGGCTGCCATGTTGCAAGATATGCATGGCTGTCAACAAACTTTATTTTGAAGTGCTCTCCATGATCTCATTCATATATAATGCATACGCATGAAGTACCACAAGGAGGTGACAAGGGGGGTATTTTGGGATTCAAAAACTTATCTTAAGATTCTGCTATTTTCTCATGTCCTAGGCAGGATATTTTCATCAAAAGATTCGGGTCTAAATGTAAAACTGGCTTGTGGAGGTTACCTCTAGTTTATTTGGGTCCTGGGGAAAGTAATTTTCTCCTACTTGCTATATATTTTTTCTTTCCCTCAATAAATTTTACACAATATGCCACAGACATACATTTCAAATGACAATAATAAAACATATTTATGCTATCGGTATCAGTTCCATAAACATCATCCTTGTTCCGTCTAAATGAATCTCATAGAATTTAAACATTTCATCTATATGATGTGACTTATCAAAGTCCCTGTGTTCTAAGGATTCATGTGTTTTGTTGTTGTTGTAGGGATGAATGCTATTTTTCAGAACAAGATTGGCTATACATGGTGGCCAGTATGAATGGTGGAAAAAGAACCCAGGAACACCCCAGAAAAAACCACTGACCCATGAGAAGCTACTGACAAGCTTTCTCACATACCCACATTGTCTGAATCCGAGATTCAAACAGACAGAGGTGAGATGGCAATGATCTGTAATGGTGAGTGCTTTATACCACCTGGCCACTCAGGACCCCTTCATGTGTTTTGACTACAAAAGCAAACTTTGCAATGGTTTGTCTACAAAGGACATTTACGAAAATTGTTTTTGAAAGAGTTCCCAATAAAAGCAAGTGGCCAGGAAAATGGTGACTATAATGATTTTTCTGCCCATTTTTGGCAAGTCCAGTATTTCATGAATTATTTTATAAAAACACACTGTTTTCTCTAAATAAGACTGAAAATACTGTTTGTCTGAAATGATTAATAAAAACTTCTTGGTGTTAACAAAAATAACATTAAATTTGTATCCAACCTTTAAATTTGTATCCAACCTGCATTTAATTTAGGTACAAAGCAGAAAAAATATTAACTATAAGCTTATTGTACAAAACTGGAATACTGTCCTTATTCTAGGCATAGGAACAGGAACACTGTTGCCAATAATTAAATTGTGCTTCTACCAAGGCAGGGTTGACAAAAACAAAAAGCATTGTTGCTAAGCAATCAATCTGTAAATCTTACTTTGCTTTTAAAAGTGACATTCTCACTCCATTCCTCCCTCAACATACAGGTTTCGCAGAATGTGCTGTCTCACTTGTAGACTCTGTGCTGTGATATAATCACACACACACAACACCGTATATTACCCAACACTGAATATCACATGCAAAAGGTTTAACACAGGATCTCAGTGTTGAAGCTGCTGCAAATGTGCCACTGATTTGATGTTTTCATAAAACATAGATGTACCTTAATTCTTAATTAAACGCAAATTGTAACAACAGTGTGATTGACTGATGGAGGAAAAGCCAGACAAAAATAAGACTGCATGCCAATAAAACTGTTATGGTAGGCATGCAAATGAGAACAAAGTGACAAACCTGATCAGGTGAAGGTCTCAGATATTCTTTCACAGCTCTGCTATGATCAACCCATGGATTCTTCCCAGGCTGAAATAGAAAAGTTACAATTTTCATTACAAGGCAGATTTATGGACCCAAAAGGGCTAGCAAAATTTCCAGCCAGTACCCCAGGGTCAACGAAGGATGTCGCAAGGTTACATTAACTTCTATGACAGTTGCAAATAATTTTACTGTAATTCTCCCATGACAAATTCACACCTGATCATAAGCCCATATTCCACTAACATAAAACTCGGGCATGTTTTTTTAAAAAAGAAAACAGACTTCTTTGAATGATAAGACCAATCCAATGTTATATGGTACTTATTCTGTGGAGTTTAGTGCCATTTTTCAGCACATGACAAGTAATATATGGCAGCCAGTACATTTGGTGGAATAAAAGTTCAGAAAGAATCAAAGACCCACAGGATGCTAGCATGCTGTCTCAGATAAAACACTGGTTGAGCCAAGACTTAAACTTATACGAACAGGTTTGAGATGTGAAAGTGATCTGTAACGACTAGTGCCTAAGACCACATGGTCACCCAGGATCCCTTTAACTTAAAAATAAATGTACAATGCAAGGACCTCTTTAACTTTACAAAAAATGTACAATGCAAGTTTATCACACATGGAAAAATGAATGTAATAAATATTTAGTCATGAGACATCAAGAAATAAAATATCCCACCAGTCCCCTTTTTTTTATGTAAAAACTCTTACTTAAGGTACCCGATGGTCCAGTAACTCCTAATTTTATAATATTTATGATATTACCCTATGGTCCAGCATTCAATTATATACTACTTATGATAGCATGTGTATATGATTTGGATGTTTAATGAAGCTTGAAAAAATTCAGTCATATTGCTATGATGTCTGCAGTGCGCAGTTTATATAACTGTATTTATCAATTTTCTTTTATCTTTCCAGACCCACTAACCCAAGGTCATCTCGGTAAGGCAGTCAACTTTTTTCCCCAACCAGTTTACAGTAAGGTGTTATAAATATTATGTACTGTTATTATCAAGCTGAAAAACAAGCATTTAATAGTCCAAAAGTGCGACTGAATATTAATGCAGAGATGGTAAATATATTCAACTCAAAAGTTTATAAAGTTGACATGAAGCTTAATTACCTCCATTACAGTTTCACAAAGTGCAATTCAAAACCTTACAGAGCTCAATTTGACATAATCTAGCTTAAAAAAACCCATGTAGGATGCGGCAAATCATCTTTCCTACCAAGTGACATTCAAACCAACACTAGTTGTCAACTAAATTTAAATGTTACCATTCCTTGCCCCCCCCCCCCCAATCTACGAATTCCATTTTATTCTTCAGTAATATTAAAACCTTTTAGGTATATTTTCCCTTCATCCTAAAATGTCACTTGTAAGATGACATTTAAAAAAAAACAAGCTTGATCACGCATCACAATATATGAGCAATTTAAAGCTTTGGAGGTACTCCAGTAAAAATAGTCTGGTTTCCTGGCTTATTCAACTGTATCTAATATGAAACCTGGATCCGAATCAAACAAGGAAAAGCCAGTATCCAGATTTTAACTGCAAACAATTGCATTTCCAAAATTTGTGTTTTTATTCTTAAAGTCTGTATTTTAAGGGTCATTTCCATAAGGCTTAACGGCAAAATGGTAAGGGTTGGCAGGTTTGTCTTTCTTGAGACACTTCGATAATGTGAAATATATCTACATGTATGCTTTGATTTGTTCAAATAATGGCGATTTTTCATATAAATTAAAAATGAAAGCCATTCTTTTGTTACTGCAAATCTTGACCTCTGACCAGATCTTTGGTTGTCAACAGTGCTATTACTTATTGTCCAAGACTGGTTAATTTGAGATATGAAAACATTAAACAAGTACAATAAGATCCTGAGGAGTCATTCACCATCAAAAGTTCTTATAACATCTTGATGCATATCTGAGAGCACAAGACAATCAGATTGATTGCTCAAAAATTACTGTACTATTTTCAAGTACCCTGGAAACCAGTCACCCTTGCATTTATTGATCACATACATGATGTTAAACAGTGATCAGAACAATGAAAGTGTAGACCATAACATATATGGACATACATTAGATGATGCATAAATTGGCTGATGGACATGGTTCCCACGCTTTTCTAATGATAATTTCCTGGTCATGGATGTATGGAATTAAATACACTTTAGATTACAAAATATGTTTCTCTTTCAAGACACTCCAAAACATCTAAGTCAAAACTGATGAGCATGTACAAAACCAAAAAATGTATCACACAAAACAAGTTTGACTATATTCCTATAATTTGGCAGAGATCTAAATTTCTAACTTTATTCTGCTACCATGCTTTATGTTGCTATGTGAAAACATTATATGTATATGTGTGTGTGTGTGTGTGAGTGTTATATAAATTAAACATTTATTATCACATGGAAACATAATAAGCATAAATTAGTTTTGTTTCCTTTCAAACCTTTAGTCTAAAGAATTCTATAGCAATATATTTATAAAACAATTTGATTAAAACTTTTTATAAAAAAAAAAACATTTACAAAAGGGTTGAATTAAATTTTGGACAAAAGACTTTCAAAATTATATACTGTATTGTTGCATAAAAACAGACTGAATTTTCTGTAAAATCAACTTGTCTTCTTGTTTTGTTTTTTTTTTGTTTTTTTTATGGTTTAACGCCATTTTTCAGCACAATATATAGGCTATACATGGCAGCCAGTATTAGTGGTGGAGGAAGAAACCGGAAAAACCCCGGAAAGAACCACCGACCCACGAGAAGCTACTGGCAAGCTTTCTCACTTGACTACATTAGCCGAATCTTAGACTCGAACCCACGCAGACAGAGGTGAGATGGCAGTGGTCCGTAACGGACAGCGCTTTAGACCACTCGGGGCCCCCACTTGTCTTCTTGTAATTCAATAAACCAGTCCCCAAATCAGTATTGATACAGGGGCTAGTATTGCTTTCTAATAAATAATACAAGGGACAACAATTTCCCATTTCTTCTGCGTCCTATTTAAGATATGAAACCAATGTTTCAAGTTAATGCCACTGTTTAATAGTTCAGCTCAGAGATTTGACATTTTGGACAATTTTGTTTGGCTAGTAATGAATAGCAGTCCTTTGTCTAATCTGGGTTTCCTCTGAATATTCCACTCTATTTTTTACATTTGGACATTTAGGTTGGAGTGTCGGGTCAGAGCAATTGCATATAGAAAATTTAGAATTTTCTGCCACCTTGCTACGTAGTGGTATATGGTAGTTGCTTACCAGCACACCGACTTTCATCAATATTTTCAAAATGCAAGGACTTTTCGCGGTTGTAAAAAAAATAATAATCACGACTTTGTTCTCGATTTCCCCGTAGTGTGGGATCCTGGATGGACTAAATATGGTAAAATTGGCAGATGCATGTAAAAATTACCTGGTCCCAGATCCTGGACCAATGCTATTCACAGCACCTGAACTGATATTAACTTTGCACAATTCTTATCCCCTAAATAAAGCAAAGAATTTACCCATAATCTGTGAGATTTATAATTTGATTCAAATAATATTTGAAATTGTTGACAGATTGGTGGCGTGACACCACTAACAATTCTAGAGCAGACCCATAAGGTTTAAATGGATTTTGTTATTTTTGTTTCAATAGTTGCCAAAGTCTAGTACATTCTTAAGTTCATTTTGAATATCATTCATTAATTTTCTGATTGTAAGTTTAGATGCATTGTAATATCTTACCACATTTTCAGTGCCTGGGGTCATCTCATAAACACTGAGACGCCTTGTTTCCTCTCTGTAATATCTCTCTCGCTCCGGACACATGTCTAGACAAGTTCCTATATATGCACCAGACATGTCCTTCTCTCCCTTCTGTTTCTTAAGCACTGAAACGTTAAATATGAAGCAAAAAATTATTAAATACATCACATAAACATACAAGTGAGTGCTGAGTGAACACAATACAGTTTGGGCAGAATTTTTTACTCTGTCAATATCTGTACATATTTTTTAAAAATGTTTTAATAGGATTAAATGCTTATCAGTCGAGTCCATCTGCAAAGATTCTGGTCTTCCATTGCATAAAGCGGTTTGTCCCTTTTACTAATGATTAATCCTAGCATACTCTACAGATCCAAATCTGCTGTCACAGAAAATGCTAGACTTGACTTATAAGCATGTACATATGGTTAAAAGTCACTAAGGGATAACTGTACAATGTTTTCAGATTTTCTGACTGATATTGGTGCTTTCTTTATGTCATATTAACCAGAATTATCATTGATAATGAATTAGTGGAACCAATAAAGCATAACATTTTCTTTACCTTATAACCACAATATACAAATTGTAAATCTGAAAACAATACTTGCATACTTTAGAAAATTTGGTTTGAAAATAGAATCAACGTGGTGCCATGAAGTCATAGATTCTGACTGCATTTTGTAAATGTTTGATGAATCATAAATCATTATATTACAATAAGGATTTTCATTGGACAAACTGTTGGAGCCATGGCAGCTCAGTGGTTAACATGACAGACTTGCAATGGAATGGTGCAGGTTCAAATCCTACCATCATACGAGTCATGGTGTGTCCTTGGACAAGGCACTTAACTGCAATAGCTTTGGCACTCAATAACCTATATGTATTGCTGTATTGCAAAGCACCAAACCAAACCAAAAAAATACCACATTGTGTGAAAGAAAGATAATATATCCATATGTGAAAGCATTGTTGTTGTAGGGTTTAACACCAATGTTCAGCACAATATAGGCTTTACATGGCGGCCAGTATTAATGGTGGAGGAAGAAGCCGGGAAAAACCCTGGAAAAGAACCACTGACCCAAGAGAAGCTACTGGCAAGCTTTCTCACATACCCACATTGGCTGAATGTGAGACTCGAACCCACGCAGACAGAGGTGAAATGGCAGTGATCCATAATGGATAGCGCTTTAGACCACTTGGCCACTCGGGGCCCCTATGTGAAAGCAATTCATGACATTTCAATAATAACAAACTAATGTGACGATATTTCAAAAATGCAAAAGAAATAACTATGAATATTGATGTCCTAGTTTGTGAAAGAATGCAACAAATCTCCACAGCTGTAATATAGAATATATGAACTTAACAAAAAATGTTTGTACTTAGTATTCATCTATACCAAATTAAAAACCTCATTTATTAGGACAAGAACTGTATATCCTTGTGTATAAGCTGAATAATTTAGAGGGAAAAAAAGCCTGGGAGACGGGTTGTCATATCTGCAGGCCAATGTCTAAACTTGAAAGTTTTTTTAGATTTTTTTGTTGACTACCATAATTGATGTAAATCTTGGGACATGACAAAATAATTATTTTTCCATGTCATAAGACATATACACCTCTTCCTCGATAAGTCACACATGTGGAATGCTCTTTGACCAAAAGGTTATGTACAGCATTCAAGCAGCAATGCACCTGCTTTATGCTTCTGAACTCTTGAATTTGTACAAGAATTTTGGGACTGAATATTGGTTTCCATTCAATTCAGGGGTTTCCTCCACTTAGTGAACCAAGTTTCACATGAACACATAAGCACCCATGACCATGTTTTAAGTTGTTAGAAACCAGGCATGTAAGATAATTTAAACTGCACTAATTTTAAATACTTACGCTGCCTGATGTACTTGTCCTGCATTTCTAAAATATGATTCCTTTCAGCTGTTGTTCGGCCAACACTGTTGATGAAGTTTGCAAGAGAAACTGAAAAATATGATTATATATGTATTGATATATGTATTGGTGCTTAACAGCACATCAGTACCATATGGTGCTGATGACAAATATGGATATCAGTGAAAATCTTTCGCTGTTACAACAATACCTTTGAAACAGCATGGGAAGCGCACACGAAAGCATAGTATATATGTTACTACATCTGTACACATATTCATTATAGATCTTTTACAAATCAAAGACTTGGAAATTTTTTCAAGATGATCTGATGATCATTATTCAATTATGTGAATATTCTATTTTACAGGTCCTGCAATTATATATTTTTTATCAATATGCTAAAAACTGGCGAAGGTACAGGAAGTAACATGTTGAAATAATTTTACACTGTACAGCTTGAATCAGCATTTTCATAAACCTAGAAAATATGAAATACTACCATGTATAATAAATGACGAAGGTAATTGAAAGACATAATTTTCAAAAAGGCCCCTTTTGTACCTCATCTGATGGTAAAGTACCTGTTTCGGTCTTGATCATTTCCGAGGCTGATGCTGATGGTGTTGGACTGGTTGACTGCTGTCTCACCTTCTTTTCCTGAATTTGCTCTGTCTTTTTTACTGCATTGTCTTTTGGTCTGCTTAATGTACTGACTTTATCTCCCATAAGATCATTCGTGCCACTCATACTGCGCAGTTCTTCATTCACCTCAGAATCTTCCCAAGAGGGACGTTTTGGAGATGTTTTTGAGCTTGTACCTAAAAATAATGATAGCATTAACAGATCTCCCAGCAACACAGTGTCTTGAGTCAAATAAATATGACATCTGTAGAGAATGTGCGGTTCTTGTCTATATCTATAATGTACCAGTTTCCCCCAATCTATGATGTGCACCTTTTGGTAAATAGTATTTTGCTGGTTGGTTGATTATGTGGGTTAACACCATTTTACAGCGCATGATAGGCTATACATCTTGGCCAGTATATCTGGTGGAGGAAGAAACCAGCAAGACCCTGGTAAGAACCATTGACTGACAGGAAGCCACTGGCAAGCTTTCTCCATACCAACATTGTCCAAGGCAAGATTCAAACCTACATTGACAGAGAAGAGATGTCATTGATCTGTAAGAGTCAGCATTTTGACTATTCAGCCATTTTTTGCCTCTCTATCGGTATTTGACAAGTGCAGTTGGCTAGCATAAACAAACATGCGATCCATCTGGCTTCATCACTTGCTAAATGAACTACTGGTAGCTGTTGTTTCTGAATGGTCAGTTGGCCATTCTAAATGCAGTATAATACATATATAACACAAAAACATTATGTTGTTGTAGGGTTTAACACCATTTTTCAGCACACGATAGGCTATATGTGGCAGCCAGTATTTATGGTGGAGGAAGAACCCGGGAAAATCCCCGGAAAGAACAACCGACCCACGAGAAGCTACTGGCAAGCTTTCTCACACACCCACATTGGCTGAAATTTTTTTTTTTATGGTACCCAGGGAAGGCAGTTTTAAAAAAAATATATCCTAGGGTACTTTGATTTCACAGAGTTCATATTAAAATAAAAAGAAAATTCTAAATTGCATCTATGGGTGAAGCCCCCAAATTAAAAGTGCCTTTCCTGGGTCCCATGTATGTTTTACTGGAACATGCCTCAGTTATTTGCATATATTGCTGATCAACACATCCTATTAAGTTTTTCAACAAACTTCTTGTTGTTTTTTTTAGTGACTATAGGGGAAATAACTCTTATGAATAAAGTTCTTGTTATGAACAAGTGAATAATATTTCATCAGTAATACAATCTATTAAAAAAAGGTGAGTTCTGATATGGATGTACAATGTACTTTCAAATTTCAATGGGCCATGAATGAGAGAATTGTCTAAGTTTAATAATTATTTATAAGGGAAATAACTCTTGTGTGTGTGTGTGTGTGTGTGTGTGTGTGTGTGTGTGAGACTTGGATTTTTAATGTATCTTTACCAATTTTTCAGTCATATCACTACAACGTCTGCAGTGTGATAGTTCATACAAACATGTAACATGATGTCCCAACCAGTCACATTATCCTGATACCAGGCCAACCAGTCCTAACAATAACCTTTTAATGCTGAGCACCTAATGAGGCAGCTCTTAGTACCATTTTTGGTACGATTCAGCTGGGGTATGAAACCGCAACTTCCTGCATCCAAGGCCAATGCTTTGATCATTAGGCCATTGGAGCGGTGAATAAAAGGTGAATAATATTTGATCAGTAACACAATCTATTAAAAAAGGAAAATTCGGACTCTGCCATGTGGATGTACTTTCATATTTAAATTGGCCTTGAATGATAGAATTGTTTAAGCATAATAATTATTCATCATACATTGAATAAGGTTTATCAAGGTATTTATAAATGTTTTAGCAAATACAAAACTTTTACCAAAACCATAACAAGTTAAAGGAGCAAACTTGTCAGTGAATTCACTGTTTTAGATTCATAATGATTCAATCCAGCGATGACATAAAAATCAGTCATGGGTTTTTGGAACTAAGGTTTCATTTTAGACATCTGTGTGCCAGTGACATTTGACTTTGATATCTGACAAAGAAACTTTCCTCCAATGCTGACAGAGTACATAGCAAATACCCCCCAAAATAAAGACAGAAGACCATTGTGGTGAATTCTTGACAGACTAAACTTAGATTAATCCCAGGCTACTGAATAAGATGTCCTTAGTGTCAAAGCACAGGCTGATCAATTTCATGGGCTGACATAAACGTCAGGCCCGTCACGAGACCGTGCAGTTAACCGGAGTGTGCAGTTAACCGGAGTACGGTACAGTACATTTTTAAGCATTGTGAAAAATTGGGACCAGCATGATTATGTGCAGTTATCCAGAGTGTGCAGTTAACTGATGTGCAGTTAAGTGGAGTCGACTGTAGATTCAGGTTAAACTGGGCGTTTAAAAAAAAAAAGTCAATATATATGTCTGAATACATATGCAGTGGCATCAACAACAAACCCTTTCATCATAAACATACATAATTATTATTTATCCTTTTATACTTTTGTTGAACACAATATTATATAGTTCTACATAATCTATTTTAATCCATTTGTTTACGATGTGAAAGTTCAAAGTTTGCAACATTGGATAATCCATTATTGTGCTGTCCGATTCATTTGCGCTATCGCTGTCTTTGGCAGATTCCACAGAAGTCACTTCATTGTTCAGTGCTGCAGCTAATGCCGTCTTGTTAAAGGAAAAGGGAACTTACAGTTAAAGTTGTGGTTATATTACTCATTTTGATACATATGATAAATTAAATAGTAGTTTGGGGTGACCCAGTTGCACCGAAAAAAATATACAGTACATTATAGGGTAAGAATTGCGTGAGTGTTCCGATATGCATATTTGTCGAGTGGAAACGAGGCTGAATAAACGTGACGTCACAGGATCTTAGCAGCTATCGGCTCAGCGTTATGTTGATCCACTAGTGCTTGAGAGTAGGCAGATTATTAGTGTTTATATTAGAGTTTATTTTCCAAGAATCTTCCAAAATGCCCCTCTGTGCAGCGTTTCGATGCAACAACAATTCGACTAGTACATTTTTCCGATTTCCGAAAGACAAAATCCGACGAACGGCTTGGATCTATTACTGTCGCCATGACCCCGTGAGAACTTTGAGCCGGTAACTCATAGACTTTGCAGTCTTCATTTTTCAAACGATCAGTATAAAAGTTGACCCAGAAAGATGTGCAGAATTGGGATATTTAAATGAGAGTCGAGGCTGAGGCCGACAGCAGTACCAGATATTATTCTAACCCTAGGACTGGGGTAAGATATACCGACAGATCCGAGTGGTTCACAACTGTCAAACCGAAACTAGCAAGAAGAGCCTATCACAAACTGCGGAATGCAGAGGTAAATAAATATGTTGTATGCACTCTAATTTCTATCAATGTCGTGAGCATAATGAAATTGAAGTATTTAAACAATAATACCTACATAAAATTGAGCTTTATTCATCTCAGATTCTCAAACATTATCACACCCCACCCCACCCCAAGTGCTGCAGAAATTGAATAATTGCGTATACTACTGTATATATTTCTGGAAAATATTTATCTCGGAAAGAGTTGTTCATGACACTAACGTTAGAGTAACACTAATGTGTATTTAAAATATAGTGGAATGCATACTTTCATGTTTTTCACTACTGGTATCACCCTAGAAATATGAGCCTTAGACTATCACATAGGATAAATACTTCTTTGTGCCTCCCCCTCAACTTCCTTTTCCCCTTTAGTACGGCCATCATTGTAATTAATCAGTTGTTGTCATTTGACTACTCAAATGTTTCAAAGATACTGCAAATGCTTTTTCTTGTCAATAATAATTGTGTTTTTTTTCCTTCAGGCTCTACATCAAGCAATGCAAAGTTACAATGCAAATTATGTGCTTGATACACCTGCAAGTGCATGTGCCCTGGTTGAGGTCGATGATGCTGAACTCGGCATACAATTGTTTGTACCAATTCCTCAGGCCCAAACACAAAAAATAAAACAAAGTGTGAAGTTCAGGCTAAATTTGATCCCACAAGGACTCACAAAATTCAGGTTCGAGCTGCAAGATCAATAGCAATTCAGTCCAAGCTCCTAAAACCAAGAGAGGATTCAGATAATGAAAATGAACCAAGTAGTGAGGATGACATTGACCCTGATACACACCATGATTCAGAATATGAATCACATTCAGATACTGATGATGGAGAGGATAGTGACTTTAAAGATATGCATATGAACTTTAAGCTTGATAAGATATAAAACCAGAAGATCAGCAACATGTTTTGGTGTCCGAATCTACTTTGGCAGAATTGATGAATGTATGTAGATCATGTTGTTTGCCCTCCCAGACATTATAGTCTGTACTTTGATAATACAGCTGTATCCAATTTTATCAAGTTGAACTATTTCAAGATAATGCATTAGATTAATTAAATCTTAGCACAAGTAATTGTTAGGTTACTGGGAAGTCGACTTGTTCTTTTGAAATTGTCAGAGATACATATTTAGACTGCTCAGCAAATTTTAATATCCGCAAAGGCTAGCCAATGCAACCTGCCTTTTGTATCCTTGAAAGTGCTCCCTCATAGCGATACAAAAGCCATTGTTGGGCTGGTGCCATGAGCATAAGTATAGTGTGCTTAATGGGTAATCCAGCACTGCAAGAAATTAGAAGAAATAAAGTAATATATAGTAAAATCTGAACTAGAAATAAAATAATTAAATACATGTGTAGTTCATGAAATAAATTTTTTATTAAAGTTCATCATGTTGGGACACAGGTTAATATCAATCATTAAGAAAATATAAAAGTTCAAAATGAAAAATAAGTTTATTGATTTCATATCTTGGTGCATCTTGCCTGCACACACAGAGGCATACATGTTCATGAAAGGGGAATCTTGGTATCCGCCACTGCTCACAGCATCATACCATACAAACAATTTTCAAAAAGATGAACTCATCATAAAGCAAAAATCATGCTTTTTGAAATCCAATAATTTTTATGGTGCAGCATATTTGAAGCCAACATATTCCTCTAAGGAAAAAGATTCTTTTAGTTTTGACAAAACACAGGATGGAAGCACTTTATGGCTGTGTCTGCCTAGTCGATTCCAAATCCATTTGACAAAACGTAGATATGCTATATGCCTTTATGTTCTGAAAATAAATATAGAATACATGTAAGAGTAAATTCGAACAAGAGTTAAGATATTTCATCTTTCGTAAATTATGCTGAATTGTACTTTTTATACTTAGGGTGAATTATGTTTGATATATTTATCTTGTTATCAAATTATTAATCTTCTTTGAATACATATACATACATGTGAAATGACCCACATCATTATAAAATAGTTCTATTCCTTTGTTGTTTGTTTACTGTGTTCGTGAAGACTTTTTAAACCTAGTTGATAAACAAAAAATGTATAAATCATTGTCAACATAAGTATTTATTAGAATTTATACCAAACCTGCTATTCCTTTCTCAAAACAAGCAGTTTTATTTATCGAGGCTATATATTGTTAAAAAAGTTTAGATATCACCCCAAAGAAATACAAGAAAAAAGGGTAGTCTTAAAAAGAGAAAACTACATTTTCTTCTAAAAAAAACTGCATTCTTTTCATAAGTTCAAGACCATCATCTTTTCATAAGTTCAAGACCATCACAGCTTGATCATAATGGAATGCATCCTTCTGCAATAAATGTTGCCTCCATGAGTTGTAATATGAAAACACTTTGAAGAAAATCTTGCAAATTGTTTGTTTTGTAAAATATATAGGAAAATCTTATATAAAAATATCAACAGGAATTCTGAAGAAATTTATGAAAGATTGGAAGAATTACTTGTGTAATCGGTTCATTATCATCCAAAGGTCCATGATGTTCCCGGTATTCAAACAGGGATACTTCCAGCATGTGTCTGTTTAAGCAGTTTGCAATGAAACTTTCATGGAGGGTTATACATGTCAGGTCACCCTTCTTTTTCTCAATCATCTCCACCTTTTGACAGCATAAGGGCTCAATTGCCAAGTGAATCATTTGGCAATATCTACAATCACACCTGTAAGGAAAGAGCACAGCATAATTTTGGCCATTCAAGAATGTTTAAAAATCACTTTCAACATTTTGTAAGCATTCAAATGGAAAGATGTGGATTAGAAATAGCATGTTGATTTTGCATTTGAAATAAAGTTTGACAAAACAACATTATTCCTCAGTGCATGTATGTTGCCCTGCAAAGTTTAGAGTAAGCACTGTCAAGTCCATGTGATATTATGAGTCAAATTGTATTTAATAGATTAATATTCAGTGTAACTTGTGATAACATTGAACCTGGGATTATAATGTTTATAGATGGCAGGAGGAGTTAATCGTTGGTGTGTACTGACATTCATTTGCATAGTCCTGTATTCTGCATGGGCTTTTGTCCTTTTTTTGAAAAAGAAAACATATATTTCACTGTGTGAAGGAGTAAATGTAGTTGAAGTTCAAAATAATGAACAACAAAAAAAGTATGTGTGTTTACAGTGTACAGCACGTCACTATTCCACTAGAATAAGTGTTCTGCAACAATGCAGCAATTATAAATTTACAAAATATGTGGCTTTCATTGCTTTAAAAATTATGAAAACATTGCTAATTAATATTTTTAAAAATGTTTAATTTAGCAAGACATAAAGACAAAAATACAGCTTTACGAGCATCTGCTTTGATAACTCGCACTATCGGTAATCTTTAAAAGTTTCAGGCAATCGAGGGACGATTATCGAAATTTGGGTGCACCAAAGCTTGCATATTTATATACAGGAGTTGACAAAGTTTCAGTTTCAGTTAGTGAAATGTAACGTGCGTTCTGCTCATTTTTATATATACAGTATATGAAATGCCTGCTTCAAATATAAATCGGTACAAACCATTGTGTTTTCTCGAGTCGTCCTTCTTCACTCCGCAAACTATCCTCATCTTTCTGACAGTGACATTCGAAAAACATAACGCCGTTGTCATCACTACATTCTTCGTTGTTAAGTCTTCAAACGTGGCTCAAGCTGATACGGTAAATTGTTCACGCTTACAGAGAAGTATGGGAAATCGTTCTCGCAATTTTCCATGATGCAAAAGGGAAAGAAATTATCTGAATCATGCTAGCAACCATTGGAGTATGCTATGTTTACTGTTAGCAATAGATCCTGTGACGTCACTACAGACCACGTGATACGTATCTCACTAACTCTCAGGCACTTGTGCGGATAGCCTAAATATTTCCTTTTAATTACTAAACGGAGCGAGAACGGTGTACGGGAATAAGATAAAGTATAATTTTGAACGACATGCAATCAGATAATATAAAATCATCTTGTAGGTTCCCTATTCCTTTATATTTATGGTTATCTACCATAGTGTCTCCTGGTGACCAACGGTGATCTAAAAGCTGTGATGTTGATATTAACAAACCTCATTAATCAATCTTGACCGCCAATGTTCGGAATCGGTTTATTTTCATTTTGAAAGGAACAATTTTGAACAATGCAGTTATCCGAAGCAACTTAACACATAATAATTCATGTTAAGACCAGAAAGATTCATGCAACAATGCAAAATATGCATCTAGACAATATGCAATTGTCAAAAATTGATATCCATTGAAAACAATGGTAACAAATCGGGACCGGCACAAAGCTATTCAATAAGGCAGAATATGCAGTTATACGATATGCACATATCTGGAGCCAACTGTATATATAATATTTATAATATCTATTCTTTAGCAAAAACATCTGTATTGGTTTCCAGAGTAGCAAACATAAAGTAGAGACAAAATGTTGACTCAAATGTCCAAAACCTACAACGGGAATGGTTACTCAAAAATGAGGAATTCAAATCCTAGAAGGAAAAACTAAAAAAAGACTGAATAGAACCCGTGGCACTTGTTTATGGGCTTTAAAATTTCTGCAACAAATATTCATTTTTGCAGTCATTGTTGAATCAGGATAGAGCTCTGTCTTAGAGCTCATTTTTCTACATTGAACAGTGAATATGGCTTTTAGCCGACAAGACAATTATTGGAATCTGTGCAATAATCACTTTTGGTAATAACTGATTCAAAATGTATAAAATTGGAAAAGAAAATACATAATTCCGTGATTTGAGTGCATCTGAATGGTTTATATATGTTAGAATTTCTTGGTTTGAACATTTGTGACTTGTTTTATTTAAATTACCAGATTGTTTTACCTGGTATGAGCTACTGGAACCCCACTTTTTCCACTTCAGGATTGAACATGGTAATATGAACAAATGAATAAGTTGTATCCAAAACTAAAGTACACATTTTCTTTGACTGTGAAGAAAACCACTTGGTCAAAGAGCAAGTGAACATGTTGCTCAAAGAAATATCTTCAATTCATAAAAATTCATGCCAGCTAGGATGAGGTTATCAAAGGTTTTGGAACTGTATAGTAATAAACAAATAACCAAGAATTTAACTACTGATACCAACACTTAAATTATTGATGATGATGATGATGATGATGATGATGATGATGATGATGACATTAAAAAAAATATTTCAAATTGTTTTCATACATGCTTAAAAACTAGTCATATTTTGGAGCATGCATAAATGCCAAAAAGAGAAACATTCATCAAAAGAATGACCAAAATACCAGCTTAACTATCTGAAATATAACATTAACAAAACTGCAATTTCATGTCTTTAACCTTTGATCTATTTGAGACTCAACAGTGCCCTATTTTAAATGTGATGCAACTATAAAGGTGATAAAAAATAATTTAAGCTATATATTATATAACCTTTTAGCATTTCATCACCAACAGAAATTACAACTTCATCATTTTGTACATCAAATCTTTCACAGAATTCGCAATGCTAAACCTCTATGAGGTAAGAAATGACAAGAAGTAACATAAACATAACGGTTACATCATTTCAAGCTGTGCACCCAGTGTGAATCTGATGTCAGTGAATAACTATAAATCAATGGTTGCATAATGGTAAGCTAGATAACAGGATGTAATTAACAAGCTTTTACCATCACTTAATCGCTTAATTCCTTTCTTTTCTTTCTTGCCTTCATCTTCAGAGGTGGCCACTGTGGAGGCAGTTTTCCCAGGAGATGAAGACCCATAGGATCCCCAGAATATTATCAATTGAGGAATTCCCCTACCCAGGAATCGACCATAAGCTTTGGCTTCTTCAGCAGCCTCCTGTGAAAAAAAAGGGTACCATATATGTCGGGACACTGCACCATAAATTCATTTTAAAAGTAATTTTTTTGTGTGTGCACTGTATGTTCTTGGACACATCGTTTTTCTCAAAAATTACATGTCGGATAATGCACTCCAACTGAAATTCTATTCTGAAAAACAAATAAAACTGTACTTGAGATAAACCTCTTTTATCCACTGCAGCAGCATCTCATCATTACAACCCTTCTCCTGCACACATACGATTCATTATTTTGGTACATAAATATTTTTTTTTAGTTTTTTCATGCTGTGAAAAATTGTTAGCAGCAACACATCATGTGAAGCGGAAACTGCAAGGATATAAGTCATATTTTTAAAATCTGCACTAGTCTTGCTAATTCTCACACTTTTGACCCTTATCTGATCATCGGTCCATCCAGGAATGCGATCAAAGTTTCAAGCATGTTAATGATCATATTGTCAGCAAAATAATCTGATTCTTTTCTGGCCTTCACGAATTCATCACATGATTTTAATTTCTCCAAAGCTTCTGGGCAATGATGGGTCATTGATGTTTGCACACGTAGCACTATATTAAGTCATAATTTAAAAAATTCCATTGTTTTAATATATTTTAAAATTTTTCGTGAATACCAGTGAAAAGGAAACAAAGTTTCCATATCTCAGCCATCATTGTATATTCAAAAATAAAAAATAAAAAATTAGTGCATTTAAAAGAATCCATAATTGGCTTCTGATGTCAGCTTCTTGCTTTGCAATAAAATAGCCTTTATTTTTATATCCTTTTAAAAAAAAACAGCTTCAGAGTCCAAAGTTGGCTTTCGAGGTCGGATTGCTTTGTAATACAAACAACATTTGTCTTTGACGTTAAGTCAGTAAGTTCAAAGAAGAAGTTAACTGCTAGCTGCCAGTCGTGTTTATTCAACAAAAATGCTTCTGTGTGCTTGGCATCTGTAGCAATTAATACAAAGGAGCATTGATGTCTGTGGGTAAATAGTAAGGATACTTTTAACCTGTGCCTTAAATTGATAGACGATGTTGTAGGTAGATTGCAGGAACATCCTGGGAGCCTTATGAATAGAGACATGTAGGTATGCACATCTAAACTCACAGTGATGGCAAAATCTCCCTTATAGATATTGTTCAAAACGTGTTGTGATATTTCCTGTGCGAACCAAAGGGAGTAGATAAATGGATTGAGGGAGCTTAGGCCAATGACCTGATGTAGAGAGCTATTTGCCAATAGGACCAAGAAAAAGGTGTAGAACGAACAACAGAACACTATATCTGCATGGTATGAAATTATTGGAGCTTCAATAGAATGGTTTTCAAAGGTTTGTGTTCTATGAGTGGCCATTGGGTTCTTTTCAATTCCCCATACTATCCCTGTATCCACACTGTAGTTTTTGAAAAGAGGGAAATGTGTCTCCTTGCTGGCTTGTTAGCATACTTCATCCATCAGGACATTAAACCGAAGGTAGAGAATAAAGGCAATGCTCTTAGCTTAGGACTGACTCCTATGTATGCCCTGAGGTATTCTGAGTGGAAGCAGATAAGCCATGTTCTGTCTGTTTGAAGATAGTTCGAGGGAACAAAACTCCAACAATGAAGTCACAGTAATGATATTGCTCACTAACTGTGATCCATATGTACTGAGTGTGGCTATGTCTTCCCCAATGTAGCGAGATCCCTGTCAATGCTGGGGTTCCAAATGAAAAGCTGGTGGGAGTGCAAATGTTAGAATCACTGGCAAACTGATGATGGAAGGCATGCCAGAAAGTAATCACTCTCACAGACTGCGAACGTAGAGTCAGACCCTTTTGTTCATCGTAAGATCAACTGATTCTGGAGCGCTGGTGCATGTTTTTGATGAAATCAGAGGAGGAAATTGCTTAGAGTGCAGAAAAAAGTCCTCAATGGAGGTTTGGAAGGCAGAATCTTTCCATGTCCTCATGCAGGATAGAATAGATAATGGTACTGGCAGAACACACATCATATTGGTTGTGTGGAGCAGGGCTTTAAGCACTGGAGACTTACCTGTTGAAGAGGTCTGAGGTCTGTAGAATGCCCTGAATTAGAAACCACGGCTTCAAGACAGTGGCCAAGTAAAGAGGCTCTTCTTGAGGCAGAGTGAGGAGAAATTACGAAGCAACATCTGCTGAGGCATGAGGCTCTACTTGTGGCATCATGCCAAATGAGTATTACAAGGTGGTACGAGCTAGACTGGTATCTGCACATCTTCAAAAGTCAGGTTTGACGCACTGGAAGACCAGGCTGTTAATGATTTAGCCCATATAATTGATGATTGGCAATGTCCGTGCAGAGCTAAAACATTAAAAGGGTTACCTAGAAATTGATAAGTCTAATAACACAAAGACGTATACAGATAAAATCTAATGACAATACCATCTGTTTACAAACCTGTGTGCTGACACGTGATGTTTGCATACTGTTTAGGCATATAGCTATACCAAACGATGGTTACCTGGAAAAAGTGTTAGCAGACAAATTCAATTACAATGCTTACCTGCAGGTAAGGTAAGGTACATGGAGAATCATAGAAGTGTGATGCTCCAAGGCTATAAAAGCTATGGTAAAAGAACTCACCTTTATATACAAGAAAGGATGGAATTATACATATATAAATATGTAAATAATGTAACCCAAACCTAATTTGTGAAGTTGCATAGGTTACACATGCAAATGCTGACTTGTATTTGTCTGATCAGAACAGAATACCGATTTTTTAAAAAGGGAACTGAGGCACCATTACTGTGATGTACACAGTAGGTGCAACAAAATCAATTACGAGGCAATACTTGCAGGGAAAAAGGCCAGAGACTGCCCATACAAATAAATACATTAAAGTTGGCATCCATACACTATGAAAGCCTTGGATAGGAACACACCA
Source organism: Unio delphinus (assembly GCA_029339505.1). Taxonomy (NCBI): domain Eukaryota; kingdom Metazoa; phylum Mollusca; class Bivalvia; order Unionida; family Unionidae; genus Unio; species Unio delphinus. Next base: position 6,856,480 of record JAQISU010000433.1, on the reverse strand, counting down.
ATATGTACCTGTTTGTAATGGAATTACACATATATTGGAGACATACAGCGGTAGAGTCTTGCAAGTATAAATATGTATAGCACAAACTGACTGTGAAATCGCTTAGGCTTCATGTGCAAGTACTTAAATTACTTAAATGTGTGATGATGACAAAGTGTGACAACTTGCAAAGGCAGAATTTTGTCGTGACAGAAAGAGAGAAAAAGTTGGAAATATTGATGGAGTGTAGAGTGAATACTTTACTTTGAAGCAAAAAATTTGTAGTGGTATATTTTCCACATAGCTTCTGACTTTAATAAGGTCTCTCATGACAAGAACATGCATCTTGGCATGAGCAGAAGTAATAAGTGGAATATTCATACACTGTGCCTCCAAGTATATATTTACATATAAGGAGTGATCACTCTGCCTGACCACCAAATAGGTCAGCAGAGAACTTTAAGCTCCCTTTAGCTAATCTGGGAGGCTGGATTTATGGTATTATAATTGGGTAATGTATTTGAAGAAGAAATTATCTTAATTCATGGACTGGCAATGAGGTCCTAGAAATTATCTTAATTCATGGATTGGGAATGGGGTCCTAGAAATGATCTTTAATTTATGGACTGGTAGTGGGGTCCTAAACAAGATTTTTTAATTCATGGACTGGAAATGGGTCCTAGATAACGATTGTCTTCTGGCTGTTAAAATTTGAAGCAACTGCAATTTTTTTTAATGCCCTTTTAATTCAACTAATATCTCTAATTTTGTATCATTAGAAATGGCCTATGGATCTCGAATTATCTAATATTTAACCTTATTTGCTTTCTCCAGATCCATTTAATAAGAAAGTTGATGCATGGTTTTAGACATTTTGGATGCATCTTACTTCATAAACAACAGCCAGTGTGTAAATTTTGCCTCAAAAACTGCAGCATTTTTCAATTTTTAAAAATTAAAATATTAAAAATATAGTAAAATGTAATTAAATTTCATTACAAATGAAATAATTTATTTTTTGAAATGTTTTAAATGTTCAGTTAGTTCAGCAGTATCATGGAAGATTTTTGGACAATTATGGCAGAGAGTTCTTGTATTTTGACCTTGTACTTTGTCACCTATGGTACTATATAACACCCACTTAAAACGATGTCATGTAAGATAAACTGACCTCTAGATCATATACAACTAAACTTCACAGTATACTTTTTAGTTCATACAGGAACAGAAAAAGCAAATTTATTAAATAGATGCAACTTTTGTGGTATCTAAAAGTTCTCACAACATTCTCTTCTCTTCCTGACTATCATGGCATTCTATTGCAAGTCTTAAGAAAATCATAATTTTTTTTATCAGGTTTGGCTGATGAGTGTATTATAATACTTGCATTCAACAAGAAGCAGCATTACAGCAAAATCAGTAAACAAAAATATTTCTTGAGTCTATTTGAGTGCTTGAGATGGACGACACAGCAAATGGATGTGATTTGGTCAGTTCTGAAAAGGTCACTTTCGCTAAATATTCTAGTCATTTTCATCATGTGGAACTATCTGCATAAAATACAGCACAATTTATGCTGGAATTTTGTACACACTAAGACTTGGTACATCTGAATTTGTAATTCAATTACATCTATTTCAAAAACCAGCGTAGAAAAATGAAGTATATATATATATATATATATATATATATATATATATTTATACCACATACGTTAAAAATAACATGGCATTTAAAGTGTTGGTATAAAGCAAATCTATATACCAATACTATTGGTATATCAAATAGTGATCCGCCCATAGCGCAATAATACAAATATATAAACATTCTTTCTACCGTAGGCCTATAGCTCTATAAAGAATTTCTACTCATTCATTAATCATAAATGACATGAAATTAACGACACAAATATTAATAGTCCCTGTTTTCTAAATATTAAAATGGTACACAATTTCATCGGAATCCTGTCTTTTTCCTCTCCCCCTCTCATGCAAAATAAGCACAAATCTGGAGTGAGAGAGAAATATATTGCGCTGGACGAAAACATTAAAGCTGAACTTGTACCAAGTAACCCACAGTACTCTGTTTCCTCGTAAACCTATGCTTATGCTTTCCTTGGGATTTATCTATAGTATTCATAATATCAATGATACATAGTTGCAATCGTCAGACGACACACAAGGCCTACATGTTAAATTTGTCGGTTACGATGCGCACATACTGTATTGTGTTTTAAGCCTTTGTTGTTGTTTCTGAAACCCGTTTTAATCGAGTATTAATAATTAAATATAAAACTGTCCAAATGGTCGCCAGCCCCCCCCCCCCCCCCCCCCCCCCCCGGAGCAAAAATACACGAAAATACAAGCGTTGTGGATTTTTGCTTGTGTCATACGACGATGTCTCTGGACCTATGAATGATGGCAATGTTAGTCAAGACGTACAGAGAGAGAGAGAGAGAGAGAGGAGAGAGAGATGTTTAGTCTGTAGAATCGCTAATTAAATCAAAATGATGACTTAGTTGAACTGTCAATATATTAAAATATTTTAATTACCTCTTGTTGGTTCGTGATTCCAATTCGTTTATATTCCACGCGAATTTCCATACGACAGTAGGTCAATGACAGTACATGCATAGTCTATAACAATATCACCGTGTTTGCAGTGCACTACTTTCTTCATTAAAAAAAACAACACAACAACATATTTTATGTTTAAATAATGCGTGTGTCTTATATTGATTTAAGAAATGTGAATAAAAAAAGAAAATGAAAAAGAAAACAAACAACTTATCAATTTGAATATGTGATTGTGACTAACAAGAAAAATCGTAGAACTAGATTTTGTAGCAGACAGCCACTTGGTTGTGAGGAGGTCATTTACTCGGGCAATATATCAGGAGCACATCGTAACTCCAACTTGCAAATATTTGTATTTGTATGTGATATAAATAAAATATATGTATAGTATGTAGGCTGTATCATTGATATACCACTCGTTGTATAAATTTTTCATTAAAAGGAAACTCGGGCAAGCCTCGTTTCCTTTTAATGAAAAATTTATACATCTCGTGGTATATCATTGATACAGCGTACATACTATACATATATTCTATATATATATATATATATATATATATATATATATATATATATATATATATATATATATATATATATATATATATATATATATATATATATATATATATATATACAGACTGGAAAGGGAGGTCACTGTTACAGTATTTCCTCTCTTTACACATGAAAATTCAGCACATAACTAGAAAATGTATCAATTCTAAAAAATAGTCAATAGAATTTGAAACCTCCTATAATCCATTTAATCAGAATGCTTTCCCAGGAAAGTGAAGTTAAAGGAAAAGCTAGTTATATTAAGTTTAACTTGCAACTAAACCTTGGAAATTGTAAAATTATTAATGTAACACTTTAAAAATCTCAATCCCTTGCATCCTTGCCTTTACAGGTTAGATAAAAATGATGTTTCAATGAACCTACATGTGTCTGAAAGTGAACAGTGGCCATGTTTTTTACTGGGACTGGAAAGATCCTGCTCACAGGCCCAAACTTGCTGAAGTGCTGTCGCAGAAAACGAATATTGTTGAACTTAGCAGGAATATTTTTACACACTAATGCCACACGCGATGACAGATCATCTGTTGCTGATGACATTCTGCGAAGTACTGGGCGTTTCCCAGGTGCTTCCTCATCTGTAAACAGAAGATGACATAAATCAGTGTTTCACAAAAATTAAATTTTAGCAATTCTTTAATTCTGACATCAAGTGACAGAATATTAGAGAATAAGTGCAGTCAAAAAAAAAGTTTAAAGTAATGTACGAGTTTTCATCTTTTAGAGGAAAACTGCTAATAAAAATTATCTGATCATACAGGTAACGAGTAAATTATTAGTGAGCATAGTATAGTAGCAAATTTAGCAAGGAAACTAACTGACGCAAGAAACATTTATGCATATAAATTCATTATTTAATGATATAGTACTAATAGTATACATCTTGTAAATGACTATTGAGCATTTTCAAGCCAGTAAAGTTATCAAGATGATGTGGTGGCCATCAGATCACCACTATTTTTATTAAGGACTAACTATAAATTTACACCGAAAAACCCATAGCGATATGTCTTCTATTGGAGTACAGATAAGCTGATTTTCAAGAAGGCTGTAATGCACATCAGATTGGCATCATTTTCATTTAAGACCACTTTCAGAAGAAGTCTTCTGGTTGGTTGGTTGTTGTAGGGTTTAATGCCATTTTTCAGCACATGATAGGCTATATAAGGTGGCCAGTATTAATGATGGAGGAAGAACCCAGGATCCCCCTCTCCCCGGAAAGAACCACGACCTACAAGAAGCTACTGGCAAGATTTCTCACATACCAACGTTGGCTGAATCCGAGACTCGAACCCACACAAATGGAGGTGAGATGGCAGTGATCCGTAATGGATAGCGCTTTAGACCACTCAGCCATTCTGGGCTCTGAATTCTGGTGAAAACCTCATGCTAATATGACTTTCTGTTCAAGAGGAGTAGTAATAACAAGAATTTCCAGATGGCTGCAAAGGAGGCAATATTGGATGTGACATCAGCATCATTTTCAAAGAGGACTAACTGGACATCAAAAGTCTTTTAATATAAACCCGATGTTGATATAAGCATCCATTCAGAAGGAGTTGCCATAACAAGACTGGCTACACTGAATGTCTGAGCAGCACCAGTTTCCTAAAGGATTTTCCAAAGGAATAGCAATAAAAGACTTTCAAGATGGCTGACATGGTGGTCATGCTGGACATCACATCAGTAGCATTTTGATTTAGAAACAATTTGACATTTATTAAGGAACAACTTGACATAAGTAGTCTTTTATTGAAAACTATTTTCATATGATCATCCTTTCAGATGTAGTGATAACAAGATTTTCAAGATGGCTGTCATATTGGATGCCTGAGCAGCACCATCTTCATTTAGGACCAAGTAGACCAATGAAAGAACATGGCAATCCTCCTGTGCTAAGAATTTATGCAGGACATTATTACTTACATATGTATATAGATTCATGCAGGAATTACTTACACATGAATTTAAATGTACTGCTATGACATAAAACGAAAACCCAAATGTCCCCTCTTATCTGACCCATATCATGAACATCTCTAATACCTAGTCAGTTCAACCTGCTTCAAAATAACATTTTTGGCATGTTAACCTCCATAAACAAAGTTAACATGCCCACAATGCCATCTGGTTTTGTTGTTTGACTTCATAAGAGACAAGACAAATGTCTTTGACTAACCTGATTTTTTCCTTGGACGCTTCAAACTTTCATCTTCATTCTTCACTGTGGTCTGTCCTTGGTCATTAAGACCAGCTGAAATTTAAAAAAAGCACTTCATACAGCAGTCCCTCACAAATAAAGCCTTTCAACCCTCTTAAATCACCAGCATTGTCACAGATTAATTAAACTAACAAAAGGCAACTCAGCATACAGCTGTACTTCCTAAAACATTGATATTATCAAGGATCACATTAAATTGGCCCCTCACTTTATGATATCTCCTTATACTTGAATTTAAACTGTATGTATAGCAGCTAATAAGGACAACATAGCTGGTACATGGAAACTGTACATCTATCGTAAGCAGCCATGATGTTTACTTTGTTCAAAGGGACAGAAAGACATCATGAAAATCTTTTGAGGACAATTTGTTTCATTCTTTTGTCCTTATAAGTTCATGTGAGTACTGGGATACATAATCAGCAAAGAAAATATTACAATTCACTGATGCTTTGATAATATTTAACCAACTGTAATAAAAATTTAAACCAAATACTAAATACATCAATGCCCAATATCACTGAATAAATCATGAAGCTGGTTCCAATCAATTTTTAAAAAATACCATTTCAAGTTCACCTCTGAGTTTTATGATGGTATATCTGTAAAGATAACACAGGAATATCAAACATATGAACATAAAGTAAACAGAACAGAACAGAACAGAACCCAGTACATACATTATGTCACTATGTAACCCAGTACTACATACTTTATGTAACTATGTAACCAAGTACAATCAATATGTAAATGTAACACATTACATACATTATATAAATGTATCCTAGAGCAAATCATTATGTAACTATGTAACCCAGTACATACATTATGTAACTATGTAACCCAGTACATACATTATGTCACTATGTAACCCAGTACTACATACTTTATGTAACTATGTAACCAAGTACAATCAATATGTAAATGTAACACATTACATACATTATATAAATGTAACACATTACATACATTATATAAATGTAACACATTACATACATTATATAAATGTAACACATTACATACATTATATAACTGTATCCTAGAGCAAATCATTATGTAACTATGTAACCCAGTACATACATTATGTAACTATGTAACCCAGTACATACATTATGTAACTATGTAACCCAGTACATACATTATGTAACTATGAAACCCAGTACATACATTATGTAACTATGAAACCCAGTACATACATTATGTAACTATGTAACCCAGTACACACATGATGTAACTATGTAAACCAGTACATACATGATGCAACTATTTATCCCAATACATACATTATGTAGCTATGTAACCCAATACATACATTATGCAACTATGTAACCCAGTACATACATTATGTAGCTATCTAACCCAATACATACATTATGTATCTAACCAAATACACCACTCCCTCGATAACTCGCGCACATCGGGGTCCAAAAACATGGACCGCACTATAAGTGAGGTGCGAGTTATTGAGGGACCTATAATAACAAAAGGATCGATACAAAGGCAAAAGGGTGGGTGGGTGGCAGTTTTTTTTATATATAGCTTTTAATACTCAATTCATAAACGTGCTGTGATTAACTGTGAATAAATATCTCTTCATAATGGTGTAGTTTATTTTTTCCTCATAGAGTAACATTAATTTTAGGATAAATTACCGTTTATCGAAAACAATTCCACGTGGTTTCCGTTCGATTGCAGGAGTCTGACGTTTTATCAATAAGGTACGGCGAAATCTCTGACAACATGAATTCCCCTTATCGGTAATACATATTTAAAAACGATATTACTGACAAGGGAAATTCATTTTGTCAGAGATTTCGCCGTAGTTGATTGATAAAATGTCAGACTCATGTGGTTCGATTAACACGTGTACTGATTCACGCATTGTGTATTACGTCACTAATGTTTGTGCTGAATTGGATACATTCTTCTTTTATTGTTTGATTCAAATTAGATGTATTTGATCGACTCTTTTCGAGAAACAATGTCAATCGATCGATTCATATACAGTGTATATATTTGATTGTGGTAGAAAAAAAATTAAAAATTTGAAACAATGTAAATTAGAACACAATAATACAAATGCCCGTTGTGATACGATGGACAAAGGACTCGACGTTTTGAAAAAAATCAGTTAATTTTGTGTTACTCTCTGATTTCGCTGCCGTCGAGCAAAATCATCACATGCTTGATTCCATGCACAAGACATAAGTGATAAAACAACACAAGTCTCTTTTAATGAATTATTTTAGTGCAACAAACACTTGGCCAAGTTTGTTGATCAAAACAAAGCCGGCAGGTAATTAGGTTCTCACGGAAGTACTCGTGGGTTTCGATGTGACGGTTGATTGACTCTTTTCATGTTTTCATAGAAAAGAATATGTTGCAATTATAATGTTTACATTGAAACGGAAATAAAGGATTATTATGTGGTTTTCACACAGCAAGATGTTTAATTGTTGTTTATTTCATTATCTGTTGCCACCTGTTAGCATTTACCGGACGTTTTCATTGATAGCTATTTCACCAGACTGTTTATTTACGGCAATTGATAACGGTGTATCAACAAATAAACCCGAACATAATATATTTCTTTTTTAGATTTTGCAAATTTCACAATATGGAATCGATCTTTATGGGCATTAATCACCTTTTTTATGATAAAACGAGAAAGGTATAAAGGTTTAATTTACCAATTCTTATCATAGTTTTTTTCACGTTCAGCATATTTTAAAAAAAAAAAAAATATATTTTATCTTTGGGTAAAAATCGGGATCCACACCAGACACCGCGTTATAAGCGGGTTTGCGAGTTATCAGGGCGCGAGTTATCGAGGGAGCGGTGTACATACATTATGCAGCTATCTAACCCAATACATACATTATGTAACAATGTAACCCAGTACATACATTATGTAACTATGTAACCCAGTACATACATTATGTAACTATGTAACCCAGTACATACATGATGTAACTATGTAAACCAGTACATACATGATGCAACTATTTAACCCAATACATACATTATGTAGCTATGTAACCCAATACATACATTATGCAACTATGTAACCCAGTACATACATTATGTAACTATGTAACCAATGTTCTGATTGGATGCATACAAAACAGTTTTCATTTGAATGGTCATGACATTTACTCATACATCATACAGAGCTTTAACAACAGTCAACTTTAAATTAATTTCAAAGAAAATAAATTATGGTATTTTTTTAAAAAAATCAATGAGAAAAACATCCTTTCATAGCAATAGCCCAAAAAATTTAACAGCAGTCTATTATTTATAAGAAGAGTACACAAAGGGAGTAGTTCTTGATGGAATAAATTATAACGGCTGTTCCAGTAAAACATACCTGGGATCAATGGAAGGCACCTTTAATGTAGGATACTCACACACATATGCATTTTAGAATTTTCTTATTATTTTAATATGAACTTTATGAAATTAATATACTTTGGCATAGGTGTCTTTTAACAACTGCCTTCCCTAGGTATCATGTGTTTAAAATGAACAGCCGTAAGGAATTCCTTATAAGAAGACTATCATAAATAGCACATTATATATCCACCCTTTGCTTAATAGTCCTCTATGAAGACCCAAACTTTAATGTGTAGAAACCATTATTCTCTATTCAGACTTAAAATATGTCCATGACCTCTAACCTTTACCCCCAAATCTTTTGGTTTCTTTATTATCCTAAGTAAAAGCCATCCAAAAAGGAATTTATTTTAGTACAAATGTTTTTCTGCAAAATCCAACTTTTTCGAGTCACAATGACCTTGAACTTAAACCCTAAAATAAATAGATCTCTTTGACACATTGAAGTCCAATGCCCTGCACAAACTTTAACAAAGGCGTGTGGTCTAAATCTAAAGTTATAATACAAAACCACTTTATTATACAATTACATTGACTTTATTATACAATTACATTGACTTTATTATACAATTACATGGACTTTATTATACAATTACATTGACTTTATTATACAATTACATGGACTTTATTATACAATTACATGGACTTTATTATACAATTACATTGACTTTATTATACAATTACATGGACTTTATTATACAATTACATGGACTTTATTATACAATTACAATGACTTTATTATACAATTACATGGACTTTATTATACAATTACAATGACTTTATTATACAATTACATGGACTTTAACCCAAAATAGTTATGCCTTTTCTTTACCCAAAGTGCAAACCAAACACAGTCCGATAACTGTTGATGGAGGACACTCAAGTTATTGTTCAGAATTTTTTGGGCAGCAAACAGATAGACAGACAGACATAACATGCTCTGCAGGGGTATATGTAACTTTCAAACAGTTCAACACTGAATCATTATTGCTGTAAATGATTTTCTTTTAAGTTTTGGACATGAAATGTCTAGCAGCTGTTTACAGATGAAAAACTGTTGCCAGCAGGGATACAAATATTTTATAACCCCATATTCTAAAAAATATCAATATTTTTTATAAGTTTAAATTGAAAAAGAATGAACATCACCATTGTGTACAATACATTAAATTCTGCTAATCTTCATATACAAAATTCCAGTCTAAATTGCAATACCTGCATTGGCTTTGATTATTAAATATTCAGTCATTCATCAACTGTTCGATGATTATAGGCTATATACTGATGGTAACATACATGTCCTTACAAGGTAGGTTAAGGTTGCAATTTTTTTCCATGGTAGCCAATAGTGTTGTTCCGATTAATGATTATAATCGATCATCAATTGGTTGAGCAAATCAATAAGATAATCGACTGTGAACTCCATAATTGATTATGTGTAAAGGGAGACTACTTTTTAGGTGTATGCAATGCACAAAGGTTAGTAAAACTCCCAGCCACTAAAGTTGACCTGAAATTTATAAATTCTCTTCACAACTACAAATATGAAACCCTATGATTCATAATTAGGAAAATATAGTCATTATTACATGGTAAAGTTGTTAAATTGTTGAGTTATTATATTTAAACACATTTTGTATATTTTTTTCAATTAAATTGCAATATCTTTTGTAGTATTTATTAACAATGACAAACAAGAAAAACATGTCCTTCTATACTTTAACTTATAGATACAACGCATATGAAAGAAATAATTCTTGGGGCTTGTAGCAGTATTGCAGTTACATATGACTGATCAGCTTTAAAAAGTTGCGTTCATTTAACAAAGTTGCAAAACAAAAGTTATACAAAATGTAATATTATTGTCAGGTTAAAGTATACATCATTACAAGAGATTACTCCTGTACATTTATAAACATATTGAACTCTTGATCAAAGATATAACTGTTTAACAAAAATTAAAATTTGCTCTTAGTAACAGATTATAATCGATAATCAGTTGGTTAAGGGGAATCAATTATCGATTATGAATTTCTGAGATTGCCACCACTAGTAGCCAATATGGACCAAAAGGGATAAGGGGTTTGTCCTGTTGCACAATGCCAATGAATTTTACTAATCCAAACAGACTCTCTGATGTATTATTTATATTAAGCAGGGACCTGGTTTCTAATTAAAGCCATAACTGTCACACCTGTTTGAAGTGGTTTCGTGTGTAACAATTTAGTAGTGGGCCGCTGATGCATGTGGTCCTACTCCTAAATATAGACTGGAGCTGTAACTAAGACAAGCATACTGCTGACATAATATGATATTTTGATAGTGTTGGCGATTAATTTTCAATACCCAGGTATTTCACTACAGTCAGGTACCCGAGTACCCGTTGACAGCCCTAGTACCGATAAGTACATTAAGTAATGCAATAATGCAGTGTTCCGGGCTCAATGACATTATTTATAAAAGACTTCCATTTGAAAAGCAGTTCCAAGGTAAGATGGACATTTTCGGTCTGCTGTTTACCAATCTTAAAGCTTTATTAGTTAGAGAAATGTAGTTGTTTTTCATTTTGATCTTTGCCCACTGCTTCATTTAACAATTTTAACAATTCAACATAGGCAATCATGCAAAAAAATAAATATCAAGGCAATTTTTAAGAGCTCAAAGTTGGAAAATTTCTGAATGTCTATATTTATATCGGAACCAAGAATTTCATACAATTTAACAAAAATCTAGATTCTACCATCAAATTCTGCACAAAAAGTCTGGGCAATCAACGAAAATTTTGAACTTGTCCATGAATACCAGACATTTTTCTGCCACTGACATGTTGGTTGAAGGACAGACAAAAGATTCTTGAACGCATGGTCTAAAAATGCATATACCTTGACGGGATTCCCGTTTAGTAGAACGACGCATTGAACTACTGGCCTCTTCATTCTCTGGCTCTTCCTGTTTTGGCTTACCAAAAAGTCCCTTTTCTTGTCTGTCATCCTGTTTATCTTCTACAAGAAATAATTTTCTTTAATGAAACTGTTGAAATAAATTAGGTATCTGTATTAAAGTTTAGCATGAAAGAAAGAAAACAAGAGGTTCAAGTGGGCCTGACAATAATCATGTGACCTACACAATTTAATACTTGACCATTTTATCGAGAATGCTTATGTAATACTTTAAGAACATACCCATATCTTCCAAGTTATTTCATCTTTATCTATTTTACATAGTGTGGTGTTGGCTTCTTATGTTTACCATTGGTGACATCATCAAATCTTGTGTTCCAGCTTTTGACTTAAATCAGATGACCCAAGGATGTTGCTAATCAACATCAGATTAATTCATATACATGTGAAAAATGGCCAGGTTTCTCAGGTGAAGTGAAAAATTACATGGTTCATAATTTGATGAAACATCAATATTATCTAGTTTTAATGGTAACCAATAATGTTTAGGACCAATATCTTTAAAGATTCTGTATTATTCAAATGATTTGGCATATATGACTCTTTGCACATTAATTCATAATGGTAGCATTAGGGCTTTCCTCAATTTTGAAGTGGTTCACATTATCAGGGTTCAACACTACTAATGCAGGTCTGCTGGCCAGAGGCCACCTAATTTCCAGAAGGACCACCACTTTACTAATGCTGGATGGTCCGTTGAGCCTGCTATTATAAATTGTGGATATTAAAAATATGTATATCCCATGTTAAAGAATGGTATAAATCTTTCTTTTAATTATGTGGCATATGACACAGAATACAAAGTTAAAAGCAAGTTCATGCCTTTATCATTTAAACCAGATTATCGTTGTTTGGGCTAATACCATAAAAAATTATCATTTGTGCTCTTAACTTCGTTAATTATAAAAAAGCATCTTGCATTTATGTGAGTGACTTTTTGTTATGTGCTTTCAAATGTGTGAAAGATGTGATTACTTCATATCTCTCCACTGTCCCCCAAAAAAACAGAAGATGAGAAACGGAAAACAAAAAATCCAAGATCCATGGAAGCAGGAATTTACATGGGTAAGCAAGGAGAAGGATGAAATGAGATGTTCAGCTTGTTCTGCAAACGATACAACGAGAACGTTTGTAGTTGGGTGCAAAACCTTTAAAATTGATAGTCAGAACCCACGACTCATCAGAGAGCAATAAAAGGTACAGCATAAAGCGAGAAAGCTGTCATGGCAGCCCCTGGCTCTTTGAAGCTGAGAAGCCCATTATGTTGCTGAATAAGGCAGCCTTTGAAAAGATAGACATTAAGTTAAGAAATGTGCATTTTGTTGAGAAACACGGACTCCCATATACTGTATGAAATTATGCTATTGGACAAGGCAAACGGTTTGGAAATTATCAGGGCTATTGCCGATACTGTCAGAACGGAACCATATAATTTCCTCCAGTCTTACTAGTGTTGTGACCACTTATAAGTCTTCCAAAGAGGCAGGAACCTCATGTTTTTTCATCTCTTAAGTGCAAGGTAAATGTTAGTAACTTTCATTTATATTATTGAATTTAAAATGTTAAACCATAAATATAAATTTAAATCCATTACATTTATAAACCGGCAATTTAAATGTACATTCATACTTTTTATTTATTGTAAACATTCAAACCACTAGTTTTACTATAGATCCATTCTAGTTTATATAATTTTATTACTTCAAAAATTTATTTGTTCTTCGGTTTAATGGAAACCAGAAATTTAAACCAGTAAAAATTTTTGGGCTGAGTAATTGGCTGAGAAAGATTATTAATATGTGTACACAAAAAGCTGTTAACTTATTACATTACTGTTGGCATCTGGAGATTTAAAGTCAAATACATGATGTTCTATGCAATCTTATATGTTATAATGGGATCCAAGTTGGAACAGGATGGCTTTGAAATAATTGAATAAAAATTGTCCGAGTAATGGCGGAGGAGAGATATAAAGTAGCGACTGAAAATTCTATAATAAAAAAAAAATTTGCACAGGCTCAGGGCTGATGACTTTAAAAAATTCATAAGATCCGACCAAATTCTAATATTTAATTTCATTTTAATATTATGTCACACAGCGTTCCAATTGCTACACTTCAAATATAAATCCAATAGGGTTCGACAGTGGGTTTGAAGCTGTCATTAGTTACATCAGTACACTCACTAGAGACTGGATGGTACTGGAGTTTAAACTTCTCTGCAGGACTCTTTGAGCAAATCTTGGTCAGAAATGAGTTGTTCTGGATGACCATTATGTTAGCATTAACAAACTGTATCTGATGCAGTCTGATCAAGAGATAAAATTGTCTTTATAGAAAAGCAAATTTTTTAGTAAATTATGTTTCTCCGAGAATACTTACCCGATCACATTACTTTAGGGATATTAGCCTGCTACCTCGCGAATCCAGCCCTACCAAAAGACGAAAATTCGTCTTTCCTGTCTATGTCATATAGACAAAGGGCAATAACTCTTGCCCCTTACCTCCCCTTGCTACCCGCTAGGTGTCGCTTCTTTAGTTTTTAAGCTGAGCGGTATATAAAACACGAGGATGCTCGCATGGCGGGGTGGTTGGGAGGGTTTCTTAGTAATGTGATCGGGTAAGTATTCTCGGAGAAACATAATTTACTAAAAAATTTGCTTTCTCCTTTGAATACGTTCCCCGATCACATTACTTTAGGAGAATAAGTAATAGGAGGAGGGAATGCGGAGCATCCGACCTCCACCCCGGGTATCCTCTAGGGAATGATGGCTGGATTCCCCATGTGAATGATAACCCGGTCTCCTAATTTTCAATCAGCAACACAGCCCAGGGTCACATGATATGTGACCCCTTTATACGGTTAAGAAGATAGTTATTGAAATCTTCTTACCAACGAAAATTTATCTGGCGAATCCAGCGAAGCTAATAGGCTGTGCTGATTGTTGCACATGGGTCTGGTGGGCGTCTGGGCTGCCAACACCGGACCTACTAGAATCAATGTTTGCCTCTGCGAGTACAAACTTGAAGATAAGACTGTAGAAGGTTGACTCTGCATGTCAGCCAACAGCTTCTATAAGGTGACTGATTTGCGAATCCTCAGAGTACGCCGAGCGTATAACCCACTTCAGCCATGAAGCAAGGGCTTGAATGGTGATATCTCATGTCCCAGCTATCACCAGAAGAAAGAGGTGCTTGTATGTGACCTGACTCACCTCTATGCATTGAAATGGTGCTAGAGTGCACAAACAGGATCTTACATGGCTGTTGATCCTGACTTATCTATAAAGAAAGCGAGCTAATGACGACTCGTTGATCGCCAATGTATGGTAATCTATTTTGGACTATGAAGCCTGGCTGCGTCAAGAGGACCATCAAACCCTCTGATCGGAACGGAAGAGAGTTCGGGTCACTAGAAAGGACATGTAACTCACTCACCCTGCATGCTGAAGCTAAGACTATCAAGAAACCCAATTTGTATGATAGTAGCTTTAACTAATCGTGGGTTAAAGACTCAATACTGTCTGAATTGAGTCATGTTAAAACCCAGGACAGATTCCATTTGGAAACAGGGTGAGGGATATAAGTCGATTGAATTTTTAAAGTGTCTGATAGATCTGACAAATCTTTGTCATGGCTGATAGCACATGTACCAGAATGGCGGAATGTGTCTGATATCATGGAGCGGTAGCATTTGATAATAACTGGAGCCAGCTGTTTCTCCTCGAAAAGCCAGAGTAAAGTTGGCCAGTTGAGGGATTGTGACACTCAGAGGAACAATGTGAATGATATGGTACCAGTCCCTGAAAACATGCCACTTGCCCTCGTAAACCTTCAGAGTAGAGGGCCTTCTTGCTCTCGAGATTCTCTCCGCAATCAAAGATTTAAATTGTTTGTCTTGCAAGGCTGTCTGGACAAGAGCCAAGCTTGAACATAAAGACGGTCCGGACAGGGGTGGAACACCCCTGGCCACGGTTGCTTGCGAATACTTGTGCTGACTGTAATCTTCCTGGGTAGATCTATCGCCTAGATTGAGTAGATCAGAGACCCAGGAATTGTTCCATCTGAGAGGGGCAAAAAGAACCATCTGACAGTTCTGACCCCTTAACTTCTGGATTAATTTCAGTACCCAGACCGTGGGAGGGTAGGAGAATGACCACAACCCTTCTCAGCTGATTGATCGAGCATCCACGACCCAAGCTTCTGGGTCTGGAACCTGTGAGATGAAAGGTGGACAACTTGCGATTCCACATTGTTGCAAAGATCAATCATCGGACGTCCCCAAAGTGTGTCAATTGGAAGAAAGTCCGATTGATGGAGTGACCATTCTGTGTGAATGACTAGATAGAGTGTCAGCCAAGACATTGAGTCTGCCATGAATGTGTCGGAATTGTACATAGAGGTGGAGATTGTTGAACCAATGTATAAACTGCCAGCTCAGATTGCACAGGTATGGTGATTGGTGTCCCCATGTTTTGAGGCAAGGCACCACCACAAAGTTGTCTGACATAATGAGGGCAGTTTGTAATAAGAGTTGATCCTGCCCGAAATGAAAGGCGTTGATGACAGCCGTTATTTCTGAAAGGTTGATGTGGAAAGGGCTTGCCCCTGGCACCCACGTGCCGCTGACAGTATCGAAGTCCGGCAACAGGTGGGCACCCCAACCGTAGGTACTAGTGGCGGAACATACCGTTATCCCCGCTTGGGGTATCTCCAGAGTAATCCTTGTGGACAGCCCACAGGGGTTGTGCCACTGACTCAAGAATGATCGTATCTCTGGCGTGAGCATGACTGTGGGATCGAAGGGACTTGAAAAGGGCGAAATTACTCTAGCAACGTCCTTTGTAAAGGGCGCATAAAAGGACGGCTGAGCGGAATCAAGTCTGCTGCCGCACTGAATAATCCGAGGATCTGCAACTCTCTTGCTAAATGCGCATCCTGTTGGAAACGGACTCTACGAGTGCAATTATCTGGATGATCGCCAACTCGAGGAAGCCTTACCAGATTCAGATCGGGAGAAACTCCACACCCAGATGGACCAAAAATCCGGATTGGACAGAGATCAGACTTTATCCAGTTCACGAGAAAGCCTATATGATGTAAAGTGATATAAGATCGTTTCTGCCTTTGAGCAGAGTAGAACTTGACAGATGTTTCTGGAGGATGTCGTCCAAATATACTGCCGACGCCATAGATGAAGTCGAGCGGAATAGGGTGACGACGTAATCCATAACCTTGGTACTAGTCCAAGGGCTTAAGTTGAGGCCAAAAGGTATGACCTGGAACTGATAAACCGAGTCCCGACAAGCACAACGGAGAAATGTCCGCTACTCGTGGGATAGGGATGTGAAATGTGCGTCGGTCATATCTAGACTGACAGCATACCCGTCGGATGGTTTGATCACGCCATCGCCACATTGACTTTCAGGGTGGTTGAGGCGGCTCAGGTCGATGAACGGCCTCTGGATAAGAACAGCCATGAATAAAACCCCAGCTATTGCAGGTTTATTAAGATATAAATATATATATATATATATATATATATATATAAAGGCATCCTTCTCCCGGTCTGACGATACATCCATGAAGAGGGGAGAGGAGGACAGAGGAGGATATGGATAAATGAAATCCCAAGTCCCTCCGAAATGACCTGAATCACCCAAATGTTTTAAGGTAATAAAGTGGTCCAGTGGTCCTGAAATTGCAGGTGGCGGCTGCCCACAGGTAGGCAGTCCGCTGGCGGTGGGCAGGGTATGTCAACGTCTGTATGGTTGCCGTCTAGCTTGATTAGACTGTTGACTCCCAGCATTGGGTTGGGATCTATATTACACATTTGATTATAAGGATCCCTTTTCCCCGGTCCGCCCATCATCCCTCCGCTGTGTCAGGGGATGATTGTTTCGAAACGCCTGCGAAAGTTGGGCGACGAGTTGTAGGGGCAGTTCCTGAGCTGCCTGCCTCCAAACTTTTTCAATTTTCCCCCAAAGTGTAAAGGTGTCCCAAACTGAGACATCCGTAAAATCTGAGTACGATGGGGCCTGCGCGACGTGGACCACCTACAGACGTCACGTCGTATCAGGTCAAAGTTGGCAGAAGCAGTCAACGCATTGGTCATAGAATGGTGAGCTGCCCTGTTAACAACTCTAGCAATCCAGGCCTTCACTTCACAAGCGTGGTCATGGCTGGATTTGCCTAGGGAGTTGGAATAAAAAATGGCTAGTGAAGTCAAGTCTAACAATGAAGACGTATCGACTACGTTTCGGACTAGCTTTGACGTGGCATTTGAGATCAGTACTGAAGGCGTCTGATGGAGTTTCCATACCAGCTACACTAGAACGTCGCTGGAAGTTAGCTTCCTGAATTTTTTTTTCTTTCTCGACTGGCGAAGAAGCAGGAAGGACATCGTCTCTTCCTCCTCATTCAAGATCTACAGGTGCCTGAATTGTGTAGTCTTGAGTGGCAGTAGGAGGTTTTGGGCATTCTGAAGTTTCCAACAACCTATAAATCTTTTATTCTGCGGCCGTGGCGCTAAGCCCAGTCCGGTCCATGACCTGATCTGTGGACGGCTGAAAGTGTTTCGTCACACTCACTGTGTGCTGAGTCGTGTTCTGGTCAACTCAAGCATCCATTCGCAGCGGAATTGTCATCATTTTTAATATAAATCTCCATAATGCTTGTGTAGTGCGGCCAGCACTGCGCGCCCATCTACCATTCGCTCAGAGGGAATGTTGGTTCTGGTACAGCTTGCATATCTGTACAGCATACCAGGTGACCTAGATGACGCAATTCTGTCATAATTGACCCTTTCACTAAATCTCCCTTGTGGAGAAGCCGTGAACATATGGACGGCCGGCACTAACGGCTGATTGAACTGGCGAATGGTCGGCCTGAAAGTCCTGTTCTGGTAAAGCTGCCATATCTGGGTAGTGCATACCAAGTGGCACAGATAACTCAATTCCGTCATCTCTGATAATGTCACTAATTCTCCCTTGTTTCAAAATTACACCGTCACGTATTTGGCGTGACAGGAGGTGTACACTGGCAATACCGACTGATTTGTCTGGTATATGGTCGGCCGGAATGTCGGCGAAGGTCCGGCTATGACCGGCACCTGCCTCTCGAATGGTCTGATTGGACGGAGATTCATCTATAACATCTCTCTCATGGTAGTGATATGTAACCAGTAGTACAGATTGACTGACGGGTACATCACTATAATCTCCGTAAATCCGATGTACAGCCGGTGCAGGTTGATGCCGGCTGGAAGACCGGTGCCATTTGGGCTGAACGGTCGTTGCCGGATGGACGGCCGGTGCAGGATGATGCCGGCTGGAAGGTTGGCTGGACGACCGGTGCCATTTGGGCTGAACGGTCGTTGCCGGATGGATGGCCGGTGCCTGTTGATGCAGGCTGGAAGGTCGGCTGGCCAGTCGGTGCCATTTGGGCTGAACGGCCGGTGCCTGTTGATGCAAGCTGGAAGGTCGGCTGGCCGTCCGGTGCCATTTGGGCTGGAAGGTCGGCTGGCCGTCCAGTGTCATTTGGACTGAACGGACGGTGCCGGATGTACGGCTAGTGCCGGTTGGTGCCTGCTGAAGTGCCGGCTGAACGGACGGCTGGACAGCCGGCGAAAGTGCATAATAAAATGGATCCAATTGATCCAGCAGAGACTCCATGCGTCCGGACTAACAGGCCCGAAAGCCATACACGGACCTGCGGTGAAATTTACACCCACTGGGCAGCCTAAACCATGTCAACATAATTTCCTTAATTTCCACATTGCCAACACCCATTTTGCCATTCATGCCTTCGTTGTCGACTTTGCTACTGAAACGACAAAAGAAGAGAACAAAGCACAAATTAAAAAATTCAGCATATTATTAATTCGATAATACTATAACCGTTACTAACGGAGTAGTCAAATTATTCCGTGCCATGTTAACTCTTAATGACCACACTAGTTATCGCCGTGAGCGTGTTGCAATGGGTTGTTCAAGACGAAGTCTACTGAAACGAAAAAGATGATAAACAAAGCACATTTAGCAATTCAGCACGCTATTAAGTCGCTATTCCATAACCGTAACTAACGGAGGAAGCGAAATGATTAAGTGTCGCGTGAACTCGTGACTACAACACGAAGTCCGCCATTAAATAGTCGCAACTTGGTCGTTCAAAGACTTTTTTTTAAGTCTACTGAAACGTCAAAGAAGATAAATAAAGCATAAATTATCAATGCAGCACGTTATTAGTCGCTAATATCGTAAACGTTACATACGCAATAAGCGAAATTATTGAGTGCTACATGTATTACATGCTAGTACCGCTATAAGCGTGCTTTTTGACCACGTTGCAACCTGGTCCGAAGTCTAGAAAAGGTGACAAAGTCACTCAAATTGAAAAATATTGTAAAATAATGTAAAATAATGTATACAACCTGTACAGGAATGATTATCCAACACAGTAATTCCAAATTTAACTTCGGATGGTCAGAATTTACACTAAGATGGCTTGGATTCATTGGAGGTCTAATTGTATGTGTTTTCACGTACAGCGAAGCTAAAAAACTAAAGAAGCGACACCTAGTAGGTAGCAAGGGGAGGTAAGGGGCAAGAGTTATTGCCCTTTGTCTATATGACATAGACAGGAAAGACGAATTTTCGTCTTTTGGTAGGGCTGGATTCGCGAGGTAGCAGGCTAATATCCCTAAAGTAATGTGATCAGGGAACGTATTCAAAGGAGAAACTGAATAAACATAACATCTGGGACTTACGAATGAAGGGAGGAAGGGGGAAGATAATATTTTCAAGTTTAACAGGGACTTTACAGGTAATACAGCATTAATAAATGCCTCTGTCCAATATGGGTGTCAACCTTTTATCAACACAAATCAATTGTGCAACAAATACAAGCATGTGCTTATTATTGTCTAAAATCATCCAGAAAACCCAAAGTCAATTAATAGTTATATTTTAACAAGATTAAGATAACGAATAATAATAACGTGAACTCATCTGAATGTTCAATTCCATGTGTCAAATATATCACATACAGGTGGTGCTCCTATTCTGACTGACATCGTACACTCAGGAGTAACATATGTTGATATGTTGTTTGCAATATGTACAAAAAATTAAATACCCACATCCCCTTTGTATGCATGCTTCACAAAGTAAAACTCTGTCCACATGGAGTTCTGAATATTATTTTTATTAGGCTTTGCTTGCCTGTCTGATAATGTATTGCTTCCTAAATTGCCTTAAAAATGAATCATACTTGAACACTATTCTGACAACTGAAATAATCATGATTTCCATTTTATATACTGAGTCAAATCAGACTTCAAAGATATATTACCTGTTTACAAACTTGACAATAGTCTTTAATACAGTTGGCTTGAAAATTCTTATTCAAGGCAATGATTTGTTAACAACTTTTGTTCTCCTACATATATCTAGCATATCTCTGGTTTACCTATAATGGGTTGTTCCACTTTGTTATCTTTACCTAATTAGCACAATGGGCTGATCAAGTGCAGATTTCAAACTCATCTCACTAGCTAATGTCAGCCAAAAATGTGAAATGGGTGGTTTATACCAGACCTCTGCCTTTAAATTGTTACAATGTTAACTCCTCAAAGGATAGTTTTTCAATCACGACTGTTCACCACTTGTACATACAAGTGGGTTTTTTCTTCTCTTTCTTAAAAAGAAATTACCAGACCATGTGTGTACAAAGTTTCATGGAAATCCTCAAAGTAGTTTAAGAAGATTAGCAAAAACAATTTTTTGTGCTAATGGACGGATGACGGGCAATAGGCTATCCCACAAGCTCTTAATTATTCATAATTTACATAAACAAATAAAATAAGAATTTGGGATTTACCTCAATGCAGACACTTTTGAAATCCTCAACTATGCTAGGAGGTTTCATGTCATGCCCACAAGTCATGGCTAGGTTTACAGTGCACTTCGGCCATTGTTTTTCTTGACAATAGATAGACCAGCAGTTTTGCAACCTATAATTGGCTGATAAGAGATGATCTTGTTGGAACCACATTAAGTGAACATTTACTGAGATGATCTTGTTGGAACCACATTAAGTGACCATTTACTGAGATGATCTTGTTGGAACCACATTAAGTGACCATTTACTGAGATGATCTTGTTGGAACCACATTAAGTGACCATTTACTGAGATGATCTTGTTGGAACCACATTAAGTGACCATTTACTGAGATGATCTTGTTGGAACCACATTAAGTGACCATTTACTGAGATGATCTTGTTGGAACCACATTAAGTGACCATTTACTGAGATGATCTTGTTGGAACCACATTAAGTGACCATTTACTGATGATCTTGTTGGAACCACATTAAGTGACCATTTACTGAGATGATCTTGTTGGAACCACATTAAGTGACCATTTACTGAGATGATCTTGTTGGAACCACATTAAGTGACCATTTACTGAGATGATCTTGTTGGAACCACATTAAGTGACCATTTACTGAGATGATCTTGTTGGAACCACATTAAGTGACCATTTACTGAGATGATCTTGTTGGAACCACATTAAGTGGCCATGTACTGAGATGATCTTGTTGGAACCACATTAAGTGACCATTTACTGAGATGATCTTGTTGGAGCCACATTAAGTGACCATTTACTGAGATGATCTTGTTGGAACCACATTAAGTGACCATTTACTGAGATGATCTTGTTAGAACCACATCAAGTGAACATTTACTGAGATGATCTTTCTGAAACCACATTAAGTGGCCATGTACTTTATCTAATGGGATTTATGTTTGTCATAAGATTATTTCAACAGCATGCTGGTATTATCACCTTACTATGCCAGTGCTACAACCTGAGTGAGCTAACTCCATTGGACCTGAGTGAGCTAACTCCATTGGACCCGAGTGAGCTAACTCCATTGGACCTGAGTGAGCCAACTCCATTGGACCTGAGTGAGCCAACTCCATTGGACCTGAGTGAGCTAACTCCATTGGACCTGAGTGAGCCAACTCCATTGGACCTGAGTGAGCCAACTCCATTGGACCTGAGTGAGCTAACTCCATTGGACCTGAGTGAGCTAACTCCATTAGACATGGGTTGGATTTCATCTTCTTTTCTTCACTATTTCTATGTCTATGAATTGCTTCGAAACTTCACATGACTTTATTTTTGTTTAATGGAGATACCATTTTGATGTAACCAGCATTCCAATTTTTTTTCATGTAGCACATGAAGGTTCATTTATTTAATATTGATTTTGTAAATGTTTAAATAACTAACACAAAACAAAACAATTTACACATGCAAAATGTGACAGTCCTAGTATTATAGATATTTAGAGATAACTAAGATAAAAACCCAACCTCTTTTGATTAGTGGCTTCCCAAAAAGGCCTTGTTTGTTATCTTCACTTTCCTGCTTGGCATTTGCAACCATATTCTCTGGCTCCTGCTTGATTATTGGTTTTCCAAAGAGTCCAATTTTGGGTCCAGTTCTGCTAGACTGTAAAAAAAACCAAGATCCGTTTTTGGGTTTTACATAACTGTGTTCCATAGCTAATTTAAATTCACAGTATTGCGAGCATGAATTTGAATATTGGTGGTAAACTGTGTCATTTGCAACTGATGACTAACAAGGTAAGAAATAATTTCTTACTTGAAACATACTGATGAAAAATCAATGCAAAAATCAGATGCAGATGCAAATTAATATTTTGCATGCCAACTTTTAAAAAAAAATCTAACTCTACTTCAGAGTAAAACAAAAGGAATAAAAATTTATAATTCTGAAGACTGACATGCATTACAGGAACTGAAATTACATAAGCTTTAAACAGTATTTATTCAAGAAAACATCTTCAAGTTCATGAATATATTGCCTCAACCAGCATTCATTTTAGTATCCAATGACCTGGGTTTTTTTTACACCTGCCACAAGAAACTTCCCTCTGATGCACATTGATTATAAAGTACATAAAAAATAGCTAAGACAATAAAGACAAAATTCATTGTGGTGAATTTTAAACTGACTTAATTCAAGTGTACTAAACAGGATGTCTTTGCTGCCAAAGCAGGATAAAATGATCAATTTTATTGGCTGACAGAAATGTATTACTGATTTTGATTAGCTTGAGCACCAATTGAGAGCACATGGTTGATGATCACCAAAAGAAAATGTAAGCAAAAAAATCACCAGCAAAAATTCTTCATTTGTTTCAAAGGCAGCAGACTTTGCGGACAAAATGTAGACTCAGAAATCAAAATAAATTATGGATGGGAATGGTGACTTGATCATAAGGAATTGAAATCCCAGTATAGAAGGCTTGAGAGGCAAATGTTAAAGATTACTTTCCGTACGAACAATACTACAATTGCATATAAGGAGGGGGAGATGCAAACAAAAAGCAGTAGCCTAATTTAACTAAACATGGGTGGTGGGAACAAACTAGACTGCCGAAAATGTTCACTGTCAGTCTGTTCAATTGAAATTTGATTGGCGAAATTCTTTAAAATTAAATAAAACTTTATATAGGTGGAGTTCTTTCAAATATTATCTTTAAAGATCAGGATGTATTCGACTTTGGAACAGGTCTTGGTAATTTAAAAAAAAAATCTTTCATTATATGACTATTGGCCTGAGGAAATTATCTTATAACCCAGTACCATTTTCTTACAAGCTTTAATGGCTAACATTCCTGCACATTACAAGTCAAAAGATTCATTTCAATAATCACTGCAGACAGTTTCAAACACCAACCTTAAATGTTGAATGTCCCTTGTTCTAATCTATATCACTCTGATCAACACCTGTGACGATTTGGTCAATATGTTCTTACCATTTTCCTTTAACAAAAATGACAAGATGGTTGTACAGATACAAAGTTACTTTTCAGGAACTTTTAAGGATGTCCAAAAGCTTTCAAGAAATCTTGTTGACTAAAAGAAATTAAATTTTCTCCATATAATCGTCATCCCTATAGACAAAGCAGGGGCTGATACCCCATCTGGTAACTACCCATGATCCACCCAGTTTTATCCATTTATTTAACTTGGGAGAGAGGGAGTATCTAAATAACACAATTTCTAAATTTAAAATTTTCTATACATTTTATCCAGATTTAAGATTTTTTATTCCCTCAGGTAAATTCAAGGGCATTGAGGCAACATTCAGAGAGGTGCAGAACAAAATAAATGGACTTTTCAAATGGCTTTTGTGGAATTCAGGATTTCAAGGCAACTACTCCAGGCAATACTAACCTAGTGACAATAATTAATGGTAATTCCATGATACATAAAATAAAAATATTGAATTTTTTATAATGAAAAATTATCTGCACCATATAAGCTACAGTGTTAAACAATTTTTCCCCAGTAGTCACTGTATGCATCAGAGACTGCTGATTTTTACATACAAGTATAATTTATCAAGTACTGTCATCCTTAATCAAGACTGACTGATGTATAGTGTGAATTAACGTCACAATGATATATGAATACTGAAACACATTTATGAAGAATCAACACAACAAAATGATTCCAACCTTTTAAATGTGTTTGCCACAAAATTAACATGATTACCATGAATGGCATATAATTTGTCCACCCAATGTTTAATAGTTCTCTATGTAGACATGGTTTTGTGCTGAAACTGTATTTTGTATTTCAGTCAGCGTGACCTTGGCTGTTGACCTATCAATTCCCGAATATAAAGGCTTCTTCTTCCACCTAAGTGTAAGCCATCCACAAAGATGGTTTAGGTTTTTGATGTAGAATTAACTGTATTGTGTGGAAACTACTTTTCTTTCGTCAGTGAAGGACCCCAACCTTTAACCTTTTGATCCCAAAATCAATTTGCTTCTTCCTGTGATGTAGAAAAGAACTTGTGTGGAAACCATTTTCTTCTTTCAGACATACTGACCTCGACCACTGACCTTTTCATCCTTTCCCCAAAGGCAAGCCATTAATAATGTTTAGTAAATGAAGATAGATGTTAACTCAAAGTTAATGCAAACACATTTTTCTGCTTTCAATCAGTGGTCTAGACATTTTAACTCTATGACCCAAAAATCAAATAGTGGTCTTCCTTACCCCTTGTGCAATCTATCCACAAGGGTTTGGTACAGGAATTACTGTAAGGAAAATCCTTTATCTTCTTCAGTCACAGCAATTTAGACATTAAACTTTTGAACTTAAAATCAATAGTGTTCTTCACTATGTTGAGTGCAAGCCATCACAACATTTTGTAGCAGTAACTAGTGGACATCTCAAGTTGTCATACAGAAACAAACTTAATAAGGGGGGTCCCCAAGTGGCCGAAAGAGCTGTCCATTACGGATCACTGCCATCTCACCTCTGCCTGTGTGGGTTCGAGTCTTGGATTTGGCCAATGTGGATATGTGAGAAAGCTTGCCAGTAGCTTCTCGTGGGTTGGTGGTTCTTTCAGGGGTTTTCCGGGTTCTTTCTCCACCATTAATACTGGCTGCCATCTATAGCCTATCTTGTGCTGAAAAATGGTATTAAACCCTAAAAACAAACAAGCAAACTTGGTAAGAGATGGATGGATGGATGAACATCTTAATACAATATGTTCTTAAGGCAGTCATACAATGTATCATAAAATCAAATCATAAAAGAAATATAATATTTTAGTTAAAACTTTTCTTACTCATTCTTAGTAGGCTATTGTTTCCACTTTGGTCATAACCAATGTGAAATTGGAATATTTTGACATGTACATCAGCACCTAATGCCTGCTAAAAAATAATGTTTATCAATACACTGATATTTTCCAAATGATACATGAATAGAGACATTCTGTAAATAAGACAGCTCAATATTACCATGTCTTCTGATTCGGTTTTGATGACAGCTGACTGAGTTATTTTGGATACAGTGGTCTTATTTGCTGCAGATCCTGTAAAAGATATTAACATATTTCATCAACGACTACTCCAAACAATACAGGCTTTCAAGTGATATTGCATAATGTGCTGGCAGATCGAGGTCCGAGTTGTTTGTTCTACTGATTGCTCCTAACAAACTGCATAGATCAAGATCGGATTTCATGCAAATGAGCATACATAAAAGCCAACAGAAAGAATCAATATTACCTACTGTATATGAAAATAATGCAACAACATAAATCTAGGACTATATAAATATTTTAAACTACATAAATGTACTAATAAATTACAGACCCAAATACTAAATAATTAAAACATTGTACATAAATATTTCTGTTCTGAGATTATGTCAGAATTAACATTGGTGGCCATATTTCTCAAAAAAGTTGGCAAATTAAGCTGCGATGAAAAAGCTCAATACAAATTATTATCAACAGATGTGGTGGAGCTACTTCCAGCATGAAACCTCTCAATCACCGGCTCCCAAATATTTTCTGAATTTTAAATAGAGAAATAAAATTTGTCTGTACTTGTTACACGAGTTACATTTTCTACCATAAATAAAGTTTTAATACCAATTTAATGGAACATGAAAAAAATGATGTTTATTTTGTTGTTTTGTGCTAATTGCATGCAAATGGTCATTAACATCTTAAAAAACATTTAAGAAAATTTTTCACATGAGAATACTGGTAAATTTCTAATGTATTGATTGAAGTGGTGACTTTATGGATTACATGTAAATGATAAATGGACACATTTTATTTATACCATAACTAAACAGACACTTCTTTTATTCGTTATTTAGTTATATTAGATTTTTTTATTATTATTATCCAGATAATAAATGAGATCATCAGCTAATTATCTAATTTATTCATCCTTTTGCTTGAGTTAATAACAGGATTGCTCTGACTAGCAATATTTGGAAAAGAAAACTGACATTTATTTTCCAACTATTATTTTATATTAGATGGGATAGTTAACCACTGATCCATAACAAATTTGATGTGAAAATGAAACATTTAAAATGTGGGGTATTTGTCCCACATGATTTGCTGATGAGCATACTGTTAGCCATATCCTATCTGTGGCAAGCTCAAATTTCCCAAGGGCACACCCAAATTCCCCAAGGGCAAGTTCAATTTTCCGGTCAACTTCCAATGGACAAGCCGACTTTTATAAAATGTGTAAATCCTTCTGGTCCTATACTGTAGTCATCCAGTGAGATGGCGTCTACAGTACACCCAGCACTGATGCCATTGTCTCTTTCTTCTGCAGCCTCAAGCATTAGCAAGAGATCTTAGATATAAATGAGATGAAGACGATTGCAACGCTTTACAGCCTCAAGCATTAGCAAGAGATCTTAGATATAAATGAGATGAAGACGATTGCAACGCTTTACAGCCTCAAGCATTAGCAAGAGATCTTAGATATAAATGAGATGAAGACGACTGCAACGCTTTACAGCCTCAAGCATTAGCAAGAGATCTCAGATATAAATGAGATGAAGACGACTGCAACGCTTTACAGGAAGCCACAGACTGCTACATCTGCGGCAAGGCACTCGCTCATGGAGCAATCACATTGATGGACCACGAGCAAGACTACTGCCAAGTTGCTGATAGGTACTGTGGCAAGGCACTCGCTCATGGAGCAATCACAATGATGGACCACGAGCAAGACTACTGCCAAATTGCTGATAGGTACTGTGGCAAAGCTCACACAGCATGTAACCTCAGGTTGCACATATTCCTTGAACAGTTGTACTACATCCTCATTTGGAAAAATAAGTTCCATCTCAAACAAGATGGAGAAGTTCACATAATTCTCACTAAGATGGCTACTGTTCGCTGTCTCCAGTTTATGAACAGACACCTGGAAAAGCTAATAGTTAACAAGCCAAGGGATGCATTCAGTTTTACATAACTAAAAGAACGGCTGTGATTACCTGAACACAACTTCCACAGGTAGAGGCTTACTTAAGCAAGCTAAGCTGCACCAGTGGTCCAGTACATGTATGCCTGAAAATGACTATGTACATACATACAACATGTGGAAACATCTGGCAGCCAAAATATAAGCAGCAACAAAATAGCTTAAGTTCAATGTGCTTTTACTGGCAGACTGTCTGAAGCATTCTGCAACACCTTAAAACAACTATGGCAATAATTTGGCCCATTACTATAGCACACCTGGAATAAGATGGGACACTTTACAAAAAATGACAGGTACCAAGCTCAAGTTTCTGGCATTACTGACATGCACTCGTTCATTGTACTGGGCGAGCATCTGTGGAGGCATTCCAATGATTAGCAGATGTAATGCATTGCCATGACAGCACAAAGCCAATCAGCTGAATAACCTATCTTAATACATACCACCTCTATGGCATGGTCATTAGTCTACCAAATAGTGCTTTTAAATGGGTTGTCACATTAACTGTGTAAACCCTTTTATTAATTAAATACATGTACTCCAGTTTCATTTTTGGTGTAAAACAATACCTGAGGGTGATTAATGAATATTGTATCGTACTTCTAAATTGTGAATTCGGTCCATCCTATGCTGCATGTGTGAAGTGTTTTTTATGGGAAGGACTGGATGCTTCCAGTACCCAGTTGATATCTGTGTATAAATACCTCATTGTAGGTAAAGTTCTTTACATTACAGATAGTCTTGTCAGTGAGCAGGTCTGCTAATAAGGACTTGCACATCTTCAGCTGTAGAGGTATGTAGGTTTATTAATTTCTTGTATATAAGATATAACTATACATAGTGATGGGAATCGGTCAAAAATTCATAATCGATAATCGGTTCCCCTTAACCAACTGATCATCGATTATAATCGGTTACTAAGAGCATATTTTAATTTTTGTTACACAGTTATATCTTTGATCAAGACTTCAATATGTTTATAAATATACAGGAGTAATCTATTTTAATGACATGTATACTTTAACCTGACAATAATATTACAAAAATACATTGTGTTACTTTTGTTCTACATATTTGTTAAATGAATGCAACTTTTTATGGCTGGTCAGTCATATGTAACTGGAATACTGCTACAATCCCCCGAAATTCTTTCGTTCATATGTGATGTGTCTATAATTTAAAGTATAGAAGGACATGATTTTCTTGTTTGTAATTGTTTATAAATACTACAAAAGATGTTGCAATTTAACTTAAACAAATAAAATGTGTTTAAATTTTATTAACTCAACAATTTAACAACTTGAACATGTAATAATGACTAATGTTCCAAATAATGAATTGTAAGAATTTTTATTTGTAGTAGTGAAGCGATTACTAAATTTCAGGTCAACTTTAGTGGCTGGGAGTTTTACTAACCTTTGTGCTTTGCATGCACCTAAAAAACTGTCTCCCTTTACACACAATCGATTATGGAGTTTCACAATCGATTATCTTATCGGTTAGCTCAACCAACTGATGATCGATTATAATCCATAATCGGAACAACACTAACTATACATGTACTACCATGTCTATCTTTTTATGTGCTCTATGTAGCTTTGGTTTACGCAGTATAATACACATATTTATATTCTTGTTTGTGACTTAGCAAGGGATTTATATGTAGCAATATCAAGCTACATTTTTAATAAATGTTTAGTACAGTAGGATTCTTATTGAACAGGGTTAGGTTTATTCCCGAACTTGTTGTGCCAGTAATGTAATCTGCATAACGTAACATGTAAAATGTTATTAAATTTTTATGCCTGTGTCATGTATAGTACACATTATTGATATACATGTATTTTTAAGCTGTGTAGAGCTGTGTAGTGCCATCCAGAGTATCTGGAGTGTCCAGAGGGTTTGGAGCGTATATGATGTCTAAAGTGACCTGAGCATTCAAAGTTATCAGAGTGATTGAAGTCGATGTGGTGCAAGCTGTAAAACCAACCAAAAGAATATAACAATAGCAGCTGTGAAGCTGAATTGTAACAGCAGTAGAGCTGAAATTAAGTGTGCTGATGACGGAGTGCATCTTCCTTACATATAATCTTGTAGCTGTGGGCTTATTTTGGGGTTCAAAAAACCCATTGTATCTTTCGTGACTGTAAAGATAAGTTGTATATCTGTCCTTTTTTTGCATATCTGCACTATCTTAGTGAATTCATTTTACTACATGAGTAAAATTCTACATTGTTTACTAGCTGTGTAAGCTATATCCATCTTTTCATTGTGTAATCACTGTGAATCATTCACCCCATGTCTGTATTTTGAAAAGTAATTTTATTTGTTTTCATTATTAAGCCTGTGCATTCTTATGTTAATTAATCAAATATTTTGGATTATATATTTTGGGTTATATATACACGCGCATATTCATAATTAATTGCTCATTAAAGTCATTCATTATCAAAAATTGTATTTATATCATCATCAAAAGTGTTCTGTTGTGAATCCAGAAATCACACCCGGTTATCTTGTTACATGGGTCATCCACTGCATACAAGAATCAAATGCTGTAGACTCGCAAAGATCAATGGCTTTCATGTTGACAGCATGAAAAGGTTCATAATGTGCACAGGGACTTCTAGGACCATCAGCATTCTGAAAGATTCGCAGCATGCTTTTTGGAGCAAACTAGAGGGGCAAATTCACTGAAACTACAAACTACATTCCTGCCAATTATAAAAAGCATAATACATGTATGTGGTTCATTACCAAATCCTTCAGCACTTATCAGTCTCAAGCTCAACCAGTTTCAAGGTTTGACAGTTTGTCCAATGTACATGGATGACACAATAAATACCTATTTCTTTGTTGCCTGAGGCTTGGACGCATAATGGCTAGTGACAGCATTGATGGTAAGCACATACATGTAAATGGGAACAAACTTCGGATAACTGCACTTCACTTAAATGATTGACGTGTAAAGGACACCTTAGGTGGTATATACATGTATATCCGCGCCCACTAGGGAGCAATAGCGTGGGAAAAATCATAGTACAGAATGGGAAACATTGCTCTAAACTGTTCGCGTTTGCATGATTTCAAACCAAAAAATAGATGGTTGGAAGGATCGAAAATGCGCAAGGGAATTCAATTTAAACAACAACACGGCGAAAAACAGTATGCAGACGCCTTTGGAGCTGAACGCTTTTTCTGTCGGAGATGACCCATCAATGTCTGACAGCAGTTTTCGAATAACAAGCGATCTATAGAATTTCAAGAAATTCGCTATAGTTCCTTGATTCATTGGTTGAATCAGTGAAATTGTGTTCGGAGGAAGGAAAACAAGCTCAACATTTAAGTAAAAGTTGAAAGAGTTGCTTCTAATCATTCTTTAAATTTATTCTTCCCATATATTCGTGCCATGCTGATTTAAAGCTGTACTGTACCGTACTTCGGTTAACTGCACACTCCAGTTAACTGCACAGTCTCGTGACAGGCCTGATGGTGTACAGTTAACCGGAGTCGACTGTATTCAAGTTGCTTTGGTATTAATTTTAAAAAAATCATTGTCCTTTAAACTGCCTGAAAGCTAATGTCATTATCCACCCCTAGAAGTTGTTTTGGGTTTAATGCAATTTTTAATGACCTATGACCCATTGGAAGCTACTGACAAGCTCTCTAACATATTCACATTGGCTGACCAAGAGATTTGAACCCATGCAGACTGAGGTGAGATGGCAGTGATAGGTAAATGCAAGTACATAGACCACTTGGCCACCCAGGACTAAAACCACCCTTAGAAAGCAGACATTACTGGGTTGCAGTTGCAGTGATTAGTTACCTTGCACTTATATCTAATTCCCATACTGATTCACATGTACAATACAATGAGGGTAACATATAATATTAAATAAAGTATGTGTACTCCATTGTGAACAACACAGAACCAGTCATGTCTACCATATAACTCTTGAGCTGTGGCTTGAACTTGAGATTCCTTATCAACCACTTTTAGTACATGTAAACTTTACTTATGAAACAACATTTTTGATGCTAAAAAACTACAATCATCAGTGCTTTCACTCTCAGCTGTGTGTTTTATTATCTTCAGGTCTGATTTACCATGTGCCAACATGTCTGGGTCAGTGCTGTTCCCAAATGAATGGATATTATAAAAAAGCAACCCCACTCTTACCTGATGTTTTTCCAAATAAAGCAGTTGAATCGGCAGTGTACCTTCCCTTGCCAAATAAACCAGCTGAACCAGTTGTCCCCCCTTTGCCAAACAAGGATCCAGACTGCTTTGCCTTTTTCTCTGGACTTTCCATTGTTGAAAATAAACTTTTCTGCTGGAAACTGGAAGGTGAAATGGCAGTTGCTGAACTTGTTTTGTCTTGAGATGTTGTCACCATTCCCAATCCTGAATTAATCTTGCTTCCTGGTTGACCAGATCCAGATGAAAAGAGTCCTACAGGTGGCACTGTGCTTCCAGAAGCTGTATTGCTAAAAAATAAACCAGACTGAGAAGCTGCTGATGTAGACTGTGTCACAGCTGTTGCTGTCTGTTGATTTGCTGTTTCAAAAGAAGAGTTATTTCCAAACATAGCTGGGCTGGTAGTATTTCCAAACCCACTTTGTGATGTGGTTGCCTGCTGATTTGCAGTTCCAAAAGTTGAGCCTGTACCAAATACAGTAGGGTTGCCAGTATTTCCAAACCCACTTTGTCCAGCTGGTTTTTCTATGGTGCTTTGTCCAAAAGTACTTGATGTGCCAAATCCACTTTGTGCTGATGCAGTGCTCAGACCACCTGAGGTTCCAAACCCACTTTTTGTCGTCACTGGGTTTTGACCAAAAGGACTTGATGTGCCAAACCCACTTTGTGTTGTCACTGGGTTTTGGACAAAAGGACTTGATGTGCCAAACCCACTTTGTGTTGTTGCTGGGATTTGACCAAAAGGACTTGATGTGCCAAACCCACTTTGTGTTGTTGCTGGGCTTTGGACAAAAGGACTTGATGTGCCAAACCCACTTTGTGTTGTTGCTGGGCTTTGGCCAAAAGGACTTGATGTGCCAAACCCACTTTGTGTTGTTGCTGGGATTTGGCCAAAAGGACTTGATGCTCCAAACATGCTTTGTGTTGATGTAGTACTTTGACCAAAAGGATGAGATGTTCCAAAACCACCATGAACTGGTGTAGTTTGGCTAAAAGGACTTGCCGTATTTTGACCAAATGAACTGGATGTTCCAAATCCACGTTGTGCTGATGAAGTACCTTGATTAAATACACCTGATGTTCCAAACCCACTTTGTGTTGATTTAGTTCCAAACCCACTTTGAGTTGATGTAGTTCCAAATCCACTTTGAGTTGATGTAGTTCCAAATCCACTTTGTACTGAAATGGTTTGACCAAATGGGCTTGACATTCCAAATCCACTTTGTGCTGATGTGGTGCTTTGACCGAATGGATTTGATGTTCCAAATCCACTCTGCACTGACAATGTACTTTGACCAAATGGATTTGGTGTTCCAAATCCACTAGAGGTTGGTGTTGTGCCCTGATCCAATGCAGTGCTGAATCCACTATTTGTGAATGTTGCAGATTTTCCAAAAAGACCTGATGCTCCAAAGCCGCTTGGTGTTGGTGATGTGTTTTGGCCAGGCATATTAGATAATCCAAACCCACTTTGAGCTGCTGGACCTTGACTACCTGCAGAGCTTTCAAATCCACTTGGAGTATTGGTCTGACTGAATGGACTTGTCATTGAGCTAGATGTACCAAACAGACTCTGTGATGATCCAATGCCTAAACCAACTGATTTCTGCTGACCAAACTGTCCAAAACCACCAGCAGACTGTCCAAAATGACTGCCTGATTGTTGTGTTGACTGATCAAACAAAGCATTAGACTGGGTTGCCATTTGGTGTCCAAAGCCAGTTGATTGGCCAAAAGGACTCGACTGTTGCAAAGAACCAGACTGTTGGCCAAATGTATTGGATTGTCCAAACAGAGAACCACTTTGACTCGAACTAGCAGCCTGCCCAAACATATTCTGTGGTGAAGAAAGTGAACTACTAAATGCTGAACCACTGCCTCCAAAAGGACTTGCCATTTTGATTTGCTGTCACTTTTATATGTATCCAGTGCACTGTATCTTGTGATGTTCATATGCCAGCTACATTCTAATATATTTGATGAAGTGCTCTGTGACTGGTCTAAATATCTTTTGATGAAACTTAAACTCTCTGCGATGGCATTTCTTAAATGAAAACAGATAGGAGTTTGAATCAATAATTATAACTGCTTGGCTTGATGACATTTCTTAAGTGAAAACAGATAGGAGTTTGAATCAATAATTATAACTGCTTGGTTTGACGGCATTTCTTAAATGAAAACAGATAGGAGTTTGAATCAATAATTATAACTACTTGGTTTGACGGCATTTCTTAAATGAAAACAGATAGGAGTTTGAATCAATAATTATAACTGCTAGGTTTGATGGCATTTCTTAAGTGAAAACAGATAGGAGTTTGAATCAATAATTATAACTGCTTGGTTTTATGGCATTTCTTAAGTGAAAACAGATAGGAGTTTGAATCAGTAATTATAACTGCTTGGTTTGATGGCATTTCTTAAATGAAAACAGATAGGAGTTTGAATCAATAATTATAACTGCTTGGTTTGACGGCATTTCTTAAATGAAAACAGATAGGAGTTTGAATCAATAATTTTGATTGCTTGGTTTGATGGCATTTCTTAAGTGAAAACAGACAGGAGTTGAAATCAATAATTATGATTGCTTAGTTTCATGTTTTACAGCATAGTAACACAAGTTATTTACTACTGAGGCAATTGGAGTAAAGTGCTGATCTACTAGTAGGATCGAATGAACAGAATACAGCACATTGATGTTCCATATCTATTTAACCAGAATTGCTCCTAGTGCTTTTCTCAAAGCCTGTAATTAGAGCAATAAGCAAAATTGTAAATATGTGCCTTATACAGTATGATACAAATATTTGGATTTTGTTTTTCATTTGTTTCATACTGAATTTGCAAATATTATAATTCATGAAATAAATGTAAAGTTAATGAGTTCCTGTCCATGGAGGTTCCTGCCTTCACAAGAATGTCATGGTAACTTTTTCCTTCACACTTCACAAGAATGTCATGGTAACTTTTTCCTTCACACTTCACAAGAATGTCATGGTAACTCTTTCCTTCACACTTCACAAGAATGTCATGGTAACTTTTTCCTTCACACTTCACAAGAATGTCATGGTAACTCTTTCCTTCACACTTCACAAGAATGTCATGGTAACTTTTTCCTTCACACTTCACAAGAATGTCATGGCAACTCTTTCCTTCACACTTCACAAGAATGTCATGGTAACTTTTTCCTTCACACTTCACAAGAATGTCATGGTAACTCTTTCCTTCACACTTCACAAGAATGTCATGGTAACTTTTTCCTTCACACTTCACAAGAATGTCATGGTAACTCTTTCCTTCACACTTCACAAGAATGTCATGGTAACTTTTTCCTTCACACTTCACAAGAGTGTCATGGTAACTCTTTCCTTCACACTTCACAAGAATGTCATGGTAACTTTTTCCTTCACACTTCACAAGAATGTCATGGTAACTTTTTCCTTCACACTTCACAAGAATGTCATGGTAACTCTTTCCTTTACATGAATGGCATCTATTTTTCATTCACAAGAATGTCATAGTAACTATATTTCTTATGGAATGATAACTGGAAAATGTAAATTATCAATGGAAACTGACTATGCACATATTCTAGTCTATGTACACATCACCAAAATGTTTTTCAGGATACCCAGTTATGAAAAAACAGGAAGTTCTATTTCTGCTTGTCGGATCTGGTTTTAACATCCGATACAATTAATACAATATAAAGACAAGTGTATTGACAACATATATGGGGGATGTACAACAAAATTTATTTAGTTTCTCAAAGACTTTCAATGATCCTTAATGAATGTTGTTGTTTAAGGATTTAATGCCATTTTTCAGCACACAATGGGATATACATGGTGGCCAGTATTAATGGTGGAGGAAGAACCCAGGAAAAAACCCATAAAGAACCACCAACCAACAAGAAGCTACTTGCAAGCTTTATTACATATCCACATTGGCCGTATCTGAGACTCAAACACACGCAGAGTTGAGACGACAGTGATCCGTAACAAAGAGTGCTTTAGACCATTCCTGTTAATTCTGAGTTCTGGTGATAAAGCAAAACTACAGTAAGGTAATATGATAATAATTAAAAGAAATACTAGCTCACCAACTTAAAAAGGGTTTGCACACCACTAAATGCACAAATGACCAAGAACTGGTATGATACTGCAAGTTAAAACTTGGCATGAAATATACAAACAGGAAAATCAATTTCCTGATGTACAAAATAGAATTAATGCAAAAGAGGTCACAAATAATTTTAAGTTAACAGAATTTAGGATTTGTCCAAAATTTGGATTTGCCTTGATTTTGGTTTACGCAAATTTCAGATTTGTCCAAAATTCGAATATGCTCCGAGTTTGGTATACACAAAATTCAGGTTTGTCTAAATAATAAATTTCAAAATTTCCCATTTTCATTTTAAGCTTTTATTTTATATAGTTTTTATAAATAGGGCTAGTACAAGTTTCCACCAATAGGAATATACTTTGGTGTTATCAAAACATAATCTTTATTTTTTTAAATTCAGTTTATAAAAAATTTATATTAAAATTGTTGTTTCTTAAAGTATACATGAAAAATTGTGAATTAAGCAAACAATTTTGCAAGCTTATGTTATATATTAAATGTATGACCATGAAGTAAAATTATTACTGTGTATGTCAATGTAACTGTGATCTTGTGAGTTTTTGATGGCGGTGAGGGCGAAAATGAGGAGTTTCTCAGGTTTGATCTCGAAAATATTGAGTAAGTAGAGGAAAGATATGTTCGACAGTTGGATAATTTGCGAGATTTCATATGGGACACTGAAGATTCTTGAGATTGAATCGTCAGAAGAAAAGGATGCTGATAGCGAAAATGAAAGAGTTTCTGCCGATCTAGCAGATTAGAGCGATCGTCTTCCGCCTTCCAAATCAATGATTTTAGTGGAATGAATCCTGGACCTACATCAAACATTGACAAATTGACAAGGAAAAAAAGAGAAATCTATCTTTTTTTCACTTATTATTATTTCCGGAGAAAATGTACACAGATATCGCAAACGAAACCAATCCGTATGCCTAAAAATGCATGTTGTATTATTGGTATCACCAAACAAAACGTGGTATCCAACCTGCAAAATGTGTTTATTGAACAGAGTTCTATCTGAACCCAAAACTGGATGTGAACATTGCCAAGTAAATGTATGTACAAATTGTTTCAAACAATATCACATATTAAATTTTCCTGGTATATTTTAATGGAATTTAGTGCTGATGATGTGATATTCCTAACAATGTTGCACATAAGTTTGTAAAAAGTCTATAAATAAATTATGAAAGACTTGGACAAATAGAAAGAAAAATACATCACTGTGTAGACAAATTCATTTGGATTAATTGGTGAAAACTTCATGGATTAATATTGGATACAAGAAGAGAAATTAAAGTAAGTGTGAAAGCATGTGCATGATTTTTACAAAATTTTCCAAACAGGTAAAACACTTTGGGGCACAAGCAGCTAGACACAGCTTAGTGTGGCTGGGGCACAGTAACATTATTACTGATAAGTTTGTTGGGGCTGAATTAGTCCTACCTGTAAGACATAGCACATGTTGATTTTGTTTAAGTGCTATGTCTTACGATCCGAATAACGACCTTGTGTACTCTGTTCCGATGTCGTCGATATCGTAACGAGTAGTCAAAGTTTCAGGAATATCGCACATACTTGGCAACCTATATCGACACTCTTCCACTAAATTATATTTAATTAATATACTTACTGTGCTGTTTTTTATCCTGGTGGAATCAATATCTGACACTTGCAAACGGACGCATTTTCTTGTTCAGTTGACATACATTTGAATTTGTTGAAATGCGAAAGTAGTCGAGGTACGCCAAAGTATGTTCAAGTAGGTTCCAATCGGAAAATATTTCTTGAACAAAACAAAATGTTGCTTGCTGTTCAAATACTTGATACTTTGGTTTCGTTAAAATAAAACTGCCTTGTTGAATCCTACTTCGGCATTCCTCAGCCACCATCGCATTGCAACCAATTGAAACGTGTGTCAAAGGAACATAAAAATGCGTTTATTTGCTAGTGTCAGATTTTGAGTCGATTACGATCAAGACAACAAAGTATACCAATAATTTTGAATGTTGATATTTATTGCCAAGTATGGGATAATCATGAAAATTTCACCTCTGATTCTCCCGTCAGTAGAGTTCAAAACACACTACACAACGCTGTTCATTAGGCAGTAAGACCCTGATGCCCCAAACATAAATATCAGCGTCTGGTCTTATATGTAGGACTAGGGGCTGAATGAGTTAAAGCTTTGCAGCAACCTTGGTCACCATATTTTCGCGTATATAAGATGTGTCTAATACAAACTTTCACGTACTTGCACCCAGGGTGCATCTTATATTAATGGGCGTCTTATCTAAGTATTTTTTAACACGAACGAACGGTACAGTGTGTGATATTGAAGGATGATTATTGCGGTCGATATTCATGTTTCACGATTTTCATTCCTAGTTGTAAAAACAATTGGGTAAGTGTTCACAATAAAATAAACTGTTACTAAATAGTGTTGGACTTGATCAAAAATCAATGTACCGCATTGTTCTATTTATCTTCATTTTCATCAGTTTCGGCTTCAAATCCACGGAAACTTGAATAAAATTCACTGTCATCGTCACGAAATAGCTCCATAACTGATGCTAATTGATCTTCATTGGCGTCAGTGGTATCGGATGCATCTGAGTCGTCATCCGAAGAACTGATATAGCTAGCCGGTTAGGGAATTATCCCACACTTTCTGAAGCCGTTGATGATTGTCGTAATTTTCACTTTCTCCCATGCCGTATATGATTTTTGCTTTGGCATCATGACAATTTTATAAATTTTAAATATGCTAAGCAAATTGATCACTCATTTATATATAACAAGAGACTGTTCCCACGTTTATATTACGGGTGAAACGATACGCTTGTGCCACGTATTGATACGATACACGATACACAGCCTACGATACGATACATATCGATACATGCATCAAACTGAAAATGGGATTATCACAGTACATTTGATTAATCATGTGAATGTACATGTTGAATGGTATTTTCAAGTTCAAACAGTGTCAAATATGCAATGTATCAGCAGTGAGTCACCTTGTTAACCTGTTATGTATAATGATAACAGAGAAAACATTGAATCAAGATACAATGTCACAACTACTAACATTGTTGTTCTGTGTAACCAAATAAAATATAACAAAATCTTTATGTGTTTCTTTATTCTTCATTCAATAAAAATGAAATGTTACAAGTTTTGTTTCTGATTCATCATGCAACAACATACTGCAACAAAATAATATTAAAAAGTACACGTAACACAAAAATACAACAAAAATTTAAAATGCGTAGGATTAGGAAATCATAATTATGCAACCTTTTCTAAGCTGTATACTTTCCTCCTTTCTTCAGTTCAAGAAAGATCATCATAGAAAACACAAATGATAAACTTCACTGCGGCAAACACTAATTAATTTCACATAAATTGCTATGTGTGTAATTGAAGTCTATATATGAATTAAAGAAAGTTCCTAATAACTGAAGATGATATCCTCATCAACTTAAATGCATCTTCCAGCAAATGAATAAATCTTCTTAAGTCACAAAATCAGTGTTCTAAAACTAGCTGACAATTGTGATGACTGTAAATGGCATAAATGAACTGATGCACAGGACTATTAAAAGTTTTGTGTCTAATTCATCATGCAATAACATACTGCAACACAGTAACACACTAAAAAGTACATGTAACACAAAAATACAAAATAAATTTAAAATTATTGGGATTCAGAAATAATTATGCAGTGTTAAACCTGAGATCTGTTATATCAATCTATGTCACACAAACACCCAACTGCAGTGTAATAACTGAGATCTGTTATATCTATCTATAACACATACAAGCACCCAACTGCAGTGTCAAACCTGAGATCTGCTATCTGCTACCTAGCACTTGATATGTGGTGTGATCTGTGATTGTTATGTAACTCTCTGTAGCCCTTGAAGTCCAATCATCTGTAGTAATGGCCACTGATTCTGCCTCTGATATGGTGCTTTGCACTTCTTGTCTGGTGTGAAGGTATAGGTATGGGATAATTTTCTCTGCAAAGTGTGTTCTTGATGGGATGATGTAGCGAGGTTCCAGGGTACGAATCAGATTTCTGAAACCTAACGAATCAACCACTGAGAAAGGGCGCATATCATGTGCAATAAACATCGCTACATGCTTAGTGATTGTCTGTGATCTTTGCGATGATGGAATTAATGGAGTCAATCTGCAGTCAATCTGAGCTGACCAGTGGTTGTTGGATGTGATGGCTTAGGAGTAGGAGAAACACTGACCTTGGGAGCTGAAATCTTGTCATCTTTAAAAGGAATATTCCAATGGCAATGGTTGGGTGGTGCCGTTTTAAATGTGTAGACATATTTGTGGTGTTTCAAGAATTCCTAAGAGCTGTAAAACGCAGATTGCAAACACAATTGGACTTGTCTACTTTTCTTACTCCATTCTCATA
Source organism: Unio delphinus (assembly GCA_029339505.1). Taxonomy (NCBI): domain Eukaryota; kingdom Metazoa; phylum Mollusca; class Bivalvia; order Unionida; family Unionidae; genus Unio; species Unio delphinus. The sequence continues at coordinate 6,815,155 of JAQISU010000433.1, read as the reverse complement.
CTCCACAGGATATCCAAAATAGTTCCAGGCCGATGATCTTCTAATCACAGGTAATTCGAGTTCAATTTTTTCCACCTTTTGCATCTGCTCCATTTGACCGGATGTTGGAATCACCTTGGTCGCCCCGCTGTTTGTAGTTCATTGCATGATAGCATCCCAAACGTCTTAGTGATTAAGAATAATCATAAGTTCTATCACCGGTTATACACCCATACCGATAGTTTAGTCCCACGCAAAGAGAAAAGAATTGACACTGACATTATTATAATAATTTTAAGAAAAATAATTTTCCTACAGAAACTATTATTAATTTATGTCTTTGATTATATTTTTAAATTATGGTATTATTCAAAAACAAAAAATAATGTAATTTCCTAGTACAAGGAAACTCTTATCTATAGAACTGGTCCGGGTGCGGAAATGGAGATGACTAACTGAATCTCACACGCTATACTTCCTGTGTATACAAAACGACTACAGCGACAGTTTGGTCTAATGAGATCCTAATTTAATTATCATAACTGCTGAAGATTTATATAGCTATTATAAGGTAGATATCGTTTTGTATCGATTTTTCACCCTGTGTATCGATATGTGTATCGAAATGGCAAAAATATCGATGCATCGATGTATCGATGAATCGTTTCACCCCTAGTTTATATATGCTAACCACATACATCGGGTGTTTATTGGTCTATGTACTAATCCCACCCGTTGAAGACTTGGATTAGCGGATCAATGAAGCTGCCTTTACATCTGGTGTTTATTGTTCTAGAATCTAGATACCAGGTACATAACCCATCCGCCAATGGCCTCTGATCTCAACTAAAACTAGTAATGAAGCCTTGTTTACATCCGACGGGTGATGGAACATTGGACACATTTTCATTTATGATAAAGGAAAGGTAACCACTGGATATAAATTGCTCAGTTCGGCAGATGGCTAGGCCGCGTGCGTCTTATATTTGTGGGTGTTACACAAATCGTCAAAACCCGCGTCTTATATATGGGTGCGTCTTAAATGAACGAAAATACGATATTGTTCACACGTTATAACTACAGGCACATGATTCAGGGGTGGGGGGTGTTGTGGGGAATAATGTGTACACTCACCAATTAATGCTCTGTTAACTGATGAGTGTACACTTGAAAACAAAATCATATGGACAACGTTCGTTTGCATACCAGGGTCCAGCGACATGGAACGAATTGCCCACTGAAATTAGACACAAAGACACAGTGGTCTCTTTTAAGAGTGTTCTCAAGACTCACCTGTTTCGACTTCAGGGACAAACTTTGCAACCTAATCATGTTTTGTATCTTATATGTTTTCAGCATGTTTTTATGTTTTCCAATTTCATTGTTTTTGTCATTTGTTGTTATGTAGTGTAGTCATATCATTATTGATGGTGTAAAGCGCTTAGAGCTTTCAAAGATTAGGCGCTATACAAAGTCCTCATTATTATTATTATTACACTTTAGTTTCCCTCTGAATCAAGTGCCTGTACCTGTACAAGCTGTGGTTAAGTCTATAAATTATACAGTAATGCCAATGACGAAATTGTGTGACTCGCACTTCTATCTCCAATTCAGTCTAATAATTATTATTATCCTTCCTCATAACGTACCTTGCTCTTTTCCTACCACATTAATTTATTTGATTCTAAATGCATTTTGCTTTGTCTTTAATTGTAACTTTAAACAATCCTTAAATAATCCACACAACAGTTAAATCCGCTTGCACAATTGCCCCTTTGTAAACACTTCCGCCAAAAGTGATATCATCCCGCAACAACCTTTGCAAAATAAATTTATTCAGAGCTTTCTGTTTTGAATTTTAACAGATAACTTTAATTTACTGATCATTTTTGAAAATCAAGTCAATTGTAATTTGTTTGAAAATAAAACAGTTGTTGAAGAATATTTACTGCGTGACTATCATAGCCAGCATGGCTGGTTTCCTGTCAAGAAGTACTGAGACGATTAAAGCGTGGATTCAGTGGTCATGGAGTTATTTATGGGCTGTATGGTTTTTATTGGTTGTATTTGTGGTTTACATATTACGAGGACCTCTCAAGCTGAGTGAAAACATATCATATGGTATGTATGATTTGCGCCGGACGAAACGTCAGAGCATTTGTCACACTTTGTAACTCGCGAAATTTAAAAGTTTATGATCATTTTGCAGTATTTATGCACACTAGTGATGCTGACAGAGTTCATTGTTGCACAAGAGTTCTGCATGTCTGTATTGCTGCACTAAGTATGCAGCTTGCCATTAATACTTTCCGCCGTCCTCTATCCCAAGGGAAGCAACTCTTACAATGTGAAATAGGCAAAGCTTACAATTGACAATGGTATTAACCCTTAAAGTGTTGCATTGTTTTGCAGTAAAAGGTTCCTCAGTGCTGAATTGTTTCAGGGAAGAAAAGAAGAAAACTGCACAATCTTTAAATTGCATGTATTTCATTAAATATACACTATTGATAGACAAACCCTATATAAAAAATGATGGTGTATGTCTATACTTTAAGATTAGCATCAAGACACATGTGTAGGTTTAACATATTTGCAGGTACAGGTGTAAATACAGGTAAAATGACAAGTTACAATTGTATTTCATCAATTTTTTTTTTTTTTTTTTTTATGGAAAAGTTCAAATATATCTACGAAATGTTATATTCTTTAGTAGTCCAACCATGCACATATTATGTCTGTCGCAATGCTATATATAAATTGTGAAAATCACAGGTAAAGGCAGGGTGACAGTTTTGCAAAAATCCACTCCATGAATGTCAGATGTAAGTTTAAACCCTCCAGTCAGCAATTAATGTTCATGAAAAACTATCCCCTGTTATTTATTATAATATCATCAAACCAAGGTCCATATCTGGTGATTAAACCTCAGCAATGGCTTTATTTCTGTTCAATCATTGAGCTCATTTTGTGTGAAGAGTCACCTTAATTGTTTTCATTGTCTCACAGGTGTAAATTGCTTGGAATAGCTTGAAATCTATCCCATACTTATTTTTTTTTGCTGAAGTATGCGGTTGATATCACATCATCAATAGCCCATTAGGAATCGAGAACAGGCATATGTACCAAACCCGTTGTTTTAATCGATGCAAAAACGTTTTAGATGCTCAGATAAGACAGGATGCCATTTTCTTCATGCGACTTTTTTCGTTCAAGTCTGCCCCATGAACTCTCTGATCTGCATTACGATTTATTTGATCTACTGTCAGATGCAATAGCTCATCATCAAAGAAAAAGTCTTCAATAGTCCATAGGTTCATTATTCACCATCTCGACATTTAATTTTGAATTAACAGTGAATGGGGGTTGACAGGCGCGCCATCTTTTCACGTCAAGCGAGCATGTACATCCGACTCCAGTTCCACGTAAATTACTGGCTCAAAATGATTCATGTGTATTTCCATCAATACCTCGCTTGCTCCAATAATGTCATTTTTCTCAAATTATTCAAAATCACTATTAGCATCACTATCAAAAGCGAATATTTGTTACAAGAAATCACTGTCGTATTCAGCGTCGGCCATTTTAGCTTCGCACAAGTACCATGTGTTTAGAAGCAAGCATTTGTAAAATTACATCGTTAATAATATAGTAAAGTACTGTAGAATGCTTGTTCCGGGCCTTTTTAAACCAATCAAATATAGTTTTACAGGCATTTATGGCAAGATGAAGTTATAGAATGCGATCAGTGTTGCTCACCTCGAGTGCGACTATAGTCGCGACACGCACTACGGGACCAAAAACAACAGCGCAACTATATTCGCGCCATGCACTTTAAGGGTTAACAGCAGTGTAATGTCATTATAAAACGTACAAATGTTTTGCAGAGCCCGTGCGCATTATTCACATGTGAAGGGAAAGTTTATGTGTTGATTTAAATGACTTGACTTTTGGACCTTAATGTTTAAATGTTTCTGACCTTAACACTAACTGATTGTGGACATAACCATCAATACCTTTTTATGTTTCGTATTACATGTAATTCATATCCTGAATTCTTCTGAATTTATGCTAAACTGGGAAAACATCCAAATAGAACATATTGTACATCGACATATACAGGACATACTTAACAGCAGAAATGAAATTAATTCACATTTTGTAAGTCACTTTGAACATGTTACAAGGATTGATTTGGGCAAGAGATCTTTAGTAAGGCTTATAGGGAATGACTCCCTTCGAAACTAGAAATAGGGAACGAGGCTGAAATTTTGAAGAAAGTATCCACCAATTAATCTTCCAGGTAATAAACCATTTATAGATTTATTTTTGCATGGGTTTTTGAATCTCTCAATCTCATCTGTAAAAGGCTACTTGTACAAATAAATGGATGTCCATTATTTATTTCAACAGTATTCTGCCCCATTTGAATTAAATATGAAGCTACTTCTACACATTATTTAAAAGAAATTGATTCTGTTCTGTTCTGAGACTGGGATTACTATAGAAAATATGAGTGTTCTGACATCCACATACAAAGGTCAGTCAGAATATATTAATTACTGGCGATCAGCTGATAATCTGACGGTTTTATCTGAATGAGCTATTATGAGATAATGCCTTCTTTGCTTGATTTGCACTAGCAGAATGTTATTTAAAAAATGCAGAGATCTCACAGCATACCATACTAAAGCCAGATGTCAAAGTAAGTGAATTAAGATATAATGATGCATTATTTACATTGTTATCAACAAATTTTTTTTTCTTCTGACATTAAACTCCAATGCTTTTTATATAAAGTCTATGGTTCATGATGCTTCTGAATTTCTTCACTCCAAATCCAAGGTTGTATATACAGTTTTAACAATCAAAAATTTCAGTTTAAAAAAATGACCAGATGGTATAATTTGTCACCAGTGAGGAATATAAATTGCAATTTGTGATGTTGGCGAAGCCTAGTGTAATCCCTGAATCAACTTTTTAACACATTATTTTTGTCATACTTTTAACATGTGTTAGAAAAATATATATAAACATGTATATGAGAAATTGCAGGAGCCACGCCACAATCATTTTATATTAGAATTTATAGATGTTCTCTTACCCAAAAGCGTTAATAAACATTTGAGACATTACTTTTTGTACTTTACATACAATAGTTATATACCCCCAATACCACATTATAACAAGGGAGAGCTGTGGTAATCACCAGAGGGTAATCAACTTGAAATGTTTGTAGCCATTTCAATTTTCATGTCATGAAGTCCTAATGCAAGTAATTTGATCACCACAGACATTAAAAGCAGAAATCAGTTCAGCAGAGAATTAATGATAGAAGATTTTTTACAATGTTTCACTTAGGTAAATTAAACCATTCTGGATGGCTGTTGGTCTTTGGGTTGTTACACGTTTTACATTATTGACTACTTTTATGAGGAGTCCATAGTTTGATACTATAAATTTCATTTAATTGCTATAATTTGTATATACCCTAGATTTGACACAGCCCAAATTGCTTGCTTACATGTTTTATAAGTTATGTAAAAGCTGCTTTTACATAATCATCACCTTCAGTAGAAGTTACAAGAAAAGCATACTGGTGTTAAACAGATTGTTCTTACAAATTATTGAGTGCATCACATATTATCATCAGCCAGATAAAAGAGCCAGAATGAGTTTAGAAATGTTTAAAATACTAAGTAAAACTCCCAGACAATTACACATGTAAGTGTGATTTATCTAAATGAATTATAACTAAAACATATTGCAGATTATGGTAGCAATGTCATCTGTGTTTTAATAATAATAATTAATATAATAATAATAATATTGAGGACTTTGTATAGCACCTAATCTTTAGAAGCTCTAAGCACTTTACAACATTAGACATTACCTAAAACAAATACCATGAAATTAGAAAACATAAAACGTGCTGAAAATATTTCAGATAGTACACATTACTAGGCTTTTAAGTTTATTCTTGCGGTTGAAATAGGTGAGTTTTAAGAGCACTATTTAATGGGATCACTGTGTGTGTCTAAGTTCCATGGGCAATTCATTCCACGTTGCTGGGCCTTAGTATGCAAAACAACATTGTTTCACATGACTTCGTTTACGTAGTGGGCATAATGAGCATACAATTGTCGGTAGAGGAGTTTAAATATCCTGCTGGTGTATACACGTGTTAGGTCAGATAGGTATGTTGGACTGGAGTCCATCAGTGAAAAGTATCAAAGAAAACAAATTTTGTGTTTGATTCTGGATCATATGTATGCCAGTGTAGGATACAGAGCAGTGAGGAGGTGTGCTCTAATTTTGATACTCTAAGGATGATCTGAGCAGCAATGTTTTGAAGTTTCATGAGTAGATATTGTGATGAACCAGACAGAATTGAGTTACAATAGTCCAGTCTTTAAAGTGCTAATGAACACACAAGTCTTTTTAGTGGCATCAACTGAAAGATATTTGGAAATGGAGCTAATGCGTCTCAGCTCAAAATATGCAGCGTTGCATATGTTCATGACATGTTGGTGCAATGTGAGAGTGACAACTATGTTTCTTACTGACTGTGTACATTGGTGTTGCTGATACTTATTGTTTGACATAAAGGATGTGAATGAGAAGGTCTTTGTGTTGTGATCAGAATGGCTTCAGTTTTTTTAACATTCATCTGCAGTTTGGTACATGTCATCCATAATTTCACGTCAGAAATGCGCCTCTTTACACCTTGGATGGTAGCATCAACTTCAGTTTGGTGGCTAGATTTGTATATTTGGGTGTCATCAGCGTACATTTTCTGAGACACTGGATGATAATCTATGACAATTGAGAGTGGCTGAATATATAAAAAGAAGACAACAGGTCCAACAACATACCCCTGTGGAACAACTGGGTTGCAATGTATTCCAATTTCCAGATTTTATTTGTGTGCTGTTGACTACTTAGGACTTGAACCACAGTAAGGCTGTATCATGTATCATGTACATGCTGGAGACGGTGAAGTAATGTATCATGATCTATTGTGTCAAATGCTGCAGACAAATCAAGGAGGGTGAGGACTGTAATCTTTCCGCTATCCAAAGCAGAGAGAATGTCATTAACTACTTTCAGAAGAGTAGTTTCAGTACTGTGGCAAGGTTGATATTTAGACTACAATGCTTAAAAGACTGTTTGAATTCAGATGAGATACAATTTAGGTTTGAACAACTTTTTCCAAGATTTTTTTATATAAATGTGAGATTAGAAACTGGTTGGTAGTTCTTTAAATCGTTATGGTCAAGTGTCAGTATCTTCAGCAGAGGCTTTACAACAGCAGTTTTGAAAAATGATGGGAATTCCACAGATGAGAAATCAGTAATAATAACATCAGTTAGTGAAGGCAATATTGGATCTAAGCACTCTAGCAACATTGATGTTGGAATTGGATCAAGTTCACATGACTTTGGTGTAGTCTTTATCACGATTGTACATTACTAAATCCACAGAGACAGGTTCAAATGCTGCTATAGGTTGCTGCTGAAATTCTGTATCACATCTTTATAGTAATGACAAATCAATTGAAATTGTGTTGTCAAGCTTATCTCAAATGGTCTGTACTTTGTCACAGATGAAATTTGCAAACAGGTCCAGAAGTATGACTAGAGAGAAGGTAGTTGTAAGTGGTGTACATTTGTTCCTTGACATTACCTTGTTAGTAATCTCAAAGAACTCTTTGCACCTGGAACTTTCCATGATCTTGGTACTGTAGCTGATTTCACTGCATGGACTATGTTTGTAATGTCTATTGTGAAGTCTAGTCCACTGTAGCTGTCATTTGGGATATTTTTAACTATAATTTTAGCATTTATTCTTGCCACAAAATATCACCAGCTTATTATGAACCATGTGAAATACTGTTAAAGAGTAATTCGGATTTTAAAAAATTCTTGTGTACCTGTTATTGTCTCAAAACTATCTGCAGTTGTCATCAGCTTTGGCCTAAGGCCAGCAATTAAAATCAACTATTTTGTGTTCTCTAAGCCATCTCAACATTACCTAGTCAGAGCTTCCTCTGACTCTTCCCAATCCATTGTAGAAATTTTTATATTTTGTCAGAGGATGTTTGAACATAATATAGCCTGGCATCAAATTCACCAATAATGGGTCTTAACCTTCATTCTTTTCTGATGATGTTAAAAATTACATTGCCATGTGATAGATCAACGGACAGCATATTTGCTGCTGACTAAATTTTCTTTATTTTTATCTCTATATCTGTATTTTTTCCAGATCCATACAGTTACCTGAAGTTGAATGCACATGCATGAGATTGATAATTTTTAGACTGTAATTCAGACTGGTCATATGCAAAGATAACATCTTAACCCTTTGAACCCTAATCTCCCCCATATTTCGGCACAATAACCAGAGCCTCCCCGGCAATTTTTGACAATTTTATAAAAAGTAAAATTTTGCAAAATAAAAGTAATATTATGCCTTAGAATGATAATCCACTATGATATAACAGCAAATATCAAATTGTCTCTTTTCAAACATGCTTATAAAATGCTTTTTATTACTATGACTATGTAACAAACTGTCTCGAAATTTCTTCATATTTCATATTTTTCATATTTTTTTTTATATTTCACTGACCATCTAGCGAATAACATAACACAGGCCGGTATACCGGCCTTTCGGGTTATGGCGGTAGATAACTAGGCTGGTATACCGGCCTTTCGGGTATATACACCATTACAACCGACCAGGTAAACCGGCCTGTCGGGTTCAAAGGGTTAATATAGGAACTGACAGTTTCTAATTCAAAAAGGGGTTGTATTGGAAATTAAATTTGCATCTGTATAATATTCATGTATTGCTGACATTTCTAGTTGCCACATTATGATTCTGAAGACCACTGAGAACAATAAGTTGACAGTTTTCACTCACCAATATTTTATTTTTAGTCGCAAATGCAACCATTTATGTATCCACATGGAGTGCTTTTTAAGGTCATATATGGAGTTTTCTGTTTACACACACTTCTTAAATCCTCCAAACTAGGAAACCTCAAATATATTTTTCTTATTATGTCATTTACAAAATATTGCATTTAAGAGTATTATCTTCATAACTTTTGGATCATGCATTACATCTCTGATATATTATACAGAAGTGAGATATGAGAGGAACATCAATCCATTTACTCTCCCATTTGATTGCTCCTGTCATGCATTAAACTTATTAATCAGGTTTTAATGCTAAATGCCATTGTGAATTTGACACATAATCTCAGATAGTATATCTCTACCCCATTATAACACATCTCATTATAATGTTATTCTGGATATAATGCAATGCTGGCCTGCTATGGATCCCAGGACCAAAATTATACTAATATTTAATATTTCTTTATTATAGGATAATGTCAAAGCAGTCTGTCTGGCAGTGTGGCCAGAAAAAGGGCCCTTGGGATACTCACAGACTGCATGAAATGCTATAAGTTCACATGGAAAAAAAATCATTGCACTTTTTGCAAATTATGGCCGTCAAAAAAAAAGTGAAACAGCCAGAATCGGGTTGATTTCAGATACATATATCAGAGGAAACTTCCCTCTCCCTCATCTTTACATTTTTCTATATTTTCTTTAAGGTTTTCATTGTTGGGATCAACATTTTTGGTGGTATGTGAAGCCCTCCAGAAGGATTGACTGGCAGTTTAGGAGTCTTTCATCTTCCAATAGGGAGGAGAATACAAACACTTCTCATGATCCAAATATCATCTACACCTCAGGTTGTAGGTTGCTGTCTCCTTTTGGAGAGATAGAGCACTGTGACAGATGGTTGAACCACATCATCAGGTTGTGCCCTCCCATTCAGGAGATAGAGCACCACAACATTGGTTTGTGCCCTCCCATTAGAAAAGTGGAACAGCATGACAATGGGTTGCTCTCCCTCCCAATGAAGGATTCAGAGCACTACAACACAAATCATGCCAATTGCAGCCTGTTGCTTTCTCCTGTTAGAGAGGTTAGAAACTGCAACTATTATGCACTTAGTGACAAATCAATTGAAGACGAGGTCTTCTGTTATCACTTGTTGGCCTCACAGTGTTAGTACAGGGTACAGACTCTGTTCACCCTCTGTCCCCTCTACTATCCTGTCCTGTGCAAGATTTGGAGTCTAACCACAGGACTCAAGGACTTGGACCACATTGGTATCTTCCCGTCCCGATTATACCATTGAACCCTTTCAGGATGTGGGGCCCTCCACCTCAAGATCCTTGGTCCAATATTCCACCATGGGCTACTGGACCATGCCCTTGGAGTCAAGGTGATGCTGTGGCTCATGTCTCGCATCAGCTTTCAGTTGGCCTCCACTCGTCTAAAGGTGTAACATCATCCGGGTTAGACAGACATTCTCATCTCCCATCTGGACCTCATAATGAACATTGGAATATGCCTTCCCCACCAACAAGGGGCATAGTGATATCCAGTCATTCTCCAACTCAGTGTTCTAGATTATGATGATGATGCCTTCTCTATCCTTATCGACTCAAATGAGTTCAAGTCAAACAGCAGAAATGACACCTTCTTTCAGGTACACCCTTGCTCTCAGTTGCAGGGTGACAAAGAGGTCTGGTTCTTTGATAAGGCAGTAAACAAAGTTTATTCCCTTTTACCCATGGACTTGTGCCCTAAAAATTCTGGTACACAGTCTATAAAGATCCTTTCCATTTTGGAAATAATTTCCGGGGTACCAACACAACCAGACCTCTATTTCCGCTACAGTAATCCTTGATTGAGGAAATATCACATTGGCTTTCACTAGGCCAGTTATTGCTCAGTACCGTAAAGGCTGATTTGTTCTGTCAGCTACTCAATACATTCCCCAAAGTGGCCTACTAAAAACTCCCCACTTGGATGTTGATGCAGCAAAAGTGAGTATCTATACCAGAGTCTGGGACACCTGCCTATGAAAATAATTGATGCCATGGAGCAGAAAACCCATTTGCTCATAACCATTGCTTCACATGCAGACCTATTTTCAGCTGCTTCATCAGTAAGATGAAAGAGACCTTATTGAAACCAGCTTCCTTACATTGTGTGCTGGCCAAATAAGTAAATGATACAAATATAAATAAATAATTAAAAGAAGAAAATAAATTAATGGATTTTATTTGCATTATTTACTTCATTGGTAAAGACATAGATCAGCTTTCTGTATTATTGTATTTTTGAGAATTTTGGCAATCCCATTGTGTTCATTTCTTGTAAATTACAAAATCAAAACAACCAAACTATAAAAAAAGAACAGTCTTATTATCTTTTCTAATGAAGACGGATGTTATATAAAAAAAACAAACAATGTTCAGTCATACCAATACTGTTGGTTTATGTTCCCTTCCAATTTTAGAAATACAAGTTTTCAGGTCACAAATGGAAGAGATAATACTGTTGGTTAACATGCTTAGAAGTGACAGTTGTCATGAGTTGTATTCCTTGGCTGTGTAAGGCATGTCTCGTTTTCATAACCTTGATTCTCCTGGTGGAGGCACGAAAGACGGCTTCATGTAAACAACTTGTGATCTAAATGTAGCCATTACATTAAAACCCACACCCTCCATCTCTACAGCAATTTATTACCCTTATGACCTATTCACACTTGGGAAATAGATTGATTGCTGTATATTGATATTGTTGTGTGGAAGTGGAACAGTGCTTGTGATACTTTGTTTCCATTTTGATTAAATTGGCCAAATGCATTTGCTAGAGAAATGTCCATCTGAGATTTGTTGGCATGTGACCATTGCATGTACATTATCAGATAATTAAGAATGCTGTCATTTTAGCGACATTAATTTTTCAAGATTTCATTAAAATCAGTACTTACAATTTTGATTATAGTTCATTTGCAGTACACATTGTGATATATTATGACATTTAATTTTCAAAGAGGAGGTTTTGATCAATATTTTCTAGAGTTATATCATTACATTCATTTTTTATATGCCCAAAATATTGCAAAGTTTATCGTATTAAGCTGTCTCCCTTTTTCTTTATTTTGTTTCCATGCAATAACATGAGATTTTCACCATCTGCCATTACCAGACATTGTAAATAGTTTATATTTGTGGTAAGGTATTGGACCTAATTTGTGGTTAAGACGTCAAAGGTATAGTTTCTGTAATATTGTATATTTTTTTTCTGGAATTTGCTAAAATTGATTTGATTTCTGATTTATGTTTTCCTGTCATATTTTTATTTCTCAAATATCCATGTTTATGTCTCAAATAAAATTTTCTTGTTAATTTGTCTAGAAAACTTCCTCCTATGAAAAAATGTTGTAGATGCAATCATCAAAATCAAATTTTATTTTTGGAGTGCAATATAGACATTAACACCATTAAAGAATTATATGTACCGAGTCAAATGCCAAATTACCGACAATCCCAAGGATAATTCCATCAATGGACTACCTAAACTTCCAGAACTAAATGATTTGGCATTTTTTGCATCAACATTCTTTCTCGATTTAATTGGATTTTTTTAATTTTTCATTTTTTTATGACATGTTCAAACACATGATTTAATATCCTATAGATTGTGTCTGGTACATACTGTGTCAGTTGTTACATACAATGTATCTCGCATTTCTCACGATTTCTCTGAAACATGCTTTGGTCTTTTCATTAGCACATTATGTGCTTTATTTGTCCAGTTCTATTTATTTCAGTTTTAGTTCCTTCTTCAGATCTTAAATTATCTTGTTGATTTTCATTTTCTTTGCTTAATCTTGCTGTTTGAGATGTGTTGTCTCTTTGATATTTTTGACTCACATTTAGTGTTTTATTAATGACCTTGTTCCATCCTAAATCCTTCTATAAAAGCAAATTAGGGCTCATTTCTCAATCAATTTGTTGAAAGAATTTGTAGTCCTATGTCTTTTAGGGTGTTTGATATAATTCCCTTGTTCATTAAGTTGAGGTGAATCATATTTATCCTCTTGGCATACAGTTGATTCATGATGTTACAATTACGAGGTTATTCTACATTCCCCATTATCATGACTGAGAAATGCTTGTATCTTCGACAAAATTATTTCTGCCTTTCCTTCAATACAGTTTATCTGTTTCAGGATCACATCCAAATACATTTGTACATTGACAAAGATTCCTTTTTATCTTGTTTTCTGGGGTTTTGACGATATCCAATAATACTGTACATTCTGATTTTCATTAGTAATGTTTCTTATTTTAGTGTAAGTAGGTCAGTCTGAGAATTGGAACATTCTTGGTTTTCTCACTCACATAGATCTTTTCTCAGTGTCTGAACTTCATTTCATGTGTGGCAACATGTCCTTTCTAGTTCAAATATTTGTTTTCTTCATCAGATGTCTCATTCATAATTGTTGGTTGAGCTTTTTTTGTACTCGTACTGTTAGTATATTCATGTGGTTTGGAAATCATCATTATTCATTGAATCTCTTGTTCTTGAGAGTATTGAATCACTCTGAAGAGAAGTTGAATACTGGGATGATCAAGGTTCATTATTACACTTCAGAACACATTTGAAAACTTGTAATTGTTCTATCCATCAATGAGAAGTATATGTCTTTAGACAACTTATCATTTTTTTCTCATTTTAAATGTTCTGCTATACCCTTTCATCACTAAGTAACCTTGCAGGCAGAGAGCCCTAAACACTAAGTAACTTTGGACTTGTAAAGCAAAATGACTTTTGGATTTTGAAATAATTGTTTGTTTGTTTTTTATGGTTTAACACCATTTTTCAGCACAATATAGGCTATACATGGTGGCCAGTATTAATGGTGGAGGAAGAACCCGGAAAGAACCACCGACCCACGAGAAGTTACTGGCAAGCTTTCTCACATAACTACATGGATTTTGAAATAACATAACTTGGTCAATTTTAAAGATATCTGGCTGGATTAGGTATCAAAATCAAGGTTAAATGTCAAATTGTATGACTAATTCAATAAAATTTGAACATCTATTATAATCCTTAAAATACAGATGCAAATAGGTAACACAACAGGTGAAATGCACATGCAATTATTTATTTACCTCATTAAATGAACAATATTTTCCAAAATGCCATATAAATTGAAGATTTCTGTAGTAGATTTAAAAAAATTTTCCAGGGCTTTTTTCTGGAGCCATCTAACTCTCCAGTGGGTCCAACTCTCCCAGAAAACTGAAAATAAATTTCTTTGGTTCTAAGAGTTTCATCCAGAAGAAAAACATGTGGAGTTCACACTTCCTCTTGTACAAAACCTTCAAAGTCCTCTTCAGCATCTCACTGTCACCCGCGAGCACATTCAGATGTATCTCCAGATGTTTTCTCACATTTTCAGTCAACTTTAAATTATTTGGTCAAAACGGAAAACTATTGTGATAATTCATAATCTTAAGCATCATTCTGATTTTGCTTTGAATGCCATTTTGAATATACCTTCTTGCCTTAAGATTTCTAGTTGTATACAAGCTTAACTCACAAGATTTTTTAAAATGTACCACCATTTTAACTTTGCAAAGCAGGGTACCTAATTGCTCTTGGGGGGAGGAATATGAGCCACATCCCCCAGGCATTTTGTGTGCTCACAGAGCACTTCTTATCGAGGGACAGTGAGTCCAAAACAACTTGAATGGAGGACTTTATGAGTGGGAATGGACCCACCACGCACTCGTGATATTACATGCTCAGTCAATAACACCGCAGCACATATCCACCAAGGCAGTGTGTAACACCAATTGCGATTGGTCAGAGACTATGGCATCACATCAGGACACCTGAATATGGACAGGTGGAAATCGTTCCACATCTCCATCCTTGTACGATGTCCGAGAGAGGCCAGGAAACAAGTAACTCAGCAAGCTGACCATTGATGATGTGCATTTACCAGAACGCCAGTCCGTACTTAAACCAATCTAGTCCAGTTTTGATAATGGACAAGAACAAAATCCAATGATGTGTAAGCCACCTGCACATTTGAGTCAAATCCAGACGGTCCAAGAAAATTTTCCTAACTCCTTAACCATTTTTCTAGCACATATTATACATTTTGCCCTACCAGTTATAATTGAATTGTCTAGGCAACATGAGAGTTTGATGACTATTAAGTAAAATGAGTTATTAATTTAAAAGCCGTGGATAAATAATCAATCAGTAAAGTGGTATTATCAAATGGGGATACAAAGCCAAAATAGTTCTCTTAAATACGAGACAATTTGGTAGCTCTAAAAAGGGCTTTTATGTCAGCAACCTGAAGGTGTCTCTGCAGTTTTCGTAGTCCCATATAGTTATTGCAGATCGTTCTTCAACTTTTTCTGTAGGGAATGCCTCATACTCAGTTTGCTCACAATAGAGTGGCAAAGTCCACAAGTGTAGCGAGCGGGTATTCATAGGCTCTTGGATAATGTGAAAGTGTATGCTGAGCGGAGAGCCACTGCTGGGTGTTTGGCTTCATTTTTTGGTGTTAGCGTTTGCCAGTCTATGGTCTTGATCAAGCTAACAAGATTTTTGGCTTTCCTTTCTTGTTGTCTGTTATGGTGTCTTGAACATCCAGCGAGTTAGCTGCTTGCTCAAGCAATAATTCTTTTTGACTATCTTTGCCCTGTTCTTCTGCTGCTGTATGCTCTTTCATAGTGGTGGTGTCATCTTTTGTGGAGATATCCATCTTTGATACTGCCAGTCTTGGTTGAAGCTGTTTTCCTAGTTGTTTGGGGGAGGAGGCTGTATCAGGTGCTGAGTCCATGTTTATTGGTTAGGTAAGAAAACGGTGTAACAGAGTGTTTCAATGCTTTGTTTGGTGCAGGGTTCTTCCTCTGGTTATGTTTCAAATTCTTCCTTTAGGCTAAATACAGGGATCTTTTTCTTCTGATTGATTAGTCCTATCTCTCAATGCTGGAGTCACAGACATGTAGAAGTGTAGTTCTTTTAGTTCCTGCTCTCAAACTCCAGATAGAGGCTTGTTGCTTACCAAAAGCTTAATGGCTGTCAGTGCTGTAGCATGAATAACTGCAGTGGTTGGTAGCCATTTTGGCACCTCACCTTGCAAACTTAGCGAGCTTTTTTGCTGCAGTATTGCATTCCATCACTGTTGTGCTGCTAGCTGCTCAACATGACTATCTGACGAGATAATCCAAATATAATATCTACATTACAAGAAAGAAGTTATTAAAGGTATCCTGAAGTTTATGTAGTCCGGTACTATGACTGTAAAGAAGAACACTTCCCCAGACAGGTAAAGTGGTCCATATGGTTTACAGACTTAGTTTCCCAGGTAAACCGGTCCATGGTGATGAAAGAGTTAAAACTCAAGATGATCAAGTTGTTTCTTATTAATTATTATTTAAATCTTTCATGTCAAGTGTGAATTTCATTGTCTCTTTTATGCACCTTTATGGAGTGTTCCAAGCTCAACTCAGATCTTGGTCTGCTTGTAATATCTGTGAAACAAATGGAACATCATTACATGTTTCATCCATCTCAAAAGCAGTGTTAGTGACATTTTATTTTTGTAGACAGTAGACCATATAGTATACTCTCTTTTCAGTTGAGTTAAACTGCCTACAACAAAGATCCCCTGATCTGTAGTAGCATAATGTGCCTGCAGGCCAGGGTATATGTTGTTTGTTCTACTGATTATTCCTAACAAACGGCACAGACCTAGATCTGCTGGTACATTATTCATTGGCAGATCTGGATTGGTGCATTTTGCAGTTGGACACGACTTATAATTGAGTATATATTTAGTCTAGTTATACTAATAAGATGGTGTCTGATTTTATAAGTTTATTCCTGCACTATAATTCTGGAATCGGTCATAATATGTCTTTGTATGTAATTAATCCAATATCAAGATAATAAGACTGTTTGGGACATGATTAATTAAGTGATTTTATTGATACATATTATTTTAACCAGAAAAGGTGGTACACGTGCTCTCTTAGCAGTTTATATAGAGAACGTGAACACCCTCAAATGATGTATTTATAGACTTTATGTTTCAGTGAAGAAACAAATAATACAAATTAAATAAAAAAACTTAATTTTAATAATGATGTTAAAGTCCTCCAGATTTTTTTTGCTCTGCCTATCTTTAAGTCTGTCTAGCTATCACACCAGTATAGTTGGTCTACATTCCCTTCCCATATGAGAAATAAAAATCATGGGTCACAAGTTGAAGAACTGTTACCTGTGTTATCATGCTCAGAAAGAGAAACAATTCATTCAAGAGTTGTTTCCCTTGGCTCTAAGACTTGTTTTTTTGCATGTTTTTTTTCTTCTTGGTTCTCCTGGTTGAGGTTTGAAAGACTGTTTCTTGCAAACAAGGTGTGATCTACATATGGCCATTAGATTAACACCCACACCCACCATCTCTGCAATGATTTATTACCCTTATGATCTATCCAAGCTTGGGAAATAAATTGATTGCTTTTATATTGATTGATGTGCTTGTGTGGGCTTCAGACAGTGCTTGTGCTACCAGTAATTTTGTTGCCCATTGGTAATATGGATTTGTTAGTATAATGAAATTAACCATCAGATTTAAATTGGCATGTGACAATCACATGTATTAGATAATTATCATAGTACTTGTTGTCATCATGAGTGCTTCACAGCATTAATAATGCCAGTCATAATGTATCATCAATATTTATTTGGCAGGATTTAATCAAATTCCAAATATTTTGGTTTGATGATTAGTTCATTTGCAGTACACGTAGTGTTGTATGTGACACTTTTGATAAATATAGGTTTAACAAAAAAATTAGAGCCTTTATTATTCAATGTTTTCATCTGTAAAAGTACGACATTATCCTAATTTATACATGTTTGCATTAAGGCAGAATATATAATGTTATGATGTTATTCTATTCCTTTTTTTTTTCTGCACACAAACTCGTGTTCTCCACTATGTACGATTACAAACTCTGTAAATAGTTTGCATTGAAATAAGGAAGCAGTGCTTTGATTTGGGACAAAAGGTAAAACGTCATGGTATTTGTTGTAGTGTTTAACACCATTTTTCAGCACCCGATAGGCTATACATGGCAGCCAGTAACTGACATTAAGAAAACAAAATGATTACATATAATATCAGTCATTCTGCATCACAAATCTGGATGAAACCTGGGGTAAGGACTTTGTTGTTAACAGGTCAAAGGCCAATGTCATTAACTGAAAGAAGAAAATTGGTTTCCACACAATGACTTTAGTTCATTATCACAGATCTGGACCTTAGCTTCTCGTGGGTTGGTGGTTCTTTCCGGGGTTTGTCCGGTTTCTTCCTCCACCATTAATACTGGCTGCCATGTATAGCCTATATTGTGCTGAAAAATGGCATTAAACCATAAAAACAAACAAAAACAGATCTGGACCAAATTTGGTGGATGGAATCAAAAATGCAAAATCACTAGCTAGAATGATTTCTGCTCCAAAAAATAAATTATCTCGTTTGTGCTATTTATTTATTTATCTTGTCCAAAGTTTATGTAAGGCTTATGCTTTTGATAAGTAACAAGCTTATTGATTTGGGAGTCAAAAGGTCAATGTTACTGTCAGCAATGCCTGCTAGATGTGTTCATTAGCCCATGGGCCAGTTAAGGTTAAAAAATGGGCCTACTTTCATTTGAGGTTTTTTTGCATTTGGTTGTTTTGGTGCTGTTTTTATTCTTTAAGAAGAGTACTTGTTGGACTATCTAGTACATACATAATTAAATATAATAACTGAATACTTAACTCATTAGTCCACTCATTGCCATAAATTAAACAGAGTAACCTACTGATTTCAAATTACTGATCACTCAGGGGATGTGAAACTACTAAATTCCCTTAAGCTTTCTTCACTGAATGCCGACTACTGAACATACACAGCACTATTTCTAGAAAGCTGGGATGTTTTATTCATATTGCAGCAAAGCAGTACCTGCCAATGAATAGTGGTGTATATAGATTTAAGTTCTTTTTTTTTCAATAGAGCATATATAAAGAAGTAAAAATGAAGTTTTATTTAATATTTAGTATGTATAATTGATTAAATATTTCCTTTTTAATATGTTCAATTGATTACATGTTATAAATTTTCAATGAAGATCAAGTTTATTATTACAACTTTTAAAATATGTTGAGCAGCATCAAAATGGTGAATCCAAATGTTTCACACATTTAATGATCCATTTCAGAATTAATATTGAAAAGCTTTTTTTTTTTTTTACGAATATACAGAGTTCTAAGATTATAGATGAGGAATATTTAAATCATATTTTATTATTTTGATAAATGAACAATTCAAAAGAAGCACAGTATAGTAATGGTTTTAATTGCACAATATTTTTGTCAGTTTTCTACAAAGAATATTTTTTTAAATAAAACTTCAGTTCCGTTGCTATTAGTTTTCATTATATATACAGTAATAGAGAAATGTTGTGGTTTTCTTTTTAATCACAAATGTACATATTTATGGGGATATATGTTTTTAACAGTTTTATCATGTTAATATGGCAATCAAATTTTATGAAAAAAAACATCGGCCATGTATAGGTTACTGTAGAGAAGTAGAAATATCCAAAAGCATTAGGTTGAATCCATCCATCCAACCAGTTACTGAGAATGTATTCTTTACAGCAGAGGAATTTATCAAATACAAAAATATTTGTCAATCCAGGTCATATATAATCTGCATGTATATATATATATATTGTATGCAGATGGTTAATCCATTGTGTTCCTTTTTTTTTTTTTGTTTCACCTCCAAAATAAGAGTAACAAGTGCCTTAATTAAATTTAAAATTTGTAATTTTTGTAAGCTGTCGTGAAAGTGTGCAGACATGAGATTCTGTTTCTTCATGCTGACGGATTTTCTAATATACTTCTTTTAACATGTTTTCAAAAGAACAACATTAGATGTTAGTATCATAATGCATCTTAAATGTTTCTTTGATATTATTGCTCCTGAAATTAGAGTTTTCATTAGGAAGAATAAATTCTTTCCATTTGACGCATTTTATGTATACCTCTGCCAGTACTCTATGCATCCCATCTTTGTATTTTTCTCCCAGTCTTGATTAATGCCAGTAATACAGAACCTACTACTGTTGCATTTCTTTCATCTTCCAGGACTCCTGGTCCACAGTCCAAGCTAATTTTCCCCTCCTCCAGTTAGTGTTGGAAGCCCAGAATTGAAAAAACATGATAACCAATTTGACTCCTTAGTTATAGCTAACATATGGAAGGAATACTTTCCTTTGCTTTCCATGGACTAGTGAATTGTACATTTGTGCTGTATCACTCATCAAAATTCATGTTAATTGCTGTCATTCAACATCATGTATGCCCTTCACATGCCTTTTTGTGTTGACTGAATGTTACTTTCTTCAATCCTTGCCTTATTTGAGTATTTTTTGTTTGCCTTTTTGTTAATTTTTAAGCATTTTTACACATTGCTTAGCAACTGGAATTTTCAGTAAATTGCACACCCCTTCATGGTTCCAGAGCTAAGTACTGTCTGTGGTGTCTCTTTGAGAGAATTTTTATTTTGTGTCTTTGGTTTTGTTTTCACATTTGGAGCTTATTATGTTGAGGAGTGTGTGTAATAGTGTTCACAGCAAGTTAGTATGGAATCTTCACCCCATCTGCCTGTCATGCACTGGCTTTGCCTCTCTTCCCCCTTGTTATTAATGGACAATCCCCATTTTTCCAAGGAGGTATTTGAATTTCCTCTAGTGTTGGGAAAGAAAACTGATATTTTGGGGTAGGAACCTATCACAACTGCTCCATGGTTCAAAGATCACCAAAAGTCGAAGGATACCTGATGCTCATCATGATGCACATTCAATGTCACTGAGGGATCAATCCTTTGTCCCCCCCCCCCCCCAAATGAGGGAAAATACTCGAAAGTGAGTTACCTTTTCAGGTTAGAGACAAATTGTACCCTCTTCACCATCCAACCCCAATCAGCAATTTAAGGATGATGGCAACCCCATTTTGAGTTCTGGCTCTGCTCTGGTTATTTAGCGTCGACTAAAACTAGGCATCCCAGAAAAGGTATACAAAGAAAGGCGAAATGGGTACATCAGGCCTATTCAACAAGAGCCTGCTATATAATGAAACTCTGATTTTTTACTCTTATTTATTAGTTTAATAGAGTCTATATCTAATGTCATAGTCATGGGGCATCAATTCCATAACCCAACAATCCCAGACAATTAATTATCATCTTCCATTGATTTATTAGATTTTTTTTGCAAGGATCTCAACTTGAAACTAAAACATGATAAAGAAGTTTTTGTAGATATGATCAAAAAGAACTCTAACATCCATTGATACAATGACAGTCTTGAAAACCCTGGTGATTCCAAACTTAAACCATTGGTTCATCTCCTTACAAACCCTCTGCAAATTTTATTAGCAAATAAATATTGTCAACCTTTATATGGAAGTCAAAGGGAGATATAATTAATAGGGAGATTGTATTCCAGAACATCTACAAAGGAGAGTTCACAATTATAGGTATTAAAACAATTATTTTAACTCTAAAAATAAGTTGGATTTATAGACTTATGACAACAAAAAAGAAATTTGTTACTTGTTTTAATATGCCATATTACTTGGAGATAAATGTTCAGATAGACTATCAAGTCATCTTGCCTTCCAAATTCTGATTATTTAATCAAGATCAGTATGTAGAAAACTAGTCCTAAAACTGACAGTTGTTGTTGTTGTAGTCAGAAGCAGAGTGTTAACTTTGCAAGTGATTATCTTTGTAAAGTATTCCAGGTAACATATTACTTGGAGATAAATGTTCAGATAGCCTATCACAGTAGACAAAAAATATGTTTTGGCATGATGTTTTAATGGCTGGGAAACTTGTAATACAAATAAATATAACCATGAACTTGTGGATAAACACGCTGATAAGAGTAAACATAATACCTATCATATGCGAGAAATGGATAAACATATTATTTCTATTACATGTGCTGATATGCTCACTTACCAGGAAAATTTTCTTGAAATTAAAAGCTTTAGAGAAAAATACATCAACAAAAGTCATCTTGCCTTCCAAATTCTGATTATTTAATCAAGATCAGTATGTAGAAAACTAGTCCTAAAACTGACAGTTGTTGTTGTTGTAGGGTTTAACGCCAGTTTTCAGCACACGATAGGCTATACCTGGCAGCCAGTATTAATGGTCGAGGAATAACCCGTGAAAACCCTTCAGAAAGAACCACCGACCCATGAGAAGCATGAATGCCAGACCTTTCATGCCATACCAGTTAAGAATTATTCAGTACAGTGATAACAGCTGAAGAGATATTTACAAATTACTTTTTAAGTCTGAATGTTTCGCCTGCTGGTGAATAAAGATGGAAGCAGAGTGTTAACTTTGCAAGTGATTATCTTTGTAAAGTATTCCAGGTAACAAAAAAAAATCAAAATTACAATGGTTTCAATATTGTGTTTTTCATAGAATTTTTCTGATAACAGTTACTTGTATAAAATAATGCTAATGATACTGGTACATTTTGTAATGGCTCACCAGAAAGAACAGTGCATTTGTGTTGGAAATGTAGTGTGATCAATAGATTACAGAGTGATGTATCTCGGTGAGTTTGAGATGGACTAAAATTACTATTACCTACTTACTCTATATGTCAAAATGGTTTTCTTCCGAGAAATAGCTGTACAGCATTTCAATTACAAACCATTATATTTTATTCTTTTACTTACCAAATTCTACATATTCACATGAAACCTACATAAAATGGATTCAAGAGCTTAATTAAGAGAATATTGTTATATATTTGAAAAGTACATTGCAGTCAAAGTAGACAGAAAATTAGTTTATAAAATTTAGGAACAGTGGTTACCAATTCTTCTTTCCAAGGACATTAAAATTTTGTATTATTCTTAATATACAAATCTGTAGACAAAAACATAACCATTGACTCTCTCTCTCTCTCTCTCTCTCTCTCTCTCTCTCTCTCTCTCTCACACACACACACACACACACACACACACACACACACACCACACATCTTCATTTTCGCAACACTGAATTAGATAAATATTTAGAATCTATGTTAATGATTTGTATATGTAATACTTTAATGTTGTGATAGCAAATGGTCTGATTCCTTTACCAATCTGTTCTGGAAATAAATAAAAATGTTTTGGAAACTAAATTTGAGATATTGTAATCGATCTTTGTACCCTTGGCAACCAAGCTGGATAGGAGTTATACATGTTAATAAGAATTTACTGTTTGGAATATTCGTTCATGTTACCATGGAAACAGTGTGAAGCCAAAGTAATGAAAAGATAGACAGGTCAATAATTATTTAACAATTTAAATAGCAGGAAAATGGTGATTCTTGACTGCTTGCGCAATATATGTGTAAAGTTTCAAAAGATTAATTTACGTTCCCTTTTCATAAATCTGCATCAAAATAAATATTGTAGCGCTTGTGAAATTTAATGTAGGTAGCAATTAACAGGAATTGAAATTTTGAGACCTTGTTTCCCATATTGTTCTTACTGGGCTAGTAAGTCAGAATCGGAATTGTCACTCCATAATGTGAGAAGTACATTTTGTTGGAAACTTTTGTTTTATTCACTAATGTGAGAAGATTTTTGTGAAGAAAAAATAGTATGTGCACAAAACTTATCTACATTGAGGACTATTAAGCATGGCATGCATGTATAATGTGCTATTCATCACATTCCTGTTTAAACCAACAATTTCTTATGCATAGCAATGTTTAATATCAGGGAATATATTGAAATAGGCTCGCTATTTGGAATTATACAAAGCTGTCGTCAGCCAAAATGGGTTATAGCTATAAAACAGCTAGGCCATACCAGTTTTCTTCCAAAATTTGAAAAACTTTAACAATAAAAACAAATTAATAAAGTAAAAATTTGTGTTACCTTTCATTGAATTTAAACATGAACTAACATAATGCACAAACAAAAGAAAATTAAGCAGAAGTGATCTCCAGTCAGTTGGGATTTATGTAATAAACATTTTAAAAATTCCTGAAAATAAATGATCTGAATGTTCATATTTTTCATTTACTAATCATATTTTATGTCGTTCTTAGTTAATAATGATAAACTTGATCAAGCAAATTCATTTCTCAAAGGCCAGTCTGGTCAGGTTTTTCTGGGTCATGGGCAGGGCTTCTACAGTAAATAAACTTTCCGGGTTCTTCCTCCGCCATTAGTAAGGCCGCCATGTATAGCCTATTTTGTGCTGAAAAATGGCGTTAAACCATTAAAAAAACCACAAAAAAAATAGGTGACAAACAGGAAGCCTGAATGTTCCTCAAGCTTGCAGTGAACCTGTAAATCACATGATGTCTTGTACCTTTGCAAGTATTTGTTAGAGATGCATTGGTATAGACACATTAAATGTTGAAATGACATACATTACTTTGCATTCATGGTTAAATATTTGCAAGAGCATCACATAATTTTCTCTGAATGGCTATGAATTAGACTTGTATTTTATTCAAGTTTGCACTCTTAAAACTGTTTACCTTAATTTGCATTCTACCATGACCACTAGTGAGATTGAGTCAAAAAGAGCTACATGTAAATTTTTCTCTTGATCATCCGAAAATGAACAGATTACAGACATCTGCTTCTGATTTAATATCCGGTAGTTGAAGTGATTAATAGCATATTGCAGTGCAGCTGCACCTGTGGTAG
Source organism: Unio delphinus (assembly GCA_029339505.1). Lineage (NCBI taxonomy): Eukaryota > Metazoa > Mollusca > Bivalvia > Unionida > Unionidae > Unio > Unio delphinus. The sequence goes on along the minus strand of JAQISU010000433.1, from coordinate 6,790,460 downwards.
CTGCAGATTTGTATTTAGTCCATTATTCTCAAGTCAAGAATACTGGAGATTGGTTTCTCAGCAATAAATTCAGACAATACTGCTGAAGGAAGTAAAATATGCAGTTTTTAATTACTTGAAACATGTGACCGGATTTAGCACTGGTCACCCAATATTTTTATTTATTTTTTTTTACAACAGGGTTTTTATCTTTAATTGAGGAGAGTCCATATAGGTTTCTTTTTTAAAAATGATAGTCCCGCAATAAAACCTTTTTGGGACTTCCCAGTTTCTGTCTTTCCTGCCACTGATGTAGAATTTGAATCATAAGTGCTACATTGTCAGTGAATTTTTTCATCTTTCCCACGTTCCATTGATATTAAAGACTTCAAGGGGGGGGGGGAATATTTTAAATCATTACAGGTTAGGAAATACTGCAAATTTGTTTGTGTTCATGAGCGTCAGTTTTCATAAATTTGCAAAAGATTACATTTTTGTGGATACTTAGAGATAGGAAGGACTTCTCTGGCTTCCACAAAAGTCATTGTTTGTTGGGTCTTCAAATTTGTGGTTTGAATCAACCCCCAAAATCCATGAAAAAATATCTGTTTATCAAAAATAGTTCACAAGAGGTTAAATAGAAAGAAAACTTGTTTAGATTTTGTCAATTAATTTTGTAAACTCTGTAAGTTAAAAATCATCTGCTCCACTTCAGTTTACTCCAAATTCCTGGAATTAGGCACTAAATATAGCGACAAGTTTGACTGTCCAAAATTAATTACTGTATTACCTCCCTGTGACATAGTCTCTGTTTGGTGTTGGCTGTCATGCTATTCTAGAAGTTAGAACATGGCAAAAAATAATATATTACAGTAGAAATGTATTGATGTAATGTCATATGAAGTGAAAGTTATGGTTTTGAAGTCGGTGCATGTGAAATAGGTGCAGTTGTTTTCTTTTTTAAAAATTTCTTGAGAAAGCAAAAATGCTGTCCAAATGTGAACCTTTATTAAGAGTTGTGCAGGTCCCATACCTTGCCATATCATCAGGTGTCACATGAGAAACAAGATTTTCTACTCTCAATACATTTGAGACAGTTGTGTTATAAGATCATAGTTTCCATTAAAATCTTGCATAAACAGTAAACAGTCAGATATCACATAGCTTCCTGCATAATGTTTATCTGGGACTAGCATCATATATACTCGTTGAGTCATATCACCTCTCCACAGTTTATATAGTTAATTATCACAGAGGGATTGAAAAGTAAAGGTAGTCAGATATAAAACACCACCATTGCACAGATTATGAAATTGTTAATAGCCAGGGTTATTTGTGTTGCTGGTCCATTGAGTATTAGTTCTTTTGAGTTTTATGGGCAGTTTTAACACATTATTGGCTCTCATATTGAGGCTGGCCTGGGTGGATATGAAAAGCACAACCATTGGATTATTAGTTTGGCTGTCAGAGTGCCTTGCCCAAGGACACACACTGGTCTGATGTAGGATTCAAATGTGCACCCTTTCCATCTTGAGGTAGGGATTCTAACCACTGATCCACAGTGGCTTTGTTTCAAAATTTCATAAATCATGGATGTGTGTTGAAGAAGAAATAGCTATTGCACTTTGTTTCCACAATGAGACAGCTGAAGTCATCTTTGTTAAAAATTATTGTCTAGTTTGTGTGTAAAGCTTTCAAGCCCCTCATCCCTTTTTAGTGTTGACCACTGCTGTCATATTTCAACTGCCTCTTTCTGCAAGTTCTGGGCCCAGAGTGGCCAAGTAGTCTAAAGTGCTCACTTTTACGGATCACTGCTGTTTCACCTCTGCATAAGTTCAAGTCTTGAGTTAGGCCAATGTGGGTTCATAAGAAAGCTTGCCAGTAGCTTCTCATGGGTCAGTGGCTCTTTCTGGCATTTTCCTGGGTTCTTCCTCCACCATTTGTACTGGCCACCATGTATAGCCTATCTTGTGCGAAAAAATGGCATTAAATCCTATAACAACAAAATCAACTGCCTCCTTCAGCTTCCTTTTCTATGTGTTGTCCTCAAATGGGATAACTTTGGTCTGATTGGGAATAATGGAATGTCCCATATTGCAAACATGTTCATGCATGACATGACTTTCTTCTGACACGACCTTCATCAGTGACTGATGTTGATCACATTACTCATAATGGTCACATATAATGAAGAGACTAGTGTAGATGGGTGGTACTTCAAATGTAGTGATTGTGAAGATAACTGCATCCGGGAAACAGGCAGTGTTCGAAACAAGGACTAACACATTAACCCTATTGCCGAGTTTACAGGGCATGAGGTAGCAGCCTACTTCCAAGGTCTGTAGCAACAAGGTCATGCATGATACACTAAAGTGGGTGGTATTATAGAAAGGTAGATTTAGCTCTACAATGATAGCAAATAATCTGGACAATTTAGTTGCACTACAAGTGAAAAACCTATGTTTTGGACCAGTTTTTTTTTTTTTTTTCACCCAAAATTCGCCCATGGTCAGAGTCTGATCTTGTGTCCAGATTTTAGACTTTATGGCCTCAGATCTATGGCAGACCGGTCTAAAGCGCACACAGACAGGTGAACCTGTGCAAAAAGTAGGATAAGGTGGACATTTTGAATAAAGAGTCCTCTCCATACGAAAATTATGGGTCCGTTAAGAAAAAGAAGAAAAAAAACTCAACTTTTCAGCTTCTGTTCATGCGCTAGCAAACTAACCAATGGAAAACACTTTTTAGCACAACTATGCATTGGTCTAATGGAATATTGCTTGGAAGTCGATGTATTAGGATGAATTTAGAAATAGTCCCCAAAATGTGTTTCCTTCTGGCATTTCATGCGAAAACAACAAAATCATCTAGTCATTAATGTGTTAAAGTGAAGGACCATGACCAATTATGAGACAGATTATCTAGTTCTGCCTCATGCATTACCTACTTTTTACATAAAACACAAATGTGCAAAACACTCATCCCCCCCCCCCTTCCCAAACCACTTATGAGAATTCACTGTATGTGAGTATATGCAGGTCTGGGTCATAGCTTTGTAACAATGCATTGCCATCCAGACAAAGCATTATAGACGTTACCAATTGTATTTCAACGTCATTCCAATAGGTTCTTTTTAAAAATAAAATTATATTTATTTCATGTTGATTTTATCAAATGCTTTTACTACCTTATTACTATCAGAACCTCCCAATCAAAACCATTGATGACAATTAAAAAAAACTGAGTTAAGAAGAAGGAGAAAAAAAAGGGGGGGGGGGAAGAAAAAAAAGGGGGATGGGGGCATATTTGTGTGGATAATTGTGCTGTTCAGATGTGTATATGAAATGAAACTGAATAGATGGTGCACGTCTTTTCTTTCTTTTTTTGAGACAGGAAGATGTTTTACATCACAAGCTTTAGCATTGATCTCTATATGAAGGAAACTAGCAAGTTTTTTTTTTTGTTTGTTTGTTTGGAAGAGAAAACGGGAACCATTCATTGCCAGATTGAGGTTTCAGACCTGAAACACAGGAAGTGCATATACAGTGTATTGACCACTCCACTATCAGATACCAATAAAATAAACAACTGGCCTGACATTCTAAGAATAAATACATCGGAATCCATTCATAATTAATGTTTATCTTTTTAATCTCTTAATTCAGAACACGTTTAAAAGTTACCATGTTGTTTTCTTAAAAACACATTCCAACATTGTTTATTTGATGATACTCGCATTAAATGTTCCCCTCTGGCCCGTAATGACCTCCATTATTATGCTTTGTCCGTTATTTCCTATGCAGATTTTTCTGGTTGCTTCAGCCCCAGCTGCTGCTGGTTCTGTTAGCAATGACGCTGGGGATAATGTCACAGAATAATGTAATGCCAAATTTACCGCATTTGAATTTCTTGCGGCAGTGTAATGACTCAGAACTATTGGAAAATTGTAACAATTAATTTAAAAGAAGACCTCATGCAAGCTTACAGAAAATATATTACCGACGAATGTAGAGATTCTCTTGTTAGGCACGGACGGGCCAGATCAAATTAGACAGTCTATTTCCGACTGAAATTTAAGCAAGGGATGTGGGCAGAAGAGGGAAACAATACCTGTATGTAGACGTCTCCCTTGTGCGATTATTATTAGATATTATACCAAGCACAAGTCACAAGAGCCATTAACGGTCACCTGTTTTAAAGATGATTTATAATCATTGGAAACTTGCACCGGTATATACCTGATAATTCAACATTGGAATAACAACGGGCTATAGTGCTATGCTACTTCTAGACAAATAATTCAAGTAGACAGTGTCGACACTAATCTGTGATTGAGAACTGGTGTATTGACCTATCGGTAATCTCCAGAGCCGACGTAAAAAAATATATAGATGTTATTAGACTTGGAGTTATTCACTGTAGGCTGCAGTGTTCACGGTGCATAAAGCTGGTGTTTCATTTAAAATTTCATTTGCCATATGCAACAGTAACAGCTGTTTATATGGACCTCGGTTTTGAATTGTTAAGCATTGAGCACATAATTTCAAAGGATTTTTTTTTTTTTTTTAAAATAAGGCTGCTCGGGACTTCAGAAGGATAGGCTGGAATAAATAATATTGTCAAGTCAACATGTTGAACCTTTTTCTTTGTAAGTATTGATCTTGCATTTTGTTTTGTTCTGTTTACTATTCTGCAACATTACTCGCCATTCCTGTTATAGTTCTAGACCATAGTGTTGCATTTTTTGTTGTTTGTATGGCAGTGAAGCAGTTAATTAGTTTCTTCGGATGTTTCCCCACAACATTTTAGAGATGTATGCCAAATGTGTATAATGGGGGGTGGGAAGCGTCAGAGGAAGTCCAGACAGGGCATCGGTTATCACGTAATCTGGTAAATTTATTAACGTCTGGCAACAGTGTTTGAAATGGAAAATTATATTTTACTTCTTCGAAATCGGTTACTGTAAATTACAATGTATTACGTAGGGTAAGGACATGCAGACAAACCATTGATAAAGACCACTTGTGTATTGTATCTGTGCAATATTTAGAGTACCATTCTCGTGGCAGTAAGATGCAGCAACATATTGTACGAGATTTGGTGTTTAGATCTACTAAAGTATGTAATTGTCTGATTAAGTACCCCGTCCTGATGCTGATAAATGGTTTTAAAGATTTGTTTTATATTCATTAAATCGTGCTGAAACACATCGATGTATATTTTAGACACCAGTATTTCTCGCAGCTCTAGAGTTGAAGTCCGTTAAAGCACAGGAGCCTGACGGTAAAATGGTCATTTGGGGCAATAAGTTTCTAGTATTTTCTGGTCACATCCTATATTAAAATTTAAATCTGCATTGAAAAACACAACCCTAGTTCCTGTGGCCATTTTTAAATTCGTGGCAACAAGCCATTGTTGCATCAAATACAGCAACTAAACCAATGCAACTTCCAACCTTTTACTTTTTTGAAAAGTTTCCATTTATGCAAGCCAAGGATGCTGAAGTCGCATGACCAAACCAAAAGAAACTTTCCGATGAGCAAATGAGCAGACATACCATCTGATTATTTGCTGTATCTGATAGAACAAAAATATATAGCTGAGTTTATGCTATTCGATGTGGTTTATAAGTTGTCAAGTATATAGGTTTGATCCAGAAACATTTTTTTACATACCACCCAAAAGGCCCTAAAATGAACCATAACACGACTCACACGAGCCAATGAAAAATCATATTAAGTTCATAAAATATACACTGACTTGTCTGCCTGCAACAAACTGCATTATTGAATGATTCTTATTACAGAAGAATATCATTATCAGATTGTTTCAGCACTATAAACAGTTGAAGGGAAGAAAAGTTCATCGCTTGAATTCTATGGGGTGAAAAAAACACCAGCAGTCTAGCAGATATTTGATTTACCTGTTTTCCTATGCCATCCATGTGTGATTGTGTAAAACGCAATCAAAATGTTGTTTGGGTTCAAAATGTACATGTTTTAACAAGGTGCAGATTGAGTGTAGTATGCACACAATGACTGCAATGTAGGTTAATATGCTCCACAACTAGCTTGACTAAAACATGCATCTTTGTCTGATTCAAAACCACAAGGGAAGTTTTTTTAAAAAAACCAAATTCTGTGAGAAAGTAGATGTGGAGAAAGACAGATCATTCAAAATACAAATTGTGGTTTAGAAACATCTGTGGGTTTTTTAAAAAATGTGTAAAAAAAAATTAGATGGCATATTCATTTTAACAAATCTTGGTGGTTCTGTGACTTTTTATACTTACAGAACAAACATTGGTGGCATTTGTGCTGTTGGTCCACAGTATGTCTTTAAAGAATCCACAGATATTAAAAAAATCAACAATTACTTACTCTAAAACACATTTTGTCACATGTCTCATTCTGTCCCAGCATTAAATTTTCTCATTGCTGTCATCCATAAACACTGACAGCTATTAATGTGTATAAACTTGTGACCCAAAGAGTGTTAGAAATTTTACTAGATGCAGTAAATATATTTGTTTCCCTGTGTGTTATCTTTTTAGACCCTTGAAACAGTAGTACGTAATTGCAGCTATTATGTACTTAATTTCCACTTGTAGTTTTAGAGCTTCAGTTCAAGAGCCAGCAATGCAATAATCATGGTTGTGACTTTCCATCCATGGTTATTTAGTTTTTTCGTTTTGTTTTTATTAAATCAAGGACAGTAAAATCAAATATTCAGGCTGTGTCGTCTACTGCATAGTCACACCTTTCTATATATTATTGTCAGCAGGGGCACCTGCAGAATTATTTTGGTGGTGGGAGTGCAAACAAGTATTGGTCAGTAATCAAGTTTTACAAATGTAGAGCAAAACATGTTTAGAGGTGATTTCCCCCCCCCCCCTCCTTATCCCTCTGTGTTGGATGCACATGACTATCAGGTGCCTTTGTATAGTGAAGCAACCAGTATGAGCAAATGTATTTTATTTAGGTGTTTGTTAAGGCAAGATTCACTGTATTATTCAGTTATTAATAAATTTGTGCATGGTCAATTAAATACAAGTCTAATTTAAATTTACTTGAAGGCCTTAAATAATTGGTTGATGCGTACAATAAACTTGTCACTAGCAAATACATAGGAACTTGCTCATTTTTGTCCATTAGGAACAGGTGATTTGATTCTATCAAGCCTTCCTTCACAGACTTCAATATTGTAGCCATCTATGTTGATAACAATAATGATATTTGCTATATTGTTGCATTATCTTGGGCTTGTACTTTTTATTTTGAACTACTTCAGAAGAATATACAATATGTAATAGTAATAAATAGTACATGCTGTGAAAATATATGGACTATTGTCTACTTATAGTCAGATCAAGTGTCCATTCATACTGATTTTTTTATATTGTTCATTATATTTATTTACATACCACTGTGCAGAATATAGGTCATGAAAATGATGTTTTGTGATGTTTCTAAAGTAAATACTATTCTTATATTTTTTTTTATAAAAAAAAAAAAAAACATTCCCCAGATTCCTCAAAATTAATCTCTTTACATCTTTGGCACTGATTAGGAAGTCATACCATTGTTAAATCCCCATGGTACTGATTAAGAAGTTGAAATCATACCATTGTAAATCACAGTGGTACTGATTAAGAAGTTGAAATGCTGCCATGTTTAATCCCAGTGGTGTAAATTAGAAAGCTGAAATCATGCCTTTGTAAATGCTGATGGTACTGATTAGGAAGCTGAAATCATACCTTGATGAATCCCCATGATACTGATTAGGAAGTTGAAACCATGCCATTGCAAATTCCCATGGTACTGATTAAGAAGTTGAAACCATGCCATTGCAAATTCCCATGGTGCTATGTGAAGGGGCAAATTTCTGGCGATCCATCAAGAATACATTAGTTGAGACCAGAGAACCATTAATTAGATTTATGTAGACGAGCGCGTATCATATCGCCATACTGCTGTGTATGGTAATGTTCCTTTATAGTGAGAAGTTTAGTTCTAATTAGACCTTTGTTTATACAGTGGCCAGAATGGACTGATTCTGATTGGTTACGTTTAAATAAGGGGCGTGATCTCATCAGAATTATAATCATTCTGAGCTTTTCCTGCAAGAGGATAAGAGAGAGAGAGAGAGAGAGAGAGAAAACCACTACAGACTCTGAGTGGAATTTGAAAACTATTCATTCAGAAAAAAGCGGGTCCAGGCAAGCCACCAAAACTGTTTGGATTGACGAGTACACAAAGGGAGGAAATAGCTTTTAGGACATGTGATGTGACATTAACCTGAGAGATATGCTGAGGAAAAAATAGAGGGAAGTGCAGTGAGACATATAATCATGTGACCATATTCTGCCTCATACTAATTTCTAACATATTCAGAGTGTATCCTGAGATGGATGGTAGAAATTATCATCCCTGAGATCCAAAGTTCTGAACAGCAACAGGAAGCGAAAAACTGAGGACTAGCAGGTTATGAAATAATACAAGGCGTTGACTTTGATTGTTTCACTCGATCCTATGATGAACTAAAGCTATCAGTAACAGATCGGCTGGTTTATTTAAATCTATTTGCGTTTTTTTGTAATTTGGTGAAAGTTTTATTTCTAAAAGAGTATATTCCTAATGTAAGGAATTTTCACAGTTGTTTATGTAATTGATTAAATTGTTTGTTTATCTTTACGGGGGCTCATGTTTGCTGCTATATCTGCTCAGATCTCTATATACATTTCCATCTATAAGTTTTGCCACTTATATGTACTCAAACCGGGCAAATTATATCGAGGGCGTTCATATCCTAGATACTGAGTGCCAACGGGGTGGGGAAATTTAATGGTATTTACACATTCTCCAAACCACATCACGTGGCATGCTGATTACAAAACTGAAATCATACCTTGGTAAATCTCCATGGTACTGATAAGGAAGTTGAAACCATGCCATTGCAAATTCCCATGGTACTGATTAAGAAGTTGAAACCATGCCATTGCAAATTCCCATGGTACTGATTAAGAAGTTGAAACCATGCGATTGCAAATTCCCATGGTACTGATTAAGAAGTTGAAACCATGCCATTGAAAATTCCTATGGTGATTAGGAAGTTGAAACCATGACTTGGTAAATCCCCATGGTACTGATTAACATGCCATTGTAAAACCCCATGGATGGAGAAATAGGAAATCAAACTACTCCATTTTTATCAACCTCCAAACTCGCTCAAGTCTTGAGGGTTAGGGACTGGTCATTTGAAAAGGGAAGGGGAAGATGAAAAATGTCTGGCACCCAAATTGCAAAAACTGTTCTTCTCAGATTGATGGAATATTAATCAGAGGAGATAATTCATAAGATAAAGAACTAATTATATCCATTCTCAGCTGAATAAAATTATATTTAAGGGGAAAAAACACACCTGGTTTGAATGAGCAATCATAGGTGCCCACACACCCACCCAGAAAATTAAATGTCCTTCTTCAGCAAGCTTGACAGATGTTGTCACAGAAAGCAATCTTAGATTGAAAACTTTTAACTACGACAGAACCTTGCAATCAACATCATTTAAGAGAGATAACTCTGCCAAAACTAGACATGTTAAGAGTTATCCTGTTACAAGAGGTACTTTCACTGATGCGTATCACATTATTTTTTTTTTAAATCATGAAAATACAACTTTAGACATATGAATATAGATTAATTTAATCATGCATACAGCCAAGTGATTTGGCATTTTGTTTAAATCTGACAGAAACTATAAGCCTTACATAATGTACCACATCACAGCCAGCTTTATTGTTTATATCTGAAATCAATATTACCTACACTTTTAGTGCCACCCACTCACATCCAGGCTTGCATAGCATTATACCAGATAGAACTCTAAGCCCAGCAAATCAAAAGTATTACAGAATATGAAGGCCTGATACAAATTCAAGTACTGTATATTTAAGTTAATATCAATCAATGACTAGCTTCATGGAGGCTTTGGGCTAAGCATGAGATATACATACTGGTAGCAAGTAATCTGCCAAAATTATGTTGAACAAGATCATTTAAAAATAATGCAGTTATCATTAGGTATTGATGAGAAATAGTGGTGTGAATTTAGTAGAGTAATTTAGACGAATTTAATGCAGATATTCATAATGTGGTGTTGTAATAGGTTCATAAAAATAATGAAATACTTGGCAAGACCCCTCAAAAGCTTGAGGGCCTCATATATTCCACCCAGTGCTTTTAAGGGTTTCTTTTGTAACAAGCTGGAGAAAACAGTAGAAGATAATATTTCATTAATAGCGTGCAGCATAATTATTTCACAGTCATTAAATATCCCAGCAGGCAATGCATTTATTAATGGATGTTTTAACAGAACCTCTGGAGATTTCATGACTTGTTTGAAATGTCAAAAGCTTTCATCCCAGCTGTGGGCAATTTTAGCAGGAATTGTGAAGAAATTGTTGTGCTTTGTAATTTATGGATGCATTTTTTAATGTATTGAACTTTTTTCTTCTTTTGTCTTTGTCAATCTTACAGAGACTGAGAGAGACAGTTGCAAACGTTTTGCATACTATATACACTTGCTTATAAGTAAAGTCCAAATGCAAACTGCAGAGACCCAGAGCTGCCATGTCAAAATGTACTGGCAGCTCTGGATATGTACAGTTTGTTAGGAATACTCAGTCGAACAAACAACATAGATCATGATCTGCATGTGCAGTATGTTACAGCAGACCAAGATCTTTGTTGTTTGCAAGTTGACTTATAAGTTAGTACATAAGGTACACTAGAAATGTGTTTGGAGTGACATATTTTTTGCATGGTGATTATAAAGTTGCCATGGCCTCTTGTTTCTTTTTTTCTTTTATGTTATTTTGTTCATATTCAATGCAGATTGTTGCACACAAGTATTTTCCGATGATAAGCTCCAACAACCCAGCCTGTGGATACGCGAGTGCCCAGGTTTACATCATCAGTAAATGTTGTCTTCAATTGAAATTTACTAATTATTTAAATGGTGGGGAATATAATCAAACATAAGACTATTGCAAAATAATTATAATACTGTACCATATATACTCGTACTTAAGTAGATTCAAACTGCAACCAACATAAATTCTGATCTGTCATTACATAATGCTCTGGCAGAGCAGGGACTTTGTTGTTTGTGATAATTCTTACTCCTAACTGCACAGATCCAGATCTGCTGCCACTGGTGCATTATGCATTAGAAGATATGGGTCTTTGGAGTTTGCAGTTGGACTTTCAGTAATATTTTAGGCCTTTATTTTCTTTATTAAGATGAAGATTATCACCTCAGACAATGAGGGGGGTAGGGGTGTCCTCGATATCCGTTGAAAAAACAAGGGAAAGTTTCAAGTAGATTTTATTGGGTTGAACGGTTCTGAATAGCAGAAAACCTAGAATCTTCACTATAAAGGTGTCTTCTCTGCGTTTTTCCTAGGTACTTTGTAAAAAGAAAATATTTTAACTACCGTACAATCTGTTTGTACCTCCATACTTGTGAATGTTGAATTTTAGTAATGTACTCTTTGTGGATCACAGGTTAGCATTAGATGTAAATTTGACCAAAACACACACACACACATACACACACACACCAGCTTAGAAACCCCAATCTTTCAAAATCATTCTAGATTAAGTATGTTTATGTGTAGTTCATAGACAACAAGTACAGTAAAAACCTGACTTGAAATATCACTGATGTGACAGTCCACCTCTTAAGAGACCAGATTCTCATTGAAAAAAATTATTATGTAGAATTTTGACATGTTTTGAGTGAATAACTAACTTAAGAGACCTTTATTTTTGGGCAGATAGGGTGGTCTTTCTGGAGAGGTTGTACTGTATTTTAAATGGGCCAATCTGCATCTGTCTGTTAATGCAATATTCCGTAAGGTCTCTCAAGGTTGAAATTGGTGTTTTTTAATGGATGCCAGTTGATTGCTGGATTGTTTTCCAAAGGTTAAAGTGGCCATATGTAACAACTCGGAAAGTCATTTTTCAGTTTTCCAGCTCCATTTATGTGGTGTGGAATTTTACCTAACATTTATTAGTTTCACACAGTGATGCATTCCATGCATGTCAGTAACTGATGCAACATGGGGAAGTGTGTTTTCTGCATGTTGTGTACATGTAGCTTAAATATACTTGGAAAAATGCTTTGTACATAATAGCGTACTTGTAGCTTATGGATACATTATTATGTGCTGTACACATTTCCCTTTATGTATTTGTGCATACTAGTGTACATCTAACATGTGGATATATTACTATGTACAGTGCACATTTACCTTTAATGTATACACAAGTTACATGTATTTGTGCATTCTGATGTATCTTCACTAGCTAAGGGTCATCCATCAACTTCGTTCCACATCAACACATGCCAGATGTAGCTAGTTATAATGGTATCTACTGCTCCACTATCTGATTGGTTGCAGGTTTAAAAAATGCACTTAAAACTCCAATCAGATTTCTTGTTTTATTGTTTATAATAATCAAAGATCAAAGGCCCAGTGACTGAAAGAAGAAATTATTTTGCACACACAAAAATTTAAGTTTTCCACTTTCTGTATCTATCCAATTTTGTATATCATTATATGGCTTGCATGCACTTAGGGTAAGGTAGATCTCTATTGATTTTGGTCTAAGAAAGGTCCAAGGGCAGGTCACTATGATTGAAGAAGAAAAGAAATGGTTTTCACACAATAATTTATGCTGTCCTCTATCTACAGATAACAAACTTTGTTCTTGGCTTGTACATGAGGTAAGGTAGAAACCTACTTATTTGTACTAACTGTAAAATGAAAAATGGGTTATGCACAATATTATTTCCATAAGACAGACCACGTATACTTCATGGATAACTTTCATTTTAGGTAAAGTAGAAATCTGTTGATTTTGGGTCAAAGGTCAATGTCATTGAAAGAGATAAAAAAAATTGTTTCCATACTGTGGGCTATCACACACAAGGTGGGTATTTAGTGTGATATCCACAATGCTCTCATTTAATTAATTTCCTGGTGTGATCGAGTTACCAGTGTTTATAGAATTTCATTTTTTAATTTTTTTTCTTCCAGCAACGATGTTCTTGAACACACTAACACCCAAGTTCTATGTGGCACTGACAGGAACGTCATCTCTCATATCGGGTCTTATTTTGGTAAGTACTTGGCAAAACATGTGAGGCAATTGGAATGCTCTTGTCTTTTTCCATCACATACTAGAGAAAACATGAAATGATGGCCATTTTGAACTGATCTCAAGTACATGGCTGTTATGTCATATCGAATTAAACTACACTACAATGACTAGATGATGTGTCAAACAGTGTAAGCTACCATAGTTTCTGACTATTAAAACCAAATTATTTCTTGAATCTTTTAAGTACAAAGTCACAGGAATAACACTAAAAATTTAAATTGGAGGCATTTGTTCCATTAATTGACGGCAGATCTGGTTCTGTGCAGTTTGCAGATGGACGCATATGTAAGTATAGATGGTAATTTCTATTCATACTGATCAGTTTCCAAATGATGAACACAGCATGGTGTATGTGATCATTAAGATAGTAAATTGATGCTGCAGGATTTTACTTAGGTAGGTAGACCATAGTATACAATCATCCCTGATGGAAGAAGCCATTAAGGAGTAATTGGTTCCTTCAGATACTTAGAAATATCCATGACCTTGAGACTTACAAAGCATTTCCATGTAAATTGCAGTTGTTAAGTGTTAGTCATTACTTGAGAGCAATACAATTGTCTGCAAGAGGCTTTACGTTAGGCCCATGCTTTCTACTCATCTCAGAATGGCATGATGATTCTATTATGATAACATCATTACTAAAGCACTTTTTACCCACTTTTTATTTAAAACTTTGCAATATTTGCAGCTTGTGCCTCCATTATATTATAAAAAAGAAAATTGCAAGTACAGTTTTAGTAATTATTGTAAGTCATTGGGAAAGACAATGATATTTGTTATCAGTGAAAAGAACTTTACAAATCTTCAATAATTTACATCCTGCTGTTAATAAGACATGTTTTCGGTCCAAAAAACATGCAGTCTCAGTAATTGTATCACATTTATAAAAGATCATTCGCAACACACACATTTTTTTGTGTATTCAATAAAAGATGATATTCTAGTCAAAATGATTGGTACAAATTTCAAGTCTCCCTGCTTGTGTATTCAGCCAATTAACTCTAATGTTTATGGTGTAGATGAGTACAGTGGAGCCTCGTTAATCCCCAAGTGAATATGTCCAGAATAACCAGGCTCCACTGTATTTGATTTGGAGGCTTGTGCTTTAGGCAGACTGGTTATACTGCCTAGTGCAAGCAAATTTATATTTTAACTTAGCAGTAAGTGGTAACAATTCATAGCTTCATAGCTTATGCAAACAGATGTCATCAGAGGAGGTGAATAATAAAACATAATGGCTGCTATTTCATGGAAAATTTCCCAGATTAATAATAACTCTTGATTGCCTAAAGGAACTTCTCATTTTTTTTTTTAAACCTGGTACACCATTGAAAGTAAATAAAATGAACATTTGGAGAAAAAAATTAAGTGGTAATAAAAGTCAACAGTGCATGCATAATGGCTTGCATTGACATAACAATTTTGTATCTGACTCACAGGATAATAACTTTGCAACAAATTAGTTGCAGTTTTCAAGATATCAGACTTTAGATAATAATGTACACAAGTCTCATTTACATATTAGATGATTGCTTTGTAAAATAGATTTATTTTGCTGTTTAATCTCTTTGCATGCAAATGAAAGACGATATCAGCAATTAGTGAGAAACTGCCCTATAATGACAAGCTTTCGTCCATCTTTTGTCAACAATTGTTTTTTTCAACTCACAAACCCACCTGATCAGTTTCATCCAGTCTTGGTACAGAGCATCCTGGCATTATTGTAAATTATAGCAATCCACCATTAATACAGCCACCATGACAAAAGATAAATTTAAACAAATTTAAACTTTTTCAAAACTTCTGGATGGAATTTGATCATTTTTTCAGAGATTTTTTTTTTAAAAATGACTAATTTTGACAGACAGAATTTCTTTTCAGATGGCCTTTTGATTTCTTTGTTGCAAAGTCATTTAAGTCTGTAAGTTTTTCTTCTTTTATTGTTGCAAACATATTTATGTTGTTATGCCTCATAGATTTGACATGTTATTTACTTTTGCAACCGTTTTATCTTGAATTCCATGCTGAGTATAAATAAAGCAGTATTTGCAGAATATATAAACATAGATCTGTATGGATTTCTAATATGCTGAGATGGTCTCACTTAATAACTTACGCTAAGAGAGAGGTACAAATATTTTAGTTCTGTCTCCTGCGATTTTCTTTTCCCTCTCGTTAACTGTGTCCTTTTGATGATTGGTTGTCACATTTATGTTACATTTTTGCCTTAACATTTTGTATACAAGTTATATTAAGGTTTGTTGCATTCAACATCAAACATCACAGCCTGTAGTAGTTTTCTAGACAAAAGTTATTTTTTAAATCTTTTTCTCTGTGACGTGATAAATCCAGTCTTATATCCATGAAATTGTCAGATGGTAGATACAAACCAAAGAGGGAAAATAGCTTCAATTTTTTTAAAAGAAATGTACATTTCCTACACAAGAAAGAATTTTATATACATAGTCAGCGGGGATGTAAATGCTTTTTTAATAAAAGTTTTTGAGTCAACCTAAATGAGTAGCACTCCTTCTTAATAATTAATTTATTAATTAATTCTTAATAATTAACTAATTTTGGATTTTTAAAAAAGTGAATACAAAAACGTATTGAGAGAAATAAGATTAGATATAATGGGGGCAAATCCTGCCACAGCACACTGCACCAGCAGAGCCCTGATTTTCTTCTATAGGAATACCTCAGGAAAAGAGACTTGGTGGAGTTTGTAGGGTTGTGAAGAGTGTCCAATACCTGTATGTGGAGCTGCAAGGGGCTGATACAAGAAAAATAGAGACACTGGTAACCGAAACTCGTTAAGTCTGATACTGAGGATGGCTATGATAACAAACATCAGCCAATACTCCATACATGCACCGTAGGAAGTGGGTATGAGGTAGAGACACAAATTGGGGGGTCAAAAGCAAAGTTGCGAATGCATGAAACTTAGCAATGGCCCAGCTTGGTAATTATTTTCTATAGGAATACCTCAGGAAAGAGACTTGGGGAATTTGTAGGATTGTGAATAATGTCTGTATGAGGAGCTGCAAGGTGCTGATATGAGGTACATATATATATATATATAGGGACAATGATAACCAAAACTTGACAAGTCTGATCCTGAGGACTGCCATGATAATAAACTTTACCCAATTTGGCAATGGTCCCCCAGAACAGAGCTGGAACAATTACACTATGTAAGAAATATTCCAAATAAACAATATGGTTGGAGGGAAGGATGGTGGTTCTTAACACAAATGTTAAAAGTTAAATGCAGCATCTACTCTGGAAGGAATGCATCTCTACAAGCATCCCATTTGCTATATGAAGGATGCATTAACTGACACAATGTTTGATCATGTGCTCCAACTCAGTCATCTGATTGGTTCAACATGACAATGTATCTTATTTTTGTTACAAGCTTATTAACATATATTGGCTGCAATGACGTCATGTCTTAGTAGAGAAACCAAATTAGACAAAGAGGGGCACAGCAAGGAGCCAGAGAATGATGCCTTGTGTATTATTACTTACACTACATTTAATCAACTAAATTGCAATTTAATACTTAACGTCCAATAAAGATTCTTCTAATCTTTATGACTGTTGAAAACTAATTTTAATGATTATCATTATAATTTAATAATCAATTAATCATATAATATTTTGATTTAATTATGTGTATACTATACTATAGTTATGTCAGATCGAACAGTCCAAAATCCAGAGAGAAAATTATGAGTTGTGGTTCATTGATATTGGAAGATCATTTCATCTAGATAAAGAGTGTGGTTTGAGTTTGTACAGCTTATTTCAACGAAGATTAATATATTGAAATTGCAAATGTTGAACAAGGGGTATGGAGCTCATCATTCTCTTTTAACATTGCTATTTAAATGTGAAGTGTCGTTTAGTAGGGGTGGGGTTCTTCCTATAGACTTTACAGAATTATGAGGAAGTTCCCCTGGTCCGCTTTCAGAATGTTTACTTCTGGACAATATATTATATATGGCTACGAGCCCCCAGTCAGCAATGCCGACAGTTAAATTAAAAGAAATACAAAGATGAAATTTAAACAACAATTTAATAAATGAAAATTTTAAAGATATTAAGCAATCAATGTCACTCTTGACCCAATGATCCCTAGATCATCATTTGATTTCAGTGTGAGGAATATTTTCCCTTCTTGAGTGTTACTCATCTAAATAAGTCTCCTTTCGTCTTTCTCTCCTTCCGATTCCTCTACTTCCGTTTCCTCTTCTATCTCTACTTCCGTTTCCTCTTCTATCTCTACTTCCGTTTCCTCTTCGACGGTATCTCTTGAGGTCACCCGAAATTCACTCAGGATTCTTTCCACGTCATCCGGAATTCCCCCGGAATTCTCTCAACGTCACCCGAAATTTCCCCGGAATTCTCTTCAACGTCACCCGAAATTCTCTCAACTTCACCCGAAAGCTTCCTGTTGAAAGGTATAATGCATTAGCATATGGTGATGAATATTACCTCACACTAAGTCACTGAATTGAACCATCAGTTTAAGGCGGGACATTTTTGGTCACGCATGCGCACACATCGAAATTCCCATACGCTTCCGCCGCTTACAAAAATGGCGCCATGACACAATCTCACAAAGAATTCAACATCTACCTACTGAGCCCTATCAGTATATACATACAAATATTTCAAATATCATTGTATTATAATATTACTACTATTAGTAATATGACTATCTATATATTTATATATATGTCCTACACAAGCGTACCGAATCCACAATATTCACATTCAAATTGCAATAACGGAAATCCGTTAACTCAATGGCAAAATATCATTACGTAAACAAAGTGCTAGTCTACCATAATATACCTACACAAAGAATTATAATATTAATTCTTATAGCGGCTAGCAAACAAGTGCTAGTCTACTATAATATACCTACACAAAATAAGGAGTAATATAATATCATGAAGAAGATGCAACGAATTTACATCATAATCAATTGCAAGCAAAGGTACTAACGAACATCACGAAAGATGCAAAATATTAATATCATAATTAACTATTCATACTACAATACAAGTAAAATGAATATACATACGAGAATCCTTCCATTCCGCAGACGTATCAAGCAGAAATCAAACAAAAATCACACTGACCTTTGAAGCTATCTTAAGATTTCCTTGATTTCCAAAATCTGAGTCTGCCACCAATTTTCGTCTGGCCGTACGGAGTTCTACTTTCTTCTCAATTCTTGTAGCAACTGACGAATTCTTACTAAACATGAGTTATTATCGCAGATTCCAATCAAGGGCCCACCCTCAGCGAATTCTGATTGGATGGCGATCGACTCTGGTCAGTTGTTCGACTATCAATCATCCGAATGTCTGTCTGTGTGTCTATCAATTGTTACAGACTTCTTATTAGGCGCTGTCCTGTCCTTTGATGTGGTTACGTCACCCGTCCGCGATGGACACAGTCTCCTCTCCCCTCGAGAGCTAACAAAGACCATCTTACGTAAGGGGATTAGCTAACTTAGAACAATTTGAACATCACAGCTGGGTCAGGCAGACATCCAATTTATACATGTACAAGGCCAGTCAGAATCACAAGTTATAGTTACTTATACCTACATACAAGGGGTTGGGGTAAAATCGTCACATTAAAATAGGGAGATTGAGTAAATGTTAAAATATTTGCAGTTTATAAAACTGGAACTGTCTTAATAAATATATGAAAAGTATCTTAAAAAGTGACAACACTATCCTAACTAGGGAGAACTGCCAAAAATTGGCAGGGCGGCATTACTCAACCTTTGATTTGATAGAGTGCAATGTTACAAATAAGAGTTTAAATTTTGTTTAAATGATGCTATTCTGCTATCAGATATTCAGACATGGCTACTGTAGCTAATAAAGAAAATCATTTTAATGAATTCTTGGAAATTGATCAGAATATGACCAAACTTTACAGAAAACATCTGGGCTTAAAAGAGATTTAAAAATGTTACAAATCATGCCAGTCCTAAAATTAGAACAGTTTCAAAACAAATTCTCTGATTCAGCCAATGTGAGTATGTAAGAAAGCTTGCAGTAGCTTCTTCTCATGGATTGGTGGTTCTTTCCTGGGGTTTTCCCAGATTCTTTCTTCATTAATACTAGCTGCCATGTATAGCCTATCATGCGTTGAAAAATGGCATTAGACCCTACAACAACAATAACATGTAGTAATAATAATAAGAAAGTCTTTCTTTAATGAGAATGGCACAATTAGTACAAATACTAAAACACAGCTGGGAAACAAGACATCATACAAAAAATGGTAAAATGTATTGGTGGATACAGGAGCAACTAAGTATGGATTCAGCATATAATGAATTGTGTAGACCAACACTCATGATTGAAAACACACACACACACACACACACACACACACACACAGAGTTTCTATAATATATACATATACAAATATACCATACAGTTTGCCATACATGGTTAAAGACATTATCAGGATTGTATCCATTTCAAACATCTATAATGAAAGAAGGTACTGATGATGATTTTTAAACATAGTTAGGCAGACAGTTTCACACAATTCGACCTGCGGAAAATCAGCCTATTTTAATACAATTCATCCTTGGATTTGGGAAAATGAAAGTTATTGGATGACATCATCAAAAGACTTGACTATTGATATTATTAGTCCTTTTACAGAATATATCATTTATGTAGTTTCGCATCGAACAATTTAAAATTTTATTAATAAAATTTAAACATATTCATTAATAGATTAGCATGATTTTAAAATCCTTCATACACAAGTTCCTTTCCGATTAATACAAATGATACATGGCTGTTGCTACAAAAAATAGATGGCACCCCGAGGGGTCTAAAGCGCTTTCCATGACCGATCACTGCCATCTCACCTCTGTCTGCATGGGTTCAAGCAGGGTTCGTACGGTCTTTGAAGGTCTTTGAAAGTTTGGGAAAAATGAGGTAGCGTTTTCATTTGGGGGGGGGGGGGGGGGCACCAGACAGATGCCCCTCCCCCCCCTAATCAAAAAAATTTTAAAAAAGTTTATATGTATGTGTGTTCCCCCCGATGTTTTTATGTTGTTTTTTATTCATTCTTTATCTCTAGTCCCCAATTAGTTTTCCCCATCGGGGTTATAATATAATTGACAAGGGGTATTTTCGTTTCCTAGTGTATATTAAGTATTCCTTTCTAGTTGGGATTTGATCTACCCACTCTAGAAAGTTACTTTTAATATTGTTGACCATGGCTAGTGGTCCCTTATAATCCTGGTGTATGCTATATGTGTAATGGTATTTGCGTGATTGCTATAGAAGGTATATTATATCCTTGTGTATATGTTTAGGATAGCCCTGTCTCTTTTCAAATCATACCAGTTGTCATATTTATTTATTATCTTCACCAAATCTGGAAGATAATTATTCAATTTTATTTTTTCAAATATTTTAATTTAGAATTTGGTAAAAATTGAGGTGTATTATTTTCAAAAAGTTATGTGTGTCTCAATTTTTATATTTTATTATATAAATTGGTCCGTTTTCTTTGAGACAGAAAATATACAAATTTATTTGGCTGTATATTTCCTGTCTCAATTTGTCCGGCCTTTCTTATTTATTATTAAACTTAAGAAAAAATCCAAAAAAGTTTTTATTTTCCCTTAATTGGGAGTCATGGCTATTTTGGGATATAGCCATGACAGATAAAGCATGGATTAAGGATCCAGAGAAGAAATCATGTGCATTTACAGAGGTATAATAAGTAAAATTCTCAAATAAATTGTTAAATATTTGGGTGGTATTTTCCAAACTCTTCCATAGGCCTGCTCACTTCGCGTAGCGCCCTGTGATATAGCCCTATGGCGTCCTCATATGTACTTCCCCCTCACAATTATTTTATTCTTCTTCTTTTATTTATCTTTTTTTTTTTAAATTTTAGAATTTGAAATTTTTTTTAAAAAATGATTCTAATTAATTTGATTTTAGAAATTTTTCCTTAACCTTCATTATGGAGCCACATCTTATAAGAGTATTCGTTATAAAGTCCGTTATTTGTCTAACCAATTGTTTATTGAAAGTTTGGGAAAATCGAGCATATTACCCTGAGGTCTTTGAAAGTCTTTGAAAATTGAAATAAACCCCCCAAAAAATAATTTCTTTCCAGAATCACAAATAAAATTATCCGAGGTTGTTAGATTCAGATGTAATCTAGTTATCCTGGTTTCTTTCTTTTTATGACCCGTTCAGTTTATTGCCGCCGCAATAACAAAAGAGGCTTTGTTTTGTTTGGCCATCCAAAGTATGCCGCGGCGGCGACTTCAATCACACATGCACTCTTCATCAAAGCAATACGGTGCCGCTACACACTTCATCAAAGGAAGTCACCAATAAAATTGCCCAAGGTCGTTAGCTTCGGATGCAGCTGGTTTTCCTGGCTTCTTTCGTTTGACGAATAGTTCAATTTGACTGGACGAGTCCATCAGTTTTAGCCAATCAAAATGTTAATTACACTAATTCTACGTAGAAAGTTCGCGAAAGTTATACGCTCGAGAATTCAAAATTTCTTCATTCGATTTACATCGTCTGCAAGTTCAGTGTTTAAAAATGCCAGGTCTTTGCTCTTTCAACGATATCTGGCTTGAGCAAGAGAAGTACAAGGAATGGCTGCAAAAGAATAAGTTATGCAAACGAAAGGCGTTTTGTACGCTGTGTAAAAAGACGATCAACTTGGCTTCAATGGGAGAAGGAGCCCTTACAAGTCATGCCAAAGGTAGGTTGCAAATTTGTAACTACATGTTCATTTAGTGGAACAAAGATGCAGAAGTATAAGCAATTGGTAGTTTTTGGAAAAATAATGGTAATTCATTACTCGTCGGGTATAAAATAAGATCGTTTAGTTTGATGATTTGGGAGATATAGCAAAAGAGGGCCTGTTTAAATTTACTTCTACCGTCGGTTTATTTAACACGTTTGAGGAACAAAAATCATTTTCGAAAAATTTGTTCTACATAGCAATATTCCTTGATTTAATACAGAAACATCCATTGTAATAAATTAAATTCACGGATAAACAGTTTCAAAGTGCGCATGCGTACACTATATTAGAGTTAAACAAGAGTTCTTATTCTTGAATTGCGGGTAAAAAAAAAATATATATATATATATATAGAACCTGTTTTGTCCAGTACTTTGAAGTGCGTGAAATATTACTAAATTTAAAGATGTTTATTACAAAAAATGGGGAAAAACATGTCCTGGGCTGAACTTGTGCAATCAGGATCAGACAAGGAAAAGGGAGAAACAAAACTTCGTAGGGTCCTAAAAATTATGTGTGAGGCAGGAAGAGAAGTAGAGTCCCGATGTGATTTAATATTAACTCAGTACGGAAAATTAGTGGATGAAGTTATCCAATCGGACAATCATCCATTGAAATGCTTCAGTAGAACAGATGACAGACTTGATGAAGTGTTTTATTCTGTCCTTTCCAAAAGAAATGAATATGTTGAACTTTGGAATGTTCTCCAGAAAATGTTGTTGTTATCACATGGGCAGGCAAGAGAGAGGATTTTCTATCAACAAACAGGTATCTGTTGAGAACCTCGGCAGAGAAAGCCTCAGAGCTCAAAGGTTAATCATTGACACAATGAGAAAAGCTGGTGGACCTTTGGAAATCATCATTAGCAATGAAATGATGACATATGCCTCCTCTGCAAGACATAAGTACCATGCCTATCTGGATAAGAAGAAAGCAGAGGAGAAGGATGAGAAGAAAAACCCAAAAGGAAAGAAACGGGAGTTGGCCTTGGATGAAGTGGAAGAACTTAAAGCCAAAAAGCTGCATCTTGACGCTGACATTGCCAGCCTACATGCTTCCTCTGTACAGAAAGCAGAAGAGGCAGAATTAAAAGGACTCATTGTGCTTGTCACAGAGTCAAATGCTCTTAGGAGAAGAGCAGAGGAAAAGATGACAGTGGTGGCATCTCTTTCCAAAATGATTAAAGAGAAAAAAAAGCAAATAAAATAATGCATTTAAAGCAGTACTGATGTCTTTTAAGAGAACAATTTATGTTGTATTAAATCTGACACGTATGTTACATATTTCTGGAGAAAAAAACAACAAATGTTAACCTATTTTCTAGATCATTATAATGCAATTTTAGGCAATTAAGTATAGTTTGACTTTAATCAGTAAAAAATATTGTGGTATTTGGCATTCGTTGTTTTCTCTTATAACCTGTATACACAATGTTAGCAAAAATAGGTCTTGGAAATCTCTGTTTGTGGTCTTTGAAAGTTTGGGAAAAGTCTTTGAATTTATCATTCATATTTGAGTACAAACCCTGTCTGATAAATTGTCACTAATTGAAAGGTGCATTCTATATTTCATTTTGTGCATAATACAGTAAAACTTGTCTTCAAAGACCACTGCTATGAGAGACCACCTGTCTTGAGAGACCAGAATCTCCATGCAAATGTTTATGTATTATTTAGTTTTATGACCTGTTTTAAGAGACCACCTGTCTTGAGAGATCATTATATTTCAGTAGAAGATGTGGTCTTTCAAGACAGGTTTTACAGTACACAATCCTCCAATTATTTTTTGTTCTTTTTATACACTCTCTCTCTCTCTCTCTCTCTCTCTCTCTCTCTCTCTCTCTCTCTCTCTCTGTATGTATATATGCAGTAAAACCTGTCTTGAAATACCACCCCTTTGTATAATTGTATAATTCCTGATTAATTTTTTTCTCTCAAAAAAGTGCATGTTATTAGGTGTACCCACTTCACATCAATAGTTTTTAATGGTTGAAATCTGTCTCTCTGTATAAATGTCACTTTTTGTTCATAATTTTTTTTTTATCAGCATCTGAAAGACAGCCGAATTTTCTGATAATGCCTCTTTAAGGAAATAACACAAAGCAAGAAGGAAAATGCCATTAAGCCAATAGGCTTGGTAAGGTCATTGAAAGTTCAATGTCATGTGACAGGCTTAATTTCCCCTGCCAATCTGAGGTTATTTTTCCTCTTAACACATTAACCACTAGCGCCGAGTTTACGGGACATGAGGTAGTAGCCTACTTCTTAGGTCTTTAGCGTTGAGGTCATGCATGATACACTAAAGTGGGTGGTATTATAGAAAGGTAGACAGATTTAGCCCCACAATGGTACCAAATAATCTTAAACATTTTAGTTGCACTACAAAATACAGAAGGAAAAACCTAACGTTTTTACCTAAGGGTTTTTCATTATAAAATTCTCCCATGGTCGGAATCTGATTTTGTGTCCAGATTTTAGACTATATGGCCTCAGATCTAAGGCAGACTTTTTTGATGCGCACACAGACAGGTGAACCTGCGCAAAAAGTAGGATAAGGTGGATATTTTGAATAAAGAGTCTTCTCCATACAAAAATTATGGGTCTATTAAGCAAAAAAAAGTCCAACTTTTCACCTGCTCATGCACCAGCAAACTAACCAATGGAAAACATTTCTTTTAGCACAACTATGCATTGGTCTAATGGAACATTGCTTGGAAGTTGATGTATTAGTATGTATTCAAAAATAGTCCCCAAAATGTGTTTCCTACTCGCGAAAACAGCAAAAATCTCCAGGGGTTAATCTGTTAAGGACTCCAGTTCCAATGCAAACATTATGATATTAAAAATTCAATAACTTTACATTTCTGAGTGCTCGTGATCAAACCTACATTTATCAGTATAGATGAAACCTGGATGTCAGCTTATATGAGGAGAAAAGGATGAGCTGTGGCATTTTCTGAACATGCATGTGCTTGAAATGTGCTTTCAATTCCACACCAAAGAGTCGGGTGCTAATTTTAGTAATGTGTTTTCCGAACTCAAGACTGTTAAATGAGTGAAGTTACGTCAATTAAACACTTTTTTTGTTCCACTTACAACTAGGATAAGCTCTCAATAGATTCAAATTCCTAACACATAACTTATATTATTAACTGTTTATGGTCAGCCAAACTCGTACATAATCTATTGTATGTTCACCCATTTCCAGACTTGTTCTCATTTTCCAGACTTGTTCTCATTTTCCACAAAATTAGAACTGTGTCAGGACCTTAAGTACTCTGAAAGAGGTAGGAGACCATGTTAAGCTATTCCTAAAAGGCAAATTAGGGAAAGAAAAGGACTATATTTTGTTATTAGAAGCATTTTGATGAATTGTTATAATGATAAGCTCTGTTGAAAAAGCTTAGGAATTTAATATTTTACAAGTAACTGCTGTATTTTTCTGCATAGAAATTTGTGCATACCTGTTTCCAATGTTGATGTAGATTTGACAGTCCATTTTATAACAATCAAAAGCTGTTTTAATTATGAGTATTGCTACGTGCTCACTTAAGGGTCTAGCTGCGAACTGCAGAGACCAAGATCTGCCATTGCATAAAGCACTAGCAGATCTGGATCTGTGCAGTTTGTGTAAAGCAATCAATAGGACAAACAGTACAAACCCTGTTCTATGTGTGCATAATGCTACAGTAGATCAGGATCTTTGATTTTTTTTTTGTAGTTTGAATTGGCTGTAATGTGAGTACATACAGTAGAACAAAAGATCACTACACTATATGATGAGTTGAATGCACTTTCACTTCTTTATTGTAATATTGTGCTGTGTGTTTATAGTCATGTATCCTATATTAACAAGGAGAATTATTTTTGTATAATGTGCTTCATTATATGGTGTCTGTACTATATAGACAGTGTTGTAGTGAGAGAGTACTGTACAATCACAGATATGGTAAAAATCCTTTTAGCTGTGTTGTGGTCATGTTGCCTAAAGCCACAAGATGACCAGTGTTAGAATCAAAAAATCAATTAAATGATATACATTTGCGGAAAATTAGATCTTTCCTCTCAAGGTTACTCCAGATTTATCAGCTTATTTTATATATTCCAGTTCATGTTACAGGCATTAATGGAAATGATAGAAGATTTATATGTGCATACTTTCATAGGAGCCTAGCTCCATCTCCACAGCATCACAAACATTATGAAAATCAGCCTTCATTGTATGTTTATTGATGCCAATGTCTCATTCATTGGATTGGGCAAATAATCACATATAGTGTTGCCATGAGTCATGTCCTGCAATATGGCCATCATGAAATTTGGCTCAATAACATTCGTAGGGAATCAAACATTTGGTATTGGGTTAAATTAAAGTCAAATTTGATTTTCATGTACATGTATATCTCAACCAAAATTTGCAAGTAGGAGCCCTGTTTAACTTTTGCTCCTCCATCATAATTCTATTTCCGCTCAGTAACTTCTGAGGATTGAAATCAAATTTAGTTTGTATTCATCTTAATATTTTAAAAAAAAAAACAATTTAAGATAGATTTTCACATTCAGCTGTCATAATTTTATTGAGTCACAGCCTTGTTTGCTCTTATACCAGATTCATTTGCTCAATAATTTATAATTGCCTGATTCGTATTTTAAAATTTGGTTATCACTTGTGGTGGACGATATATATTTTAAAAAAAATCTTAAATATTGTAGCTGTAGATCTGAAATTTGGTATATAGCATCATTGCAGCCAGGGGCTATTTCATGCAGTGGGCTGCAATATTCTACCCTATGACAGTATCCCAAGTTCTTGGAGTATTGCATAAATTGGAAAATTGATATCCCAACCCTTGGACCTTATACAGGTATGAAGAATGGCAGGAGATGAAGTCAGACATATATCTAGTACAAACATTGGTATATGTCCTTGTGAACTTGTGAAGATCCTGATCCTGTTCTAATGCCCAGTATGGCCAGCTCAGTGACCATCCTTAAAATCTCGTTACATGTATTACTACTCCTCCTGAATGGATGGTCATATCAGCATGGCATTGTCGCACAAGACTTCTTATGATATCTAGTTGGTTTAAATAAAAATGATATCATTCTGACATCCAATATGACCACAGTGGTAGCCATCTTAGAAATCTCTGCTTGAAATGACAGTCATATTGAGATAGTGTAAACTTCTTATGATAACCTAGTTGGTCCTGAATGAAAATTGTGCCAGTTGTCTAGCCAATATGGCTGCCAGGATGAATGTCTTAACAATCTTGTCACCCTGAATGGATGCTGATTATGGCTTGTGGCTCTCATCAAAAGACTTCTGCTGATGTTCATGGTGTCATATTTGGAAATGTTGCCAAGTTTTAAGATAATTTGAAACTTGTTTGTGCTGAATAATTTGTTTTTGTTGTTTGGGGTCTAACACCAATTTCCAGTATATGAGATGCTATACATGGCATCGCCCACATTTGGTGGAGGAAGAACCCATGTGAGGCTACTGCCAAGCTTTCTCACATAATAACTCTGGCCAAATCTGAAACTTGAACCATTGGAGACAGAAGTGATATACCATTGATCTCTAAAGGTGATTGCTTTAGACCACATGGCCAGTAAGAACTCTGTGCTGAATAATATCAGAGATGGTTTCAACACTCTACAGTTAACAGGAGCAAATAGTCTTAACATGAATTCCTGGAAATTCTTTTAACCCAGTAGAAATGCAATCCCTATGGGGGACTTTTGTTTTTCGTTTACTTTCCAAAATTTGACCAAGTCCAAAACACTTAGATTAAACTTTTATTTACTTGTAAAGTTGAAGTTGCTTCCCACTAAAATCAGTGCCCACTATCAAACTGTTTTGTATAAATGAACACAAAGCAGTAATTTATAAACAAATCTTATAATGTGTGTTGTGTTCACCAGAAATCTTTTGCATTAAAGTAAACCACAATCTATTTGGAGCACCCTGGCTATTTCTGCAATTGGATTCACTGTAGAGATTGATTGAGACATTGCAGATGAAAAAGAAATATATGTAGTTCCTTACATTTGCAACCTTTTGGTTAAGCCTTGTTTGATGTCTCAAAGATGCAGATTTATTGTGCATGGTTGTTTCAGAATAATTTCTGGTTTCTTTTGTTGGACTTTTGTCATATTTTAGTGAAGTTTTAGAATCTAGCCAAAATTAGATTGATTGTTCCTGTAGAAGTTTTATAATTATTCTTACAGATTAGTAATTGCCATAATAGAATCTAGTTTCATGTACACATAGCAATCAGAATTTGAAATCATGTGGCCTTAATATATGGTGTGATGACCAAAACAGATATATAAACCTTGAGCACAGTCTCCCCCTATTCCAGCCCTTTTTGGCCATTTTTAATGGAGTGTTTTCAAAACCACCTGCATATGCAAGTTATTGTACAGTTATTAGCATTCATGTAGGTTTCTTGTGGCCTGGAGTTCCCTTATGATTGAGTGAAACAAGAAAAATCAATAAGAATGGTTGGAATACTGAAACTTAATATGCTTAATAATAGATTATAGACAGAGTAACTTCCTTTCCATTAAAAATGTGACTGCAGCCTGCAGCAAAGTAATTATCTCTCTTTTGTCATGCCAGTCCTTAAAAGATTTGGAGTTGTGTTTTTCATCAAGCCAGTCCTTTGCAGATTGGCAGTCAACATGTCTGAGTTTTATTTTAATTATTTTGGCCTAGGAGCCCTCTCTGTCCTTTGAAATATTTCATATACATTTACCAAATCTGACAGTGAGGGCTTTCTGCTTGTACAGCTGATGATGATCCATCATCAAATTTTGCTGATGTTGCTAAAACTATAGGAAAGAAACCAATTTAAATGTCTTATCTGACACTACTGAATATAATTTTGACAAAACAGAATGGTTTCTGGTTTCTGGAATGAGGCTTTTTTAGATTTCCAAAGATAATACAAATGTATACCAATCTGCCATCAAATATGGCCACTATACCTAGAAATACAACAACAAAAGAACATTTAAACAAGTTCTCAAAAACCATTCAGCAAATTTAAAGAAATATGATGGCAAGCATCATGGCATATAAAGTTTCATGTTTTTACATCTGATGCCAATCTAGGAAACTTTGCTGCCATTGCAATAACTAGGTAAACCATGATTATGACCTCCAAATCCATTGAATAGAATTAGACCATGGTTTGTTTTATATTTTAGGGAATACTTCATAGTTTTTTTTTTTGTTTCATTAGTGATTATTTTTATTTCTAAATCACATGCTTGGATCACACTTTCTTTCACACATGGGGTAAGGAAGATGTGTATTGATGTCGGTCAGGGTCCAAACATTTAGGTCACTTACTACAATAGAAAATAAATCTACTCCACACAGCAACATTTGTTCTTTATCACTGACCTTGGTCTAAGGAAGAAGCTTACCTATTTTGAGATCTCAAGGTCAAGTCAAAATCAGTTTGCCTAAAAATATTAAAATAGTGTATTGCATAAAAGTTTCTTTCATTGACTATGCACTTACACCAAATTTTTGTACCATTTACACACTCTTGTTAGGTTTTGTTTTCCTATTCAGTTTTAAAGCCATGTAAAAATTACATTTCCTTAATGTCACATTGGCAGAAAGGCAGAAGCTGAATATAATGATCGTGTTGGCATTTGTGTCTGTATCCATCTGTGCACATCCTAGATTAACTTAAGTCTTAAAGTTTTATGCTTGGCTCACAAAACCAGGCACCATGGCACCAAATAAAGATTATTTATAACCAGAGAAAGTTTGAAATAATTGCTTTCATATGATATGGAGTCAGCATGTATTTCTTTATGTATGTATGAGTGAGAGCATAGATCCTGATTTGTTGGTGTATAATGTACCAGCTAATATCGGAATTTTTAGAGTTCTATTCAACAAGATCTCGGGCAGAACAGAATGACACTTTACAAAACTTGATTCATTTAGTGAGAAGTGATCTTTAATGTCATTGTGGTGATTGATGACATGAACAGTTTTCATTGGCTGATTAAGGCATGTCTCCTGCATCAGTGACTTTTACAAAGTACCATCAATACTCGTGTGTAAGTTGTCAAAATGCAAACAACAAGAGATCCATATCTGCAGTAGCATAATTCATTTCATGCCACTTGCATAGTTACAAATTATCACATTTTTATTACATTTATGTACAAGTAAACATGGAAATCTTGTGTCAGAGATTTGCCAGATGATAATAGTAAGTGCAGAATAGCAAAGGATAATATTCACTGCAGACAATAGAATCCTTAAATCAGCAAGATTGGCCGTAGGTTTAATCAGAAGTCATCGTCATGGAGAAGGGACAGCATTAACTACATGCATGGCAATCAATTTCAGAAGTTAGAAGTCTATAGCAAGAGTCTAAGCCAAAGGATTGTGGTTTAATTTACATCTCCATTGATAAAGTGTCAGCCAAACAGCCTATTTTTGTTTAAGAGCTTGATTGTTTCGGTATCTCCTATGTTCATTGTCGGCGAATCTGTCTTTAGTTTTGCGACAGCAGTACATGCCTGTTAATCGTTAAGACACTGAAAGTGGCTTGTGTTAAGAGGGAATTTTGACTGGCAACTATACCAGTACATTGATGTGTAATTACCTTTTATTCCATAATATTAGCATGATTAGCATAGTTTTGTAAAATGGGGTGAAATTAATACCTATGTACATTTCAAATGTCAAGTAGGGAGAGATTTAAATCGTAGCTGCAACCGAGGGGAAAAATCATCCCAGACACATTTTCCATTGAAAGCTTTCAAAGTCGGATTCATTCTCCGAATCACTGTCAAAAAGTGCATGAAGCCATGCATCATTTATTTCATCAGCTTGATTAAATTCTAACTCCTCATTAAGTCAATATTATCATCAGAATCATCCAAGTCGTCAACTTCAGTGTCAATCACATCACGACTCACTGTCAATTCCATGTTTACATCTGAGTTGCATACAACAAAGAATAAAAAAAAAATAGAATATTACCGTATATACTCGCGTATAAGCCCGTTCGCGTATAAGCCGACCCCCTCCCCCCAACTGAATTGGTAAAAGTGGTATAAAGTGCATGACCCGCGTATAAGCCGACTCATAATTTTCATGCAAACGGTACATCACAAGATGCACAGAGTGAGTTCTGAATACGTTTATTTAGGTAAATCACATTATTAAATAAAATAAAAGAAAGAAATATAGTTTATATGCTCAGATAAAAACAATTCTGAAGTGTTAAGTCTTAATGGAAATTTAATTAATCCTCATTCTAAAATCATGAATTTTAAAAGTTCGATCACTTTTAGAATCCTTCAAAATCGGGCTCTGTATCAGACTCGCCAAACAGTTCACGAAACTCGGCTTATGTTACGGGCTTGCTTTCATCATATACGTCGTCTCTCTCTCTCCCCCCCCCCGTACTTGCTTCTCGTTCAGAACAAATTCGCGTGCTGCAGCACAGTTGTTATTTGCTTCTGCATATTCAATAACTTTAAGTTTGAATGCTGCATCATAAGCAGACCGCTTTCTTTTACTTCCAACACTATTCACTTTATCCGATTGAATTGAACATAAACTTCTACAGAGATTAAGCTGAAATAATTTCTTTCAGTAGTAGTATACTATTTATATACCTTATCCTGTAATTATTTCTATGTGTGGTTGGTTTTCAATTTGTATTTGATAATTATTTATCATTGTTATTTGTGTTGTGTTTTTTAAACTACGGGTAGTGTGATTCAATCGATCAAACTATGATTGGTTTCAGCGTGGACATTATTCAAGTATTGTGACAGTTTATAACTTTGAGCAGAAACCATGTCCACTACCATATCTCATTAAACAATACATCTGAGAGTTGGCATCTATTAGTTAAGTCATTGGCATTGTGCAACAAAACAAACCTATTATCCCCGAGGCATTTACCACAGATTAAGCATATGGTAGCTATTGTACAACAATCTTTTACTAACAAACCACTTTGATTTACAAACAACTAAACAATAGTTGTATATAAACTGTGGCTCCCGATTTCTTCTAAAACACCAGTCAAAAAATCCAACAAATTATATTGTTTTACAATTATTCACGCTGACTCGTATATTGCACTGTTATTTACCGTTCCTAAGCGTGCGCGCAACAAAACCCTATGGAGCCTCTCGCTATTGTTTCTCGAAGACTGTCATACACGTATTTCTACTCTCGATCAAAATGTTTGTCGTATATACCTTCAGTATCGTAATTCTTTTATTTCTTTTTACGTAGATTCTTTTCATATTTACACTGAAATAGGCTAGCGTACATTTCTACGAAACCGTAGAGTTTAATTATTACTGATTAGCTGAGGGATAAATACTTGACCAGAGATTAATAATATGGCGGTTCTTTTGGAAAATACACGTATTTCCGTAGTTCAAATAACACGTATGGCTGTATACCTTCAGTATCATAATTCTTTTATTTTGTTTTACGTAGATTCTTTATATATTTACACTGAAGTAAACTAACATGCATTTCTACGAAACCGTAGAGTTTAATGATTACTGCTTAGCTGAGGGCTAAATACTTGAATAGAGATTACTAATATGGCGGTTCTTTTGGAAAATACACGTATTTGCGTGGTTCAAATAACACGTATGTCTGTATTTTCTGGTGGATGGACATCTGTCAAATAGACGTCAAGTACGTTAAAAACATGTTTTTCATTCATTATCCTACCACTTATGTTAGAAAAAAAATATTTGTTTTACTTCACGTCAGGACAAATCTTATCAGCCATGTGGCATCATTAGGCATGTGATCTCATATTCGGCGATCGACGGAAACAATAAATATTGGAAATCGAGGGGAAAAAGCATTATAAATTTCAGGTTTGGAACTTGACCCGCAGATAAGCCGACCCCCCCCCCCCCCCCCTTCTTCCAGGCCTTATTTTTGTCCTAAATTTCTTGGCTTATACGCGAGTATATACGGGGTATGTGAAATTAAAATTGTGTACCTTAATGCTATTTACTTTAGAACTTGTGCATTTGGGACTTAAATTTTGATCAAGGTTGTCACTTTAAATTCACATTACTTCCACGGTGTTCACCTTAATTTTACCCTGGTCAATCATTAGCAGTGGTTTCTAAAAAAAAATAAGACAATCAATTCTTTCATCAGTCAGAATCTTAGAGTTACGTTATATAATTTTTCCCATTGACGAATGACTATTTGACATGGATTGGAAGTTCGGCTTTCTCTCTCTCAAACTCGTGCTAATATATCTGGTCATTGAGTCGTTAATACTGGCCTCTTTTAAGTTTTAACACTGACATGGAAAGATTAAGAAGAACAGGTTAAAGTGACCCTTCACAAAGACTTACAGTTTAAATGTGATAAAATCTTAATGCTAAATGCATTAAACATTAAGGTTCAGTGCTTATTCAAAATTCGACACTTCACACTGGCTTTCCATTGTAATTCAAAGATGCCATGTTTTATGAGGTTTAAGAAAACCTTAATCTACGTGAATAATGTTTAAACTGAACATTCTATTTAGTGAAAAATCTAATTCATTCTAGTAATTATTTCCTCAAAACAATAAGTCACAAGTCATACAAAAGAATTTCAAGGACTTTTCTTGTTTAGAAGAAATGAAAATCAAAGACATAATGTAATAATCTGGAGTTCTCTGCAAAAATTAAAGATATGAAATCGGGAGATAGGCGTGGAGCAACCCCCTCACATCCGGAGTTTTTTTCTCTCTGCATAAAAGTTGACATATATGGTATAAGATCACTTACATCAAAGCAAACTACAACTCACCATTTATGGTATTAGCATTATTTTCAAAGCATTATTTCTGAAACTTCATAATTTGTATTTTGGAGATGTCATTAAAGTTTACTGCATTGGTGCCCATGATTTGACTCGAAGGGATGTACTTAATTCAGTACATAATCGAACCTACAATGTACATGCGGTGGTGCCATTATGTAAATGCATTCAGTAGTATAATTGCAAGTGTTTACTCAGACTGCGTTGTATTCTTTGTTGTATTGTTATACTGGGATTACATTTAAATGAGTTAGGTTTTTACAGTTTCAAAGCAAAGGAAAAATTTAATTACCGCTGCACACTGATATAAAATGCCTGATGCAATAATGTATAAATAAACAATAATTGAGTCAAAAGCGAGAGTTAGTGTTACAGCAACTTGCGATTGCTAAATTCTTGTCATCGTTCAATCTAATTATACACAAATCTAAATTAGGCAGAAAGAATAGGAACACGGAAAATTAAATAAATTACTTTTCAAACAAGTTTTTACCATTTCTTATTAATAATCATGCATGCCTACTTCAAAGTAAGTATACATGTAATTTTTAAAATATAAGTTTGCCTAAATAAATGCATTTAGAATTTATCTCATGCATCTTGAGATGTCTGTGAGTTGTGGGTTGGCTTATATGCATACATTTATGTAGACACTTGATTATAATTTCATATCATTATATCATTATTATTGGATGTCCTGCTGTCCATCAGTATACCCATAAGTTATTGAGTTAGTTTTGAATTTTGATACAACAACTCAAGTTGCCCACCACCTGGAGTTACCAAGCAACGTGGATGGCTGGCAAATGGGAATAAGAAAGAACCTTATCAATTCTGGGCACAAAAAGTTAATTTCACTGTCTGCCTGTTAAGCAATATCCTTTTGATGATGTATTTGTTTGCTGAGACTAAAATAAGTTGCTATATTTTTTATTCCATCTATGTTTCTAATTCTTTGACAAAAAATGACTTCCCCACCTACTGCCCACACATTGAAAACTGTGATGCAAGATAATTAGATAGTGTTATTTATTTTCACATTAAATTCAAAAGATTTATACTACAAAACTTAATTTCTACTCGAGTTAGATTCTAAAACATTGGTCATGCTAAAATTTTATTCTTTGCAGTATATCTAAAGTAAAGTTGACTAAGATGGTAAAAAGAGAATGGATTACAGGTAAATATAATTTTCTGTTGTTTCCTTCAGATTTTTGAATGGTGGTACTTCAAGAAGTATGGGACATCTTTCATTGAACAGGTGTCTCTTAACCATATATCACCTTTGCTCGGAGGCACTGACAACACCAATAATAACAACAATGAAACAGGAAATGGCAGCAACAATGGCATCACTTCTTCTGGTAGCAATGGAAACAACAGTGGCAGTTCCACAAACAATGGACAAAGCCAACAAAGTATGCCAGGTATCTTTTATATCAGGAGAAGGGCATAAGCTAATGTGCAGGTCTGTCTCCATTTCTTCTATTTCTCTCACAGCTTCTTCCATGCAGTTAGGTCCTATGGTTGGGGCTCTGTTGGGTAGGGTAAGATTTCATGTCATCTCCTCCTGGTTTTAAGATTTCATGTTGTCTCCCTTGTTTGTAAACAGTATTTAATTATCTCCCTTGGTTTTGATTTGTATCAGCTTGTCTTGCATGGCATTGAAAATTGCGCTTCATTTCTCATCAGCATGAACTCAGAATAAACCAATTATTTATGCAATATCAACATTGTTTTCTTTTGTTATTTCAAAAGTATTGATTCTTGAAAATGAATTTAACACAAATTTTGTTTGTGTTTTGGGGAAAAATGTCTAAAGATTCATAATAAACTAGTCTGATATTGAAAATCATTCAGCTTAATAGCTAGAAATAAGGTTTTGTATAGTTTTAATGAATATATTGTTTTACATTTATTATTTCACCAAACATTTAAATTATGGATCATCATATATTAAATATACATATTACAAGGCAGTTTGGCAGTTATAAAGATACTTTACATTTGAATCTAAATAAGATATTTCAGCTGGGAATCTACCGTATTTACCGTATGTTTTCGGACACCGTTTTTTTTCGGGGAAAAATCATATTTAAATGCCTTGTAAGTTTTCGGACGTTGCTCCGCTATAATTGTTTCTACAATTTATGTTTTCGGACACAATCTTGGAGGATCTGCTTCTTCGTTTTAATGTAAAATTTACAGCATGTTTGCCGTTAATTTAACTGATACAAAGTTCGCTTCATTTGGTCGCCAATTATTTAATGCGATCATGAACGTCCATGAACTAATATAATTTAAAATTATTAATCACATGTAATTCGGAATAGTGACAACACCTGCTGCATTAGTCGGACGGGTTACACGAGCTCTAAAGTGTATATCAACAACAGATTGTCTTGTTAAATCAAGATGTTCCAACGAAAAGTAACAGATCGGATATAGATTTTTGAAATCATATTGTGATATTTGCAGACCGGTATAGACATTTTGATCGCGTCACATATATGACAACATACGATGATACACGCGTGCTATTTGATTTTGATCAGACTCGTCATCTAGAGCAGCTTTCTTCGTAGGCGGTTGTTTTTGTGATGCTTCCTCAGAATCATTAATTCGAGGTCGCTTCTGTGGACGGCCTACTGGTCTCTTTGGAGACGATTTTGGCAATGGCGAGTCCCTCCAAGAACTAGGCAGTGCCTCCTCACTTGTTGCATAACGTATGATAAACTTATCCATCAAATTTATTACAGTACTAACAATATTATGTTTCACAACGATAGCTATCCAGTATACTAACTTTTGTATGTGGTGGGTATTTTATTTATACTTTTTATTTTAATAGTTTGATTCAGCTAACAAAAATATGATTTGTTGTCAGTATAGACATTGTTACACACGAAACCACGTCATACAGGTGTGACAGTTATGGCTTTGATTAGAAACCATGACCCCTGCCTTATATCATTAAACAATACATCAGAGTCGGTATGGATTAGTAAAATTCATTGGCATTGCCCAACAAAACAAACCCCTTATCCCTGAGGCATTATATACAAAGGTTTAAACATAGTTATTGTTCTACAGGTAATAAACCTCTTGGTAGACGATATATTTGATTGTGGGTGCTAAATGTTAGGTACATCGTGTGCTCTTTTAATAAAATCCAGATGGCTGCCTTTTATTTCCGAACACATCTGTCAAAGAAATCCCACCAGTTATATTATTAACAATTAACACCCAGACACTTTGAAATCTCTGACATGCATCACTACAATCTTTGAGCAGTAAGTAGATCGTTTCCAGCCGGCAAACTTTGCTCATTTTCATCTACCCTCGGCTAGGTGGGAAAAAAAAGAGAAGAGAGAACCACAACAAATGCATCACCTTTATTTTTAAAAAAAATATCAACATATTAATCACGCCGACTCGTATATTGCAAATTGCTCTTTATTTTTACCCTTCGTAGGCGTACATACAACACTCACCCCATTTGGAGCCTCTCACCCTTGGTGCTCTAAGAATAGCCCTCATACATGTACCGGTGTTTCGACTCTCGATACTAAAATGTTTCTGCCCAAAATATCTTAAGAATTATAACTCCAAAATCTTTTTATTTAGTTTGTATTAATATCTTAATTACACAGAAATAAAGCTTGCGTGCGTTTGTAATGTAGATTTTAACCCATTTTATCCTGAATACGCCCGCGGTCGTAATACCTCATTCTATCCTGAATACACCTGCAGTCGTAGTATCCCATTTTATCCTGAATACGACTACGATCGTACTCTACTACGTATGTGTGTAGCGTCTCTAAAAACACGTGGTATACATCACAAATATTTGTGTACTTCTTCACCTACACAGGAAATGGTTAAAGCAAGCATGCGCAGTGAAATTGTTTTTAAAAACGTGGCTGGAAAAGAAACGATTGACTTGAAATTCGAGCGATAAAATGATGGACCACAACTCGGATAAACATGGATGCTGATAGCGAGGGTAGCGACATTGAAGTAGAGGATTTAGATGATTCTAATAAAGATATTGACTTAAAACATGGGTTACGATTGAATAAAGTTGATGAAAAAGATAACGCATAACTTCATGCACTTGTTGATAGCGGTTCAGGGAATGAAGCCGACTTTAAAGGCTTTCAAGAGGAATGACTCCGGGACGATTTTTCGATTCGGTTCCAGCCAAGATTTAAATTGTTAGAAGGAGCTATTGAACATTTGTATTCACCATTAAAGTAATATTTTTATTACTAACATAGTGATGATGTGTACTTCAAACTTTATACTGATTAATTATCTTACTGAAAGATTTCAATGAATAATTTGTGAGAATTTTTATGAGAAACTGCACACAGAAATACATGTATCAGAATGTGAAATAAAGAAATTGTACCACGTGTCATGTTGTCCAATTTTAGTAAAATTATTATAACTTTTAAACTAACAGTGCTAGAAACTTCAAAGTTGAACCAAAATACCCGAAATTGAATTATCTTTATTTTCTTCCCAAATTATGAGGAGCATTTAATTCATCTTCATGGACAAAAAATTCACTGAACATCATGGTAAGTTTTTTTAAATAAAAAAAACATTCTTGCAAGTCCTATTTCAAAATACAGTTGTGAGCACATACTTTGGTAATGATAACAAAACATAAATCACAGTGTTGCAAATTGTATTATCTTTTCAGAGATATATAGTTTTATATACTTTGTAAAAGAAATAACATTGTAATAACATTTTTAGTTGGCCAGGTGAAGGTAGTCAGAATTGATACAGCTACTGCTGTATGATGCTCCGTTTTACCACAGTGTATTTAGAATTGCTTCTCAGGAATCAGGTACTGCAGTTGAAATTGGTAAACAGGATAAAATGGGTTAATGATCATTAGCAGAAGGTTAAACTGGATTGCAAGATTACTATGTTAATATGGCGGTTCTTTTGGAAAATACGCACACAATCGTGGCTCTAATACATGTATGGCTTTGTTTTCTGGTGGATGGACATGTATCAAATAGACAAAATAGGCAAGTAATGCCCATTTTTCATTAATTATCCTTTCCGTGGTGTTAGACAAAATACTTGTTTTACTTCATGGCAGCACGTTGTCATGTGAGCTAACGGTAACTTCGTTACGGACGAGGAAGGGGGGGGGGGGCGGCGGCATAATTCAATCTTCACTTGTATGTTTTCGGACACCTAATCAAAGAATTTAATATGTATTCGGACAACAAAAAAAGTAATTATTTGTTGCAGTCCGAAAACATACGGTAAATACGGTAGTTACTTATTTTTTAGTATATAGACAGATCATCTCTGTTCACTGTTGCTATTTACAACTCCTCAAAGGCTGTCAAGAGCAATAACCACATTAATTTTATGGGGAGGGATATGGCATAAAGGCCTTCAGATTGGTTCCGATGACTCTGATCTGTCACTGAGTATGATCACCATGCTTGAAAACCCTTGACCAATATTCACGTGATTTTTCAAGGAGCAATATGGCATGAAGTTGATTCAGATTGTTTCTCTGGATGCAAATCTGTCATCGAATATGATCACACTACTGGTACTTATAAATGACCAACTTTTAAATTACTTCTCAAAAACCATTTGCAGAGTTTGAGTAAGTTTGATGAAAAGCATCCTGGCATAAAGGGCATTCAAGTTTGTGAAAAATGATGCTGATCTATCTTTAACTATAGCTACCATTACCAACAAAAGTTGAACTTTTGAATGACTTTTTAAAAAATACTGAATATAATTAGTTCATAATTTGACAGATATATTCTCATCATGTTTGGTATAAATCATTATAAAGCTAATACAATTCTGTAACCTTTGCAGACCTGCCAACTCTTCCAGATTTGCCGTAAATCTTACAAATATTAGCCCATAAAAACAAACAGTTTAAAAGCAAAACCTAAATAAAAATGATCATTGCCTAAAAAATCTAGAAAATTTTGTTCATCTGTGTTTGATTTTGATCCAGTTTCATATTAGAAGTAGTGAAACTGGTCAGGAAACCAGACTTACTTTACAGCAGCATATCAGACGCTTTAAACTGCACTTATATGTGCATGCAAAACATCTGCATGATCACACTGTTGATCATAGAATTTCTTTTAAAATGGTGTCCAGTAAGCAATGGGGAGATAAGCCTCTTGAAAAGTGTTAATAATCAATCAAACCAGATTTTAAAAAAAGGAATATTTAGATTATTGTGAATAAAAGCTGGAAGGGACACAATTATGTTTATTGGACATCACATACCAATTTGAGTATGGTAGGAAATATGATTGCTGTCATGAATTTCCAAGAATTATGTGTAGTTGAGAGACTGCAACAAGTCCATGAACTGCATAGGTTTGGAACTAAAATTTGTGCAAGTGGTAAATAAAGTCTGTGTGTACTTAACAAACGTTTCATTTCAACATAATGTTTATTGTCGCTGCAAGTTTAATTAGGCTACGTTTTCCAGATTTACAATAGTAGTTTGATATTTTGTTACACCTTACTGAAAATATGTCAAACTTATGGAAATAAATCAACTGCCTTACTGAGACTGACTCATCAGGGTTGGCAGCTCTACCATTGAGGTCAAGGTTCGTCATACAAATGGTGAAGATGCATTGATAAGTACTATACCCTTATTGGCAAAAGATGTCAATGTGATCTTTATTTCATGATTCAGTGACCTGAAATTTTGTGCTACAAGTTAATTTTATTAGGTGCTATGTTAGAATTATGAAACTTGATAATTGGATGGATTAGTTAGTGTAATACTCTTATATCACAAGGTCACTGTCATCTACATTTATGTTTTATTATATATGTTTTGCTCTTGATCACATATATTTTTATATGCTATATTGACCAGTGCAGTTGTAAGTGGTAATCGTTGCATAATCATGACAGTACAAATATATATTGTGATGATTAACTACTTTTGAATGTGTATTGAAATTAGATGTGTATTGAACTGCATTTATCTCAAGATGAAATGGCTTTTCAAGGTCATACATTACTCGAAGGTTACACAAAGTCTGTGATACCCCTTCCCCCCCAGTAAAATCTGGCTTCAAGGGGTTGGACTATAATGACAGCAATTGAGGTAGATTTTGTAGAACAAAATTAATCTTGTTTAATTTAGCAACATGCTTGTAGTGCATCTACTTTCATACTTAGATTTTTTTTTTTTTTTTTAATTGTATTCTTTTATGTCATAGAACCCAGCATCACTTTGTCAAGATCGCTTTAGTCTGAACTCATTTTCTGCATGATAATTAATATTTACAATGGGATATTGAAGGCTAGCGAAATATTTCAGAAAGATGAACCATGTAATCATTGCTTACACTTCTGATTATTTTTAACACCCTCATTGTTGGCAGTAGGATCATCTAGATTTTTGTCCACATATCGAGCACCATTCCACCATCACCATTCAGGAAGATTGTTGGTGCAAAGGCTACTTGATATACATGCATGAAATTTGGTTGGCATATTTATATATAAATTTGGTTGGCATATTTATACATAAATTTGGTTGGCATATTTATACATAAATTTGGTTGGCATATGTATACATCTATTGGTCATAGACCAGAAGAGTTTATGGAATGGCCTGTTGTCTGTTATTTATCTATCCATTGGCACATATTTGCAGTAAATTCATAGTAAATGATGTAAAAGCAGGAAGGGTCCTCTAAAAATGATAAAACAGCCTTGCCTCCTTCCGTTGAAACTTGTTCATCCCATCTCATCCAGGATGCTCACTGACAGATAAATGGAAGTTATAATTTATATGAGATTTTCATGTTTGGCTGACATAATTATTATAATTATGAAATGACCCTTCAGGCATTACAGTGACATTTTGTAATTTTTGTGTATTTTGAAAAGAGCAGTCTTTTTTAAATATATTTTATTTCATGCAAATATGAATATTAATAGAGATGCTGTAGTTTGAATGCATGTTGCAAATTTATGAAGTTTGAAATGTCTTTTTATGGTCACCGTGCTAGTTTTAACCAATTACAACATATTGTTGGAAGGGTCATTTTCTTTTCTTGTGTGTTACAGTACTAATGTCGGGTTCATAGAAACAGGCAGATCAATCTGTTTACAATGGACAGATCAGTCTAATGTTTAAAAATGTTTTTATTGTGCAGGATGTATAATAATTTCATGATGAATGTTTTAATGAGAAAAATATAAATACAATATACCTCACAAGACCATCGTCACAGCATGTACATATCAATCCATTTGCCAATACAATCAATAATAATGCCTGTCTCTATCCATATAGAAATATAAGAAAAACCTAAAACTAACATGCAGGGGTACAAATTACAGGTGTATAAGCAATCATTATGGTAAAATAAAAGAGAGGGTTAGCACAGACATACAGACAATGGACAGAATGGTAGGCCCAGATAAGAATATGCAGATTGATAGCCTCTTTAGCTGTTGTCCGTTTTCCGTCAGTTTGTTTGCACAAGTTTGTCATTGCTATGCATCAACCATTTTGAGGATTGTCATGAAACTTTACACATTTTTATTCCTTGGTTTGGTTGATCCTAAAGATAAACTGTGCTGCTCGGACATCCAACGTGGTCAGCACAGCAGCCATTTTGAAAATCTTATTATTATTACTCCCGAATGGATGTCATATCAACATGGGATTTTTGCTAAAAGACTTCTTATGATGTCTAGTTGGTCCTAAATAAAATGGTGTCAGTCAGACATCCAATATTTATGCAACAGCAGCCAGCTTGAACACCTTACATCATTTTCTCTTGAACAGAAAGTCAAATTGGCCAGCAGACTTTATGATGTCTTAAGTTGGTCCTAATTGAAAATTATTTCAATCTGATATCATGGCAGCCATCTTGAAATTTTATCTCTGTTTCCCCTAAATGGATATTAGCATGAAGTTTTCACCAGACAGCTGATTATGATATTTAGTTAGACCTGATCAGAAATGTTGCCAATCTGAACTCAAATTGAACTATGATGGCAGCCATCTTGAAATATTGTTATAGGTCACACCTTCTAAATGGTACATCATATCAACATGAGGGTTTTCCATACATGCCAACCATTACGCTTTTCGCGTAATCATTACGCTTTTTCCCACTAAATTCCGTGTTACGCGTTAACATTTATAGATTACGCTTTTTCGATATATCCATCTTGCAAAAAAAAAAAAATTTTTTTTTTCGTTTTTATTAGCATTACTTTATATTTTGCATACTGTTTTACTTTTTAATTAAAAAATACCCTGCTTCTACATAACTACGATATACGAGTATACTTGTCCGTGGACTTTCCTAATATTCATGTTCTATTTATAGCAACTATCATGTTACTAAGATACTTTCAAACTTTCGACCTCATATTCTATTTATAGCGGCTTAGTGAGGAGAGAACAGACTGGTTTCTATTTTGTTTAAATCATTATGCACGTACTCTTTGTTCTAATTTTGTATAGTGCAGAACCAGTCTAAAAGTTTTTTTGCGCTAAAAAGTATTAAAAAATTCTCAATGCGTTTATGATTGCAAAAAATATCTCTTAAATAATTTCACAGATGGGTTAGAAAAAGTCAATAATAAACAAAGCAAAATGTAATCAATCCTCCAAACACGACGAGGGCATCATCACGTGACGTCTAATCGTTGGCGCTAAATGGCTTCAGATGTTAAGATGGATTCTAGTCTTTGTGTATGTTAGAGCACATTTTTTTCCCCAAGAATTTCGCAGATGGATCAGAAAAAAGCAAAACAACGAGTCCTCCAAAGATTCAAAGATGAATATATGAATGGCATAATACAGCGTTCCATTCTAGGACAGCATCATGCTCATTGCAGACTGTGCGGAAACGATTTTAGCATTGGTCATGGTGGTAAATTTGATGT
The DNA here is from genome assembly GCA_029339505.1 of Unio delphinus. NCBI lineage: Eukaryota > Metazoa > Mollusca > Bivalvia > Unionida > Unionidae > Unio > Unio delphinus. The sequence goes on along the minus strand of JAQISU010000433.1, from coordinate 6,746,616 downwards.
GGAAAAACACATGAAAACAAGGAAACACATCGAATTAGCTCGCATTACGAACTCTAATACTAAGGTAACTTCTTATTTACAGCAGAGCTCAAGTGCAGACTTGAATACTATAAATGCTGAGGTGTTATTTACCGAGTTTTTAATAGAACACAGACTACCCTTAGCGGTAGCAGACCATGTTGGTCCCTTGTTCAAGCGGATGTTTCCTGATTCGAAAATTGCGGAAAAATATGCTTGTGCAAGAACAAAATCATCTCACATTGTTTGGTGCCTAGCAGAAGATACTTCACTTAAAATTGCAGAAGCAATGAAAATTGGGCCGTTTAGTATTGCCACAGAGGGGAGTTGTGATTATGATGATAAAAAGTTGTACCCAGTATGTGTTAGATACTTTGACAGTGAAAAAGGCAAAGTCATGAGTGTTCTTCTTTCTTTACCAGAATTAACAGTAGATTCCACTGGACAAAACATTTTTGATTTGCTTGACAATGTTTTGAAGAAACATGACATAAGTTGGCAGAACTGTATGGGGTTTGCAGCTGACAGTCAAAAAGCTTCAAAAGTGTTAGATTCTCTGTCAAGAGATATCCCTTTCTATTGCCACCCTTGTCTAACTTGGATCATCTGGAAGAAGAATTCCTGAAGTATCAAGTTGGGATTCTACCTGACAATATACTTAATGCAGATAGAGTTGATGTGCAATGGCACCTTATTTCCCAGCTAAAAGACTCTATCACTGGAAGAAATAAATTTCCTCTTCTTTGTCAGGTTATGAAAGGAATATTGGTTCTTTACCATTCTAATGCTGACTGTGAGTTATTGTTCAGTGTTGTTAACAAAAATAAAACTGAATTCAGGTCCAGGCTAAGTAACCCGGTACTGAGTGCTCTACTGGTATGCAAAACATTCATGGCCTCAGCTGGTACAAAATGTTTTGAAATGCAACATAACAATCTGTTGCTTTCTAAAGCAAAAAGTGCTACATATGAACACTTGAACCATTAATGAATGATAAAAGACGAGAAAAGCAAATAAATCATTGTTAATTGTAATTGTAGTATGTTATATGTGGATTACTCTTTTTCTGCTTGGATTCCTCTTTTTGACCACTTGGATTACACTTTTTCCTCATCAGGGGTTGGCATGTATGGTTTTCATCAGAACACTTCATACTATCTAGTAGGTCATGAAAGAAAATGATGCAGATCTGGCATCCAGTATGGCCACTGTTTTCTACATCTTAAAAATCTTGTTATTGCTGCTTCTCCAGATTTGATGGACATATCAACATAGGGTTTTCATCAATGACCTTTTATTGTATTTAGCTTCTCTTAAATGCAAATGGTGTCAGGTGTCAAGTTTTTTTTCAAATATAGCTGCCACAATAACCAGCATGAAATTTATTTTCCTCCTGAATAGGTAGCTACACTGGTACAGGGTTTCACCAGAAGTCTTCTAATTATGTCTGGTTTGTCCTAAATTAGAATTGTGCCTTTCTTACAGCAGCTAGTTCGTTAACATAATCACCAAGAAAACCTAACCACTAAGAAAATCACAGATGGTTTCAACAGTCAGCAATTTAAAGAAAGTATTGTCTTACATTGAATTCTTGAAAATTTGTTTGTGACGGTACAGAATGATTCTAATGTATTACAGAGTGAGGAGAGAGTGAGTGGTCTTGTTGTTTAAAACAGCATGCATTATGCAGATCTGCCACATACTTTCAGAAGTAGTGATGGGCTTGGTATTAAGCTTACAGTGTGAGAATTGTAGGTACATGTAATTTGTAATTATTATCTCTGGCTCTTTGTCCCCCACTTTTTGTAGAAAACAGAACATTTATTGGATATCCATCCTTCTTTCAACCCATCATTTAATCTTTTCATTGATCATTCATTCAATTATCCCATTTTTGTTTCCACAGAATAAGCTCTTTATTTTTTATTGGAGCTAAAATACATTTTGAATGCAGCTTGATATTGATTATACCCCTTCTGAATTGTGATTGCTCCTAATTATCAGACTTAAGCTTCCACACAGTAACTCCATTATTTATTGTCATTACTCAGAAGCATAGCATAGCAGTCAAATTTCTGACAGCAATGGTGTCGGCACAGACATTTTTTATTGTTTTGGTTGCTGTTGTTGTTGTAGGGTTTAACGCCGTTTTTTTTCAGCACAAGATAGGCTATACATGACAGCCAGTATTAATTGTGGAGGAAGAACCCGGGAAAAACCCCATAAAGAACAACCGACCCACTAGAAGCCACTGGCAGGCTGTCTCGCATACTCACATTGGCCGAATCTGAGACTCAAACCCACACAGACATAAGTGAGATGTCAGTGATCTGTAATGGATAGCGCTTTAAACCACTCAGCCACTCAGGGCCCCTGTATTTTTGGTTGCAGATATTTATGTGCATGTTTCTTAAACCCTTAGATTCTCATACCAGACATGAATCATTATGATTCAAAGTCAGTTCATTCTGTGACATGTATGCTTACTCCTTTTACCATGTGGTCAAGGTCACATATGGAGATAACACAATGTTACAGTTTTGGTTCAAGTATTTTTCTTTTGCTTATATTTCTTAAAGATCCTAGATTTAATCCCTCGATAGATTTTCTTCATATTTGGGAAGAATCATTATAAAGCTAAGGCATTTCAGTCTGTAACATGCATTCTTGCTCATTTTGATCTTGGGGTCAGTTTCACAATCACATAACATTTGTATTAATTATCATTGAGATCACATTAGTGGAAAGCAAGAGATAGCATCACTTTTCCAATAGCATTTTCAACAGCTTATTAAGCTATTGGTTATAGGTGTTCTTTTACATAGATCTTCTTAACCCTTTGAACCCTAATCTCCCCCATATTTCGGCACCCTAACCCGAGCCTCCCCGGCAAATTTTGACAGTTTTATAGCGAATCTAGCGAATAACATAACACAGGCCGGTATACTGGCCTGTCGGGTTATGACAGTTGATAGCGAGGTCGGTATACCGGCCTTTCGGGTATATACACCGTTACAACAGGCCGGTAAACCGGCCTGTCTGGTTCAAAGGGTTAAGCCCATCATGAATCACTATGAAGCTAAGACAATTCTTTCTTTGACATTCTTGCTTACTCCTTTTACCTTTTGATCATGGTGACAATCCTTGAAAGTGTGCATTTAGTTATAATTAGTTTTTCTATTATTTTATTCTGTTAACCCTGGGGCAAAGTCACCGTAAAAAGAATATTTGCAATATGGTTGTCATTGTAAAAAAAAGCGCAATGTGTTTATATTTCTTAAACCACATGGGGGATATTCTTCATATTAAGGTTGAATCATTATGTACCTAAGACATTTCATTATGTGACATGTCCTCTTGCCACTTTGACCTTTGGTCAAGATTAAAGTCATATAAATTATGTGTTATGGTTTTGTTTAAAGTTTTTTTTTAATTTTATTACCTGACCTTAATAATGGATGTTCTTCATACTTTAGACAAATCATTACAGAGCTAAATCAAATCATTCTATCACAGGCTTGCTCAGCCTATGACACTAAGGCCAGTGTCATATTTTATAGCATAGCTTTGATCATGGACGCTGTATGAAGGCTCTCATCATTTCATTAGATTTCATCTAAATTTAGTATGCAGGATGATTTCCACAAGACTTTTGCTGACTTTGATTATTATCTATACATCCTAATTAGTGATAGAACTGACTTTCAGATCCACAATTTCATTCCTATATAATGTTGCTTGATTATTATTGAATTTACTGTATATACTCACTTATGAGTCAAACTGCAAACAACAAGGATCCTTAACTGTAGTAGCATAATGCGCCTGCAGACCAGGGGCCTATGTTGTTTGTTCTACTGATTACTCCTAACACAGACCCACAGCTGCTGGCACATTGTGCATTGGCAGATCTAGGTCTTTACAGTTAACAGATGAACTAGACTTATAATCAAGTATATACAATAAGCCAGCTTTGTCTTGCTGCATGATAATAAGCAAACCGTAGCAGAGTTTCGCTATGTGCTGTGTAATCCTTTTGAAAACATTTAGCTTGTGATTGCAGATCCTCCCAAGTTTCCAATTTTGATTCTGCACAAGACCTGCCTTAAATTATATTTGCATTCCATCCAAATTTGGTTTTATTGATGAGACCTTGTCTGAGTTGAATTGTTAGCTTTGTGCAACTGATTACCTAAATCCAGTAATAATAGATTCTAGGTCCCTGCCTAATCACTGTTCTACATGATTCTTGTGCTGATATTTCCTTCTTTGAATCCTTTTTTTTCCCAGCTGTCAGACGGTATTGGGTCAATACTATATTATGATCATTAAATGAAGGAACAAAAAACGCTTTTAATTAAATAAAGGCATAATTTGCAATTTAAATAGAAACAGAATGTTGCCCAGAGTCAGGAGCCTATTATTTTCCTGTCGCTGCTTATTAAAACAATATTCTAAAACTTACATTGACCTTTAATATAATTGCAATGCATCAGTTTTAACTATCTTGGTCACTGTTAACAGAGCATGATTGTCTCCAAATGACGTCAACCACTTTTTTCAAAATCCTGTTTTTAGACTGGATAGCTAAAATTTGTCTCATAGGACTTATTTGAACTCTTCTTTGCGACTAAAAACCCAGAAGTTTCTGACATTCATTATCACAAAGCAGAAATCAATAGCTCTGGCTCAAATCTTCATTTAAAAAAAGGCAAAGTACAGACTATCTCATTGCAGTTCTAGGATTGCAGTTAAGGTATCCAAATTTGGTCGATAAATGAAGTCGCACAGTTAATATCACCTCATTCTGATTAAAGGAAAGAATTAGTACATGTAAGTTTCTATTAGGATATCCTTCAAGGGATACTAATTGATAAACAGGAAAGAGTTCATTCTGGAATAGAATGAAAGAAACATAATTCCATATCTACTCAATTACAAGTCCATTCGAACTGCAACCATAATAAACCTTGATCTCCCAGCAGATTAGGGCCAGTATTATTTGTTCTACAAACTGCACAGACCCAGACCTACCAGTCCATTATATCATGCCATGTCTAAGTGTATGCAGTTTGCAGTTGGTGTATGTGTGTGTGTGTGTGATTTGAATTTTTATCGTAGCTTTAACAATTTTTTCTCTCATATTGCTACGATGTCCCACCCAGTCATATTATTCTGATACCAGTCCTAACACTAACCTCTTAATGATGAGTGCCTAGCGAGACTGCTGTTACTACCAGTTTTTAAAAAGTCTTTGGTACGACTCTGGGGTTCAAACCTGTGACCTCTTGCATCCAAGGTTGACACTTTAACCACTAGACCATCGGAGCGGTCTGCAAGTAGATCAGACCTTTACATGCATATATATGTTAATTGATATATATTTAAAGAATACCTTCTGGTACTCCTTACTCATTAGTTTATTGAATATAAATATAAATTTTTGGAGGCAGTTAATGATAAGTTACAGTATACAAAAATACAAACATTTATTTTGATCTAAAATTGTTGCAGGTGAGGATTTTGTTAACAATTGTTTTGTTTCTTAATCACTCTCTTTTACTTAGCTACTTTTTCCTTTTATATTTTTTGTAAACTTTTAACTTAGTTGGCACTACATAGCAAATTTTGAAATTAAGTGTCATAAAATATACATAAATACAAAACTCACACATACATATACATGCTTTCACTTTTTTGCACACTTGTCTGATATACATGTATCAGCTTGTTTTTACAGCTTCGATTTTCATTCCAAATTTACCACAAAAAATAATTTCTGTACAAATTATTAACCTTATAATTTATATTTAACCCTTTTTTAATTATTATTGGAAATGGTTAATGGAAACATTGTTCATGGTGTGTGTGTGTGTGTTCTTACCTTCCATGTACAAAGCAGGTGCAAGTTTTTTTACTTCACTGTCATCATTGTCAGCATTCGTATTGGGATTCAGTTAAAAAAGCATGTACATATGTGCAGCAAAACAACCCATTTCAGCCATTGTTCCTACCAATATTCATGGGCAATGTTTTCGAATGAATTCAGATTTTATAGCACCTGGCCCTGCAGAGGAGACAAACTTAGTATGTACATGTACTTTACTTGCACATTGTCACAGTTAATTTTGTGCATTAATTTTTGCATTCAGGATACCTACTGTAATACCTGGAAACTTTGCAAGGGATGTATTTAGATTATTACTACATTCTAATCTCAAAAGTAGATCACGCTGATCCATATTTGATACACTTTTGACTGTGGTTAAATTTTGTGTTTTAAGCCCATTTCTTGATGTCTGTTCATCCTATAAAACTCAGTTGAGATAATGGTATGCATCTCTGTTAGAACCACCCAGGTAACAAAAGGTCACATAGACCTAGCTTTCATATTTTACTGGATAAGTTATTTTGTGTCTTGATGGATGTCACACCCTAATCACAAACATAAGTCTCTGTTACCCAAATTATATGCATCCTTGACTTTCAGTTAAATGTTGTGTTTCAATTGTTTCTTTAAATTTGATGATTGTATATATCAGTTAGTACCACAGCTATACTAAAAAAAACAGTCATTGACCAAATAGTTACCAGACTCAATAGTTACTAAGCTGTGCATATTGTTTGCACATGGGATAGAGATAAACTCTGTTAGTGTGGGGATCAAAGGTCATAAAAGTCACATTAAAAAGAAAATATTGTTTGCACTAGGGATAGAGATAAACTGTTGGTGTGGGGATCAAAGGTCATAAAGGTCACATTGAAATTAAAATATTGTTTCTACAAAATGACTAAAGTCTTAAACCTTATACCAAAGTCTGCGGATAGATTGGACTTGTTGAAAAGAAGAAGCTAAATAATAATGATGTCAAAGATCAAAGGTTACAGTATCTGTGACTAATGGAGGAAATATTTCTTGACTAAATCTGTTTTCCACTTCTACTGTTAGCAGACTTGCGCTTTGGATAATTGACTATGACTGAATAAGAAATGTTTCTACACAATAACTTAAGTTCCCCATCATGTACAGTTACCAAATTTTGAATGACTTACACTTTGAGAAAGGAAGAACCCTATTAGTGTATAAATAAACTATGAAAGACTTGGACAAATAGGGGAAAAAAAATACAGTGTCGACAAATTAATTTGGAATAATTGGTGACAATTTCATGGGTTACTATTTGATATAAGAAGAGAAATCAAGGCAAGTGTGAAGGCATGTGCACAGCTAGATACAGCTTAGTGTTGCTAGGGCACAGTAGAAGTGATACTGATAACTGTGCTGGGGCTGAAAGAGTTAAGGATCAAAATGCCAAAGGTCAATATCATTGGAACTCTTAGTATTTCTATGCAAGTAAGAATGTAGCTAATATGTATCCGATGTGCACATGCAAGTTTATGAATTAAAAGTACATCAGGTCAGTACTGTGTTCTGAAAATTCTTCAACTAGCATTGATTAAAAATGCATCAATACATCACAACTTTCAGCAAAATCAAATTCTAAAAACTTTATGTTTTAGATGAGAACATTTTGGTGGGAGATTCTCCATTTCAGAATATGTGGAAAAGTTTGTAAATAAGGTATGAATTGAAAGAACACGTAAAGGTAGGAGTTCAACATCTTAGTATATCTGGACGAGTTTTCAGTTTTGAGAAATTTGTATGAATCACGCCATTACTTGTCTTGGAATAGACCCTGATAATATATGCACCCAACTATTAACAGTTGGCATGGAATTACAGATCTGCTGAATGGTAAAGTGGCAACAGATACAAGTCTCTTTGCACTTGATTTTGTAGGTATACATGATCAAATACACCAAGTGGTGGAAAAGCCAGAGTTTGAAAATGAACTAGTGATTCCTCATCATGCAGTATTTGAAGAGAGGAAAATATGGTCATGAATACAACTTATACTTGGTGTGCTTTTTTCCCACTTCTGTTCAATTGTTTATTGATCACTGCTCTGGTGGCCTCGTTATGTCCACCTCAGAATCAGGAGGTCATGGGTTCAATTCCCAGCCGAGTCATGCCAAAGACTTAATAAAATGGTACTAACAGCTACCTTGCACAGCACTCAGCATTAAGAGGTTAGTGTTAGGACTGGTCAGCCTGGTATCAGGATAATGGACATCATGCTACATGTCTGCAGCATGATGCCCCAGTGCTAGACATCACCATAAACTGCCACACTGCAAACATGATAGCAATAAGACTGAAAAATTGTTAAATCACCTAAATTGTGGACCCAGATCTGTCATTGCTGAATGAACTGGCAGATAATAACCTATTTTTACAAAACTCTACTAGGATTCTTCTGACCCAGTCATACCATATTATATTTGCATATAACATAATGCTTCAGCAGGTCACGGGCTGTGCAATTTGTTTAAATTAATTAATTAATTAAATTAATCAGCGGAACAAACAGCATAAACCCTGATCTGCTAGTACATTATGCAACAACATACCAGGGTCTCTCTTGATTGCAGTTGGATCTCACTGATACATGAGTCTATGCATGGTACCTGTACTATATGTTGAACCATTCATTGGAAAATATACAAATAAATGATTTGGAATGGACATGCTATGTCTGGTATTAATTAATACCTCCCCTTAAAAAACATTAATTACATAAACAATGTATTTACATATGTACTTTTTTAAAGTATGTTAACCAAAAAAAAAAACATTGATGAGATTTATTTATTTACTTTTCCTTGGATCATTTACAGAATGCAAAGTTTGGAGAAACCCTCTAAATTTGTTCCGTGGTTCAGAATATCAGAGATACACATGGGCGGCAAATAAAGAGCCACTAACATACTATGACATGAATTTGTCAGCACAGGATCATCAGACATTCTTCACATGTGATACAGATGCAGGAAAGCCAGAATATGAAAGTAAGAAATAACGTAAATAAAATAATTTGTTTTTAATTATTAGCTTTTCAGGTCGTATGCCAAAAGAGTTTGTTGTCATCATCCAACTTCCAACTCCAATCTGTCCGTCTGTTAGCATCAGTTTGCTTGGAGAATCGCCTTGAGCTTTACATGCACATGCTTCCAATATGGCCACCAGAGCAGCCATCTTGAAAATCTTATCAATGCTCCTCCTGATTGGATGGTCTTATCAATCTAGGAGTTTTAACAGAAAGATTTTCATTTAATTGGATCTAAATTGGTGCAAAGCTTATGTCTAACATGGCCAGCATGACAGCCATCTTGAAAATCTTGTCATTGCTACTCCTGAATGGAAAGTCATATCATCATGCGGTTTTCACCCAAATATTCATGATGTTTAGTCGGAACTAAATGAAAATGATTCTGCTCAGACATCCAGCATGGCCACCACATCAACCATCATGAAAACCAACATGTTAAGTGTCAGCCATTATTATTTTGCTACAAGGCTTACAAAAATGACCTGTATAATGCAGCGTTGCAGAAACAAAGCACTTTATGGAAATAATTGTTTTTGATAAATTTTAATACTGGCATGTCTATTTGTTTTGGATCCAGTCGTCATATTAGACACAGTGGAGTTGATCAAGAAATCAGACTATCATTACAGGAGCAAAGCAGGAAGGGCAACAGATACCTTTATTGGACATAAATGTGTTGATTTATACATGTCATATGGAGAGAAATATGATTGCTGCTGCCATGGCAACATTACAAAATTTGTTAAGAATTACATCAAGTTGGTAAATTGCAAGAAGTCCTTAACTCCATAGGGTTTGGAACTGCTGTTTATGGAAAGTACTGGAGCTAATTACGGAATAAGTATTCTTGACAAATGTTTTAGATGAACACAACGTTTACTGTGTCTGGATCAGTCTTGAATCACACTTCTGGGCTTTTAAATGCATGTTTTCGAGCTTGGCAATGGAAGTACATGATATTTTGTTTCACCTTTCTTAAAACTGGTCTAACTTACAGAAACAAAATTGACTGCCTTACTGAGGTCTTGTTAGGGTTGGCAGGATTGTGATAAACTTGTTATATCAACATCTCCTGAATGAATGGTTATATCAACATGCGACTTTTCACTAAAATATTTCATGTGATCTCTTGTTGGTCCTAAATGAAAATGGTGCTAATCTGACAGCCAACACTACTGCTTTGAAAATCTCGCTATTACTTTCTTCCTGAACAAAATGTCATATTGATGTGGACTTTGACGAGAAGACTTCTGATGATGTTCTTCCACTCAGACATCCAATATGGACACCATCACGGTGGCCATCTTGAAAATCTTTAAATCACTATTCCTCTGTAATGGATGGTCATATCAGCATTGTCTTTGCTTTCAAGAATCTTTTAAGATGTATTGTTCATCCTAAATGAAAATGGTTCGAAAATTATTTCCAATACAGCTGCAACAGAAGCTGTCTTTAGAATATTGTGATTGTTAGTTTTCATGAATAGAAAGTCATTTCAAATAATGCGTTATGAACCAGAAGTCTATTTATGATATCTAGTTAGTATCTGACCTATACCTTGGCTTCCACAACACAAAAGAAATGTTATCTCTGATTTTCCTGAATGAATGGTAACTTTTCACAACACAAAAGAAATGTTATCTCTGATTTTCCTGAATGAATGGTAACTTTTCTAATGGTGTATTGTTTCTCCTAACTGAAAATGGTGATGATCTTACATCCAGTATGGCTGCCACAGTGGCTAATTTGAAATTCTTGTCACTTCAGAATATCTGAGATGCTTTCAACAATTGTCAGTTAAGAACTTGAAATGGTTTTATATTGAATTCCTAGAAATTCTTTTTGGATAGGAAAGCATGAATCCCTTCAAGGGATTCTTGTTTATTTTAAATTAAATTCTTTTGACAGAAATACATATTACAGTACATACACAACTTATGGAAGACACACTGATACATACAGCCAGCAGGTCATACTAGATAAGTGCAGTAATTTATTCTAGTAATAATATATGATGATACGGATTTTAACTATCAATACAGGATGACCAAAAATAATCATTTTCGTGTGGTTTTTCCTGTGAGTGAAGAAAAGAGCAAGAATTTTAATAACATATAAACCATCTCCATATGACTACTATATCTAACTAGTTAACTGCTACTCATGCTCATTTCGGTTTAGTCTATCATACGACTTTCCTTACAAGATCCTATAGTATTTACACACTCTTCCATTTGTTTGTAAACTCCCTCCCCCATAATTTTTTTAAAAAGTCATCAAGGATATAAAATAAGCACTTAACAGTCATTTCATTCATTAATTTATAATTTCTAACCTAATTGTTACCAGGGGTCCTTGACGCTGTCAACTTATTTGCATTTCGAAACGGAAGCTTTCAATGTAAAGAGGCCGAAAGACTGCTTGCTGTCTAAAATAGTCCATTTCTGTAAAAACTGTTGTCTGCATCTAATATTTGCAATGTCTAGTTTTAACATTTCTAGAACAAATTGAACAAATTAAAAGGAGGAATTCTTGTATGCACATCTTCAGAGAGATGTAAATCCAAATTTTATGGAATTTTTGAGATTATTAAAGACGGTAAACTGTGGTTGCTTGAAAACATGGATCCCACCTATGCAAATGTGGTAACCATGTTACTATTGAAACTCCCATTAGTGCATGGAACCCTGTCGACAGGTCAGTGGAAATTATAAATTAATTAATTTTGTATTGAGTGGACAACACAAACAACTGAAAACTGTTACTTTTGTGGTATTCAAGAGAGACACTTATTTTCAGTTGCCAGGTGCACCTGTTTGGCCAGATATGATAATAAAAATGGTTTAATCATTTAAATGTATCTGGTCAATGTTTAGTAACTTTTGACAGAAAGAGAAAAGAAAACACATGCATTTATTTATTCTGGGAATTTAGTGCAGCCTGTAATGAATTTATGCAATGATACAAGCTCGTTTTGCAAGCATGGACTCTTGTGTATAGTTTATATTTATGTATGCCATGCAATCATAATATGTATTGTATTAAACAGTTATGACAACGATAACAGTAATTTCTTGTTCAAAGTGTCCGGATCAATTTTGTTTTAAGCATTTAGTGCCAGCTTGATAAAATATTGCTCCTGCTGTAAGGAGTCTAGGTTTTATGATGCTGATTTCAAGCAACATAAACGTCGCCATTTAGACAAGTATTGGATGTTTCATGCACATTTGAAACAGTGTTATTTGATTACTATGCAAACACTCATTAAAACATGGCCATACAATCCAACACCTCCTGCTGAGCCATACAATCCAACACCTCCTGAATTAGTCTTGATCATGAAGCCTTTTGAAACTTTTTAATGTCTTGATGATTCATCTGGTATTTGAACATTTGATTTTTGCATTAGAAAATGCTGTTTAATTCCAACCAGAAAGTTAAATACCCATTGTATTAAATTATTATCTAGAGCTCAGAGATGAAATCACAAGTTTTACTTTCTCAAAATACAAATAGTTGACAGTGTATCACATACATTTGCTCATTAGTCAAGTCCAGCTGCAGATTGCATAAACCAGATCTGCCACCAAATTATGTGATGTTAGATCAGTATGTATGCTGTCTGTTAGGAGTAATCAGAAAAACAAACAATGTAGACCCTAATACCTAGCACATTATTCAATTGCAGATCAGGCCTATGTTGTTAGCAGTTAGATTTGACATATTAGTAAAAGCATGTACATTAGGTGTCAGTATCTTCCCATTGTTCTCACCACTCCTGTTAATAATTGGATGGCAAAAAAACTGATATCAGTTTAAGTCATGCGCTGTCACGGCTGTGTTAAATGACTAGAATACAATAGCTGTCTGGAGAAAATTAAGCTGCGTGTTGTTTTTTTGTTGCTTAGTTCTCTTCAGTTGGAAGAGAAAACGTCTGAATTTCTCATGAAAATTATGTAATGCTGAGGTATGGAAATAACCTTCTAGTCACGAGAACATACTGCAACCCAGTCTTGTCTGGGCAGAATTTGAACCCACTTATTATGAATCTGGCATGCTAATACTGAGCAACAATGTCATTCTATTTACCATATATTCTCATTTATGAGTTGGGTCCAACTGTATCATCAAAGACTCAGATCTACCATATCATGATGCACAGGTAGATGACGGTCAGTGCACTTTGTTCTGCTTAGTACACCTTTCAAACAGCATATACTTAGATCTGCTTGCATATTATATGATAGTAGATCCGGGTCTATGCAGTTTGTAGTTAGATTCAACTTATAAGTGAGTACATATGGTATGGCAGAATCATTCTATTTTTCAGTTTATGTCAGCAGTTAAATTACTGTCAATCAGACTTCAAAAAAGGTGATATGGCTTAGGTTTTCCTAACATAAACTCCCCTCCGAATTAAATGGAGGCTTAAGCCAGTTATTAGAGAATTCAAGTCGAGACATTATGTGAAGAAATGAATGCTGAAATGAACACAAAAGTTTTCAAGTCTATTATTTGTGACTGTTAAAATTTGATAGGTACATGAAGCAATGTTTGGACTAAATTTTCAACTTAATTTCAAAATGAAAGGAAAATTGTCAGTCATTAATTACAATAATTTATTTTAGTTGTTGCAATTATTAAATATGTAATTATTGTATATATCAAGTGCTTTATCTATTAGTTAATGCACCTAATGTTTTCACAATGTGACACTTTTGCTTTACTATATACCAATACCATTGTTATGATATGGGCAAGATCATTGCAAAGTTTAAGGCATAACTCCTAAACTTGTTTTGTCATCAGCTGTTAGTGAACTAATGAAAAAAGGACAGAGGATACTAATTAGTTTTCCACTGCATTACCTTTTAGCCTTCCTGTCAATTCTGAGTTGCCAATTATTGCAAGCCATGGGAAAGCTGTAATGCAGTTGAGATTTTATGGGCTGACTCTGATCAATAATAAATCCTACTGTATATACTCACTTATAAGTCCAGCTAAACTTCACATACCTAGATTAGTCATTGTATACAGCACATGCAGATCTAGCTCTATGCAATGTGTTAGGAGTAGTCAGCATAATGAGCAATATGGATGGAACTTGTTCTGGCGGTGAATTAAATGATGGCAGCTCAAGGCCAAGGTTGTTTACTGTAAAACTAGACTTATAAGCAGGTGTATATGGTACATTACATATATAGAAACATACAGTATCTGACTTGTTATTGAAATTAATTGAATTACAAGAGCTAAAGTGAATAATGAAATGCGAAAAAAAAAACTAATTGTGTGAATTTTTGAATAAAACAAGCAGCATTTAAATATTTAGGGGGGGGGGGGTCTTCGCCACACGAGTTTTTGGCAGACGTTTTGGAAAAGATATAGAATTAAAGTTTACAGTGTTTAATGCGTTTGTAAGGGAACTATTTCAGACCTGGTAAATCATGAGAAATTAAAACTCTTACTCACAAGCTGTTCAAAATGTTATATTCTGAATAGTCGCATGCTTCCAGCAAAGTCAGTAAAGCCTTTTTATATCAGTCAACTTATCCAAATTTAAATCAACAAAATCAGCCACATGTCTCTATGATATATATTGTGAACAAATGACTTCACACATAATTTTCTTGTGATATTCCCTGCAATTAACTGAGCAATCGAGAGCTACTGCCCTTAACTTTGCAGTAAAGAAAAACATTACATTGTACAAAGTTTGAAGATAAACTGGGAAAACAAAATCTTCATTCATTTGATTTTAGTCTGATTTAAACAAAATTTACTTCAGTGCAAAAAAAATTAATTTAACAAGATTTGTAAATTTGTAATAATGAATCCACAGTGTTTTCAATGAGATGGAAGGTTTTTCAATGAATACTAAAAACGGACAACAAAAAGATAATGGATTTAATAGGTTTGTTGTTGTTTTTTTGGTTTAATACCATTTGTCAGAGTCCATTTAAAATACACATATTCAAATTGTTCAATAGGTAATTGTTTCAGCTCTGTAAATGTCATGAAACTCAGTGCCATGGAGATGACCAGTGATGATTGACCATTTCATGACTTCATCTACTTGTTGTTTCACCTTTTAAAATGTTGCCACCTATATTTGCATGTCACGCAAACAATCAAAACAGATGTAGCCTGCATTAAACAATAGTCATGGATTCTTTTTTTTATTCACTAATTACACATGCTGATTTAATAGTGATTTCTTTCCTTGTGAAGAGTGTTATATCAAAAAACTATGACATTGTGAGACTGTCTGCAAAATCCATTGTTTAAACTGTATGACCATATTTTCTATGTAATAACAATTATGGAATCCTTTTTAGTTATGCAGACAGCATGGCGAGAAAGAAAACCTCAATCTAGAATAAAAGCTGCACATGAAGCATTAGAGAAAAATCCAGAGTAAGTGAAATTTTGCTGCAAAATCCATTGTTTAAACTGTATGACCATATTTTCTATGTAATAACAATTATGGAATCCTTTTTAGTTATGCAGACAGCATGGCGAGAAAGAAAACCTCAATCTAGAATAAAAGCTGCACATGAAGCATTAGAGAAAAATCCAGAGTAAGTGAAATTTTGCTATTTTTTTTATTTGTATTCCATGGAAAACATGTGTACATGATTACATAAGCATACGTTTCTCATGACATTAAGTGAACTGTACAGGGAATTGACCAAGCACAAACTGATGGTCATGCTAATCTCTTGACCACATAGTGATTTGACCAAACACAAATTGTTAGTTATGCTGATCTCTTAACCAATCAGCACACATTCAAGTGACACACCTCAAACCAATTAATCATCCACCATTTTCCTTTATAATTACAGTGGATTTATTTGGTTGGTTCACTCCAAAAAATCAGTTTAACTTGTGTGCCTGGAGCCTCTGTAACTTAGACTACACAGACAACTTGTTGCAGATGTGCAATTTGTTCCCTTCTGCAAATGTCATTGGACTTTATGTGACTGACATCTTGCATTTTTCCCATAATCATCTGATCATCAAAATATTTTATGAAAATTATTATCCTTTATTATGTATTATGTCAAAAATAGTCTGTTCAATGTGCGAAAGAAAAGTACATAAATGAATCTTTAAACATGCATTTTTACCTCATTAATTAGGGTTATTTTCACCCATCACGCAAAGAAAATATATTTTTCCATTCGGCAAACTGTCCATCTTTCTCATTGCATACTGTTGTAGTTTTTTCCTCCATGGTCTGGGGAAAAACGGCCTTAGGTTGTTTGCTTTTTCACAACAAACGATAAATCAGCACATCAAAAGGAGGTTGAAATAAATGATCATTGGTAATCTTTCCCAAAAGAATATTGACAGAATAAATATTGGACAGTAAATTTAAATGTATTTAAAACTATCACATCTGATAATATGGCACCAAAACTGTCCTGTAAACACATAAATCTAATCATTTGCTTCAGTACATGTTAGAATTAAAGATCAAGACATATACAATAAACATTATTTTGCTGTTTGATATTGCATGTTTGTGTGTGCTTTCTGCAGTTCCGTCGGTTTGTGCTGACCAGAAATGTCCTCCTTATTATCTCCTACTTCAAAGTCTTTCACTGACTCGCAGACTTCCCGAAAGCCGTCGGTCCGTCGGCCATGACCGACAAATTTTTACCCGGACCGACAGTTTGTTAGTCGGCATCAGACCGACTGTCCGGCAGATTTCTCACTCTGCACCGCTCGAGCAGTCCTTCATGAATCTAGTTTGTTAAACAGATTTTCATTGGTTACAAGCTTTTGAGCGATTCAATCGCTACACCTATTATAAATAGTTATGCGGCTCACCTGTCATCATGGCATCATTGAAATATTACGACGGGGCGAAACCAGGGAGAAAAAGAAAACTATCTTATGAAGAATTGAAAGAAAAGAAAAAGGATTATGAAAAACATAGGGTTGAAAGAACCTTTAATGATAAATGGAAAGAAAACAGAGACTGGTTAATATTTGATGAAATAAAGCAAATTATGCAGTGTGCCATGTGTCTCAGTTTCTACGGCGAGAAAGCGAGGGCTGATGAAAATTTGCGAAACACAAACGCGTTTATCGTCGGATGTACAAATTTTAGAATGTCAACAATAAATGATCATGAACTTTCCAAGTCCCACAAAAAAGCATCAGAGTTTGTTTCAGGCAGACAGAAAACTGCTCAGGAAAAACTACGGTCAGAAGCCGGCAAAGCACTTAGGCAATTAAAGGCAGCTGAAAGAAGTAGATTAGTGCATTTGTTCAGAAATGCACACGCAGTAGCCAAAAATAATCGTCCACTATCAGATTATACATGGATGTGTGAAATTGACAAAGCTAAACAATTAAACATAGGCAGTACATATATTAATGACAAAGCAGCTGCAGATTTCATACACAGTATAGCACAGACAGAGAAGCAAAAAACTGTCAATCTTATAGAGTATAATTTATTTTTTGTCTTTATGATGGATGGAAGTACAGATATCTCAGGAGATGAACAGGAGACCTTGGACATTGAGGAAGACTGTTTAGACTATCGAGATGAACTTGACAATTTTGATAAACTGATCATGTTTACAACAGACTATCAGTGAATTTGACTTCACTTTACTTGATGAACATGTGTTATTTACACTTAGAAAATAGAAAACAAAACACGTTTCAAAATACCGGTACCTCAATTTTGTTATATTGTGTCAGTCTGACAGATTTTTTTCGGTCTGACAGATTTTCAGGTTTTGTCAGACCGAATGTCTGACACTTTTTTTTAGCTTTCGGGAAGTCTGGACTCGACACATCCTTGTTTTTTTAGCCTCTTGCTTTCTGATGCTGACAAAGAGTTTGTTTTTAAGGTTGAAAATTCTCATAATAATCACTGGGATGAGTGTTTAGTCCAGTGTCACGTTGCTTATCAAGGACAAAAAGATTGTTGGGCTTAGTTATCTATCGTTTTGCATCTGGTCAGTTGCTTGTCCGAGTTTTAATTTGAGCAGGACAATATGATTGTTGGGCTTAGTTATCTATCGTTTTGCATCTGGTCAGTGGTTAGCCAGATTTAGGAACTTGGTAGTAATGTAAAATGTCACAGATGCTGCGTTCAATTTTTAAATGACAAATGCCCAAACTCCACCCTTCAGCCATTGCTGGAATGGAACATATTGTCTTGCTGCTGTTCATCTGTCTGTATGTCTGTTCAATAAATCCATTTAGTACATAGCATAGAATACCATTAAATGTAGAACCCATACATTTTACACACATCAGCATGATTGTAAGTTAACCATTTTATTAAATTTAAAAACAATTCCAGAAATTATAAAGACTGTGTAGGTACTAACAAATTTACAAAAATCATTTGAGGTGGACACATAAAACTCGGATGGCATGTTTGTATTGATTTGTAAATGAATGGATAAAATATTCTTGTTATTTTAACTATTTTCAGGTTTTATGAAATTTTTGTTTTTAGTGGATTCAAAAGAAATGTACTTATTATAAATAAAATAAATTCACTAAAAGATGACATTTTTGCAGAATATATTTTCCTAATTAGTTGACCTGATTATTTCTGATTTATTCATTGGTTTGATTGGTTGGTCAATAACCAGTATTTTATTTCATATGTATGATTTACACTTGTGTATTGTAGCTGTGCCACAGCGTTGATACTACTAGCAGA
The DNA here is from genome assembly GCA_029339505.1 of Unio delphinus. Classification (NCBI taxonomy): domain Eukaryota; kingdom Metazoa; phylum Mollusca; class Bivalvia; order Unionida; family Unionidae; genus Unio; species Unio delphinus. The sequence goes on along the minus strand of JAQISU010000433.1, from coordinate 6,727,944 downwards.
GGAAGAAGCCACCACAATAGTTGAGGTGAGTTTCAACACTAAGGTTATTTGTAGGGTCTTTTGGCAGGTCTTTGAACTTCCTATTTTAAAATTTTATCAGTAATTCACAGTTCTGTTCTGTTTTTACTTTTATTTTTCAAAAAAGTGCTTTCTAGAGTTTGTTCTCTAAGACTCATTATATGATAGGGAGGCCCATCCTCACTCGTCAAAACAGCATACAAAGCACATTTCTGTTATATATATTTTTTTTATTTGATGACGTATTTTCAAATAGTATAAAGTACTACAAACTATGCAACATTCATAAACTAGTGTGAAAAAATCACAGCATTATCTCTTGTACTTTTTGAGATAATACTTCCTAAAAATGACATATGTCAGAACAAAACATGTCAGGAAAATGGAAAATTTAGCTTTTTTTGCTATGTTTGCTGCTTTGTAAGAGCTTTGCACTTTATCCAAAGTCTATAAATTTCTCTTAGTTTGATCTTGATATGAAGTACTATATATCTAAGAAAAAATAACAATTTTTGAACGTTCAATTTTATTTAAAATTGGTGTTAAAAATCGGAAAAATTACAATTTTTTAAAAAAACATACAGCTTTTTCTCATGTTCATCAACCAAAATATTTCACTAATTATTTCACATTTGTAGGTTATCTTTAAACAGGTTCATCTATGCATACAATGCTAAAGGAAATACTACTTTTTTGATGTACAACATTTTAAACAAATATACAAGATGGCATAAAAAAGTCCAAGTGTCCATCACCAGAAAATAGAAAGACTCTGTTAATTAAAGTAAACACTGTTTTAAAGTTATCTACATGTGGCATAAATTATAAAACACTCAAAATATGGTTCATAAATATCTAAATTTTTAACATAATTAACTTGAAAAAAATTCAACTTTCTCAACATTTAAAGGGGAGATAATTCCAAAAAAAGATGGACCCAAAAAAGAAAGATAATTTGCTAGAATAATTAAAATTTCACCTCATCCTTTTAAATTTTCTTACCAACTTTACCTGCACTGTGGTACTTAGATTTTGACGCAAGAGGTTGTGACATATCTAAAGTTTCCTCATCAGATGAATTCCATTCGCTTTCATCTGCAGGATTTACACCATCTATTTTTGTCAGTGTATTCAGATTTAGCTTGTAATTCCTAATTATTACTTGCTTTATATAAGAAATTCTTTGGGACTTTGACATACTGGTAAATCCTTTCATGCAAGCATTATTTTCAACATGACACAATCTACTGACTGCTCTCCACATTCGAATTTGTGCCAACTGTTGCTGTTTGTTCATATTTTTCAAACGTCTGTGGTCTCTACACAAGTGTTTTTGCTTTTAAAATTTGCTCCTTCTGTTTTCGTAGTTGTTCAGCTCGCATTAGTCTACGTTTTTTAATTTTTGCATCCCTCTCAACCTTCTCTTCCAGAAATCGCCGTTTGATTTGCTCATTCTTTGTCCCTTCTTCTTCACGCTCAAGCTTTGCACGCTTCATAGCAACACCACAAATCTTATCCAGTGGTATCTTGGCACTCTTGATCCATTCAACTGGTTTATCTTGCTTGGCAGCAATAAGGACATTTCTGTATATACAGTGTCCATTTTATGCTGCTGAAACTTCAACTTGATTGTTAAGTCCCTCAGCACCCTTGTTTTCTGATTTAAAAGTTTGTTCCTTGCCCTGAGTTTGTCAACTTCTTTTTTACTACTCTTTGACTCGGGTCCAATCATTTTCAGCTGCCTGCTTTGCTCGTTCACTAAATTTCTCAACTGTTTATTTTCTTGCCCAACAGTGCAAAGTGCAGCAGTTTTCTTTTTCAAAACAGTAGCCTCTGCAGTGCTTATTTTCTTGAGTTTATTTTTTTCAAGTAATACTTTATTAAAGCTGTTGTTTTTTGCTGCAGCTGACCTTGACACTCCTTCCATCTGGGGAACATTATTTAAAATCTCAAAACTTTGCTGTGAACTTTGCTGTGAATCATAAAGTACATTCTTCTTTTTTGGAAGAACTAGTTTCGAATTCAGAAACAAAATCATATCATCCTTTACTCTACTGTCACCACGAACATGAAACCTCTTCTGTAATTCTACGAAACGCTTGTGACGCCTGTTATACAAAGCACGCAGAGCATTGCATTCTAGGAGAGAATTTGTAAAGTGACAAAGCCACATTGTCATGATTTCATACCACAATGTCCCACATGTTGATTCCTTCTTGACAGTGAGGCTATATGCTTCAAAATTTTTTGCGGTATGTATAATGCAAAGAAATTGTCCAGTTGTTAGGTTATTAAAATAACTCAAGGTTCCAGATGATGCAGGTTGATCAAGTGCCTGCAAACTTTCCAAAGACTGGAATGGCCAGTTTGGAATCGGATGACTAGAGTCTTCAAATCGAATATCGCCTTCTAGAAATACTAGTTGTGCATACACATCTGAAAGAAAATTTAGCTCAAAAATATATTCAACTGTATGTAATTAATAAATATAAACTTTTTATCAAACATGTTTAAAGTGTCCTTTGAGTTTAATCGATAAATGAATTTATGCATGTCAGAAACTGATGTAAATATTCATATTTTTCTTCAATTTCTAAAGGCTTAAACATTAATTTATCCCCTTAAGTAAAAATTCTGGCCTGGGTTGGGGACAATTGCCAAGTCCTTATAATTATTATAATTGCAAATGCTATAAATACAAGGACATTTTTAATTTCGTTTACATCATACTCACTGAAAATTCATTGGTTATATTCATTAAATTGACAGTAAATATCATAATAAAAAGAGAAGAACCTTCGTTCAGATTGATTATTCATGGTTATGACTATATAGCAATTTATTGTGAAACGTGTATTGCATTTTCCCATAATGTCGCATCTCCAATTAAAGTTTAGAAACAACAACGTTATTATTAACATACTTTGTATGATTTCTTATTATTGTTTCAATTGAATGCATGCTGAATTAAATACTCGGGGAGAATGAGTAAGGTAGCAATCTATTATTACTGACCTACCGTAAACATGTGATGAGCCATAGCGGCCATTTTACTCCGGGCGCCCGATAATTTTGAAATGTATAATTCGAAGTGCGGCATATTAATGCTTGCAAAAAACATGATTTTGGGGTCATTAAATGCAGAAAGAAGAGTTGTATCTATCTGACAACGCACTCCTTAAAATATTCAGAAATACGGGAGTTAAAAGAAAAAAACTTACCCATTCCTTTGTTCTTGCTAGTTTTTCGTAGTGTGAATACTGGGAGAAAGGTCATAACACCAGCTATACATTGAACCAAATTTGATTGGTTAAAATTAACACACCTCCACGCACAGAGCGAATCAAATTCTCTGTTGTTAAAGAAACGCGAATCATCAATGCCATGCAATAGCGGGTCACTGACCCGCCCGCAATGGACAGTCGCAGTGACTGAAAACAAAACAGCTGAGTGCCTATTTAAAACTCATCCTAATTATTTTATTTGTAAGGGGAAAATAATAAACATTTTCCATGGACAAAGAATGGAAAGAAAGCAAGATAGTGGTGTAATTTTTATTATTCTGGTTCATGGGAAACCCATCCAAATAAAAGGTTAATTATTGGATTTTCACTGATCTGCCATCATTTACCTATTTTGATAGCCGTGGGCCTCTCTATATATGACTGTACTGCAAATAAGAAAAAAGTCTGTGACCTTCATAGTTGGAGCCATGGCTTTACCAAATTTTTGTGGATACACAAACAAGTGCTAAGATTTCAAAGATGTGCAGTTTAATACAGTGGAACCCCGCAATAACGCGATGATCGGGGTCCATAAAATCAGATCACGTTAAAAGCGGGGTCGTGTTAATGCAGGGTTTTACAATATTTAACTTTTTTTCTGAGAACATATACGTGTATACATGTACAATGATCAAAAGTCGGCTTATCATCAGATCAATATTAACTGGAATGCATTAATTAAGATATATTCAAAATAATCGATGGCTAATATATTTATAGGTTATTACTGTGCATTAAAGACATTTACTAATTTTTATTTGTTTGAACGATAATACAGATTGACCGATAATACCAGACTATCGCTATATCATGAAAAGTGTATCAACACCGTATGCTACTGTGCCGTCATGGCATGCAGTTCATCCATATTGGATGTAATTTCATTGAAAATCGTACAAATTTAAAATATTCAATAATTTTGTAATAGTCTGAATTCGTCATGTAAAATATAGGATGAACAAAATATTGAAACCATTTACTTGCCGTCTGATATCGTACGGTCATTGCATGCAGCTATTCCCGGGTCTACATACGGTATCTGTACAAATTTTATACGGCTAAAATTTTATCATATGAGACAACTGCAAGAATAATTAACAATCAACGCATGATTTCAGCATGCAAATAACTTACATACAGTTTCTCTTTAGCAGAAAACGACTTGCGTTTTTGAACTTGCTTTTCCATAACTGTAAAATATTTATCTATATAAGCAAACAACGTACACAGATAAAGCTTGATAACTAAGTAATGAAGGCCTGCAATGGTTACGAATCACTTTTTATATAAAACAAAATTAAGCTGAACGGATGTACAATTTCATACCTTTTAATTTACAGATAATAAAGTGGATATTATATACTTTCAACTGTTTGTTGTTTGATCACACCGCCAAGCACAGCATACATGTTGGCGGCTTTCGGCCTTTGATGTTTATTAAATTGTGCGACTCTTGTATCAACCACAGCTTTGTCTGCTGCTTGGCTGTGATTGCAGTTAAATAAGAAGCCCATGTCGGCTATTGTTTGAGCAACGACTGTATACAGAATTCATGGAAGACAATCACAAAGACGATTTACTGGCTTTACTCATGGATCCGTAATAAGTAACACTTCCGATAATGTTTACTTCGGCTTAACAATTCAAAAACCTAATGAAACCAGTTTTCTCTTCTAGAGTAAAATACGGAGCTTCACCACAACCTGTTCAAATTGATAAATTTCAGAAGCCAAGCGTTGTACACACTATTTCTCGTACGTTATATATATCATATTATTTTAGAATTCATACACGATCACTTCTCCAAAATCACTTAAAGAACCTGGATAAATTGTTAAGTTCCGATCGTTTATTATTAAAAGTCATACACAAATTCTTCCACCAAATTATAATAAACGTTCTACACACTATTTCTCGTACGTTAAACAAATATTTTCACAGTCCGATAAAAATACACGTAAATGAATTTCAAATTTCAGGAACCATGCCACGATCATATTATTTTAAAAGTCACAACTAATCTCATGCCCAAAATGAAGTTAATTTCTTGTTTTGTTTTTTTTTACTTTTCTCCAAATTTTTTTTCTCCATGCGTAAATGAATATACAAAATTTTGGGAGCCATGCTACGACCGCGTTTTATCCCAATTCGCGTTATGGCGGGGCGCGTTATAGCGGGGTTCCACTGTATAATCACTGAGCTCCATTTTTTTCCTTCAATAAATTAGGTCATTTTTACTATTCATTTTTACCTATGAGAATCATTTGAACTTGTGAGAAAAGAATCATGTGAATATAAAAACATATCCCCACCTCTTCTCCAACCACCTCCACCACCAGAAACATTATGTGCTGAACTCCAGTAATAAATGACAACTCTATTATGATTCCAGGCTCAGATCTTAGATGTTAGTGTGACATGATCACAGCCATGAAAACAACTGATATAAACAAACCTTTTCAGAAATTCAAAACGTTCTCAACATATCCTGTCCTTTTACGAGTAAATTCAATGAAATCAGAGCCTCCTATCATAGGCATGCATCCTGGTATACAGGTGATTCAAAAGATGAACTCGATCGTAAAGCTGCCACTGCAACACCGCATGGCACCATCTCAAGTGAATAACAGATAAAGCCTCAGTTTTTACTGCCTACATTACAGCCTTATGAAAAACTTTGAACTACATTGAAACTTCTCAAAAACCTTTTCTTATGAAACCTTAAATCAGACAAACCATTAATATGCCAGGTATTACAGGAACATCTTATACAATATGGGAAATGTATTGTGTACTTTCATTATGTAACAGTTGGTTGTCTGGTCACATTTGGTATAAAAATTAACGAAAGAGCTGCCTTACAGTCACCATTTTGATCACCATTTCGGAATGGAACACTCCATATATTGACGTAAAATGTTGTAAAAATCGGCATATTCATTATACTTGGCAAAAAATTATGGAATGAAAACTCGACAAACTTAAATAAAACAATCCCAGAGTGACATCCCCTGCACAACATGCAATGTAGAGATGAGGTGGTATTCTGTGTCATGTATCAGACACAAATTCCTGACTCATTTATACCTCCAGCTCCTGAAGGATTAACTTTGAACACATGCCATTTCACTGTCCACTTGCATGGAAACACTTTCCACCCTGTGCAATTCAGTATTTTGACTAGAGTGATGTGAAGAAAACTATGAGTACATACGCAAGAAAATCATGAAAATTAAAGGAAATGCAGTTTATGCAACAAATTGTAAGCGTGTTTTAAGTATTTTACATGTTTTAGCTTTATTATTTTATGAATATTTTTAAGAATTTAACATCTTTATGTTTCATATTTTATTTTAATGTTTACATTTATCGGAAGGGTTTATCTTCCTAAATTTTGTTCCAGTTCATTTTAACATTTTTTGAACTTTACCATTAATTGGCACTACAAGATTATTTTTTATGCTGAAGTGCCATTAAAAAAAACCTACTACATACATATATATTTATGTCTAAGATTGCTAAGAAGTGTTTGTTCACTGCAGATGTTAGTTGTAGGGTTTAACACCATTTTTTTGAGCACACGATAGGCTTTTACATGGCGGCCAGTATTATTGGTGGAGGAAGAACCCGGAAAGAACCACCAACCCACGAGAAGCTGCTGGCAAGCTTTCTCACATAACTACATTAGCCGAATCTTAGACTCGAATTTTATAAACACCCGCCTAAATCAGAAACTTTGTATCAAAAAAGATAACACGGAATGTGACAAAGTAGCTGGAATGTGGCAGTCCACGAAAACATCAGGTTTAGTTCATTAGAAACAAATTTAATCAACCAAAATGTAAAGTGCCTACTACATGAGTGTACATGATTTGTTGACAATCATACAGCCAGTGCTGCACTTTTCTGATATCGCGTTGAATTGCCTGCTTCATTAAAAGTTTCTTTTGTGAGTATGAATTCATCTACATTGTCAGCTTTCGCACTTCTACTTTCAAATCGCTCAAAGAGTTGGTTTAATTCCTCCACAGACAAATAAAATAAATCAAAATGGCTGGCATCTGCATCCATTGTTTATTTACAAATAGAATTAGTTCCTTTATTCACATGAGTTCAATATGACATGCATGCAAGTGCAATATTATAAAATACTGAACAATTCAGTCAATATAAAGTTAATGGAGAAAAAATTAAGCATAAAATAAACTTGTAAGTCAGATTCAATGGCAAAATGCACAGACTCAGGTCTACTATCAGATACTGTGCTGACAGCTCTGAATCAATGCTGCTAACTAGGATGTAATCAGTAGAACCAACAACATAGACCCTGATCTGACGGCACATTATGTGACTGTAGACCATTGTCTATGTTGTTATAGTTGGACTTGACCGTTTTGAAAGCATTTGCAATTATTTTTGCTGAACAATCAACTTCAGGCTTATAAACAGGTGTCATTATTTTCACGTATAACTTTGATTCATAATTATCATCATTTTTTTTGGGTCTCGGTTGTCTGCCACTCAAAAATATAAACATTTCTCGCCCCTTTCTATATTGGGAAGTGTACATTACTTTTCAAGAGACATAACGCTATATAGCAAGCCGTCCAAGTTTCAGATATTGAAAAGGCAAGTATACATCTAAAAAAGTGACAGTGCCGTCTGTGGAGGAGTTCACCTTGTAAAACAAAGTTGATCAGAATTCTCTTCTTTGTGGAATGTGTAACAACAGCATGACCTTGAGTAACATACATGCCATCCATTACACATTTGGCATAATCATTGCGCTTTTTTTCTCCACTAAATTATGCCATAAGCATATATGTAATCTCATTTTTTATTAACATCTCATTAATCTTTCAGATTTTTTCTGCAAAAGACAGCTTCTATGCAACTACGGCAAAAGCGTACATTTGTCTGCAGACTTGCATGCACTTTCCTAACAGTATTATGTTCTATTTATTGCAGCAGCTGCTCTATTTCTAAGAAACATGCTGGTTTCTACTTAAACTTTTGACCATGGTTTCTATTTATAAGAGCTGTATGGCTTAGTTAAGAGAGAATAGACTGGATACCTATTTTTTAAAATTTTTCTTGCAGATTCTTTGTTCTTATTCATATTTGGTACAGAACCAGTCTGTAGGTATTTGGCGCTAAATGTCAAGTCAGTTTTATTCTAGTCGATGTGTGTGTGTTGTATCAAAAATGTTTTTCAAATAATTTCACAGATGGATTAGAAAAAGATGAAAAACCAATTCAAAGATGAATACATGAATTACACAATACAGTTTTCCATTCTAGGGCAGCTTCTTGCCCATTGCAGGCAGTGTGTAAAGGATTTTAACATTATTCATGGTGGTAAATTTGATGTGGAGCAACACTATGCACAATGTGTTCATTGTGGTAAAAACAAAGAAATCGAGAATTAGCACGTTTTGCTAATAACAATACTAAGGTGACTTCTTTTTTTTATTTTTACAGCAGATCTAAATTGTGGACATGAATTTTTTTAAATGCAGACACATTATTTACTGAGTTCTTAATAGAACACGGACTACCCCTAGCAGCAGAAGACTATGTTGGTCCTTTGTTCAAATGGATGTTTCCTGATTCCGAAATTTTGATTGCAGAAAATATGCACGTGCAAGAATAAAGTCATCAAATATTGTTTGGTGTTTAGCAGAAGATAATTCACTTAAAATTGCAGAAGCCATGAAAATTGGGTCGTTTAGTATTGAAACAGACAGGAACAGAGTTTAAGATAACAAAACGTTGTACTCAGTCTGTGTAAGAGACTTGGACAACGAAAAGGACAAAGTCAGAATGCTCTTCTTTCATTACCAGAATTAACATTTCATTTCACTGGAGAAAACATTTTTTATTTGCTTAATAATGCTTTGAATAAACATAAATTGGCAAAACTGTATGGAGTTTTCAGCTGATGATGCATCAGTGAAGACTGGAATTCTTAAAGGAGTTGCATTCTGTATTTTGAAAAATGTCTCCATCAGTGTACATATCAGGTTGTCCTTGTCATATGATGCACCTTGCTGCAGGAAAGGCTGCCGATCAATTAGAAGGAGAACTCCTGAATTATCAAGTTAGCATTCTACCTGATGATGTACTTCATGGAAACGGAGTTGATGTGCAATGGCATCTTATTACCCAGCTAAAAGACCCAATAATTGGAAGATATAATTTTCCTCTTCTTTGTCAGGTTATGAAAAGAATGTTGGTTTTTTTACCATTCTAATGCTGACTGTGAGAGATTGTTCAGTATTGTTAACAAAAATAAAACTGAATTGAGATCCAAGCTCTGTAACCCAGCAACTTAGTGCTCTACTGGTGTGCAAAACACTCATAGTCTCAGCTGGTACCAAGTGTTTTGTAATCCAATATGAGAAACTGAAGCTTTATAAAGCTCAAAGTGCTTAATATAAAATCTTGAAGTAGTAATTGATATTAAAAGACCAGAGGGGTAAATAAATAATTTTGTACATATGCTTATTATGTTATATGTGGATTACTCCTTTTTTTTCTGCTCAGATTACTCCTTCTGTGTACTTGGATTACACTTTTTCTTCGCCAGGGGTTGGCATGTATGACACATGCATGCATACAGATGCACACACATTCACATGCAACAAGCTAGGAACAGGTTTAAAACTTTTAAGCTCCACGGTATTGTACACACAAAAGAAAGGAGAAATTTCATGCATTTTCGTTCTATACATTAATGGAGTCTTGAAACAGAAGACGATTTTGATTTTTTTAAAATGCATATGTTGATAAAATGTGATTGATTTCATTCAGTTAGTGCAATTGGCAATCCTTGAATAAAAAAAAAATTCTTCCAGGAAAACAAATGAGGCTGAAAAAGACCTGGAATTTGAGTTTCAAGAAGTATGCGAGTCTTATGTTGTAACATGTGTCATACTTTCACATTTATTATGTTCCTTGTTTGGGTTTTTTAGTTTTATTTAAAAAAATCAAGTTTTAAAAAATATGGAGAATTTGATTAAAATTATATGAAACTTTTTCTAATGATGAGACATATGACCTGCCTCAGATCATTTCCATCATTCATCCATGTCATTTTTCAGTGAAGATCTTGATATGATTGATTTCACTCATCAACATATACTTTTTTTGACACAAAGAAATTTTGAATTCTCTGGATTGATACAAATTATTTTAAGGACATTGGATAATCAGAACTGGTATAATTTTTTATATATTTCAGTTTCGTTGTTCTTTACATGCACAGTAACCTGTGAATTCCTTTACTCTGTTTCAGTTGTGTGTAATGTAAAAATACAAGTTTTGCAATATGTTCAGTATTGTGTACTCTGAAGTGTTACTGGAAATCAAGGTGAAATGGCTTTTTGTTGTTGAATAAAACTCTCAGTTTCTGTAATCTTTAAATGCAGCAGTATTCCATTTTGCTTCCATGGTCCCAGTTCAGAAGAGACCATCCTTGATGGGAGTCGACTTTGTAATCCTTTGTCGTAGCAAATGTGTCACATTTTAACCTTTTGTCCCCACACTATGGCCACTCTTAATTTGGGGCCCCCTTTTTCATTGCAGGTGAGTTGACTTCTTATGATGATGACCACTGTATGAAATATATGCCTGTTAATAAAATGTTTCATTATGCAAGTTGGATCAATAATTATAATAATTATGATACCATAGAAAACTTCTGAAATATTCTAGTCAAAATTCTATATCATGTGATCCTTCTGGATGTTTTTTTTTTTTTTCAACAGGCGGAGAAGTTATTTAAACAAGCATATAAAGTTGCCGAAGCAAATTACAGGAAAACCCAGCAGACCCAACATCATAGTTCCTCACAAGAAGCACAGCACAGTAAGTAGAGACTCTTCAGTTTAGAGATAAATTTTGTGTGGTACTTCAAGTTGTACCATTGATCAGCAATGTTCTTAGACCAAGGGCACTGCTTGCTTGAGTGGCAGTTTTAGGGTAAGACCCTTTCTAAGGGCACTCCTTTTTTCTTCTTCAAAATGGGGCATTTTTATGCATTCCACTTGTGCATTTTAGATAATTATATTTGTAATGCATAATAAAATATTGTTAACTGGTACCAAATTGAGTTTCCATTGGCACTTGTAGAATGTTACTGTATGTGGTTAGTTAGATTTCCAAAGGTTTCAAGAGAGACTAATCGCCAGGAGTGCATAGTACAGTGTCATCCTAAAGCACGCTGTGAACAACCCATGATGATCATGATGGTGATGTCAGGTGGTTACTGTGAAAACCTGAACTAGTAAGCTCTGAAACTGAACTTGAGACAACAAGGTGCAAAGCAAGTTTGTTTCCGCTGCACTTTCCTTGCCCCCAAAGATTTTGTTTTGCAAAAGAAGCAGTTTTAAATTTAAATTTATGGTGTGAAAATTGCAATTATTCAACCTTTATCATACCTCAGACTCATCTGCTTTTAGAGTGCCCACATTAAAAATGTATTCATTTTGTTTTACTCTATTTAACCAGTTGGTCCTATTTCATAACATCCTATCATCACACCAACTGGTCCTAAAGGAAAATTAGGCTAATCTGCTGTCCAATATGGCCACCACATTATTCTACTTTAAATTTTTGTATTAATACTACTCCTGAAAAGAAAGTTATATTGATATTGGATATTCACAAAAATTTATTTATTTATGGCATCTAATTGGCCATATTTGAAAATGATCCTGCTATGATGGCAGATAGGGCAACTATAATGAAAATCTTATCACTGTACCCCCATAATGGATGGTCATATTAGCATGGAGTTTTCACTGAAAGATTTATTATGATGTCAGTTTGGTCCTAAATGTAAATGGTGCCAATCTGATGTCTACTACAATGGCCATGTTCAAAATCTTGTTACTGCTACTTCTCCAGGAGGAAAACTAATATATTGCCATGGGGGTTTCACCAGAGATAGCTTAGACTAGGGATCTCAAACATGCAGCCCGCCAAATCATATCATGTGGCCTGCAAAATGATTGGCATCACAAGGTGTCATGAAAGATAACAAAGTTGAGTTTGAGACCCATGACTTAGACTTTCTAGTTAATCCTTAATGAAAAGTGGTAATGATCTAATGTACAGTATGATTGGCACATATTTTGAAAATCTTGTTAACACTACTAATCGTCCTGGGTGAAAGGTAACGTTGATATGGGATTTTCTCCAGGGGACATCTTGTGGTGTATAATTGTTGATCCATAATAAAAATGGTATCAATCTGATCTTCAATATGGCCGCAATAAAAATGGTGTCAATCTGATCATCAATATGGCCACAATAAAAATGGTGTCAATCTGATCTTCAGTATGGCCACAAGACTGCTCAATGGATGGTGGTATCAGCATGTTTTTTTAACGAAAGCACTTATGATATATGTTAGAACCTAATGGTGTCATTCGGACGTTCATTATGTCGTCTGCAGTGAACTTCTTGAAAATCATATCACGGGTTTTTCACAAAAAGACTTTTAATTATGTCTAGTTGGTCATATGGTGCAGATCCTACTTCTAATACATTTGCCATAAGGGATGTCTGGAAAATCTTGTTATGGCTTCATCTATATGGTTAGTTATATCAGCAGTGTGCTGTCACCAAAAGATTTCTTATGATGTCTAGTTGGTCATAAGACATGCTGATCTGACTAATAATAAGTCTGCCATAATGGCCGTATTGAAAATCTTGTTATCTCTACTTCTCCTAGATGGCTGGTCATAATGATAATGTACTGTCTCTGAAAGATTTCTTATGACATCTAGTTATTTCTAATTAGAAGTGGTGCCAATCTGATATCAAATATGGCCACCAATACATTTATCTTGAAATCGTATCATTGCTTTTCCAAAATGGGAACTCGTATCAACATGGGATTCTTGTGATTAATTGTTAGGCATAAATGAAAAGATATGTCCACCACTGCATCTAATTTGAAAATCTTGTTTTAGATTAAGAATATCACGGATGGTTTCATCACTCCAAAATTCAAAGGAAAAAATGATATTATCTGTAATTCCTGGATTTTATTACACAGTAGAGCATCAGTCCCATACATGCCAACCATTACGCTTTTGGCGTAATCATTACGCTTTTTCCCACTAAATTCCGCGTTACGCGTTAACGTTTATAGATTACGCTTTTTCGATATATCCATCTTGCAAAAAAAAAAAATATTTTTTTTTTCGTTTTTATTAGCATTACTTTATATTTTACATACTGTTTTATTTTTAATTAAAAAATACCCTGCTTCTACATAACTACGATATACGAGTATACTTGTCCGTGGACTTTCCTAATATTCATGTTCTATTTATAGCAACTATCATGTTACTAAGATACTTTCAAACTTTCGACCTCATATTCTATTTATAGCGGCTTAGTGAGGAGAGAACAGACTGGTTTCTATTTTGTTTAAATCATTATGCACGTACTCTTTGTTCTAATTTTGTATAGTGCAGAACCAGTCTAAAAGTTTTGTTGCGCTAAAAAGTATTAAAAAATTCTCAATGCGTTTATGAGTGCAAAAAATATCTCTTAAATAATTTCACAGATGGGTTAGAAAAAGTCAATAATAAACAAAGCAAAATGTAATCAATCCTCCAAACACGACGAGGGCATCATCACGTGACGTCTAATCGTTGGCGCTAAATGGCTTCAGATGTTAAGATGGATTCTAGTCTTTGTGTATGTTAGAGCACATTTTTTTCCCCAAGAATTTCGCAGATGGATCAGAAAAAAGCAAAACAACGAGTCCTCCAAAGATTCAAAGATGAATATATGAATGGCATAATACAGCGTTCCATTCTAGGACAGCATCATGCTCATTGCAGACTGTGCGGAAACGATTTTAGCATTGGTCATGGTGGTAAATTTGATGTGGAAAAACACATGAAAACAAGGAAACACATCGAATTAGCTCACATTACGAACTCTAATACTAAGGTAACTTCTTATTTACAGCAGAGCTCAAGTGCAGACTTGAATACTATAAATGCTGAGGTGTTATTTACCGAGTTTTTAATAGAACACAGACTACCCTTAGCGGTAGCAGACCATGTTGGTCCCTTGTTCAAGCGGATGTTTCCTGATTCGAAAATTGCGGAAAAATATGCTTGTGCAAGAACAAAATCATCTCACATTGTTTGGTGCCTAGCAGAAGATACTTCACTTAAAATTGCAGAAGCAATGAAAATTGGGCCGTTTAGTATTGCCACAGAGGGGAGTTGTGATTATGATGATAAAAAGTTGTACCCAGTATGTGTTAGATACTTTGACAGTGAAAAAGGCAAAGTCATGAGTGTTCTTCTTTCTTTACCAGAATTAACAGTAGATTCCACTGGACAAAACATTTTTGATTTGCTTGACAATGTTTTGAAGAAACATGACATAAGTTGGCAGAACTGTATGGGGTTTGCAGCTGACAGTCAAAAAGCTTCAAAAGTGTTAGATTCTCTGTCAAGAGATATCCCTTTCTATTGCCACCCTTGTCTAACTTGGATCATCTGGAAGAAGAATTCCTGAAGTATCAAGTTGGGATTCTACCTGACAATATACTTAATGCAGATAGAGTTGATGTGCAATGGCACCTTATTTCCCAGCTAAAAGACTCTATCACTGGAAGAAATAAATTTCCTCTTCTTTGTCAGGTTATGAAAGGAATATTGGTTCTTTACCATTCTAATGCTGACTGTGAGTTATTGTTCAGTGTTGTTAACAAAAATAAAACTGAATTCAGGTCCAGGCTAAGTAACCCGGTACTGAGTGCTCTACTGGTATGCAAAACATTCATGGCCTCAGCTGGTACAAAATGTTTTGAAATGCAACATAACAATCTGTTGCTTTCTAAAGCTAAAAGTGCTACATATGAACACTTGAACCATTAATGAATGATAAAAGACGAGAAAAGCAAATAAATCATTGTTAATTGTAATTGTAGTATGTTATATGTGGATTACTCTTTTTCTGCTTGGATTCCTCTTTTTGACCACTTGGATTACACTTTTTCCTCGTCAGGGGTTGGCATGTATGCAGTCCATTCAAGGGACTCTTGTTTATGAGTCACACATAAACTTAGTACATATGCTAATTGTTAGAAGATATGCATGTTAGCAAATCATCAGTTCTGTCAGAGGGTGCTATTTATTTTTTAACAAGTTATTATCATTTCCATCATGGGGTTGTGGCAAGATGCAGTGGAGGCAGTTGTATATTTACACAATGAAATTGCTGACCATTCCTGTGGAGAAACAAATTATGTTATGTCCATTTATCTGTCACAGTCTTGACACTATCTTTTGTACCATTTGAGATATCATCATGAATCGCAGTATGCATGTGTACCAGGCAAGAATTGTCATGTTTATGAATGGATTATGTCAAATTATTTCTGTTAAAGAGGGTTATTCTATAAACACTAATAAGTGATCTTACTCACATTGTAATTGTTAATTTAGTTCACCACATTGTAATTGTTAATTTAGTTCACGACATTGTAATTGTTAATTTAGTTCACGACATTGTAATTGTTAATTTAGTTCACGACATTGTAATTGTTAATTTAGTTCACGACATTGTAATTGTTAATTTAGTTCACTTCTTGTCCAAATCCTTTTTATCGGTTTAGTACAAAATGAGATAATTGTTTTCAATTTCTGTTGGGATCGCTTTATTGATCACTCAGATATATTTAAATCGCCACATTTTTTAAATGACTATTTGTTTCTTTTCAGGAAGAGACAGTAATGTATTAGTATATATCAAAAGACGTCTAGCAATGTGTGCCAGAAGGCTAGGCAGAACACGGGAAGCAGTCAAGATGATGAGGGAAGTAAGTGAATAGTACTTGTCCTAGTCAAGATAATGATAGAAGTAAGTGAATAGTACATGTCCAAATCAAGATGATGAGAAAAGTGAATAATACTTGTCCCAATCAAGATGATGAGAGAAGTGAATAGTAGTTGTCCTAGCCATGATGAGAGAAGTAAGGGAATAGTACTTGTCCCATTCAAGATGATGAGAGAAGTTAATAGTACTTGTCCCAGTCAAGATGATAAGAGAAGTAAGTGAATAGTACTTGTCCCAGTCATGATGAGAGAAGTAAGGGAATAGTACTTGTCCCAGTCAAGATGATGAGAGAAGTTAATAGTACTTGTCCCAGTCAAGATGATGAG
Organism: Unio delphinus; assembly: GCA_029339505.1. NCBI lineage: Eukaryota > Metazoa > Mollusca > Bivalvia > Unionida > Unionidae > Unio > Unio delphinus. Next base: position 6,711,440 of record JAQISU010000433.1, on the reverse strand, counting down.
AGAACTAAATGAATTGTACATGTCCCAGTCAAAATGATGAGAGAAGTAATTGAATAGAACTTGTCCCAATCAAGATGATTAGAGAAGTAAGTGGATAGTACTTGTTCCAGTCAAGAAGATGAGAGAACTAAATGAATAGTACATGTCCCAGTCAGGATGATGATAGAAGTAAGTGAATAGTACTTGTCCCATTCAAGAAGATGAGAGAAGTTAACACTTTACTTCGCACATTACACCTATCCGCCACATTACTTAGGTTGTTACTTAAAATTTTTAAAAATAACAGGCACTCAATGCAAACTTGATACTGGGTCCACATGATTAAAATGTCGTGTCTGAAGTAAAGAGATGAAAAATTCTGTTTAATATACAAACGAAGAAGCCATTTATTAGAAGCGTTTCTAACCCACTGTGTTCACTCCAGAAATAGTATTTTCATTACTTTCTTCATGTCAAGTTTGCATTGGAGGTACCTGTGTAAAAAAATAAGTTTTTTTTTTTTTTAAACGTGTTCAGGACTGTCAACAAGTAGCCATAATATACAAAATGTATAGCTGATTGGTGCACACTTGATGATAAATGAGATTGATCTGCAGCACTTATTAAAGACACAAATTGCATACATATTCGCAAAGGGTCAATCTGCATATATCAGCCCTGGGATGAGTAAGAAGTGAAGTTTGCCTTTGCACAGCCAATTTTTATTCAGGATGAGAGGACGAGTGATTTTCATGAGCCCAGACTGGATTTATTTGTATTAACTTGAGGTTGCAAATTGCATAAGCTATTCACACTCTGCCAGCTCAATCATTGTCTTTTGGAAATGAGAATTTTCTGCCAATTTGTGAAATTCCTGAATGCTTTGGATTGATTCTTTATGCACTTTTGAATTTTTTTGGGCAAATATTTTATATAATGACTAGTCCAATGACAAAAGATTCTAATAATGGTATGCTGTAAATTTGTTTTTCAATGTATTTTGCCCTTATCTTATCTGTTTGTTATTCTTGCAGTAAAAAGGTGTTAAATACTTAAATTAAAATATTTTATCAAGTTGTAAAGAAAAAGTTCTTTTCACAATTATTTCTTATTTTCAAAAGTCATATTGCATACTGCTGTCCATACTGACTGGTTGTTTGTCCAAAATGTTATGAAAATTATGTTGTAAATGCATTGGTCTGTTTTGTCATCTTTTATTTTTGTACAAATGATTTAATTTTACACAGAAATAATGAAAATACGGGTTCTTTTTGTACTTGCGTCTTTTCAAAAGTCTTTTTACATACCACTGTGCATACTGACCAAAACATATCATTAAAATACATGTTGCAAATGCAGTCAGTGTGTTTTATCATTATCTTTTATTTTAAAAAAGTTATTTTGTATTTGATCAATTAGTCAACATAATACAAGTTTATTTCAAAAGTCATTTTACAGACTGCGCCCATGTGCCTAGTGATTACAGCGTCCATCCCAGATGCAGGTCATGGGTCGGCCAGGTGTCAGGATAATGTGACTGGGTGGGACATCATGTTACATGTCTGTGGCATGATGCCCCAGTGCTAGACATCACTTTAAACTACCAAACTGCATAGCATCGTGCAATATGACTGAAACTTGTTAAAGCATAGTCATTTTACATACTGCCTTTTGTACTGGCTGGTTGTATGACCAAATTGTTTTGAAAATACATGTAAATCTTTCATTTTAAGAAATAATTATTAAATTTGACAAAGAAATAAAGTAAATACAAGTTCTATTTTTGCTTAAGTACTACCAGTTTGTTAACTATCTTTATGGGCAATATCAGGTCTAAAATTGACAGTTTCATCAATACATAAATCAAAGGATTTGGGGAAAGGATATGCTGTTGAATCATTGTTATGTAGAACCTTTATATTTGAAACACATGACAGTTGATACCCCATGAAGAATAGCTGATTCGTAGTACATGCACTATTACTCGAGGTTTGAAAATGCTCAGAACTGACAAGTGACCTTTCGACTTGTCATAATATTTTTAAGTTATATTTTTTTGTGTCATGTGAAGTATTATGATGTAGCAGCTACAGGGTGAACATGTTTAATTTGAAATGATAAGTGACAAGTTATGATATCAGGGTGAACATGTTTAATTCAAAGTGATATTGTTTAATTCAGAGTGATAAGTGACAAGTTATGATATCAGGGTGAACGTGTTTAATTCAGATTGATATTGTTTAATTCAAAGTGATATGTGACAAGTTATGATGTCAGGGTGAACATGTTTAATTCAAAGTGATATGTGACAAGTTATGATATCAGGTTCAATATGTTTAATTCAAAGTGATATGTGTAAAGTTAAGATATCAAGGTGAACATGTTTAATTCAAAAATGATATTGTTTAATTCAGAGTGATATGTGACAAGTTATGATATCAGGTTCAATATGTTTAATTCAAAGTGAAATTGAAAAGTTATGATATCAGGCTGAACATGTTTAATTTGAAATGATATGTGAAGTCTAGCAATAGCTGATGAGATCAATTATTAAAACCTTTCATTAGGGTCAGAAAAAAATATATCATGAGAAGTTCACTGCATTAAGTGTGTGCTTACATAGGAGGGCATTCTTATTCTATGGAGAAGTTAAGTTGCAACATGCTTGTATAGTAGTACAGGTCTTCATATCTGAACATTTGAATTTAGCAATCTCAATTTGTTTCACTACTTTGTTGTATAGTTTTTAAATTTATATTTCAGATAATGAAAGAATTTCCAATGCTGAGCATGTTCAACATTCATGAAAATTTAATAGAAGCCCTGCTAGAAACACAAGCATATGCTGATGTCCAAGCAGTGCTAGCTAAATATGATGGTATGAATCATTTTCAAATTATTAAGAGCCAAAAACCGTAATTCTTTTTTCTAAGGACTTCATCCTTCATATAAAAGAAACCTAGGCAGTGTTCGCTCAAGACAAAATGAAGATGGTAAATTTTTAGAATAATTCAAAGTGAATACAAGCAAAGTCTGGAAAGGTAATGGATTTCATTTAAGATAATAGAAGAAGTCTGTTGAAAAGTGCTTACAACATCTTATGTCATATGGTTTAAAGACACTCGTATTTGTTGTTAATTATTAATACACAATTATTTTGCTGCATAAACAGTTAACCAAACCAAAAGAAAGCTTGATGAATGTTCTGAATTACAGCCATTTGCATGAATGGTCACACCTTTTCAGACCCTTGGGTAGATAATCAAATCTTGTATATATAGTAAATTGAGTATGAATGAGCACTGTTATAACGTTCTCTTTATCACAGAGCAAAATAAACTTGACATTTCATAAAAACACCACCAAAAGCTTACTGTTCCAACTTTATTTGCATTCTGATCCCAGGAGTTTTGCACATATATTGTGAAATCTTGTATTTTTTTTATATTAATCCCAAATATGTAATTTAACATGAAATAATGTAACAGTAATATCATCTGATAACATAATTAACTTCATGCAACAGATTGAGCTTAGAATCAACACCGTCAGCTGATTGCTTTAGAAACATTTTTCTATATTTTGTCATTTTAATCATGTGCTGTGTATTTATTACAGATATTAGTTTACCCAAATCAGCCACAATTTGTTACACAGCTGCTCTACTGAAAGCAAGGGCAGTAGCTGACAAGTAAGTAGATATTAACATTCTTAATAAACTGAATTGTTGAGCTCAGATGATTTATTAATTAATTTGCCATGAATGACAGCATAATTTATTGAGTGAAATAAAAGAATTTTTGTGAACCAGATGTTTCACTACTTTGTTGTATAGTTTTTGATCAGTGATAAGCAAGAAGTTTTGGGGTAATTAAAACAGGGTGGTCTGCAACAATTTATGTGCCCTACTGGTTCAAGTGAGGCAACTTGTTTTTAGTCTTATTATTGTATTATGTCTGTAAAAAGCACAGTTACACAAAAGCTGCTTGACAGAAGCATATTAAATTTGGCATGCATTTATTTTTAACAGTGGATGTTGATGGTTTTTGTAGATATCTTCCCAAATAGTTAATTTTAGTTGCTTCCCTTTTCCTTACAAAACTTTTATTCACAAGAGTTAGTTCCCTTACATAGATTGATATTCAGAACACTTGTTATAGAAATCTCAAGAGGATTTTTGATCAGTGATGTGCAGAAAATATGTTAAAAATAGAGCATTACTTCATGTGGGAAATTTAAAAAAAAAGACACCAAACAAAATTTTACCAAAGTTGACAAAAGCATCCTGGTATAAAGAATATTCTGATCTTTACTGGTTGTGCTGATCTGCCATCACTTCTGGATATTGCTTGAAAATTAGTAAACCTTTAAATGACTTTTTTGTCAGAAAATTTGTTTGTTAAAAAAATGCAGACAATATAATTATCTTTAAAACATGTATACCCTAAACATATAATATGTAAACAAACACCAATATTGAGGCAATCTACTTGTATAGTTTTTATGATTTTATAATATGCTAATGTTAATTGAAACTTAAATGATCTTGAGGACAGATTACTGAAGTACATATTAAAAATGATTGAATTCAGAAATGCGTTTTAAGCAAAGTAACTTAAAGTGAGTTTAGCCCAACCAAATCAAAACAGTGCATCACTAATGAATACAAGTGCATAGTTAATGGAAAATAAAAAACACACCCACCAACCCACATACATGGTGTGGTGAGGGTCAGTGATATATAATTCATCTCATTAAAGGAAATGGTTTCAATTTTGATTAAACATGGAATATATGCTTATTTCATCAAGATCTTGGAGAAATTTGATAAAGAGCATGATAATGTATCATAAGGAGTTAGTCTTGATCCGGATTTTTCTGACCTTGTCAAGTCTGGAGGACCAATTTTTTTTTATCCAGTTTGATCAGACTTGGAGTACTTGAATAGCATCAAGATCTTGGCTGAATTTTGTGATATGCTTTAATATCATCAAGATCTTGGCTGAGTTTTGTGATATGCTTCAATAGCATCAAGATCTTGGCTGAGTTTTGTGATATGCTTCAATAGCATCAAGATCTTGGCTGAGTTTTGTGATATGCTTCAATAGCATCAAGATCTTGGCTGAGTTTTGTGATATGCTTCAATAGCATCAAGATCTTGGCTGAGTTTTGTGATATGCTTTAATATCATCAAGATCTTGGCTGAGTTTTGTGATATGCTTTAATAGCATCAAGATCTTGGCTGAGTTTTGTGATATGCTTCAATAGCATCAAGATCTTGGCTGAGTTTTGTGATATGCTTCAATAGCATCAAGATCTTGGCTGAGTTTTGTGATATGCTTCAATAGCATCAAGATCTTGGCTGAGTTTTGTGATATGCTTTAATAGCATCAAGATCTTGGCTGAGTTTTGTGATATGCTTCAATAGCATCAAGATCTTGGCTGAGTTTTGTGATATGCTTTAATAGCATCAAGATCGTGGCTGAGTTTTGTGATATGCTTCAATAGCATCAAGATCTTGGCTGAGTTTTGTGATATGCTTGAATAGCATCAAGATCTTGGCTGAGTTTTGTGATATGCTTTAATATCACCAAGATCTTGGCTGAGTTTTGTGATATGCTTTAATATCATCAAGATCTTGGCTGAGTTTTGTGATATGCTTCAATAGCATCAAGATCTTGGCTGAGTTTTGTGATATGCTTTAATATCATCAAGATCTTGGCTGAGTTTTGTGATATGCTTCAATAGCATCAAGATCTTGGCTGAGTTTTGTGATATGCTTTATAAGTTGATCTTGGATCTGTTTATCAGAGCTTGTTACCACTGGCCATATTTCTAATTCGGTTTTGATCAGACATAAAAAAAATGGGTTGATTCCAAGATCTTGGATGGGTTTAATAGTTAGATTGACACATTTTGATGATTCAGTTTTGATAGTGAGCTTGTTCCATGCATATTAATGAAATGATCTTGCATCTGATTGGCTGAGCTTATTACCCCATGGGAATCATATGTTTTTATCAGAGTTTGATGGGATTTCTAATATAGGCTTTTGTGATAAAGATCTCAGGTGAGTTTCATTAGGCACATTAATAAGGTGATTTTGCTAGTAATTGGTTCAGTTTGTTGCCACTCTTGAGACTGTATTTTGGATCCAGTTTTGATCAGTCTTGATGATAAATAGTCTAATAAGATTTTGAATGCTTGCAGTGATGGCTAAAATCCAAGCATAATAATGAGACCATTCTGCATCAGGGTGATTGAGCTTGTCAGCACTTTGGCATCTCGGTTTCTGATCATATAGTTCAGTCAAACAGACTGGGAATCAGACTTAATCATCAAGATATTTAACATGTTTTATCATATAGTTCAGTCAAACAGACTTGGAATCAGACTTAATCATCAAGATATTTAACATGTTTTATCATATAGTTCAGTCAAACAGACTGGGAATCAGACTTAATCATCAAGATATTTAACATGTTTTATCATATAGTTCAGTCAAACAGACTGGGAATCAGACTTAATCATCAAGATATTTAACATGTTTTATCATGAGCAAGATCTATATATGAATGAAACGATCTTGTGTATGATTGACAGCGCTTCTTACTTCTTGCATGACTGTTTTTGTGTCAGTTTAAACAGACTTGTTAAATAGGCTAATAGTGTCAAGACATTTAATGGGTGTTTTTGAGAGGGACATAAACAAATTCATAAAGTGTTCATGCATTTGTTACCTAGATTTTGTTTTCACTACAGGCTTTTTTTTTTGATGGATTTTGATCAAACTTGGTAAATAGGTTTATGTCATTGAGGTCAAGGTTGAATATGATTATAAGTGAAAGTCATGCATATTAATGATGTGACCTTGAATCTGATTGGTTGAACTTGTCATCATATTAAGCCTGCCTTTATCTTTAACAAACTTTTTTTAAAATGAGGATATGATAGAATAGGTAAAATCAACATGGTGGATAGAATCGCCAGAATGGAGGTAATCACCAGACTGAAATGGATTTGGCATGTGTGCAAGATTTTATTCTGTTTTTGTTTTTTATGGTTTAACGCCATTTTTCAGCACAATATAGGCTATACATGGCGGCCAGTATTATTGGTGGAGGAAGAACCCGGGAAAACCCCCAGAAAGAACCACCGACCCACGAGAAGCAACTGGCAAGCTTTTTCACATAACTACATTAGCCTAATCTTAGACTCGAACCCAGGCAGACAGAGGTGAGATGGCAGTGATCCGTAATGGACAGCACTTTAGACCACTCGGGGCCCCTGCAAGATTTTTATATCAGTATTATTTTTCTGTATTACACTGTGTATTATAGATCTAAGCAAGGAAGAATGTACAGTCAAATATAAAAAAATAACGTTAAAAATGGAACACACCTTATATTAATCGAGCTAAATGCACTCTTGTTGACCACAAAAAAATGTGTAAAAATATTATATTGATTTTAAATGCAGCATAATGAAGTATTAGAAATTTAAAAAATTATTATGTAGACCTGGAAACAAAATAATGGGATTTGTTTTAAACCGAAGTAAGGACTTTCTTTTTGGGAAAAGACACAATTTTTATAGCGATCCAATATGATGCCCAGAATTTTAGTGATACATTTGTTCCCTGTAGAAATGATAAAAAATATCAAACAGTAACCCAAAGATTTTTTACTTTATATACTTAAATCTATTTTTATACAGTATAACTGAAAGAAATGATAATGACTTCAGACATCTTGCATATTTCATGATGATCTGGTGATTGCTCAAATCAACACAATATAATGTATGGAAGATAGTTGCATATGTTATGTTCTTACATAGGCCTATTGAGTAAAATGGTCAGCATTAAAGTTATGCAAGTCAGGTGAGTGGTGTCAGGTCCACTTGGGCCTATTGTTTTATGATTAGACATCAGTTGTTTTAAGTTTACATGATTCCTGTTGCACATCAGTAGGGACTGACAGTATCTGTAGATGTGAAATATGAGTGGTTTTTATTCGAGTATTGAACAAAAATAGTCCCCAAATACTGTCACAGAAGAGACATTTTATTTAATCCTGTATTGCTTGAGAAGTATAGTGTGATACAATTTAAACAAGTTATCTTAATTTTTGGAAGGAAACACTGATGTTGAAAATTCTTTTGTAAAAATTACTAAATTTGTGATAGTCACTGAAAGTATTGTTCCATCCCTGTTGACAGCATGCTGCTTCAATCCCTTAAGTCTTGTATTTAAAATCACAAAAAATGAACATTTTCTGAAGTAATTTCAGTCATCATATCATATCTTTCTGTAGATTTTCTCCGGATATAGCCTCAAAACGTGGTCTCAGTACAGCAGAAATGACAGCAGTAGAAGCTATACACAGAGCAGTGGAGTTTAATCCACATGTCCCAAAGGTTAGCTGTGTAATTGTGTTTATAAAAAAAAAATTGTTTTCTTTGAAATATACAAGTTTAATTTATTCTCTTTTTTTTTGTGAGCATTCTTTTTGAAGCCAGCTCATTTCATACAAATGTTTTTACAGTACTGTAAAAATGTATATTTCTATTCACCACATGAAAGCATGCATTCATTTAAAGTAGCATTTTGGTTCTAAAATAAAGTCTGATGCCTTAGACTTTTTGTTTCATGGATTTTATATGACCTTCTTTATGGCCTTCATTTACATACCTTTTTTCAGTATCATTTTATCATAGCATTCTCTAATATATGATATAGCCGCAGTATTTCTTATCTTCATCTCTGTAAATAAATGCTTTCATTATCAAAGCTTGCGGGATGAGTTCAACATGCTGGCAAATCATAGCTTCTTGTTCAGTTTTTGGGCTTTTTGTTTACAAAATTTCTTAAGTGTAATTAAGACAAAGGCATGAGAGTTGGACAAATGAAATTAATAAAACATGTTGGCATTCATATGTCAGTGATCTGGTTAGAATTTTAAGTTATTGAACCAGTTTGTCAATGGATTGCACATTTTTAATCATGTGGGCAAAAAGCTTGTAAGTGAAATAAACAGGGTTGACACAATTTTTGGAAAATGCTTGAATTTTTATTGTGACCATGAATGTTTTGTAAATATATAGAAAATTACTAATTTACTGACAAAAATATCAAGAAAAAAATGAAAGATCCATTAAACAGTTAGAAATTTATTCATTCAAAAATCGGAGCTTATTATTGGGTCAGATACAGATTTATCACAACTTCCGGTTGTGTTGCTTTTGCACTCATTTGTACTCTGCCTCATTTGAGATTGTAAACATCTTAAGAAAAATAAAAGAATGAATACCCTGTTGACTGAGTCATTAAGGCTGATTTAAAAAAATAATGATCTGCAAGATGAGATGCATATTTTCAAACAAAAGGGATATAAACACTATACTAGCTGCATATAACGGTAAGGCCAAGAGCTATGTGTTGTGTTTGTCGAAATATGTTAAACCAACGTTAGGCTTGATCTGTCATCGTACTTAAGGTAAGTACCTTACTATTTGAATACTGATCATGATAATTGAGTTTCAAAGCTGAATGTTTTTGGCCCTCTTGTAGATGAAAACATTCAAAACATTGGGAAATTGTAGGTTACAGTATTTTTTGTTGTGTAGTTAATGAAATAATGTTAATGACTCTGAAGTGCATGCTTTCAGTCTAAAGTTGGATCATATGTAAACATACCTTTCCAGCTTTCTGACTTAGGCTCTCTTTTTATCTGCTCATTCATAAAGCCGTTATATGGCCCCAAGGGTTGTGATTTAGTAACCTACACACAGGAGAATGCCACACGGGAGGAACCTACTTTCACACCACAGAATGGTCTATCCTCCACAACAGTTCTTATATTTACATCTTCATATTTAGTTCATTTCAAGCAATCAACCTACCATGGCCAGTTATCAAGCAAGATGGCCAACTTCATAGTCAAGCAAAGAGGAAATCTTCTAGGGTTTGCGATGTGAAGTGGAGAATCTTCTGTAATTGGTAGAAAACACATTTATCCTTCTTGAAATGCAGTTGCAGATTTACTTCTCTTCCTTTTTAAGGAAAGAGGATGTTCTTTGTCCACTATTAAAAGCTGTAGGGCAGTCATTTCTAACATTATCAAGTTCTCACAAGGTTCTACCATTAGGTCCGACCCTTATCTTTGTGTTCTTAGTTATTTTGTTGACTCGGTAATGCCTAGATGAAATCTTTTTATGTTTTCCTTTGGCATTGTTAGAATCATCTCATTCTATCTTTAAAGGGTTTCTTGGATTTTTCGGCATTCACCATTTCCGGGTTGATTGTCCTCATTACCATTAGAATTTTTCAGTTCCTTTTCTGAGAGTGATCTTTCTTTTACCAGAATTAAAGTCCATAAATTTAGGGCTGTTGCTACATCTTCAGCCTGTTTCAAGTACCTCCATTTTGGATGATGTTATAAGAACTGCCTTTGGACAGATTTAATAGCCTTCTTTTACCTTTGATCTTTGGTGCATCAAAGAAAAGGCATACTTTTTGTTGGGTCCTTTAGTGGTGACACAGCTGGTGGGCTATCAACTACCAGCATACAGTAGTGTGCTTTCCTGCCATAAGAAGTACAGTTGTCTTCTATACTAGATGTGTGTGTGTGTGGATGGGTGAGGATAAAACAATCTTGATTGTTTAATACTTGCAAAAATTCCCTCCCTCCCTCTATCTGGCTCTGATAGTGTGTACTCTTGGTCCTGAATAAAATAGGAAGGAATTCCATATGTTGGATGTGACATAGGAATCAGAATGTTCTTTTAAATTGTGACCAGTCCCAACCCAATACTACATTTTAGTCCCAAATTTAATCTAAATTTATGTATTAATAGGACTTTTCTGGTATGCAGCAGAAATGTATTTCACAGACATGTAACTAGTTGGTTTTGGAATTTTTCACTTTTTGTTTTTCGTTTTTCTTTGTATTATCAGTACCTTCTAGAGATGAAGAGCCTAACACTTCCTCCAGAACACATCTTGAAGCGTGGTGACAGTGAAGCCGTAGCATATTCCTTCTTTCACCTCCAGCACTGGAAGCGAGTAGATGGGGCTCTTAACCTTTTGCACTGTACATGGGAGGGCAGTAAGTTTGACGGGGGTTTACTTGTTGAGATGTATTATGTCTGTCCATCTGTTAATGTGTCCAGGCCATAATTTGTGTAGCCTGTGAGAGGATTGGATAAAATTTGACCCAGAAATATACATCCCAATTAGAGAGTGTGCTGAGTGCAATAGTCAGGCCTCTATTTAAAAAGGTGAAGGTCAGCATTAGGGAAAATTTAACACTGTGATCTGATTCTATATCTGAAGTGCAACTTTTGAATTGCTGAGGATATTTGATGAATCTTTTTCTCAATGTACGTCATGACAGGACAATGTGTTGAGTTGGGATTGTGGCTGAAAGGTTGAGAACATGGCAAGAGTTGTTGTAGGGTTTAACGTCATTTTTTCAGCACACGATAAGCTTTATACATGGCGGCCAGTATTATTGGTGGACGAAGAACCCAGGAACCACTGACCCACAGGAAGCTTCTAGCAAGCTTTCTCACATAACTACATGCACCGAATCTTAGACTCGAATCCATGCAAACAGAGGTGAGATGTTAGTGATTCGTAACGGAAAGCGCTTTAGACCACTCAGACACTCGGGGCCCCCATGGTATTAGTGTCTAAAAAAGCTGCATAGACACATATATTGTGACACATTATGCAATGGTAAATCTGGGTTTGCTCAGTTTGCAGTTTGACTTGGTACTGGGGAAATTTGTGCTACTTTTCATATCAGCCTCTCGTTTACTACATCTAAATGGCAGTTTCAGATATTTTCTAACCATACTTAATTACTTGCAGTGAGTGCAGAAAGATTCACCTTATATATAATAGATTTTGCATTATGAAGCCCAGGTCACTGTATGGGAGAGAGGGGTGAAGTGAGCACAGAAAGGTTTTAAGGGATTGAAATATGCAGTAAATAGCATGGTGATTGCAGTGGCAAATCAAATGTTCTAGCGATTTAAGTTGAAAATTTATAAAGAAAATGACTGGAAAGGTAGTAATTTTGATGTGGTCTGATATTTTCTTCGAATTTGAATACAGTACTCCATCAATGACTCTACCTCTTATATCATAAATATAGTGGAACATTTGTTCTCTTTTAATGTGCTTACCAATGAAAAACTGTAATGTATCTTCCCAGACATTTATCCTGTTGACAGTGTTTGCTATTATTAATTGCAATTTGTGAGAATTTCCTTGATTTGATGTAGTCCATCTACAGACCTGCCAACCCCTGTGATTGGACTGTGAGTGTTAAATTATGGACTTTGAGAACAGTAGCAAATACAAAATACAATCATTGTACTCAAATTCTGATGCTGTCTGTTTTGCAAATCAGGACAGAGGTACAAAAAGGATATTCAGATTCTTAGAGAAAAGGCAAGAAAGACCAATTACATTTATTGGACATCAAGTGTTGATTTGAGCATGTCTAATGGCAAAAGAGATGACTGCCATTGCCATGATAAGTTTTTATTTTTAAAAAAAACTAAATAAGATTGCATAAGTTGAGAAATATCTTAAGAAACATTTCATGATGGGGTTTAGAACTGCAGGGTCTGAAAATGTACTGGAGGTAATTAAGATTTTTGTCTTCGTTTTTGTTAAACATAATGTTTACCATTGCTGCATAAGTATCAGATCACACTCCTGAACTTTGTAAATGCTTGTCTTCCATTTCATCCATAACAGAATGTAATATTTCAGAAAAAAATATAGATTGCCTTACTGAGGTCATGTTAAGATTGGCAGGTATGCATCTACCACTGTATGTTGTTGGTAGATGAGGTTATCTTTCATCCCCTAAATTGTCAGGAATTTCACTGATGTTTCTTTCTTTACAATAGCACTGAATAATAAAGCTAAACAATTTTTTCTTGGTTGACTTTAATGAATTTAATCTTTGCAGTAAAATAACTCAGAATATCGTGATTCAGTGCCAGCAATCTGTGACAATCCCATTTCTTTTTTCTGTCATGTGTTACCAGTAACATAGGAAGTCGCTAGGCAATATTTTCTCATGTCATCAATACATTATGAAATTTCTAAATCAACATTTTCTTTGTTATGACACAATTAATCTTTTTAAAGTGTGTATCTTATTAGGTGTTCTCTTGAATAAAAATGATAAATGAAGTTGGACCAGGAAGAAAATAAGCAAATCAGTTTTAATTTTTGTTAGGGTCTTTTTCCTAATATCATTCTTTGGAGGTTTCATATTAGCTGCTAAATATAAGACTAATCATTTAATAAACGGGTAATTGTGTACAATCTGATATCTTCGGTGACATTGTTCTGACAAAGCCACTGATGTTTAAATAAGATGGGACATGTATAGTAATGTATGAATTTCTTCCACTCATTTTCTGCTTTCAGCCTTCAGAATGATTCCCTATCCACTGGAGAAGGGCCACCTGTTTTACCCCTACCCCACTTGTACAGAGAGTGCAGATAGAGAGCTACTGCCCGGTAGGGCCTTTGATCACTTCCTTAATCTGTGGGGAAACAGCAGAAATAGGATCAAACATGATGAAAGTTTGTTTCATTTAAAGCTGAGGAAATTAGTTGACTAATTTCAATTCTCTCTTAGCCTTATGAGCATAGGATTGGCATTATTCAGCAGCCATTATAAATTTTATATTAAGTGAATGCAAATATAGGATTCTTTAATGTGCAAGTTGAAATACACTACTTTCTCAGTTAAGCACACCTATATTACTTATAACATGGAGGCAGGTGTGTATCCCAGATGTTCTTACAGCAAATGCAAAAAATCAGCCTGCTACATACTAAATGTTAACAAATCGCAGTCAGAATTACAAAAAATCAGCCAGCTACATACTAAACGTTAACAAATCACAGTCAGAATTACTAAATGTCCATATTGAAATTGGTGCTGATCTGATGGACATCCTGGCGCCCATCTTAAAATCTTATTATTGCTACTCCTCCTGAATGGATGGTCGTATAAACATGAGGTTTTCACTCAAAGACTTCTGTTGATGTTTAACTGGTCTTACAGAAAATGTGTTGATCTGGCATCATGGCAATCATCTTAAAAATCTTCTTATCACAGCTCTACCAGAACAGAGTCATGTTGATGTGAGATTTTAACCAGAAGACTTCTTGGTCTTTAAGGAAAATGGTGCTTATATGACAAACAGTATAGCTGCCACACACTGGCCATCTTGAAAATTTTTGTATTGCTACTCCAGAATGAAATGTCATATCTTGAAAATATTGTTATCTCTGCTCCTTCCAAATGGATGGCTATCTTGATGTTGGGTTTTCACCAATAGAATTATAAGAACAAGTTGGTACTAAATTAAAATGATACCAGTCATACATCCAATATGGCTTCCTTGAAAGCTGTCCCAAAAATCTTGTTCTCACTAATGCACCTGAATGGATGATTAATATGATATCGAGTTTTCACAGAAAGACTTACATTGATGTGTACTTTACCCTATATGAAAATGGCAGCCATCTTAAAATATTATTATTGCTACTCCTCCAGAATGGATGGTCATATAAACTTCTATTGATGTATACTTTACCCTATATGAAAATGATGCCAAGCTGACGACCAATACGTGCACCACAACAGCTAATGTGACAATCTGGTTATCACTGAAGAATAGGAGAGATGTATTCAACGCACGACAGTTTAAACGAAGGGCGAAATGGCCTTGTCATGAATTTCCTGCAACTCTTTCTGCCCAGTAGAGTATCAGTCCCTTTGTTAAAAAATCAACATTTAACAGCAAAAAAATTGTGATATATTGAAAGTTTTATGTAAAGATAGAAACTCAGATAATTTTTAAAAAAATATTTAAGCCAGGTAAGCCCAAATCCATCATTGTTCTCTTGATTTCTTTCAGCTTTCCATGATATTTCTGTTTACCCCAAGAAGGAACTGCCTTTCTTCATCCTGTTCACAGCAGGGCTCTGCTCTTTCACAGCCTTACTAGCTCTATTGACCCATCAGTACCCTGAACCCATGGGAATCATAGCCAAGACAGTGAGTAACGTGGACACTTTTTCTTGCGAAGTTGTTCACACTTGGTGCAAGATTGGAACTTTCTGATATTTAACTAAGTGAGGCTCAAGCTGACCTGCTAAAAACCAGCTGTATTTTATAAAGTCAGTAATCAAGAATTCATGCTCTGTTTGAACCTACATATAAAAAGCATCTTTTTATTTTTATTATACAGATATTTTGCCCCTTTGTTTTCTCTTTATTTTTTTAAAAGAAATGCAGATTAGCATTGAAAGACAGTGAGGTCCAGTTTTTATATTTAATAATATAATAAGTAACAGAATGACTCGCATGTCAGACCATATGCGTAAATAAAGCTGTAATTTAACAATCGGCACATGCAGAAAAAAAACAATAATCTTATTACTGTATGAAACTGAACCATACATTAGTGATTTTAATCAGAAAAGTTTGTTAGGGGATAACAAATAATATAACAAAAGATGCAGAAAGTTGGGGGATTTAAAATTTCTATATTCTGATTCTGACATTTGTTACTCTGACCATGCTCAAACATATTGCTTTCGAGGGGCAAAAATAATTTAAAGGGTTTGCCAACTTGGAAACATCACCACATTGCAAATTAGCTGTAATTTCTTGAAGAGTGACATACCTTGCTGTTTTTGTTTCTGGAATAGCCTGTCAACTGTTGCTTATGTTAAAGTACGTATTGCACAAATCACAGAAATTAATTCCATGGGCACTTATTTTTATCCAATCCCATTTATTCTCCAGCATATAATTTTATTTCATTTGATATTACTTTTTCATATCTTTTTTGGAGAGATCCTAGACATATTTGCCAGCTTCTTCAGCCTATTGAAACCGACACTGTAACATCATGTCACTCATTTCATGTAGGCAACTTATTGTACTTGAATATAAGTGTCTGGCAGATTGAGACCAATAACAATTTAAAATTGTTCCAAAAGATTTAAATATATCTACTTTGCCTGCCTATTACAGACAATCAACAGCATACAGTACCGGAAATTTGCCTTTGATCTGTTTGTTGTTGTTTTTTAAGGGGGGGGGGGAGTGTGCATGCTGATTGCAATTGTTAGTGATATTTGAATAAGAAATAATTAAACATTTTCATGACCATTGTATTTTTCATGGGAATGAAAAAAGTCTTGCATCCAACACAGAATTCTGACCCTTGGATGGAATTTTTCTATCCTACACTGATGCATTTGAAGCATTGTACTCATATAAAGTGCCCTACACTATATTCTGGAAATGCTTGAAGCCATTCTCCCTTCCAGCCTATTCCAGCAGCTTTCTGAGAGTTAGTCATAGCAAGGCTAATCTCTAAATCATCAGATCATATTTCTTGTTTGTTTAACACATCAATTAAAATATATAAACAATTTGCTTCAAAAACAGGTTTTATGTTGGAGATTTTTCTTAAACAATAGATTTTTTTGTAAAAGTATTTGATTTTTGGTTGATTAACAGTCTTAGAGATTATCATTCTGTTTTGATTTATTTTGTTTCACTATATATGGAACTACTTTTTTAACATGGAGCAGAGTTGTTATGTTTTTTGAAAATGTGGATATTCATAATTTGCAAACTCCTATTTAATTTGATAGGTAATCGTCATCTTTCCCTTTCAGACATTGAGCTGGATATACCTGCCTGTCAGCTATATTCTGGAAAAGCTTGAAGCTATTCTCCCTTCCAACCTTTTCCAACAGCTTTCACGGATCTAGGAACACTTCAGATCACCCCAGTTCTTTGCCTCAGTATTGCAGATCTCTTTACAGCATCAGAACCATATTTCGTATTTATTTAATTCATCAGATATAAGCAACTTGCTTTAAAGCAGATTTTCTTTAAACAATAGCTCTTATGTCAACATTTTATTCTTTTGCACTATTTTGGTACCGGTTTATTCTAATTTACTACTGTTGTATTTGTTGTATTGATACGCTCAATTAAAAGCAGACCTGTATTATGTCTTTTGTATCAAAGCAAAAAAAAAGGGAGTAGAGTAAAAGGAAAAAGCTCTTTATTGACAAGTATTCCCAATGCAGTTATAAAATAACTATTCAGCCATTAAACAGCACCGTTAAATCCCAGGTTTTTCTCTATTTCCATTGTGAATGGCATCCTTTTCTAAGTTGTTTTAGGTCCTTTGGTAACTTTCAGAATTATCTGTTTTTGGACCCTGTTCTGTGCTTGTTATCGTGGGAGAAGTATATTTCTTATATATGATGGTATTCCAATAAATGTCTTGAGCATTTACATAGAAATTCTGGATTGATCAGCTGTTAAATCAGAACACTGGAATTTATATTATTAATATTTCTTATTTTCTTTTCCAATGTTTTTCATTAAACATTTCTCTGAAAATCATTATTTGAGATTATCTCCCTTTACAGTCATTCAGTTGAACCTATACGACTTTAGTTAATTTTTTTCAAAGAATTTCTATTGAAATATAGATTTTAAAATATTTTGTTTCATTTGCTGTGAATTCCAAATAAGTCATCTACTTTGTTATACAAATATGAACCAGACAAAATTAATTTGTATTTCTTTCACCGGTGAAACAAAGTTTGGGAGTTCATGAAATTACGTACAGAACATTGCTTTTGTAATTTAGATCCATAATTTCACCAGCTAACTTTTCTCATCTTCTTCTGCCACAGTAAGAATTTTATTTCTGAACATTTTTGGGGGAAAAAAACTAGACCCATTATGATCTTTCTTGTCGTAATTTTACTTACATTTACTTGTTTAAACAGCATTTAACATTGATATCTTTCATTAAGTGGTCCTGCCATAATATGAAGGATATAAAATGTACTATGCAAGACTTTTTAGGGTTTTATTCTTTACACTGCCATTTTCAACTTCAGCATTGTTTACTGGGTGATATTACATTTGAGCAGTATGCAGTGTTACCCAAAATATGTGTAGATTTTTTAGTGTTGATGTAGAATGCTGTTGCATGTTACAGTGGAGCAACATGTTTAAGATTCAATTGAGGAACCAAGTGCAAACATAATGGTAAAGATTCCATATTGATTCTGCAGTTTATGTTCATTAAATGCAGCTGGAATTCTTTGAAGATGGTGGAGATTTTGTGATTCAGTAATTATATTGTTGGATTTGCAAATAGAAAGGTACAGATTTTAATCCGAACATAAGATCAATTACCACAGTGTGCCCAAGAACAGGGTGGTTTACCCTAGTTATATCAGCAGTAATTGACCTGCTTGTGTTGCTGTCCCATACAAATGCCAAGCCAAAGCAAAAATTCTTGACATCTTACTGAATAATGGCATTTAAATACTGTATTGTTTAATTGAATAAAGTTTCTTCTCAGTTTGATTATTTATTCCATATCTTAAGAATTTAAATTCATAATATAGTTTATGATAATTTTCATAAATTGTAAACCTTGTATACTGGGGACGTGATTCAGAATAGAAGTGTTAGGTGTTTAAAGGATTGAATTTTATACAGAGGTTCTTTGATCAGAACAAATGCTCAGAAAATGCTATTTTCCATTAGCATGATATACAAGTATCGATTTATGGTTTGGTCTTTGTATTCAAGTATTACCGTATATATTCCCATACAAATGCATTACAATGACAGACAACATAGATTGCAAAATGCGCCAGCAGATCAGTGTCTTTGTTGATTGTTCTACTAACCACTAACAACTTCATAGATTCAGATTTGCTAGCACATTATGTGATACCAAATCTGGGTCTGTGCAATTTGCAAGTGGTATCTGCATAGAGGCAAGTATATATAGTAATATTTTCTCTGAAAGTGAAAAACAATGTACCTGTTGATCTACCTCATGAGGAATGTTTTAGAGTGGACATGACTTTTAGATAATTTTGATTTTTGGTAAATTGTCACAGAAGTTTTCATTAAAGTGTAAGTTAATCTATTGCAATATTTTAGAAGGAGCACTTTTTACTGGTACAATAATGTGTTAAAGTGCCCTTAAAGCAACAAATAAAAATTAGTTTTGAGAGCTGTGTTTATTACCTAACACTCACCTTTATTAGTCACATGACATCAGGTCATAACATTCTTTTGACACTGTGGTATAGCCCATAACACATAGCCACATGACATCAGGTCATAACATTCTTTTGACACTGTGGTATAACACATAGCCACATGACATCAGGTCATAACATTCTTTTGACACTGTGGTATAACACATAGCCACATGACATAATATAGAATCTTGTGATTGTATGATGTGAAATTTGTCAAACTGCAAACTTGTAGCATATACTGTTTGTTATTCAACTCGTTTCATAAATTTCACATCAAATGGACACTTTATGTTTTCCTTTTTCAGATTTCGACAGGTTATAGTTCATGTACAGAAGTCTGAAGTTGTGCATATATATGTTATTTTCAGGGTAATTGTCTTCATGACTTAGAGTATTCATTGTTCATCTCATTATAAAAACTCTTTATGAGAAGAAAATATCATAGTTTGAAATTTATGCATACTTGCAGGTAGTTGTGAAATGAAAATACTGACAAGTTTCTAATTCAATAAAAACAAAAATTGTGCATTACATTTTCTGCTTTTATTTTCTCTACGAATTTCAAATCCACTGTGAGAAAGATATGCCATTTTTGTTTATTTAAATGCAAGTTAATGTCATGACTTTCTATATGATATTTGACATGTATGTAAAAAAAAGTTTTAACATTTTGAATATGATTTGCCTTGGTTAAACTTGTATAAGAAAAGAAATGGGTTGCATGGTAAATAACCCTTTCAGAATTGAGTGCTGATTTTAATACAACAGTCAAAAATTTGTTCATTAGGAGATTATGTATGGTCACCACACACTCATGTCATGAAGAAATAAAAGCTGCCAATTCACAGAACTGAAGATTGTGTAATGTTCTTATTCCTTTCTTTATAAATTCTATAAGCATAAATAGTTCACTTCTGCAAATCCAGAATATTACATTTGGGGGGGGGGGGGGGGGCGTGTTGCTTTCTTGCATTACTAGAATAGTGCAATCTTGGATTGCTAGAATATTCAAAAACTAGATTTTTATATTTCCAGTTTTTAAATTCAACTTCTTTGACATAAACTGGAATTGTTGTTGCCATTTAATGTAAAAGTATTGAGAGAAAAATTTGTCCAACATCTCTCAGACTAGTCCTAAAAATCGATGCCTTTGGCAAGGAGGAGATAACCTATTGCAATATTCTGGTTTAGTAATGTGATATTGTTTCATTCCCCTGTATCATTTAGGGCCTTGTAAGGTGTATCATATCTACCGGCATTTCTAACATGTTACTCCTATTGCAATTGGTATTGGCTGATTATGTAACTACTTGTGTACACAGATTATTGTTAGATTTCTTACTCAGCCACTTTTATTAACATTAGTTGTAACTTTGTTACAGATTATGAAAAAGGACAGATAGGTTTAGAAATTCATTTGAGTTCATGATTGAAAAATAGGAAAAATGGATTTATATATCTAGAAAACCCCAAAAAATAAATTCATTGCAGAAAATACTGTTGTATTCAGTCAACACTTGAAGATGTTGTATTGTCAACACTTGAAGATATCTTTGAGTATAATTAGAGATGTATAAAATTTACGCAACATTTTTAAATATCACATTGGTTCTTGATTGGCTGTTTCAGTATCAGAGGCTCTTTTGGGGGCTGGCCTTGCCTATTTTGATGGCTATTTTAGACCACCGTAAAAGAAACATCCATTCCAAAGGTTAATTGCATAAAAATGCCTACTTTCTTCAAATTGTTAAACATATCTATTTGTGTGCCCATTTAAAAATTACCAATATCTTCAGACGGGTCTTCAGGATTCCATGTGTGCTCACTTGTATGTGGACTCCAACTGCAAACTGCACAGACGAGATCTGCCATTCCATAATGTGCCTGCAGATATTTGTTTGTGCAGTTTATTGGAGTAATGACTAGAACAAATAGCTGTTATTGTTGTAGGGTTTAACATCATTTTTCATCACATGATATTCTATCCATGGCTGCCAGTATTAATGGTGGAGGAAGAACCCAGGAAAATCCCCAGAAAGAACAACTGACCCATGAGAAGCTACTGACAAGCTTTCTCACATACCCACATTGGCCAAATCTGATACTCGAACCCATACATAGGTGAGATGGCAATGATCCATAACGGAAAGCACTTTAGACCACTCGGCAACTCGAGGCCCCTTAGAACAAACAACATAGTCCATAATCTACAGGTGCATTATGCTACAGCAATTCAGGATCTTTGCAGTTTGACAAAACTTTATAAGTGAGTATCTGAAGTGGAGTGTGCTCCAAACTCACTTGTTATTTGAAGAAGAAAATACTTGATAGCTATTCCTTACTGAAAGTGCAAAAGCATAGAGACCCCCTAATATTAAAGTCTAACTGCAAACAAAAGGGACTCTGATATATCATCATATGACATGCTGGCAGATCAGGATCTATATTTTTTAGCCGTACTGATTACTCCAAACGAAATGCATCAACCCATATCTTCTAGTACATATTGTGTCAGCAGATCTGTGCAATTTTACCGTACTATAAGAGAGTACAGATGGTACTCAAGGTGTCCACAATATGAAATGTCCAGTATATAAGGATACAAAAAAGAAGTATCTCTACATTGATATGACCAGTTGTCAACAATATGAAATGTCCAGTATATAAGGATACAAAAAAGAAGTATCCCTACATTAATATGACCAGTTGTCCACAATATGAAATGTCCAGTATACAAGGGTACAAAATAGAAGTAGCCCGTACATTAATATGACCAGTTGACAGAAAACATGAACATCAAGAATATGGTTATGATACAATTATTTATTCACATTTTCTATACTAATCAGGATGCATAAGATTTCGATGGGTAGTAATTATAGGGTAACGTAATGAGTGTATTTATTTTATTTCTAACTTGCCTGACTATAAGGCATCAGCCATTATCGCAAAACCACTCAGCAGTTTTAACCATTCTTGGTATTTTGGCATGTGCTAAACAAAATGGCGTTGAACCATCAAAACAAAAACAGTAAAACAGGGCTGCCATTACTAAAAAAGGAGAAACCTGGATTTCATATTAACTAGTGTACAGAATTTGACAAGACAGTAAGAACTGTCTCAAGTCTGCCAAACAGTAATAGTCAACCATCAAATATGGCCGCAGTTACTAAAATATAAAAACCTTTAAATTACATGTACTTTAAAAACAACTGCTGAACAGAATTTACATAAATCTATAATAATAAAACAAAAGCGCTTTCTTGCACGAAAACTTTTTTTTAACGACCGATTCCTATCCGCCATCAAATATGGCCTTAAGGTGATAAAATTACCAAAAAAACCTTAACATGTCGTCTACTCCAAAACTTTTGAGCCGAATTTGAGTAAATTTTGTGAGAAACACATAGGAAGGTCTTTATATTTTATACAAATTTTGCCAATCAGCCATCAATAATGGGGATCATGAATAAAAATATTTTTTTCAAAAAACGTTTATCACAAAGAAACCTGGAATGAAAACCTATAAATTGTATACAAAATAAATGCGATCACCATTAATGTAGCTGCCGTTAAACAAAATATAGGAACTCTTTGAACGAATTAAAAACCAACGAGCAGAGTTTTTCACCGAATTTAATAAACTATTCAAACATGTGCTTTCAAGTGAGTTGACACTACCACCCACATACTACTTGACATCTAGGCCGACAAATCAGCCCTTAACCCGTGATGGCGCTCATTTTGAACATATCGTCCATCAGTATCAACATATTTTTTTTTTGGGGGGGGGGGTGATTTATCGGACTACTTGACATCGTCAAATGACAACACATCATTCTGATCCGACCCCGGTTGCAAGAATACGTAGATTTTACGTGAACCTAATATTGCGTAAATTTATCAAAACCGCATGAAGTTGTAAATTTCTTGAATGGGCTTAAACAATGATCAAAACATTCGGTTTCGAAAAGATGATGAAAGATTTGTTAAAAAGAAAAATATGTTCATTTTAAGTACTCTGCTTTCCTCATCACAATTTCATATCTTTTGCCGTTCATTGCAGTAGCATTCGGATGGCATCTTGCTGAGCACGAAAGCCGTAATACAGATAATGCCAATCAGCAATCAAATCTGCCGCTGTTACTGAAAGTTGAAAAGCTTTTCACTGTCTTTTTAAAAAAAAAACAACCAAAGACTGCTTTCCAGGAACCAACAGAAAGCACAGTTGCCATAAAGCCCTTGCACGTTTGTACGAATGATGATATTCAGAGATGAAATATATTGCTGCCTCTGCTAAAAATCGAAAAGTCTTTAGACGAATTCTCAAATACTGCTGAGTAAAATTTGACCATTTGTCAGAGGCATCCCGTTTAAGGTCTTTCAAGTTTGTGAAAATGATACTGAACTACCATCAAATTTAGACACTGTTACAAAGTGCACGAATACCTTTAAATCATATAGTACAGACTATAGCCATAATATTACGAGAGGAACCTCCCAACGTGTACATAAGAGGGATTACGAATGTACACAACACCATGGATTTTTGAAAAAATATTGAAATGGAACGTTTTACATATATCATGTTCGAATCTTCGTAGAATTTGGTTCGACACGTTAGCTCTTTCAAGACTTTACTCTCCAATTTCTCTTGAAGGACTTGTTTGGTTTGTGGGATTTAACGCCATTTTTCAGCAAATGGTGCATAGTAGCTAGGATACTTTGGGGAAGGAAGACTACTAGAATAACTACCAACCCACGGGAATCTACTTGCAAGCTCTTTTGCATATAAATATTGCTCGATCCGAAACTTAAACTTGCGCGGTCAAAAGTGAGACGTGCGAGTTTTCTGTAAAGACAAACACCTTACACCACTAGCCCGCCCAGAGCCACCCCCTTCTGAAGGAACAATGTATCTGTATCTGATATATATATATATATATATATATATATATATATATATATATATATATATATATATATATATATATATATATATATATGTAAGCCTATGCTTCGATCCGTCCCTCAATTTTCTTTCCTGACAAACATTTTAGCTTTAAAGTTTGGCGCCGGTAATTGTCACAAGGAAAAGTTTTTAAAAAAAAAAAAGAAAGTTTAATGTTTGCGGGAGTTGATGCGCTATGTTTGAAACTTTCATATATATATAATAAGTTTGTGGCTTAAACTTTATATATTATAAAAGCTGTCCAGATGGTAATGGAGGTGTCACTTGGAACTGGAATGAATTGTGTGCCTGATACTTTCTATATCACTTGGAACTGGAAAACCGAATGAATTGTGTGCCTGATACTTTCTATGCATAATCTACTTTTTCAGGGAGATGTCTTTTCCTCATATATGTCATAAAATGTATAAACTACAAATTATCTTTTTTCACTTGCCACTAGTGAACACTATTGAGTTAGAAACATTTAATACAGTTTGTTTTCTTTCTTTCATTTATTGTAATTGCTTGTGTTTTCATGTCTGATTTGTAATGCACTTTGATATGGATGTATATTTCTTTTTAGCAGAGAATATTTCATTAGCGCTTGTATCGCCACTGTTGAGATTACTATAGGCACGTTAAGAAATATTATTTAAACAAGCTCTCTTATCATTAAGGTCACTGTGAACAACATTTCACACTTTCAACCTAGGTTCATAAACGTTTCTAGTTTCAGCCTATTAATTGTTTACCCGCAAGGATATTGTGAGGAATGCATCTCTTTAACATCTCTGCTTTAAAAACTTGGTAACTGGGACTGGCAATTTATTGTGTAGTGACTTGTCTTTATTTTGTTGCTTTTTAAAGATGAAAATCCATGGATGAAAATGCTTTATTATAAAGCTTAGTCTTATTATCCAAATCAGGTCGTACCAATCTAGGGTCGCGAAGACCTTCTGTAGGGTCACATATGGTTGCCATGATTTCTCTTAATTTTTTTTTAAGGTGGCAAAATTTATGAAAATGTGGAAACTGGGTCGAAAAGGCTCGTAAAAACTAATTTTTGGGGTTGTGGCCAAAAAAAATCTAGGGAATGCTGATTTAAACAAGCAGAAACAACAAAAACTTGCTTGTGTACGACTTGTACAAAACAAGAAAATTACATTATGTAATGATTATATCTTGTTTTTACATATTTGTAGTTTGTATTTAATTTATTTTCTTTATATCCTGATGTACTGGATCTCTTTTAAAAAAAGAAATGGGGATAGGCACACGCACGCACGCACGCACGCACGCACACACACACACACACACACACACACACACACACACACACACACACACATACATACATACATACATACATACATACATACATACATACATACGAAGGCAGTAAGGTAATTCACACCCCTTCAACAAGATTGAAAAATCTGAACACGTTTATCTGCGAAAACTAGACTGACTGTGTCAAGAATGGGGAATTTAAAACTGAATGCAAATGGATAAATACGGAAATATCACACCACATCCCCACCATCTAAATACTTCGAAATCATCTCGACTCCCTGCGCTAGGGCCCTTGAGTACAACACACATCAAAGCAAGATTGTGTGCTGGTATGTACCTGAATAAGATGGACCCAGATACCCGGAATGATAACCCGCCACGGGACTCGTCAACATAACAATTTCTTTGTGTAATTTTCCCATGAACGAGACTAAATTTGATTGAACTCCTATGACATACGCGTTACTTAGAAAGACGGAAAAAAATTAATTAATTCATAGGATATGGATACCAACTGCCTCAGGGATGTTCAACTCGAGTACCCAAGCATACCGCTGTGCCAGCAAAAAACGTTTGTGGTTTAACTGTTATCAAATTTATTTCTCTAATGACAGAAGCATAATTAATTCCCGAAGCTTAGATAGTAGATACCAAACGGTAGTGTATGATATACAATGTCACGATTCCAAGCCCTATATCGGCGTCATTAGGTAAATAATCTGATTTCCACTGCTATTCGATACAATCTTTATTTAAAATAAACAAGTGTACGAATTTGTTAGTATGAACTCATCGCCCGTAGCTGACAAGCCGAAACAGGGTGGAAATGTCATCTAAATTTTATATAAACGAAACATCGGTCTACAGTACCTCGATGTTGGGCATCATCAGGGTAATGTACATTTGACGAAATTTCGACATCCCGATGTTTGTCCTAGTAAGACTAGCAAGTGTGCAACATTGGTGCCAATCACATGTCTATTTTCATTATCAACATTTATATGTAAAAATTTGATGAAATATATTATAATATTTGGTATGGGTGATTGTTTTAGAATGGGGACAGGTGGAACATAAAACCTACTAACAGTGTTTACTTAAATATCTTGAAAGCAGTACGAAAAATGCTGATTCCTTCCCTTTAAGATGAAGATGGGTCCTTCCTTCTGTACAAGAAATGTCTAGGAAACATATGGTGCATGACATAAGACAGAATTGAAGGTTCTGACAAATTCTGAAACCAGGTGCGATAACTAGAAACATGGTTCATCGTCAGTCATTCTCCGCTCTTCAGTCTCTTTTGGCGACCATTTTTATGAACGAATTAACCATGTTAGTGGATAGCAGCAATAATAAAAATAAAAATATCTACAAATGTCACGCTTAAATACGAAAATGTAGTATGACAAATGGAATACAAATTTATGAAGATATACTAGTTATAGGATTCTGGGTCAGCTGCCTCTGCGTGTATTAGCAAGGGAATGTAGTTCCGGAGTCATCGAAACGATATAGCCAATAATGTGTTAAAGCGCAATTAAAAATCAACCAACCAATCGTTGACAGTAGATGTGTCTGGCCCCTATGCATGTAAATCGTTTGGTCATGAATTAGTTTTTGGTCAGACCCCTAAGTTTATGAAGAAATCCCGATTTCGAGACCTTATCATCATTGCTAAGGAAATTAAATGTTTTTTTTTCTGTATAATTATGCATGGTGATTTTTTAAAAAAGGAAATGTTTCCAATAGGTAAAAAGAAACAACGTACCTGGGCATAAAAAAGCTGTGATTTTTTTCTTCAGTTGGCGCAGAGAATAAAAAAAATAATATAATTTACATTAGTTGGATCGTTTTAATAATCTGCTTCAAGAACTTGTCATATAAACAGAAGCATACAGAATATTTAAAATAACTTTGTAGACAAACAGAAATTTGTGTTCCACGTGCTGCACGTGCAAAAAAGAAAATGGCGAAAAGCAGGAAACTGTTGGAGCTGGAAAAGTATTTTGAAAAGGAACACAAAAGATTGACATATCTGGAATACCGATGGAAAGACTACCCACAGTTTCAATAGTAATGGTTGCACTAGATGTAAGAAAAAGACTTCATCAAATTATCAGAAGAGTTTAACGGCAACAGATAAATCTTGAGGCCTACAGAAAATCAATCAATAATGCCATATGTGAAAATATCACAGAGGAGAAACAGCAAAGGTTAAAGAGTCAGCATACAACACGAGAAAAATCAAGAAGAAAACAGAAGAACTATATATATGTATATATATGTATATATATATATATATATATATATATATATATATATATATATATATATATATATATATATATATATATATATATATATATATATATATATCAGATATACCCAGAGGCGTAGCTAGGGGGGGATACATATGTCCCCGGGCGCCATACTAGTGGGGGCGCCAAAATGGGCTTTGAAATAGGTTGTAACGGGTAATGGTGATTTTATTGATGAAAATAATGGGTTTCAGAGTTGAGGGGGGGGGGTAATGAATATTGTCCCCGGGCGCCAAACACTCTAGCTACGCCTCTGGATATACCCTTGGAACTCCCATTAGCAGTCGCAGTTGAGAAAGTCGAAAAGAAAGTTCAAATCAAAGTTACGAAGGCCAGAATTGATACCCACCAGCTATATCTCTTAAAAATGGAGCAACGATCCTTGAAATAGAAAAAGTAAAGGTCAAGACGATGAATAAAGTATTGTTCAGACCTAGTTTTCTGGTGAAGACGTGGTATAGATGGTGCATACACCACATGAAACGCAGTAAATATGGCAAGGTATGACACATACCTACAAAATTTCCAAGACCAAAAGAGCAGGAAACACAAGGAGAACCGAATTAATGAACTAACGATCTATCTCTAATATCTATATGTCTCAAATAGAGTAAACAAGGAAAACAATCTGAGATAGAAACAACATCATAATCAGCAATAAATACAACACATAAGCGGACAAGAAAACTGGAAACAACAACAGCAACACAAAGAAACACACAAGATAAACCATATAAACAACAACAGCAAATGGAACCACAAGAGAAATCACAGAAAGAAATCAAACAAAATACTAGCGGTGACAAAGTAACAAAACAAAAGAAAATAGAAATTATGACAACATATTTTATGGAACGGACTGTAGAGAAGAGAAAGCCAAGATCAAAGAAAATTGCCAGAAGAAACCTTAATAAACAACAGAAAATGGAACCTGAAAAGAGGAAACATGATTAAAAACTTTACGACGAAGATCTAGAGGAAGAAAATATACGCAGCGACGTTTTAACTTTATGGTGGAAAAAAAAGAAAGAGAAAAAATGACCCCTAAAGGACAATGCGCTTTCCAATCATGTAAACACCAGAAATTGTTAGGCTTACTTTCAAGATAACCAAACCCCTAGATTAAAAACCTTCTTGCAAATGGAAAAAAACTCAGATAAATACAAAGAAAAACAAAAATTCTATATTTTAAAGGTTCTGTAATATTTATCAACACATAGCACAACGTCTTTAGGTACCCATACAATTAGATTGGAAAGGGCATCCTTGTAGATTTAAGGAAAATGTACAGGGATGCAACCGTAAAAGAAAGAAAAACCGTCAAAGCTGCGTTATAAATCCAAATCACACACGCACTCTCAGAAAAAGCAGTATATTAACTTGAATAAAGGGTTCTATTTCATCAAATAATATTTTGAAGTAAACTCTTACGATTTCATGATCAAAACAATTTTTTAAAAAAACCTTTCCCGTATAATTTAAAAGTAACTGAAACAGGAAGGGGAATATTTTCTTTTTGTTGCACACCATTTTTGCACATGCAGAAACTAGAATATTCACAGTTAAATATCATGCACGACTTGGTACCTTCGTACATATTGCATCTAACATTACAAACCTAGCCCCGAATAGCTTCTTACTTTTTCTCTATAACCCTGGTCTCCAACCAGTATTGAATGCCTTACGAAAATCAAGAATTGTTCTTTCTTTTAGATTTAATTAATTTCGTAAATACAAATATAACAAAATGATTACTACATATATAGTAACCTGGTTTTCTTACCAAATATTACTATTCTGAAGAAGGAAAAAAAACAACCAATGTTCAACCTTTATTGACCTTTTCAACTGTCGGTAAGTTACGTATGTATCTCCTTTCGTTGTATGCAGGTTATCCAATAGCTTCAAGACATGAATCTGGAATATTACCCTTATCATGAACTAAATCAATTAATAGTATATATGCTGGTGTCAGCAAAGTTTTAGTACGTTTAAAATTGCATCTAAACTGCTTGCTTTACTATTTTTCAAATCCTTAATAACTTTTTATATTTCTTCACCTATGATAACACTATTTACTATAACAATGGTATGTGATCCATTTTCTGACAAAAAAAATCTTTCGTAAAATCATTATTTGTTGAATTTGAAAAACGTGTTGGTTTTCGCTCTTTTCTATTACTTATTTTGAGACCATAGAATGGTAACAATACTAACCTACCTACCTGCGTTTTATTGAGGATTTGTAAAGCTCAGTATCTATGCATTATTCGTTTTGCTCATTCTTTAGTGCTTCTTTAAACTTCTGAGGGTTCTTCCGGTCCTGCGTCAAATAATACTTTCCACCCTATAAAACTCTTCTTTTTTCTTTTTTTTTTTTTAAAAACAAAATATTATCTCAAGAAATGAACAAAATTATTTTATTATGATAGGTGTCATTTCTAAGCTGAAAACAACATTTGGCCCTTCTGAGGTGTTAATATCACAGGCATCGATTAATGCATTAATTGAATTGCATACGCTTCTGTACTAATTGTTACATCTTTAACGGAGTAAAATCAGGACGCTGATATATATATATATATATTAATATATATATCATTGCTATTTTTTTCTATAAATGACCTTCTTGTACGAATTATATGTACTGATTACGTTTTACCCAAGAGACTAACGTAGACCATTACGACCTGTTTTGATCCATAAATGACTCCGTGATGGCAAAATATGCCATGATACAAGTGTGCATTAGTATGTGTATCTCAACTTATGCCCTGTGTTTGTCATTTTTACTGCCTTTCTCGACGACACATTTTCAATAAAAGGTTTAAAATCTCTAGTCTTCTGGTAGTAGTGCTCTCCATCAACTAAATGAACCCATAAATAAATTCATTCATGAATATAAGCTTAGAAGTTAGAACAGAACGTTGCAAATAGAAATTTCCGTTTGTTCCCGATTCGTTAAAATTCTTGTTCAGTTTTAATGCAAACCATAAGATCCAAAGATATCATCATTACCCTAACTATTATGCAATTACCCTTTGATCTGGCCCAACACCGGTAATATACTAGGGCGCTGGAAGGTTTATATTTCCGGTTCTAATACTTCTTTCTATATACTTCAAAGACGTAAGGTTGATCTGTTTAAAATGTATGCATCATTATGTCTTTTTGCGTAATAATTATGGCAGATGCGTTTCCAGTATTATGGTATTCGGCCGACATCTGCGTTCATCGCTAAAAAGTTTGAACGTACATTTCAGAGGCTTTACGTCGAAAACGACTGTAAAAGCATATCAGCCTGATAGGTAACCTGTTTTAAGCAGTCAACTATATTGTATCGCCATTTCAAAGGGCATATTTTACAATTTTTAAAATAAAAAAGTAGAATAGCAATCCTACAAGAATTTACAATTTTAGTACAAGTTTCCAGTTCGTTAAGAACTCATTACAGGAAATGTTATCTTGGGAATTTCTTAAGTAAAATTGGAGCGAATTGACAATAATTATTTTGCTTTCCTTAAATTCCACATTGCACTTTTTTCGTCCTCACTTGTGTTCTCGCGCAAACTTTATTTTAAAACGATTAATTCTTTATCTAAATGCACAATCAATGGAAGCTAGCAAGACCATTTACGAAATAAAATTAAATAAGGTATCAAATCTCGGACGCTTTCCGTAACAGCTGCTTGCCGTTGGTATGTATTAATGAGTAACCATAAATTTTCGGGTTGTGTTTTTTAAGATCCTTACCTTTGCCCGCAATCATACATCGCAGAAAATATGCCTCGACCGTTTATTTAATTGCTTGCATACCAAGTAGGCGTGTTTGGAATTTACATATTTTTATGAAGATGTGTAAAATTTGATTCGAAATTAAATCGTCTTCTAAAACGATTCTAACTCGGGTCAAAACATAATTTTAATTTTAGACTAGTAATTATGCAGCTTTTTGACTGCATTACTTAACCCTTCGCTTTCTCGGCATACAATAAATGAATGTTTCTGTATATGAGTAGATTCAGCAACGGCCTTAGCTAGCAAACGCGGGACCATTTGGATCATTTTGACGGGACTCCCTGTATTTACGTGCGATGTACCGATGTACTGTGAGCAAGACATTTGGAAATAAAATTTAAAATAAGTTTTATATGATACTAAACATAAAATTGTTTTCCCTCGCTTTAAAATTATATTCTTTCTATAGGTAAATTTTTAAAAATTACTAACGCGCGGCGCCCCTGTGGAGCCATCTTGGTCCAATCGGCTTAAGGCCTGCTTTGTGTAGGTCTCTCTCTCTCTCTCTCTCTCTCTCTCTCTCTCTCTCTCTCTCTCTGAATTCACATCTTATATTAAAGTATATAGAGAAGTTTGCTTTGCACAGGTACATTATTCTTCTTCATCAGCAACATCATGCTGTTAACGTACCTTGAGTGCTGCTAATCATACCGATCGAGCGTCACTGAATTTTCCTTATGATGCCAAAATTACTTTTACTTACATATACGTGTATATTCTTAAAAATCAAAGGTCAAAAATGGGGGTGAACTCTCTCTCTCCGGCTGCAGGAGGTTGCGAATTCGAACCCCGGCCGAGTCATACCAAAGACATAATAATATTACTAACAGTTGACTCGCTTGGCACTCAGCATTGCTAGGTTAGTGTTAGGAATGATCGGCCTGGTGTCAGGATAATGTGACTGACTCGGTGGGACATCATGCTACATGTCTGCGGCATGATGCCCCATTGCTAGACATCACTGTAAACTGCCTCACTGCATACGCCATAGCGATATGACTGAAAAATTGTTAAAGCTACGTTAAAAATTAAAATCACATGCCTGTACGTATAATATTAGTGTGTTCAGTTTCATACATTTCCACCAGATTTCTCTTCTTATCGTGAGCTATTGCAAATTTCCTTCACTACATTCTAAACTTAGACCGATCTTTAGTAATACGTAACTTTTGCATTCATATCTTGTACAGGTAATACCTGCTTCACCTTTGTAAGGTTTCCCCTTTTAAGCGCAGTAATGTGTACACTATGCAGCATAGTTCCTTAAGAACAACGAAAATGATCTTGTCTAGAACGGAAGAATAAAAAAAAGTTCAAACAAAACCTCCATAATCCACGTTTAAGCGTACAAAAATTGATATAAATCAGACGCGATAAAGTCGTTTGATATTGCGATAAAAATCACTGTAATAATGTTAATCTTAAGATCGACCTAATGTATTAGCAAATCAGGCAAATCTCTCTCTCTCTCTCTCTCTCTCTCTCTCTCTCTCTCTCTCTCTCTCTCTCTCTCTCTCTCTCTCTCTCTCTTTCCTCTCTCTCCTCTCTCTCTCTCTCTCTCTCTCTCTCTCTCTCTCTCTCTCTCTCTCTCTCTCTCTCTCTCTCTCTCTCTCCATTTGTTTAACCGTCACATTAATTCAATCCACAATTTAAGAGCGAAGTTCACACTGTTGTACATTCAGAAGGAAGTTTATAAACGTATACAACATATGCGTCGATTTCTACCAATGGGTTTTTAGGGTGGGGTGGGAAAGAATGATGAAAAGTTCAAGATTCTTATAGTGGAATTTAATGCATATACATAAGTGGGACAAATAAATCCCACCCGAATGTCCGAATTTGTGGGCAGGGTAGACATTGTCGAGTTCTTGCCGAGTTTTCATCCCAAACGTTTCTCGGACAACTGCATATACTTCTAATACTCGCGAGACCGCAAATAACTATGATTCCCCCATCTTAATGAAACCACGGAATCTCCGTACCTTTCTGCGCCTGATGCACCGTGGCGATATGAAATCCCATCACAATTAATACTTCCAGTTCAGTACCCACGAATGTAGTTCTAGTCTATTTTTAGAAAATAAATCCTCTCTCATTTAGTGGTGATAGAAGTGTTATATTTATGCATTTTTTGTAGGGATTCAAAAGTAATTGTTTATTCCTGAAAAGCTCAGCGAGTGGTTGTCTGTGTATATTTTGGCGACAGTGCACAGTGAGTAATAAGGTCTTGGTGATGATCCGGAAGTGAAATATATGTTCTGTTTAGATGCTGCTCGTCTTACAGTACAGCCTCTCAAAAAAAAAAAAAAATGCCGATGAACCTTAGACAAGAACTTCACCGCAAAGTCTTCTTTGAAGTTATTTTAGATTAA
Source organism: Unio delphinus (assembly GCA_029339505.1). Classification (NCBI taxonomy): domain Eukaryota; kingdom Metazoa; phylum Mollusca; class Bivalvia; order Unionida; family Unionidae; genus Unio; species Unio delphinus. The sequence goes on along the minus strand of JAQISU010000433.1, from coordinate 6,677,573 downwards.
CATATGATTTTGTATTGATTGTCACACAGCGGAAAGGTCAGTACTGAGAAATATATATGGAAAACACATAATAAAATTCATTGTGATATATGTCCTGTCTATACAAGGCTTCAAACCAGCCACCTCAGTTGCGGGGTAAGTTTCCAAACTGGTCACGTTTGAATGACAAACTGTTGTGCGCATGACACCACTAACTAAACGGGAGACACTAATACTAGTTACCGACCTTCGATTCAATTTTAGGCCAGGTAACAGCGAACCCAAAGGTACAATTTTCCTATTCCACACCAATACACATGATGGATTACTTTCTCTCATTTCTCATTTTCAATACAAAAATATTGCGTATCGAGAAAGCTTAAGATTGTAGTGCATTTGCTAAACAGAGCACATCTGTAGCAAGAGCATACAACGTTTAGATAACAGTGAAGAATTATTGCACTCGCTATAAAGAAACAATAAAAAATGTATTCTTCAATACTTAAACTGCCATAAACCGTGCGGTCTTTCACGACGTAATAAGTAATTATGACTTCTGCTGTGTTGCACTGAGTGCATTGTTGTGAGATAAAATTATTCCACATGCGCTTCTTACATGAGAAATTCTAATACACACACAGGACAGTGTTATATATATATATATATATATATATATATATATATATATATATATATATATATATATATATATATATATATATATATATATATATATATATATATATATATATACATACATACATACATACATACATATATATATATATATATATATATATATATATATATATATATATATATATATATATATATATATATATATACATACATACATATATATATATATATATATATATATATATATATATATATATATATATATATATATATATATAGTATATATATATATATAATATATATATATATATATATACATATATTAGAGAGAGAGAGAGACATGTATGTAATGACGTGTGTGTGTGTTGTTTCTGTGTGTATGTGTGTGTTTTTGTGTATGCACGAAAACAGGCAATACCAACCCTATATTTAACTCCGTCTATTTTAAATTCAATCCCCGTATCTGTAAACAGCACTATCGCATGGGTATCTAGATACTCTTCAGTTGTCGTATAAAATGAGATAGTATTTTCGCGTATTTAACATACGCCTAATTATGAACGTGCAGACCCATACTTACCGCCCGATAATGCAGCGGCAAATCATGTTCTGTGCTGTTCGTTCTGTACCTGATATTAGGTGGTTGAGGCTGACCCAAATCCGCTGATCCGTTAGGCAACAACAAATCTGGGGCCACGCTGTCTTCGTTTAAGTGAGCAACATAAACGATTAAATGCAGTCCTAGGTCTTTGCCTCCATCAGAGAGCGCTGGCTTTGTTGTTAGCATAACGCTGGCTCTGTTGTTAGCATACCGCTGGCTTTGTTGTCAGCAAACCGCTGGCTCTGTTGTTAGCATACCAGGCTCACGACCGAAAGGGCACAAAAATTCGAACTCTACCGTTGGATCAACCCTTTATTCGACTTGAACTAAACAGCCATCATGTGTTGCTGGTGATGTGAAGCAGCAACCAAAGCAAAAAGTACAGGCACAATACAAGTTGATCAAAAATGTTTCAGCAATATTATATATGGAAACGTGCATTGATGTCTACATATATACATGCATACAGACATACACATAAGCATACATACATCGATGCATAAGATAAATGAGCTCTAAATTAACCTTTGTTACCTTAAATAATCATGTTTACTACATATCGAGATTTAGTTTATAACTTATAAATATATATATATATATATATATATATATATATATATATATATATATATATATATATATATATATATATATATATATATATATATATATTTCAATGTCATTTACAAATTTCGTATAATTGTATATTATATTATATTGTATTGTATTATAATATATATATATATATATATATATATATATATATATATATATATATATATATATATATATATATAGATATATATATATATATATATATATATATATATATATATATATATATATATATATATATGTACACAATTATATGAAATTTGTAAATAACATTAGGATATATAATTTTCTTTACATAGTTCGTTTTACATCTGTTCTGGCGTTTTACTTTCATTCTTTTTTGTCCCGACTTCAATTATTGCGGTATTTCTCAAACCAGACCAGCAATGAACAAGAAAATGAGTCTGACTCGACGTATAGCGTATTAAAAGTACAGCAGTTATTTCTGGACCCAGACCTATGCCGACGTTGGTTTTGTGTTCATCATCCCTATGTTTCGAGAAAAATGTAACCTGCTTAGCAGGTGTACAATTTTTATATTTTGTGCACGACGTAATTGTGTATTAGTTTTATAGATTATGTTTGGAAAAAAAAATTAATTTTAAAGCGATATAAATTCTTTTAGTGGGAATATTTTGGCGCCACTGCGCGAGTGGATATTCTCAATTAATGTCAACAAGAAATGGTTTGACATCTTTGAGTGGTACGGAATTGGCGAGCGGCATAAGAGTACTGAAAATCGGTGGTTTCTTAACAACGTAAATCAAACATATCACCAGACGTCAGGCTATTATCTATATTGGAGGTAGGGTTTAGCTATGAAGATGTAATTGAGCCAGTTTTATGATCTGCCCTCTTATCCTAAGGAGGTTATCTTTCAAACTTTCATTGGACCCCCGACTTCTTGAGAATTAATGGTAACTCTCCTTCCATTGCTCAATGAGAGAACTTCCTTACTGATATTTCTAATTTTACGAAGATTCCAGACCGGCCAGATAAAAAAAACGACAGATTCAGTTGCTGTTTTTTTTATAAAGAGGGAAACTACCGTACGGTGCATTTTTTCAATGGAAGAAGGATTTGATTAAGCTATCACGGTGTGTGGCGGTATGTCCGGTGGAAGAAAGGGGAGACAATCAAGGACAGACAAATCTTACGGCTTGAGACTGATCATCAGGGCAACAATTGGCTTGACATTGGTTGACACCGCATGCTGCATCGTTTATCTACAGTAAGTCTCTCTCTCTCTCTCTCTCTCTCTCTCTCTCTCTCTCTCTCTCTCTCTCTCTCTCTCTCTCTCTGCACATCTCTCGCTCTAAGTGTGCATGCAAAATATTAATATTTATTATCCTTTCCCTCTCTTTTCGAAGCTTTAATTATGTTTATTTGCTTTCGTTAGTTCTTGTTTAAGCTATAAATCAATAAGAATTAGTTGACTGAACTGCGTTGCAGCTAAAAAAAATTGCATTCCCCTCTGCTCCTCAGGTCACGAGTACACAAGCTTGTGGAAAATCAGCGACATTTAATTTTGAGGGAAAACAGCTTCACGATTTAGGGCATATCAGTCAAGTCACTATTTAGGGTACGTCAGTCATGTCTTTGAGACTTGTCTACTTCTCTGAATTACATTACCTTGCCAAAGAAAATATTTCTCATTCACTTATAAAATTTACACCCAAAAAATTCACTTGCAGTCAAAGAAAAACGAGTATGTGCGGTTAGGGAAGGAGACAAGAAAACCTTGCTTGATGACTCGATTGACTAAGGAATCCGCAAAAAAATACAACTTCGCCATTAGTGCCTAGAGGTTATTTTTTTTAAAATAAAAGAACCTTCGTAATTAACGGACAAAATACCACGTACGAGGACCGTATATCGACGAGTGTCCTTAATGTTAAGGAGAACGACAAGCGTTTACGGATGTTATAAATAAGTTAACCCTTACTTTTCTTTTCTTTTCTTTTTATATTTTCTATAAAGAATCATTATAATACAGACATCCAACTTCGTCATATTGTAAAAATGATAGTGTTCTCGTTACCCGAACGATGGAACGAGTAATCACAAACGCAAAATGCAGACGGATACAATTAGTCGATCTGTTGACCACTTACTTAATGGCAAAAGGAATAATACAAATATAATTTATCGCAAATGACAGATGCTTACATGCTTTGAGTTTAGAGAAATCCAGTTGAGTTCTGACACAACGACGCCCAAGTGTACGGAATCGTATGAATGCTCGATGGTAAATGTATGTACTGTAGGCCGATAATAAAGGTGGGAGTTAACGTATTCAGTTATATTAATATTAATGGGGTGTGAGAATGATAACAGTCAAGATCGCTTTGACAGGGAGTGAAAAAGCATTTAACATGATTCTTCCAAATATTGTCAAATTTATGTTTTTGGAACTAAAACGATGACTGATAAAGCAACTCTTGTTTCTCTCAGATACACTTACGAAGCTACTAAACTAAACCTTCGTGCATGTGGGCTGTATTCTCTTTCCAACTGTGTAGCTCAATGGAGGTTCAGCTACGAGTATTAACAAAACGAATGAGCGAAGAAGAAATTTAATTGGGTTGAATTGTGAATTTGAATTGCAAACGATGGATTGAAAATATTTAATTGCATCATATATATCGTGAATGACGAAAGTATGCGTGTATGTGCATATGATAGAGACATATATAAGTACAACCATTCCTACCTACCTGCCTACCTACCTACAATCATATATATATATATATATATATATATATATATATATATATATATATATATATATATATATATATATATATTCACATCATTCACTGCCCGTCACTCCTATCAGGGTATGGGCCGACAACTACAGATCTCCAGAGTCCTCTGTCCTGGGCCATTTTTTCTAGCTGGTTCCAGGTGTAGCCCATCTTGGTGGTGTCCGCTTGGAGGTTGCGTCGCCAGGTGTTTCTTGGCGGCTTTGTGGCATCCTTTCGGCTTTCACCACCCAGCGTCATGCTTCTTCGTGATGAAGACCCTTTTCGAACTGGGTTTTTTAGTTCGCAGTCCGAGTTTCATCTGACATTTCCCGTTATATGTTATACATTTAAACAGTTATGCTGAGATTAGAAAGGTAGAGAGAGGCCCTGATTTCTTAAGCTAATATTTAATTCTCAGTATGACTCGCACAGAGCAAAACACATCGTGAGTGTGATGAATCGATTCAGAAAAGAATTATGAAAATAATTGAAAGAACACAAAAATGCATGTATACAAAAATATAATTCATGGCTTCTCGAGACAACGACCTCTTATATTTCTTTGTAATTATAAATTTGCATTGCACGATTTACAAATAATTGCATTCCCCGGGATGGTATTGATTTCGGTTTAGGGGCTGATATCATCTATTCATTAAACATGAACAAGTCTGCAGACACTTTTGTCTGCACACATCGGTATATATTTCATACACATAACAGCGGGTGTGCAACTACCGTGGGCTGAAAGTTCTTTTGTTGGCATGTACATTATATTTCCGGAGCAAATCCTATATTTGCTGACTTTTGTACATCCATTTGGAATAGCACAACCCTCTGTCATGTGGCCATTTTGAATTTCGCGCTCCTTATGGCTGTTACCATTTACCGGTATGTGTCTTAAGTTTACGCAGGTTTGTTCCGGAACGAATTGCAGGCAGAGAAATTGCACATTTAATTAACAGGTCACTTCATACGCACATATCGTACATCTGTATCAATACAGAATGCTTTATCTATCGGATTATAACTGTCCCTGATACGAATGCGGAAATGACGTATCAGTAGAACAAAGACTTCGCTAATCTCCGGATTACAGTGCATGAAATATTATTTTAAAAAAAGTAAGCAGCGATCCTTTGTATATTGAATAAACTGAACTGGATAAATTTCAGATTGCCGATAAATAGCCGAATAAAAGAGAAAACAAACTATTTAAATTATTGGCGAGAAAAATGACAAAAATACGGTGCATTTACACGCTGACCGCGATCAGTCCTTCTTCAGTTAGGAATTTAACAAAAGAAAATAATACCCTTCCTTCTTTCGTTTTCGTCATCATAATTCGTGACAATATACTGCACAAACACCATCATTTATATTTCATACGACAGTTTGGTCAGAACATATCTATATCAGTGGTGACAGTGGATAGCCAGCTTGTTCAAGTATGACTTCACGCCTAACAGCCTCATCTCACCCCGCTCCAATCGAATGACTTCACGCCTAACAGCCCTCACCCTACCCCACTCCAATCGTATGACTTCACGCCTAACAGCCTCACCCTACCCCACTCCAATCGTATGTCTTCACGCCTAACAGCCTCACCCTACCCCACTCCAATCGTATGACTTCACGCCTAACAGCCTCACCCTACCCCGCTCCAATCGTATGACTTCACGCATAACAGCCTCATCTCACCCCACTCCAATCGTATGTCTTCACGCCTAACATCCTCACCCTACACCACCCCAATCGTATGACTTCACGCATAACAGCCTCACCCTACCCCACTCCAATCGTATGTCTTCACGCCTAACAGCCTCACCCTACCCCACTCCAATCGTATGACTTCACGCCTAACAGCCTCACCCTACCCCGCTCCAATCGTATGTCTTCACGCCTAACAGCCTCACCCTACCCCACTCCAATCGTATGACTTCACGCCTAACAGCCTCACCCTACCCCGCTCCAATCGTATGACTTCACGCATAACAGCCTCATCTCACCCCACTCCAATCGTATGTCTTCACGCCTAACATCCTCACCCTACCCCACTCCAATTGTATGACTTCACGCATAACAGCCTCATCTCACCCCGCTCCAATCGTATGTCTTCACGCCTAACAGCCTCACCCTACCCCACTCCAATCGTATGACTTCACGCCTAACAGCCTCACCCTATCCCACTCCAATCGTATGTCTTCACGCCTAACAGCCTCACCCTACCCCACTCCAATCGTATGACTTCACGCATAACAGCCTCACCCTACCCCACTCCAATCGTATGTCTTCACGCCTAACAGCCTCACCCTACCCCACTCCAATCGTATGACTTCACGCCTAACAGCCTCACTCTACCCCGCTCCAATCGTATGACTTCACGCATAACAGCCTCATCTCACCCCACTCCAATCGTATGTCTTCACGCCTAACATCCTCACCCTACCCCACTCCAATCGTATGACTTCACGCATAACAGCCTCATCTCACCCCGCTCCAATCGTATGTCTTCACGCCTAACAGCCTCACCCTACCCAACTCCAATCATATGACTTCACGCCTAACAGCCTCACCCTACCCCGCTCCAATCGTATGACTTCACACGCCTAACAGCCTCACCTCAACCCGCTCCAATCGTATGACTTCACACGCCTAACATCCTCACCCTACCCCGCTCCAATCGTATGATTTCACACGCCTAACAGACTCACCTTACCCCTCTCCAATGAGAATGACTCAAGAGATGTAATGCAATCGGTAATTTTACACAATTTGTTTCTTCATCACTTTCAAAGATGAATTAGGGAATTCATTTAGAAAATTTAACCTGAGACATTGATTTATAATCTATACATAGTGTTCTTATTTGAAGATCTTCTCCATAATTGACCTGTAAACTTATAAATATTATATTTAATCACAATTTATCGCCATTTACTAATTGAAACTAGAGTAATGTAGGAATAGTTTAGTTTTTTATATATATAAAAATGCATTAAAATGTATTGAATGTTGTTTTCAAACTTATGATGGGGCCACAAATGGCTGAGTGGTATATATAGAATCTATGTTGGGGTTTGGACAGAGACGATGAAATCCCAGCCTAGGGGTTATATTATTTGTCTCCCCACGAGGCTTGTCCGAGTGGGGAGACATATAATGTAACCCCGCAGCTGGGATTGCATTGTCTCGGCCCAAACCCCAACGTAGATTATTTTTCTCACCCAATATTATTATTTAAAGTAAAAAGGATTCTTTAAAAGTGTGCACGTCGCAATGTTTACATGTGGCGCATGAATACAAATAAGCTAATGAGGGCTGTGGTGTGACCGTAATGAGGTATTATCACATTTAATATATGGATCTTATATGAAATTAACAATAAATAGTTATAATTTGTTAGAACGAAACTGTTTCCTTTCATCATTTCTAATTTTGAGTACCCCACTCTCCCGAATAAAAGACCCTCGTCACCCTCCAAATATGCGGACCCCAGAGGATAACAATGTGGCATGTGATGCAGTGAAATTTGCTTATGGATTAGTGTGTTTAGGGATAAATGATTCCTTCTGGCTGGTAAGTGTATTATTTGACAATAAATATTTGAGGTATATTCAGCTGGAGCACAACGGAGATGCTTGACAAAATTATAATAGAGCGTATTTGACATAACACATTTCTAGCTGTTGCTAAGTTTTCCGTTGTTGTTTAGAGAGTTGGGATGCTATGAAGTGTATAGATATATAGTCTTATGTGCATGGATCAGTGTTTTCTGACATAGTTCATTTCAAACACCACTGCGGATTTTATCCTTTCTGTAGCACAGTAAATTTTCAGGTCAGCTTCATTAAATGTAGCTAACAGTATATACTATGTTTCACGCGAAGTGTTTACAACTACATGTAGTTCAATTGCTTTAGCTACATTTAATGATCTGAAAATGTACTGAGCTAGTCCTGCATATTGGATAAACTTGACCATGCCAGTTAAAACGAACTAACATAATATCAAAACTTCTAAATAGTATGCGTGTGTGTTTTTGTCTCTATGAAAATGTTTTTGTTTTGGTGTTTTTAAGACAGATTGACCTTAAGTAACTATGTTTTGGTTATATATTATTTGTTGTTGTTGTTGCTGTTGTTGTTGTTTTACTTGAGAACAACTATGGCACAGCAGAATACAAGAAGGGTTTCTTTTGTTAAAAGTAGTTCTCAGCGCGTGGACACCATGACTGAGACGATTGGTCTGAGATGACTAGACTGAGATAAGAAAAGTAAGGTTAGCAAAACAGCTAGATTTCTCTGTCGCTTGGGTGAGAAAAAGCAATCATCGTTACCGAGCACCGCCATCTCGCCTCCGTCCCAGTGGATTGATTCTGGTCTGAATACCTGAGAGAGCTTGCCAGTAGCTTCAAGTGGGTCAGTGACTCTTATCGTTTTTTTCTCGGGTTCTTCCTTCACCAGTTATACTGGCCGCCATGTATAGCCTATCATGTGCTGAAAAATGGCGTTAAACCACAATAACAACACACTTTTGCTTGTATATACTGCGTTATACATGTTATATATCAGTTCTGGTTTCCTTGCTCTATTTTTAACCCCACTGTGGTACATAAGAGCCAGAATTATGTAATTTTCCCCTTTGAAAATGTGTTGGTTTGTTAAGCGTTTATTAGTGATGTGTTAATGTGATGAAGGATGCGAGATAACAGGCATTCGCTTCGAAAGTTAGGCGCTAGAACTGAATGAAGCAGACAACATTTTCTTGAACATCTGTTACCCCGTTATCCGGCAAGGTCAATCAAACTGTTCTGGTTTAAATTAAGCTGTTAGAACAAAATCTCACAGAGTTCAGAGTGAATGAAAATGTTGCAAGAACATGGACAAAGTACCGAGAGACGATTAGGGGGCAGGGGCTAGTTCTTTTTGTACAAATCTGATGCCACAATCAGCGACCTAGTATTAAAAAAATCATATAAAATCAAATACACAAGTCATGTCAAAAAGGTCCATATTTTAGATACCTATATTAAAACAAAGCATAAGAATATTATCCATATGACCAGAGAAGTAAATGGCAGTTCATAGCAGAAGTTTATGAACCACCCACAAATGTATTTCTGCATGTTTCATGTCCGAAGGTCATTTTTTACACCATGTGATGCTCACAGTCCAAACACATGCTCTTTTCCTAGATGATTATTCTGCAAAACAATGTATACTAAACAGGCTGATGCAATTGAAAATATTTGTCATCCAAGCCGTTTTGAGATGGTCTACTTATCCAAAAGTACTGCTATGGGAGGCTAGCTCTTCTTCCTAGCCGACTATTGGTATTTCACTATCAACATACTGCAGAGTAACTATGGAAGGTGTGCACGCCTGACATCAATTTCAAGAACAATACAAGCCCGAAACTTTAGTTTACAAATATATCCATATCGTTATTTAATAAACAGTAATAGCTGAAAATGTCACAACATAGCCTTAAGTTAAGAAATTTGCCAGTGGTCAATTTACGAAACTGGACCCTGCCACTTTAGTAACACATAGTTATGATGGTAAGTAATTCACGACATAGAGGCAAAAATAAAGTTGTTTTTATTTGCACGTCCCTCACTATGTAATGTTTTTATATATTAGATCTACTATAGTATTTGAACTTGTACAGTAATACTTTTGTACATTTTACTTCTTTTTCATCCTTTTGTATAGTTTTCAAATCTACATTGAGTAAAGCTCTTGTATATACACATTAAAGGAATATATATATATATATATATATATATATATATATATATATATATATATATATATATATATATATATATATATATATATATATATATATATATATATGTGTGTGTGTGTGTGTGTGTGTGTGTGTGTGTGTGTGTGTGTGTGTGTGTGAAATGTGTATCATTTTAAAGATTGTTGTCGTCATTATGGGCAAGTTTTTTGAATTGTTATTTCCATCAATACATTCATACAATTCTACTTCCTGACAAACTATAATTGTATATATATATATTTTAATTAAGGAAATGTATTATTTACGTAGTATAAATATAATCAACCAGTACTGCTCTTTCAACAACATAACTCTAATGAACTTAATACATTTTTATATGTTCTAAACTGTCATTCATAATTAGGATTTGTTTATAAAACAGACATTGAAATAAACATAAATTTTCTCTCCTCTTTTCCTAACTTTGTTATCGATTAACACATCAGAATCAGAAAAAGTTAATAAAATCACTAATGCATAATGCAGAAAAAGAAAAGAAAAAAAAAGAAAAATAAAGCAAACATTGATGTATTGTTTTTAAATTTATGGAATACAGTACATTTATGTGCTAAGCAAAATAAAAGAACTACCGATAGTCACTTTCCTATATACACCCTCTCTATTTATACGTTAAAACAGGAATCACGTATAAGAATACGTTATCAACATTTTTTAATGGGGTGGGGGTAGGGCAGTTCCCTTGGAATTTTCATCTCAAAATATTCAGGGTATATCTATCGGTGATGAAATGCAAGCAGTTCGTGTATTATAGTATTCTAGAAAGATTTAACCAATTTGATGATATGATTTATACAGTCTGCAGGCTTAAGTACCACTGTAACTAAATATTGGAATGTACATCTATATTCAGATGAACAAATTTAACGCCTGGTACATGGTTTTCAGTATGAACAACAATAAGAACAATAGCACAAAAAAGATGACTGAAATCCATTACGCCAGTCCGCCTTGTCCGAATGGCTATTTTTAGAAACTTATATCGCTGCGTGTGACGTTTTACAGAGGTAAAAAGTAAAAGCGCCATTGAATATAAAGCACGTTTTATCCCTTTGATTTTTATTTGATTTTTTTTCTTCAGTAAATTTTAGATATAAACCCAGCCAAATATGTTACAAAATATATTGAAATTGCAATATTCTATAATTCTGAGAATATATCTTTAAAATAGAATGTTTTTTGAAGTATCGAATTTTGAATAAGCAGTGAACCTTAAAGTTGAATGCACTGAGCATTAAAACTTTAAAGGGACCAGTGTTCTGATTCAATTAAATTGACCAGATATCCTACCACGGTTTTGAGAAAGAGACAGCTGAACTTCCGATCCGTGTCAAATAGTCATTCTTCAAAAGGGAAAAGTTATATAACGCAGTTCAGAGATTCTTAGAGAAAGAAGTTTGGCCCCGAGGAAGCCTCATTAAACAAGAAAGGAACCAAGTGTCTGTCTTATGAGAAAGACAGGCTTTAGTACTGGAGGCACAAGTTCTGAAGTTAACAGCATTTAGGAAATATTTTTCCGAGGGTAAGGAGACTCGACGATCCGAAGACGGAGTCCGAAAAAAAGAAAAGTGACGAGCAAAGTCCAAAAACGGAGAAGTGACAAGTAAAGTCCGAAAGGGGAAAGTGATGAGTTCAGAGGAAGTCCAAAAAAGAATGAGGCAATCGGAATAGGAAGACTCGAGAAAATAGGAAACTTTAAAACAAAGTAGAGAGGAAGGTGATGCAATCAGTCTTGGACATTGCGCTCTTTTCATCACTCGTTATGATGATGATGAAATAAATCCAAAATTAGATACTGCTATTAAATCCTTTTGATATCATTTAAGTTGAATTGCAATTACCACTATTTGTTTGATTAGATTTATTATTTATCTTGACTATTGCATTATTTCTTCCAATACTCCTGCCCAGTTCTCTGTTTATATTCTATCTTTTCACTCACACCGGGTCATAATATTGAGGGAGGGAAACCCACAGATAACGTCGCTAAATCAAATTATCTAGCCCTCTTACTAAAACGGGGACGTTAAAAAGTGGAGGGAATAAAAACTCAGGACCCATAAGCAAAAGACCAGAGGATAGACGTATCGTCTAGATAATAATGCCGATGTTTAACGACAAAGACGAAATCATCGATAACTTTTTAACTCGGTTTGAAAGTTAGCTTTAGTCCCTCATATACCTAAAGACCAGTGGACTATTAATATCTCTGCAGTTTTGCAAGGAGCTGCCAAGGATGTCTATCATAATATGGCACTGACTGAAGTAGACGATTACGACGTTCTCAACAAATCACTGTTAAGACAATACGAACTGTCGGCTGCTGAAAGTTTTCGGAAACATTTCATAGAGTTGAGCGTGCTTTTCGATAAATGGATTAAAATGAGAGGCACCTCGCTAACTTGCGAAGGCATACTAGATAAGATTTTGAAAGAGCATGTCCTCAGTACGTATCGGAAAGATCTGATCATAGTTTTAGCGGAGCGTCATTTTGCGACCTCAGAAGACATCAGTATGATGGCTGGGCAATATGAGAGTGTACACTCGTCCAACCACCTGAGGTGGCATGGATCGACGCAGCGTCACTGACTTTAGAAAGGCTAACGAGCTGGCACCTCATAGTCGGAATGGTCAAAATGGTTGGAAGCTAGGGACTGATAATCCCAGCCGTGATCAGTTCCGTGGCCCAGGTAAGACAAAAAAGGTAGATAAAGGTACCCCCATGGTAAGACATCTGAAGCTGTATGCTATGGCTGCAACAAACCTGATCATATTCTCAAAGACTGCAGGAAACATCGTCCCACGACAAATGCAGTGACATGAGGCACTCTTAGAAGGTGTACATCAGTACAATGTTGGAATACAGAAACAGCTACGGTAAATAGAGAGAAGGCTAAGTGCTGCCTGACACCGGTTGTAGCTACCCGGCCCTGGTGGATAGCAAATTTGTCAAACCCGCTGATTGTATAGGTGAGACAGCGGAAGTCGATTGGATGTAAATTGTACCCTGTTCAATTCAACTTATCAGACAAAGCTTATTAGGAGGAAATAATACAAGATGAGCCCCCCCCCCCCCCCCCCGCAAGAAAAACAACAAATTTAATCAAACCAATTATTAGTGGTTATTTCAATTCAACTTAAAAATGATATCATGATTTAATATCAGTGTCTAATTTTGGATTCATTTCATCATCATAACGCGTGGTGAAAGGAGCGCAATGTCCACGACTGATTGCATCACCTTCCTCTTGTCCGTGTTCCAGCGTTCCTATTTCCTCGAGTATTCCGACTGCCTCGTCCTTCTTGGACTTTCTAGATTTTACTCTGAACTTGCCACTTGTCACTTCCTCTTTTTCGGACTACACTTGTCACTTCTCCTTTTGTTCCGGACTTCATACGTCCCGCCTCTGTTTTCAGACTTCGGACTTCTCTCTCTCTCTCTCTCTCTCTCTCTCTCTCTCTCTCTCTCTCTCTCTCTCTCTCTCTCTCTCTCGGAAAACTGTTACTTGAAGGAGAAAATTATCCCTAAATCTTTATATCTACCACTTTCTAGATGTATATAAAATTCCTTCATTTATGTTACTCAGAACACACTAGCTAACAACGCACTGCCTAAACCTGACTTACTACGGTTGTCTTTGCCTTCGCCTTATTTCATATAACCCTGTGAAATCCGACACATATGAAAATTTGGATCGCATGCACTCAATTCTAAAATGAACTAATAACTGTAAATTTTTAGAGATAAATTGCATAACAACTCTAGCATCAGCACATTTTCATGAAATTGAACAAGCGATACATAATATGGAATCTAATCATAACAAAAGCAGTTGCATAAAAAAAAACACAATCAGCAAATATAACATTACGTGAAATTAAAATAACATATAAAAGAATAGGTTCGGCTCAAAATGAGTTTTTACTCATATATTCATTTACTTGTATAGGATCCAGGGTTATAACTGCATTTAATTGTTAATTGCAGTTTACCGTATAATAGTTATTTCTCAAATCCAGTACAATATATCTTTATATAAATTTGAACTTCTTTTGGAAAAAAAATGGTGTCGAGTCCCTTTCATTAGAAAATTCGATTTCACAATAGGTTCAACAATTTCATTTTTAATTCCTAATGTGACTCTCTATTAACTCGTATCGTATAACATTTTCATAGTTTTTACAGAGGTTTAGTAATTAAAGTTTTAAAACAGTCGCAAAATAGACAGTAAGAAGGATACTTTGAAAACCTATATTTTGGAAAGACATGTTTTCGATTTGCAGCGATAGGCGAATTGTTATGTTCATTGTAATTTATATAGTATGTTATGTATATTTAACTTGCATTAATTTGTTGGCTTTTTTATGATTATATATTGTATACATTTGTATTTAGTATTTGATATTGTCCTACATTATATTCACTGTCTACCTGACCAGGGGCATTGATTTTGTAAACAACATAATACATAGCTAATATTTTTCTTTGTAAATGAAATATTCAGATCATTAATAAGGTAAGCATGTTTTGCCCGAATTTGATATAAAAGGCACAGTCTATATTCAAAATTCAGAATCTTCTAGAATGGAAGTTCCATATTGGATAGAGTATTGTGAGAGAATTGTGACCAAGTCAAGTAGAGTGCTATACAATCTTGTTCTTTTAAAAAATTACTAATTATTGCCTTAAAACAGAATTAATGTTGTGTTCAGTGTTTCATTTAGATGTATTGGATTATTGAAATTTTTACTATTTACTGGAAATTCAAACTGCTCATTTATAATAATTTTTGACTGCAACATTAATTTGGAGTTATAGTGAATTCAGGCAAGACTATTATGGGATTATATTTTTGTGATTCATCAAAAGACTCTTAAAACACCGCCATAATCCGGGCCACTGGCACATTAGCACGCTCCAGATTACAGGCACACACACACGCATTCAGTATTGGAACTTATTTTTATTGAACGCTTTGGACTAATTGGAATTAAATTCACAATACTCTTAAGTTCTTTCTAATTTACAATATGTAGTCTCGGGAAATAATAAATTATTTTTTGAGTTTTATAAAACGTTTGTGTTTTCGTCCTTTTTACGACTTACCGGGAATTTAAAGCCATGAAGTCGTAACAGAATATTGGAGGATACGAATTTCTCTACCTTATTTCAGAAAACTTTTATTTTGAAAATTTTGTTTCACTTTGTTTATCAGTTTTTAAAGTCAGTCCCAGGTACTTTAATTACGCATATGTGAGAAATCCATTGTGAAGCCTACAAGCATTTACAATGTCATCTACAGTGGAAAACTGATTTGTAAAATCGTACCAAGGAAGAATAAGGAAATACAGATGCGGAGAGAAACAGACCAAAGCAGAAAGGGCATTTCAGTTTAGATTAAAGGAATTAGAGCTGGTAATTGGAAACCACTACACATTTATAAACATGTCCATTTTTTTATGTTACTAGAAATATTAGGTTAGTACCCACTTTTAAAGAAAAAGAAGTAGATAAATATTTGTCTCATTTAAAAACAAAATGCTATTGTTGCAAAGTGTATTTATTTGGAAAGCTCGTGAAGTATATACTTCACTGTCAGTACCACAAAGTGTTGATTATGATGTTGTTCAAATTTACATCTTGAAGGGCTCTGAGTTTGCACTTGAAACATATCAACATAGGTTTAATAACTATAAAAAAGGAACTGGACAGACCCAAGTCGAATTTACAAGAGCAAAAAAACCAAACTGTTGTTTGATTGGTGGTGCTCACCATCAGACAATTCATATTATTTGAAGAATTAAAGAATTGCGCAGACAAAACCAACCATGATAAACAAATGTTGAGACTTTAGAAATGCTGCTCGTGGATTATTCCTTGAATCACACTTTTGTGTCAGTAAGTCTACCACTCAGCAGTTTATTGGCAAACATACATTACAGTCTCATACCATCACTTCAAAATCTCAGTCTGGCACAACTTTTAGCGTCAAGTTTTTGATAAGACTGATCAGAAATCATTACCTCTTCCTACGTGCATCTATTGCTAGAAAAAAGTGCATACTTATATATGATTGCTCCAGATTGAAAAATAAGCAACATAATCAAATCAGAGCTATTTCAATGCTCTTATTTCTAAGAGGTCAAGGTCACATTCATGCTTTGAAAATAATATATTTCTTGGGTCTATCAAACCCCAGTCTAATTTTATTATGGAGAATAATGAACCATTAATGTGGAATGGTTCCGTATCACTTATTAGTGATTTTTCTAGACCTAACCTATTCTTATTTGGAAGGATACAGCAGCTTCTAAGACTTTTGTTATTATCATGTACTTTGCGTTATTCTAAGTGGTCTTCTTTTAATGAAGGTGTTAATTTCAGGAAGTCAAATGCGGCTTTATTAATGTATCTTTTCATTGTGTACATTTGTCATCAGGCTTAGTCTCAGGACTCGTGAAAGTCAGGACAGTGGAGTGTTTACCCATCAAGGGTGTTAATTTTACTAGGCAATGACCATGGTGGAGATAATGTTGCGGTTAATCCACTTGTAACGGACGAACCGTGTTTGGATCAGAAATTCGATCCTATTCAAAATAGAATCCATGATTTATATATTGTTCGTACATTTAATAGAGCTATGTCAAAGAAAGCTCTTGAAATGAGGTTAATCAGGAAATTACTCTTGTAGCTAACACATTTATTGGTTACGCTTTTGATGAGGTCACTTTTGCTCTTGGTACGGACGAATCAAGAGGTATTGATCAAAGTGATTCTCATTTACTATTCATTCTCTTTATTCTAATCAGGGTGAGAAAAGATAATCACTTATTGTCGAACAGGAACAATATTCTGAGTCTGCTTGTTCAATGGGCCATTAGCGAAACGGAAGCCACAACAGTATGTTTGATATTTTATTAAACATGGAGTCCTTAGGATGAAATGAAGACCACATGAGGTATCCGCTGGTGACGAGTGGGCATTGAGCTATCAAATTGTTATTAATACGTCGTAAAGATAAGAGATTCTTAGTCATGTAGGGGTGAGTACGACTTAACACAAGATCTTGAATTATTTTTATTAGCCAGAAATTAAAACCGATGTTTGCAAATGCTGTACATCTTGTCACACTTGTCAAATGGTAGGAAAACCCAACCAGAATATACATATGGCTCACCTGCAACCTATTCCCGCATTTGACGAACCATTTAGGATAATAATAGTAGACTGTGTCGATAACTCACCTGAGACCAAGTTTAATTAAAGTAAAGTGTGACATAAATACAAAGAAGAGGAGTTTTCTGATGTAATAATTCAAGCTCTCTTTCCCATACCTAAAAATCCTCTTAAGACTTAGTATTATGGTCATTATACAGTTGAAAAGAAAGTACGTCAGTTATATGACATCATCAGCACTCCTAGGAGGCGAGAACACAAACAACTTTGCCAAATAAGTAGGTTAAAGGAGTATGTTGCTAGAGACAGTTGTGATAATCATATTGTCGATTTTGCTGTATCTGTCCCACGCTGTAAAGATTTTAGCGATGTAATGACGTCGGACTGAAGTGATTTCAGTGTAAGCAACCTTCGAATTTCAGAACCAGAAACTTTCATCCCCACCACCACGAGAAAAGAGTGAACCAAAACAGCTATTAAATGAATATGAACACCTGTTTTCAGAAGCTCCAACATGAACAAATAAAATCTACCATGTCGCTGAAATTGAAGATTCCACACATGTGAAACAGCATCTGTACATGTTAAACCCTCTCAAGCGGGAATGTTTGAAAAATTCGGTATTTGAAGGATATATGTACTTATTTCACGGATCTAAGTAAAAGTGTCTTGACTTTAACATGTATTCTTGTGCCGAAACCAGATAATACTTGCCACATTTGTACCACCTATAGAAAAATGAATAGTTTCCAATGAATTCCATTGCCAGGAATCGATGACTGCATTGATAAAATTGGGAATGCAAACTATGTCACCAAAATTTACCTTTTGAAAGATTCTCGCAAATCCCACTGATGGAAACGACAAATTAAATGTCGGCATTCGTAAATCCAGATGGACTTAATAACTATAAAGGAATGCCGTTTTGACTGAAAGGTATGCTTTGTACTTTCCAAAGTTTAATGAACATGGTTACATCTAGTCTAGATAATTGTGAAGATTGCATCATCTACAACGACTTTAGAAAGATCACTTGGAAACTATCACGAAATTCTTTTATAGTGATGCAAATTTGAAACATATTTCAAGATTAAGTGAGTATTTTCGTGTGTGTGTGTTACATTTCTAGGACATAATGTGGGACATGGACAAGTTAAACATATAGATGTTAAAATTAATTAAGATCAAACGGATAATGTAATGTCTCAGAATAGTGCAAAATAAGCGTTTGATTTAGTACATCATAAAATGGCTGTTTTTCTTTTTATTAAAAAAAGCATGGCATACAAGTTATATTTATTATTGGCTTCCTTGTTTTGATTTTTACTTTACATGAACGTAACAGCGTGTTTCTGTGGTCAGTGTACGATCTTTACAATACGTCAAAAGTGAGTTGCCTCAGGGTTCTATTTTAGGTCCTTTGTTCTTTCTCTCATCATTCCCGTACGTTTCATAAAAATGACGCTGAAACTGATTATTTTGCGGTTGGCGCATGTTTACATGTGTCATGAATGATATAATCCCTTCTCTTGAAAAAAAAATCATAACGGGACGATGATATTTTACAATGTGGCGCTGAAGCCACTATACTATAATTAAATATTTATAAAAATAGTATGACAATTGGGTCAAGGCAAGGAATCAGTAAATTAGATGATATCAATATATGTGTTTAGGGACCTCATTTAAACGACATCGATACTCAATTTTCGGTGTGCTTACTGAGATACATTTATCAGGGGAAAATCAAAGAAGGCAGGTGCGTTCTGCAGTATCCTCCAAAACAGACCTGGTGACCTGGTAATTAATTTCTTTCCTGCTAGAAATATGCCAAATATGTTTTATAATAGATATCCATTGTCTTTGTTTGATTATGGTTGTACCATAGGGAGGACTGACATTGCTACTAATTGTAAAGAGATAATTAAACTCCCAAAACGAGCCGCTCGAATTATTACAAGAAAAGGCGATTCACCTTTTCATTAATACATTAATTTACAGTGGTTACCTTTTTAATTATAATGTACTCTATAAATCTATTTTGACATGTAAATCTTTTCATAACGTGGCTCCACGCTTCCAATTTCCATTAATAGAGTCTGCGGTATATTTTGTATTCTAGTCTTCGTTTGCTTACATAAGAAACAACAATGTACAAAACGTCTTTTACATAGTCTGCAGCAGTGCTGTGGAATATCATTCTCAAATATATTGCACCAATACCATTTTGTTTTATAGCTTCATAGATTTATTCTGCCAGATTGTGTCAGATCTCAATTAAATTGAGATACCCAACTCGAATACACCCACAGCCTTACTATCTCTCAAATCTACCTGCATATCTTATTTATGTATGTATGTATGTATGTATGTATGTATGTATGTATGTATGTATGTATGTATGTATGTATGTGTGTGTGTGTGTGTGTGTGTGTGTGTGTGTGTGTGTGTGTGTGTGTGTGTGTGTGTGTGTGTGTGTGTGTGTGTGTGTAGGTACCTACGTACGTACGCATGCATGCATGTGTGTATGTATCTCTGTATGTATATGTGTGTATGTACGTTTTATTATCATAAATGAGTGTTTCAGACAGTGGTGTAAGCAGAGTTATGTTCGTTGCATTTATAATTTTAATATTCCATTACTGAGGACTCCGTGTACGAATTGTTGATCGATTCAGAAACAAATGTATTATCCTCATGAAACAAAGTTATTATTATTATTATTATTATTATTATTATTATTATTATTATTATTATTATTTTATTGTATTGCATTCTCTTATATACTATCACGTGTGATAAACTTTTAAAGATACGTTACAGGAATTGAATAGCTAAGGGAAGTAAATGATAAATAAATGATTCAGTATCGTGTGATTATATATATATATATATATATATATATATATATATATATATATATATATATATATATATATATATATATATATATATATATATATATATACGTTGAGTCAAACTACAAACAAGTTACTGAGCATAATGCACAAGCAGATCCGGATCTGTCTTGTTTGTTCTACTGGTTAATTCTTTAAAAAAATGCACAAACCAAGAAACCAAGATCGGCCGGCGCATTATGAGATGGCAGATCGAGGTCTGTGCCGGTTGCAGTTTGACTCGTCTTATAAGTCTTACAATAAGCGAGCACAGACGGTAATGGCAGATCATTTGATCTGCAGTGACGCAATGCAATGCATGGTAATGCAACAACACTTATCAAATAATAAATGCCCTTCTCTGTCAGAAAACTGTCTGAATTATGTTTTCTAATGTAGACTTTCAAGGCAAATGTTGCAACTGGCCGCAGGTCGCGTGATATTTCCAAAAATCTAAATTTTCTGATGAAACTGCTCTGTCAGTCTTACAGACATGCCTTGAAAATGCCTTTAACTGAAATCAAGAGTACAACGCTGAATCGTGTAGAGAGACATTCTGTTCCACTGTTACCAGCAGCATCACTATCATTATCATATGAATGAAGCAGTGAAGTCGATAATGAAGCCGCACAGTGGTTCCTAATTCCGCTGGTTTTTATTGTTGCTGGTGCATAGAAGTATTGTTGCTGGTGTGTTAGCATCGTTGCCGGTACATAATAATTGACCAGTGTGATTAATTAATTGACTAGATGACAAGTTAGATCGATGTTGAGGGAGAGAAGATGATAAATTACACAATAAAAGAACTGCATATATTATCCTTTGTCCTCCACAAGAAACGAAGAATTGCAACACTATATCTGAACAATTACCACATGCCTCCTCCTTAGAAAGCATATTAAATATGCATATTTTATTATTGGTCACAGTTCTGCTAGTTGATAGAGATGATGTAGAATTGTTTTCACCTGTGGATGTACAGCCCAAGCTCGCGCATATGCTTCGTTTGTTTGCGGATGGGGGAGGGATATAGAACCGCGCAAAAGAATCGTTTCATTGGTAGTTACCGTACAGATTCAACTCTTGGCCAGTGCAGACTTTCCTTCAATAATTACATTGTGAAAGTGTAAAATTGTATGGAATTATATAATCCCGCTAAATATTCGCACAACCTAAGCATACTATAGCTTTTCATATTCATCCGATCAGTTAATTCCTAACGAATTTTCCTCATCATTTTCCTCTACGCCTCGTCTTTACAACGGAAACATGTCTGACAGAAAACTGTTATATGGGACAGAGGCGTACAAAACATGCATTCTGTATTTTTGTACGGTTCCGGTACAATGAAAAAAAAAATGTGGCGTAGATATTCTTTCTGGTTAGATGTCTTTTACAAGGTGATATAATTTCTTACGGTGGACAAAATGTAGTTTTGCGTATTTACTGCTATTTAAAGATATGTGGCACGAAAATGGATCAGGTGGATAACCACGCGCTGTAACATTTTCACTTATATTTGTTTTAACATAATTGTTTAGTAGTGTGAGAAATGTAAAATTTCAATCATCGAACCAGGCATCAATTTCGTGCGTGGTTGTGGGCACGATCTTGGTCTTGGCACATTACATATATTTGTCTGAAAATTGATTGAATCAACGTAATTTTGTCTGAGACGTCGCTCTTTGGCACCTTAAAAGAGAATCAGAACGTATGTATAGCATGATAAACTAGAAGATTTAAAAATTCCTGCCAGTGCCATGCAAGCGATTTATGTTGTGGCAGATAGAAGGAACGAAAGGCGTGGTGCTAAAAGCTTTCTTGCGCCAAACAATTAGCACTTTATAACACCTGCTGACGAAGTGCAGCACTCATTGGCAGACTTCGTCATGCAGTTTTTGATCGTAAAAATTGTGGAATTTACTGTTGTTATGACCCGGAGACCACCGTAATAGAAGGTGGAGGGGTGGGGGGCGGACTATTCATAACTGGTTTGTAGTCACTTCTGTCCATGGTATAAAGGCACATTTTCTGAGTTTGTTGTGAGGTAAAGGTATCCACAAGCGAAGAATATAAAGAGGACCACAATTTGCCAAAAGTAAGCGTGACAATTTTGAAATATTTGTGAAAGAAAGAGTTTGTATTAAAAGCATTTTACATAACACTGTGTGTACTGGAAGTCGGCACTTCTACTTATAATGTTGCTAATAAAATATTATTATATTATAATATAAAAATATAAATATAAAAATATTCTTTTTAATATACTATTTTTAATATTATTTAGTAAAATAATATCATTTATATGCTAATATAAAATATTTCATATTATGATAATAATACATTATTATTATTATTATTATTATTATTATTATTATTATTATTATTATTATTACATCAATCTTCTCATGGACTATTTGTGACCGAATTTGAATATGCTTTTAATGCATTCAATATATTTATTGGATATTTTTAGCGACGTCCGCTGATGTCAAACAGTGTTGTCAAGGACAGGGAAATACAGCTAGATGTTCTAATATGATCATATTTATACGTAATCTTACACTAGTGTTCTCTATATATGAAATGAATTCAGTTTGAACTAAACAATGCGACGAGAGCTACAGGCAGTGATATTTAGTTTTTCCCCCCAAGGCGTTTGATATTTCTTACGAAACTGGTATTGCTAGATGACTCACAAAGTGTTATGTCACAGTAGGGAACGCGATATTCGTGAGTAGACCCTTTGAAGCTTGTAAAAATGTTACTTTGTGAGTAATAACATGTCAGTAAACATTTGTTAATAATGAATACGTAACGTGGATCTAAAGGGGACAAATTCAGTTTGACTGAGAAAACCGTTTTCTCCATCTTTGTTAGCAACTTAATTACGATTGGATACGGTGAAATTCACATACCCGAAGCACACAAATATATGTTCGATACGCCAAGGTGTGGATAAGGTTATGATATCGTAACCATGGCAAGCGAAGATGCGTGTTCTCTCGTCAAGAGACGACGATCGACTTCATTCCACGTCGACGCTTAACATATGTAGCTGGCCGAAGAAGTATCTACCTATCCACTCTGACTAGATGGGGCTAAAACAAACTGATCATGTAAGGTTGGACTGTGCCTTGACCTAGAAAGACAGCTAAGAGTAACGACTGTGGCTTCTGTAGGCAAACAAAAAATGTCACATGCCGGTATCTCCAATTTAAATCATTCATAGGACTCTGACTTTTTTGTTTATTTATTTTTTGGGGCTGGGGTCAAGATTTGTGGACATCATGGAAATTGCCATATTGAATACATATGATATGAAGAATTCACTTATTTCTCAACTGACTTTGCTTGCCGCTGACAGTAACTAACGCATCAGTAACGGCAGCTATGTCAAAGCTAACACCCTTCTGGAGAGACAAGAATATCTGTCTGAAAACTAAAATCAGACTATTGAGAGCACTAGTCATCTCAATCTTTCTGTATTCATGGTAGGCCTGGACCCTGACAGCAGAATTACAACAAAGAATCCAGGCACTTGAAATGAGATGCTACAGAACCATCCTTGGCATCTCTTACATGGACCACATTACAAATGAAGAGGTGCGTAACACCATCAGGCACAAAGTAGGCCATTATGAAGACCTCCTCACCACTGTCAAAAAGAGAAAGCTGAAATGGTATGGCTATGTCACTAAAGCCAACAGTCTATCCACAACAGTACTGCAGGGTAATGTTCAAGGTGGTAGAAGGAGAGGTAGACATAGAAAAAAGTGGAGTGACAGCATCACAGAATGGATCAGGAAACGTTTTGCAGAGACACAGGCATTGGCACAGGATCGAGAGAAGTGGAAGGAACTGGTCAGATGTTCAGCAGATAAGTGCCTCAACGAGCACACTAGGTCAAGAGACTGATGATGATGATGATGACAATAACTCATTCATCCGCTAGAGGGCTCCGCCTTAAGTAGTTACACATACCAAGGATCGATCTGGGGCAAAACACTCAATCTCGGCTAGCTGGGATTCTGACGATTGCATGTTTGAAATTTGATAGTTCTGTTGATGGAAGTCCCTGGTCAGTGATCATAACATCAGAGGCTAATTACAGTTAAAAATATTACTGTCCGGTTTTTCACAGAAAATGCAAATTTAAAATACATTTAAGTACGTAGCAACTTCTCTTTATAGCATTGTGTTTCTACATGTAATGTACGGAACAGTACACCGGTCGGCAACTGTTGCTTCCTAGTAACCAAGATACACATCATGTTCATTTCAGGATTTCAGTGGTCGGATATGCAAGTAGCGGTGACATAAAAATTACTTGAATTATTTTTGCGATTCTTTAAAATAAGAAACGACTGACTAAAACAGAGATAAGTGAAAGACTGTACCTGACAAGGGAAGAGCAAACCAAATGAATACCAATAAGATACGATTTAACTTAGTTGAATGCATGAATGGGAGGAGACACGGGGCACACTAGAGTGCTAATCATAACGTATTCGGTATTTGGTCTAAGCCTATACATGAGCTCTTGTAATCTCATCAACCGCATGGTGGTGGTCGACGCATGCTAAATTCTAGCCTTTAATAGTCCCAAGACAATGTCAGATTGTTTTTCTTCGTACTAATCGGTTCACTATATGCATGATCGTATTGTTATGCAAATATTTTGTACAATATCTTGCGCTTTGGTGTCCGTATTATAAAGATATTGTGGACAGGGTGGACATGACTCTAGGTTTTAAATTAAGTAAAATATACAAAGGACTTATTTCTCTACAATAAAAAGTGAAAATTGAAGAGGCATAATCAGTAACGGGAATTAAATCTCAAATAATCCAAAATATCTTTTAAAAAAAAGTCCCAAAATATTTGAATGTTCAGAATGAACTGCAATACTTTTGAATACCCTGTTGTACCACGGTGTTGCAATCCATGTATTTGAATGAGTTCTCAATAAATGTAAAATAATGTCTTACTCCGAGGTCAATGGGCACTTATTAATTGCAATTAATAATTTCCGTAAATAATTCCTTTGAATTATATCTGAACGAAACTGAAAAATCTGATAGTAAGTGGATTCCAGAGACTGTTGTAAGATAGGAATTAATTCTTTGTTTATCAAGAAACCTATTTATTTACACTTGACCTAGATGTGAGTCATTCGAATGTAAATTTCCAATCAAATTATAAACATGTCCGTTTTAGAATGTTATGAATTCAAAACCCTATGTCAAAATCTTATTTACAACTTACAAATATGTTGTTTGAAAATAACCATTATCTTAAAGTAAATCTTGAATCATAGACGAGAGATAAGCACACAATTTAAATATTCATAACATAGTGTCGTAAAAGAAGTGCTGGCTGTAGTAATTCAGTCATGATTGTATTCTTGCGCATTGATAGCTCTAGAGTATACTATATTACAGCTTTCTCTACATTTTATTCCATCTTGGTTTGAATGCATGTTACATAATACAATACAGCTAATGCAGAGAATATAAACCAAGGGACTTACGGCTTACAAATTTAGAAGACAACCTCGTGTAAAGAAGAAAAATCGCCACAAGGTAACAAGTGGTCGAGATTTTTCGCTAATACTTTGTTATGCAGTAACTACCATAACCTACCACTTTTTCCTCCGTCATTTGTAGAGAAGACCGGATACTTTAAGAAAAACACACGATTACATTAATGTTTCACAAAAATATGATCTTTCGTCGAATTTGTAATTAAAAAGTTATATCTTTTGGGAAATGAAGCGAATTCGTTTGAAATTTGCATCGTCGATTCAGATCGAAATTTAGAGCAATTATTCGATCTATCAAAAGAACTGTCTCTAATCACTGTGTAGACGACTGGCATCATCAGATTAAAGTCATGCATGTCAGCCGAGGACTATTGAATATAAAAATACTACCTTCTTCAAACAGTAGTTTCTTGGAAGGGCTCAAATGTTCATAAATTAATGTATTATATCTTCCAAATAATGTACGTAAAATAGAACTTCACTACAATAACGTGATTTTTAATTATGTAAAACTATATCTGTTTTTTTATCACTACTACTAAATTTCCCAGTTTCCGGGTGTAATTTTTTAAAACCAGATTTAGTTTCTAGGATATGTCATTTTTGTCCTATTTTCCTAAAATTGTACTTTCTAGGATATTTAGTTTCTAGAATGTGATTATGCCCACTTTTTCCATGATAAATCAATATCGCACAAAAATAGGTGAACTACATACATTACGTAGATATAACGCCATTATGACATTATTTTGTTTTTAGGAATGTTTAACGAACAGGACAATGGTTCACTGTGAGCATCGAGATTAACCTTTTTCCCAGTTAGACTCTCAAAATTACTCAACGTTCGATCGCAAATTATTATCGATGGAGCTAAGAACTCAGGTGTCACTGGTTCGATATGCACCTAGACCAGCCCTGTGTCAGCTGCGTATGTGTATCCATGGAAAAGACATTTAGCTCCGATTTCCATGGCGTCATGAAGACAATGGTTTAAAATTACCATTTAAACTACCACAACCCCAGGCTGCATTTCTTTTGAGGAGGAGTTGGACGCAGGGCTTAAGTCATCGATAAATTTGCAACATTATGAAAATGACGTCACTTCCACTATGTATGAGGGGGAGGAAGGGAAGCACGTTGTTTTATCCAAGACGGATCTGGAGATATGATCGGTTTTTCTTAAATTTCTTCGTAACGAGTAAGAATGAAAGGTACAAATTTTCAGAAAATGAACCATATACATATAGCAAATTATATAAAAAGACTGAGCGAATTTCAGTTTTGCATGTTTGTCCCTTTAATGTAAACTAACTTGAAACATATGATTCATGGAATTGTGCGTCTAATGACTAGTAACTCTATTTTTAATTTCACCTGAATATGTCGGTCAGCTTGGATTGAAGACAAAGAGTTAATTAGAACAAGTTATTTACAAGGCTCGTCACCCAAGAAATATAGTCTCCTAATTTCTCACGTTTCTTATTAAAGTATAAGGTGGTAACGAATAAGGATTTATAGGATAGGACAGGAATTCATCCGAATACCAGAGTAATTGTTGTAAAACCATATATCTATCATCTTTAAATTGCATAATCTCCGAGCTAGAGGGGCCAAACATATTTTATTCAAGCCATGATATGGGTTAAGTTCTATCCTTTTTTAATGTTGGTTAATTGTTTGCAAAACCAGTCGGTTGCTGTTTCTATTTGCCTTCTTGCTCCACACCTGCTCAACTAATGGTGCGCCCCGTCGAGGGTTATCACGGTAAAAATAGAAACTACTCAAATTCTCCCTCGAGACTGACTTGTTTACTTGTCTCAGCGCATGAAGGGGGTGGCATAAGAAGCCATGTATAAAACTTATTTCTTTAAAGAGAATGATAAATAGAGATAAGAGATGTTCAATAAGGGCAAGCATTTAGGTATTACTGCATAAATCATTATCTTAAATATGTACATTGTCAGACAACGCGTTAGGCGCCATCAGATTCTGTGATTAAAATGTACGAGAATAGTTTGGAACTTGAAGGAATGGGGTTATTTAGAGTATTTAATTAATAAAGCGACGATGGAAATGTCTTTTATTAAATTTGCTAAATTTTTTTTACCACGCAGGTGTATGTTCGCTGGGGGAGGATCATATTTAAGATTTTGGGTGGTTGACTGGTTTATAAGTACAGAAAGACATACGAATAACATTCCTGTTACATCACGGAAGTAGAAAACTCATTTTTTGTATTCGCCTTATGTACTGCTATATAGATGGTAGTAAAACCTTTTAATCTTTATTAGTGTACCACTTACCCCAGTATACTAAACCAACTAAACAAAGACCAGTATTTTTCAGAGATATTCACTTTTGTGGCATTTACACGATATTATTTATTTATTACGCTTATGAAACCACTGAATGGTCATTTTAGACTATCGACTAATCAGATGTAGAATGTTATCTGCCAGTTTCTATTTCGAAGGATTCGACTGTACATATATCGGCTCATTTTGAGTTGTTGTTTTTTTCCCCAAAGATAATCAAATATTTTGAATCATGAAAGATACACGACCATACATTCTTAGAGAATTTATCAAGAACATTAGATTCTAAAAAAAACCTAAATATTATTCATTCTAATGGAGACATAATTATACTAATATCATAAGCAAATGGCACAACTGTTAGAATGCGGATATGCTGAAATGGACAAAAAAAATCCGAAGTCTATTGATGCGAAAATATTTTAGTTTACTCTAAGTAGTACATTTTAATAAATATATAAGCGAATGAGTGAGCCAATAAAAGAATGACTGAAATAATAGCAGAAACCCAATGAATGACGTCGTCACCGGTACACGAACGTGTTTCCAGATTTCCAACAGGATAACAACAGTATTAAGAGCAAATGTTTTCACGGATACGTCAGCAATCAAAACAAACAGCGCAATCCCAAATCAATGGACAGACGACATGATGATTTTATCTGAACAAGTAGATAAGTTACAGATGATGTAGTCTTGTCAGCTGAGAGAGGAGGGCACTTTATCGGTAATATGAATATAGGACATTGCTTGTGTTTGATTTTACTCTATCTTTGGACAAGCAGATTGTTTCTATCCATCATTTCGGTAATTACAAACATGTCTTTTACGATGCTTGTTCGACCTTGTATAGAGAGTAGTACAGGTGAACGAGGGCGTTCATAATCCTAATTAAATATCACAGTACGTCTGTTGAACTGTTATATTTATGACCCATGTGAAATGACGCAATATAGATCCCGGAAAGTATCTTTTACTGATGCTGCTAGCACTAAAAGGTAATTGGAATACCCTCTGCCTATTTTTCGTACAACGTATTCGTCTTCACTGAAAAGAGCTGAGGATATTCTGGTTCGACCACAACTTGTATGGTCAAATCACTTGAATTTTCATTTGTACCTATTACAAAGAAATACAAAAAATATATCGTACTTGACTCGCATTTGTTTGAAACAATTCAAAAAGTGTTGACTGATACTGGTAATTAATTCATAGACTACGTAAACTTGTCTATGCCTATTTTCAAGTAATCGAGTCCAAACGTATTTTGTGTTGTTGTAGAATTGTAGTTTTAACTGATTGTTTGTAATGTAACTACTGTTTCAGAGATACTTTTAAATACACATTTTTAGTGGAAAATCTCAACACTTTGTCATTACCTCACAAAAGTATCTGGCCATTTCTTGTTCAGTGCCCGTAATTTGAATTCAAGCAAAGATCAGTGCAGTAGCTCATTGGTGTAATGTAATTGATAGTTACAGAAATAGCACTTAATGTATCCAAAGAAAACGATAATTTTCGAATCAATACAATGTTGCAAAATGTCAAACAACAACATCCATGTTAGTGCCATAAACCAAATCAGTGCCCAAATCGTTCTTAGGACTACAATCCATGTATCGAACATTGTCTTCAAATAATATGAACAAATCGCCCTCCTACATACAAAATGTTAAAAAGGAAATGAAATAATGCGAAATGAAATATGACTTATCTATTTGTGTTCTGATAATGAACCTGTCAGTGCTTTCTGCTTTATGATAGTAGTAGAGAACTGGTTTTAAATGTCTTTGTGTCACATTTGACATCACGACAATTACTATTATAATACGATACATTAAACGATATGCATTGTGTCCAAAAATATTATAGCTCTAGGACAGGTATCACGCCTTGCACAAGAAAAGGAATATAATAGTACAAATGTTAGTGGTAAAGTACATTGATACGTCAATTCAAAGGCAGTTTGTCTGACCATAATATAAAACTTACTTGCAAATATTGGCAAATAAAATAAATCTTATTTAAATGAAAATATTGACTAGTAAATCTACAAATCGAAACATATCGAAAGAATTAGTGTAGTCAGATATTTCCTGTACTTTTCTCTATTTCCACGTAGGGATAGGGTTATGATGGAATGGAAAACTACTAAATACTGTGTGTATATATATATATATATATATATATATATATATATATATATATATATATATATATATATATATATATATATATATATATATATATATATATATATATATATATATGCGTGTGTCTGTACTCTGAGGTGTATGTATACACAGGTTTACTTATTGTTTAATTGCCTAGAAATACATGGTCGTAATTAGTTAAGGTGGATGGACTCTCTTCTGTAAACGTATTGAAACAAAGAGGAGAAAATGTTGCAAGATGATGACTAGATTTTGGGATGGGCTGTTTCAATCAGTCACCTATAATGTGTAATCCAATGTTGTAATATTTCCATTAGTACATATAATTCCATATCTAAAATTCACTACAGACCAACCGTGATTGACACAAATTATACACGTGACGAAGACTACTTGCAGCCGGTTGCAAGAACTTAAGAAAACTGACAGAAATCTTCACATTCTATTTTCATTTTCTTTCTTTTTGACTTCGATGTGATAAGGCGAGTATGTTTAATCTCGCTTTAAATTTAAACTTCTTCGCAAAAATACAAAAGATCTGAAATATCTGCCGATCCGAAGCTACTATATTAAACCCAGTTGTGGAAAGTTCTTGGGTGAGTTTCAATTCGGATAGCCACATTCACTGCTGAATACCTCCGATCAATTGTTGATAAACTAGATTGACAAAAAAAACCTATATAGCCATTAAAGAAAGCAAACCCTACGAATGGGTTTAAGGATCAGCTGAGTCTCTTAGAATAATTCTTGACTATATCCTTGATGGCAAATTTTGTTTCAGCAAATAAATAACAGCAAGTTTGTTTGTTTTTTTCTGTCTCGAAAATCATGATACATCTTTGGATTCAGATGTTTTGTCCAGCAAGCTCCCTGTCCCAATAGGAAGGTACATGCACGCCGGCCGATTCGTGCTGTATCTCCTCTTCTCTATCATGCCTACAACTGATATGAAACTGTTTACAGTTTATCAACATTCAAGAGATATTCCATTTGTTTCGGGACAAATTGAAGAGTGAAATAATAAACTTGTACTTCTTTCAAGAGAGGATGCATTACACACTATCCCGGAAAAGACATAAAATCTCATAGCTCACATCTCAACAAACATATCAAGAATGACGTCGCCAGCAGCCATATTTGTGGTATGCTGGCGGATTAACTGTTAATTTTATATGGTGTTTGGAAGTTGAAATAAATTTATTGAATTTCTGGAATATATTACAACACACACACACACACACACACACACACACACACACATAACGCGAATTACGCTTACTGATAGCATCTGTATTTGTGCCTTGTTCACAATTATCAGTTTTAAGTCGCATTAAGTCGCATTAAGGGAAAAATGCCAAGATCTTCTAGCGCATAAGATCGTCTGTTAGTGACCTTATTGGGAAGTATTTATGAAGTAGTTAAACACTTTAGATGAATGTGGATTAAATATTCTTGGAATAATATTATTTGAATAAAACGTAATGAAAGTAGAAACTCTTAAAGCTGCTTCGATGCAGAATGTGCTGGAGAAACAGCATGCAGAAGAGAAAAACAAATTATAGAGAGAACAAATTTGTAGAGTTAACCTTTTATTTGACATACTTTCAGTACCTATACACCCCTGTAGAATGTCATTATCAAGTAATACAGCGAATAAGTCATTCTCTGGGAATAGGGTGAACAAGTCATTCTCAAGTAATACAGCGAATAAGTCATTCTCTGGGAATAGGGTGAACAAGACATTCTCGAGTAATACGGTGAATAAGGCATTCTCGAGTCACATAGTCAATAGGTCATTCTCGTGTAATATATTCTCGAATAAAACAGGGAACACGATTAAGACAATAAATAAGGTGTTCTCGAATAATATAGTGAACATGAGTAAGACAAAGAGAAAGTCATTCTCGAAAAAGAAAGTGAGGTATTCTCAAGTAATTCAGTGAATAAGTCATTCTCTAGTTCGACAGTGAATAAGTCATTCCCTAGTTCGACAGTGAATAAGTCATTCTCTAGTTCGACAGTGAATAAGTCATTCTCTAGTTCGACAGTGAATAAGTCATTCTAGGGTAATAACGCAGATAAAATACTGATCTTATAAACCACATTTTCCTGAAAACTTGATGGCAGTGTTACAAAACAACTAAAGCTATATTAAACGCGGGTGAGGGGCCCCGAAAGGCCGAGTGGTCTAAAGCGCTGTCCATTACGGATCACTGCCATCTCACCTCTGTCTGCGTGGGTTCGAGTCTAAGATTCGGCTAATGTAGTTATGTGAGAAAGCTTGCCAGTAGCTTCTTGTGGGTCGGTGGTTCTTCCCTGGGGTTTTCCGGGTTCTTCCTCCACCATTAATACTGGCCGCCATGTATAGCCTATACTGTGCTTAAAAATGGGGTTAAACCATAAAAAAAAAATAAACGCCGGAGAAGGATGCTGTGCTTAGAGACTTAGAGAAATTATTACAAATCTATTCAATGCGATACTAAAAGAAACAATAAAACAGCTAAATACATGCGAAACTCGACCTAATTGTATTTAAAGCAAAGTGTAAACATTATCCTAGTAGCTACAGGGATGTATCTTTACTACCTGTTTTGTACAAATTTCTTGCAAAATGTATATCTAATAGATTTAATACATGCTACAAAATGACAATGCAGAATTTTATGAATACACGTTGCCAAGTCTTCCATAAGAGAGTAAGATGCCTAATGGCATCTTGTAACATACACGAAGCCATTTTTGCTAACCTGGAATCAGAATCCAAAGTCGATATCACATTTTTGGACGTAGCAGAAGCGTTTAAGGCCTAATGGCACATTGGGAATTTTCATAAAGCTTTCTCTGTTCGAAATTACTGCCGAAGTCTTCGCTATTACAAAGGAATGATACACTAATATCTACAGCATTATTGATATAAATGACAGTAAACTTGAATCCATACCTATCAGGATAGATATTTGCCAAGAAGGCGTGTTTTCTTTGTTACACTAATTGGTATATGTCAGTGATATATAACTTTGGAAGATTATAGCATGAATAACGAAAGAGTCAATTACTTATGGACATCTTGCATTAGCTGATCATCTTTCTCTTATAGTGCGGGTACGAAACCCGGGCGATTCATACCAAAGACGTATATAAAAACAGTTGTACTAGTAACTGCCTCGCTTGGCGCTCAGCATTAAGAGGTTAGTGTTAGGACTGGTCGTCTTGAAGTCAATGTAATGTGACATGGGTGGACATGATGTTACATGTCTGCAGCATAATGTCCCAGTGCTGGACATCACTAGAAACTGCTACACTGCAGACATCTTAGCGATACGACTATAATTGTTAAAGCTACTTTACAAATAAAACTAAAAACACAAAAATCAGTTTGAGTGAGAACACTTGCTCATTCCAAAGGGGTGGTTGATATTGCTCACTTTTATTCGGTAACCTCAGATTTTAAAATGAGCGAGAGTAACAGTTGTGACATTGTTTTCAAAAGGAACGGACAAAATATTATAGTTTGAAGTGAAAAATGGATTGAAACATTATCCCGATTTCCCGATCTACAAAACACTTAGTACCATGTGACACGAGCTGCGTTGCAATAGTAGAAAAGACATGTTCGAAAGTAAGGACATTACTAATATATTCCCATTTCAGGATTGGAAAAATGGAGTGTAAAATTGTAGACATATACTAATATAAATTTGGATGGAAAGACAAAAGATCTCTGTATTGCAACATTTATGTGTGAAGCACCTGAAAGAATTTTCATGTAAATACAGGTCACGAATATCAAAAGCATGCTTGTACTAAAAAAAAATAGTAGCTTAATTTATAAAAGAAGGTTTGATTGCCGTTGCAAATTACGTTATTTACCAGAACAATAACTCGAAAGACTTCAATTCTATTTGTTTGTATGATATGACATATTTGGCTTAGAAGGTATTGATGCAAAGTATGTACGAAAAACAATCAATGAAAATGACAGCAATTATTTCAAAGACGTATGTCTTAACGATCAATCCTTTAAATGGTTTTAGAAAAATGTACATAATCTACTGATTACTCCTAACAAACTGCACAGACCCAGATCTGCCGGCGCATAATGTGATAGCAGATCAGGGTCTGTGCCGTTTGCAGATTGACTGGTCTTACAGGCGAGTACATACAGTTGATAATTGTAGGATATCAGCTGCAAAATGTTGCAACGTGAACTTTAAATCAGTTTTGCTAATAATGTCATAAAGCGGAATTGGAATGATATTTTGGAAAATTGTGTTTTCTGTAAGCCTTTTTTTTCGTCTGAAAAGCGAGATAAAGAAATGATGATGAATGAATTACCTCAAAATTATCCTACTGGATTGCTTCAAAAGATAAAATGACGTCATTACATTGAATTTGTCGTTAGATAACTATCCCATACTTCGGATGCAACATTTATCCTAGTTCTTTACTACATTCAGACTTTTACTTTGTATTTCATGTGTAAATTGATTATTGAAAAACGACTTGTCTATTAATAACACCGTCCAAATTAGAATCATAAAAACACGTCTCAATGTTTGTAACATACAAATTACAATACGGATCTTCAAATTGGAGTTTAATGCCTTCTAAATTGATTGCTTCATTCGATCCATGTCCTTTGTACAGTCACTTACATGGAAAGAATGGTCATGTCTGTCGTCGTTCTCTCTGCGATGAGAGACCGTAGCGTTATCACAAGAGCCATCAACCCCACATGACCATATCAATCTAGTATAAAAGTTTGTATTTTTGTTTATGTATGTTTGTATTGATAATTTTTATATAAGTATATGTCATGTCCACATTATCTAATATCTGTAATTTTTATATTTGTTGTTATCTAATAGAGAAAAAAATATGAATGCATGAATGGAAACGCTCAAATATGTATTCTTGGAATGATAGTAGTGTTATAAGTGGTATTACAAAGAGATATATTTTATAAATTTAGTATAAAACGGCTTTAAAACACCGCCACATTGTAGGAAACTAGTTATTATTATTATTATTATTATTAGTAGTAGTAGTAGTAGTAGTAGTAGTAGTAGTAGTAGTAGTATGTATGTATGTATGTATGTATGTATGTATGTATGTATGTATGTATGTATGTATGTATGTATGTATGCATGCATGTATCAATCATGACGTTCGTAGTCATTCGGAATTCTTTATTTCTGCATCCGATTAAAAAGAGATACTGCTACGAGAACCTTTTGGAATGGCGTATGTACGCAATTTTAAAATCTGCCTAGTCTAATGATATCACTCAGAGGCTTGGCCTGTACGTGCCCGATCTGGTTGATATTAACAATTGTAAATTTACACATCGATATATTTTGTGTTTATACTTCTTGAGATCTATATTAAAGTACTTGTAACCCCATACCACTCAAACCACAACATACATTATGATCTCCTTTGA
This sequence comes from Unio delphinus, assembly GCA_029339505.1. Lineage (NCBI taxonomy): Eukaryota > Metazoa > Mollusca > Bivalvia > Unionida > Unionidae > Unio > Unio delphinus. The sequence continues at coordinate 6,641,630 of JAQISU010000433.1, read as the reverse complement.
TAAAACACACTGAAAACATCATGTCTTTAATATAAATATACCCATCATTTGTTATATTGACGTCATTTCATGTATCAAGCCATCATAAGTCTTGGTTCTTTCATGTAAACAGGCGGTTTTCTCATTTATTTCCTTCTGGATTAATTCTGATCACCAGTAAATGTCAGAAGTAGCCATGAATTTTGTATAGGAGAGGTACGTATAATAAATATATTTTAATATTTTATTTAATAGCAATTCTATTATTATGGATGATTAATTTTAAGATTTAGCTTTGAAATGGGTCCAAATTAAATGACTTTCACCTACCCGAAATGACTCTTCATACGTTGGTAATGGCACAGCCTGAATAGACCCTTTGTCTACGTTGTCATACCATATTTTCTGTTTAGGCCATTTTGCAAGATTCTTGCATACATTAACTCGTGGTGCAATGTTGTTTCGAGAGAAGGAGAACGCCATCTTACGATCAGTTTGCATCATCTGAAAATCGGATTTAATCCTTAGCATCAAGGGAATAATGGACCATATTTTTTTAAACTTTGAAAATGGAACTAAAAAAAAGTCAAAAAATGTCGACATGTTTTTCTATTTCTTTCATATAATAGTTTGGAGGTGGTTCGATATAATCGATGCATCAATAGATGCAATATTTTCTCTCTGCCGATAAAGTATCATAATAAAAACTCGAACTTTTGGTGCGGTCTTACAGTAGAATGAACATGAATCATTGATATAAATTGTCCTAAAACGAATATTTTATTGTCATCTGCTTGTCCTGCAAAACCAAAGCTAATTATACCATGCATTAAAAACTACCAATCTTTTAATGCAGCACCTACATGTACCTTTTCTACATGATCGCTACATGTTCTTAGATTCTAATTTATATGAATCGTAGTCGTCATCAGAAAGGATATTTTGAGCCTTAGAGACTGGGTTTTTAAATTTAAAAATAACACCTTTTAAAATTCTTTTTCGTTCTAGTTATTATTTTATCCACCTAATGGTTGTTTGCAAACAATGTTTGTATTAATAATAAAATGTTTAGGTATCTAACTAATGTTCAGTGAAAATATAAAATAAGATACTTAAGATATAAAAAACTTTGCTTCGGACCAATTTCCTACTTCAACCTTTTCGACTAAAGATTTGTTCTACGACGCAAGCTGTATTTTACAAGCTCTGACTCACCTGTATATTTTAACTGTGAGCTCTCTACGATCGCCATAAGTATCGCCTCGAAAACATTTGTCGGGATACAACATAGTAAGCTGTAGCAACATCAAGATCATTCAAATAGCAACATCAAGATCATTCAAATAGCAACATCAAGATCATTCAAATAGCAACATCAAGATCATTCAAATAGCAACATCAAGATCATTCAAATAGCAACATCAAGATCATTCAAATACCAGAATGCTGTTGACTTTTGTTCCTTTTTATTCTTCCTTTAAAAATTTAAATAATATAAATACTTGAGTATGATTTCTGTTTCATAGGATTTGGAACTAGAGAGAAATTTTGCCACAGTATTATTGTTGTTGCAACTATTTGTTATACACTAAATTCTGCAGTGCATAATATTATTTGAAAGAAAAGTCACACTGTAAAATAACGTTCGTGTTAACAACTTCAAGGCGAATCCGATTGATCCATACATCGAATGTGTACTGGTAGTTGCAATTGGAACCTTCTCGAATGACCAAGAATTTGCAAATGCATGGAAATATTTCTTCATTCCCATCCTTCTCTGTCAATCCACCCAAGATCAAATGTGTTCCAGATAGATTTCTGCGAAGAAATTTCCGAACATCAAATGTACGAATTTACTATAAATTATTGCGCCGACAAACACCCGAGGTATATATTCGTCTCAAAAAATTATTTAAAGTGTTTTGAATATTTAGGAGGCATAAATATGTCTCTTGTATATTTGTTGCTTATATTACATGTTCTAACAACTTGTCTGGATAATGGAGTTGTGTGGTAAGTGACCGAATGTCCTGGACTGTTCAGCGTTATATCTAGTGCTTCTTATGAAATTTGTTAAACATGGTGTATTATGTTTGCAAACGTTTCGATAACATTTTTCATATATATATATATATATATATATATATATATATTTATATATATATATATATATATATATATATATATATATATATATATATATATATATATATATATATATATATATATATATATATATATATATATATATAAAATCCCCACAGTGGTGCTATTATTTTAATCTACCAGATTTTGTATTAAAATATTACAAAATACATTATCTAAAAAATGTTAAATAACTTACATTTTTACTTAAAGTATTCTTTTAAAAATAGCTTCATCAGTCTGCTTTGAAAGACGAAATGCAATTGCACATAAATTTCAAAGAAAGAAATACAAACATGGCAAGAAATTCCAAAACTTGAACGTATATATGCAAGTATTTGACTTTCTCTGGCAGAAGCTGAATAGCCAATTATCCCCAATTAAAAACCAATCTGGCGTGGGCTAACAGGTCTATTGTAGTCCAACGTATCTCTGGGCAGTCCAACAAATGTTGATACTGGCTTGTTCGAATTGTTTATACAGCCGGGTAAAACGTTTCAGGCAGATTGGACGGTTCTTTGATAAGGTTAATCAGTCTAATATATATATAGATATATTTTGCGATTCCCCTTGCGGCACTCGCGAATGCGTCAGTTTGTGCGATATATTTCTTGTTTTTTGACCATTTTCCAGAAAATTGATACCTTAATTTTCCAAGTTATTGTGAATTTATATCTCGTGTAGGCTGGAAACATTTAAAAAGTGTAGTTTAACCTCACCTGTGCAATGGTGTCTTTTGTTATTGACACTTTGATAACAAATCTTCGTCAAGGCACATGATGTTTTCGGAGAAGTTCCAAATGTATTAATCTATTACGTATGGGAATTTTTCCTTCGGTAACAAATATAACTTATGGTCAATTATCTGTGAACCACTTTTAGCGTGGACATGGTGATGTGTATTGGATATTAAAAAGCTATCACTGCAAGAATAATAGTTTTACCTTAGGCACAAGCTTAAATCACCAACCGACGAAAAGGTGTCGTGTATCAATTTATTCCTGGTTAAATATACACTGTCAAGCAAGAAGTTTCAATGGCTTATACCCATTCAGGATGGCAGATTTGCATTTCATTTTTCAGATAGGCTTTGTTATTTGGATTATCTTCGTACTTCAAGTCAGTTGTACTTGGTGGTAAGTAAAATCATTTTTTCCTCTTTATGTTTAAGTTCATTTAAAAGTTAGTCTAACTTTCGCTTTGGCATGTTCGAATTCATTAATAAAAATTATAAGTATACATCGATGAAAAATGCACAAAAATAAATTTAAAAAAGAATTAAAACAACAATAAAAATGTCACAGTGAGGACTGTTCATTGAAAAGCAAAGGAAAAACATGTTGAAATCTAAATCTAAAATGCATTCTATGTTGGAATTACGTTCGATTATTTTTCACGCATTCTGTAAATGAAACTATCAGTAGCCACAGAAGATTTGGGAAGAAATTCGAATGCTTCTGATGGGGCCAGGGGGTGGAGGTGGGGTAAGGTAGATGCAGCTTTATACCCAATATGTAAACCGTATTCAGATATCTTGTCATTAGTCCTGGTTTCGGAAAAATGGGAATGTTTAGTATGTAGGCATAACTTTCTTTTTACACGACTAATGACATTTAAAAAAACAAGATTGTGTTAGAAAATATCGAAAGACTGAGCACATGGATTGATCTTATATCAAATTACCGACACCTCAATTTGTATTATAAACTTTTCTGTCGGAATTCCACCAGTAATCGATAATCTAATGAAAACAAAATTCATTTCCACTGCAAACCTGCAAAAAAGACTAATGTTGTATACTTGTCAGAAGCAGTCACAAGTATGATAAATTCATAATTCCATGCATTGGTCACATGGGCAAAATTTAATCTTTTGTGAGCACGATTTTCTACCAATCTTTTATTACTAATTTATTTGATCACTCTAAAAAGAAAGTTTAGTTGAATACTCAATTAAATGATTGAATAAATGTGCCGTCACAAAGGCAGTAAAGATTATTTTATTCAAGTAGCGTGGGATATTTTTTTATATTTTATATATTTCTAGTAGGTAATTTACCTGAAATTCAAGTTAAAAGCGATTTCTCAGCATATTGTTTCCTTTACAGAAATTTTACCACTTGAATCAATGTAACTCTGATGTGAAAGGAAACTAAGTTGGCATTGGTTTTATTCACAAGTTCCAATAAACACTGAAATAAACCAGACTGAAATTACAAGTTCAACGTTACTCTTAGACCATCACTACCCCAGAGATAGTATGCAATGAACCATATTAAAAACAAAGAGAAGCTGATTCATGATAAGAGCAGTTCCTTGCAATAATAATGATGATGATGATGATGATGATGATGATTATGATGATGATGATGATGATAATAATAATAATAATAATAATAATAATAATAATAATAATAATAATAATAATAATTACAATAAGTAATAGAAGTGAATATGTATCTTGGATGTAACAGTTTCAAAAGAAGGTTGCCAATTCAGCGTGATTTTTGTTAGCAGATAACAAGTAAATAATTGAAATTTCCTTTCATTACAAACACGTCTTGAATTTCTCACAACTTTTCACCACCTTGCGATGTTCTAATTTAAAGTATATAATTTAATAAACACTTTGTGGAAACAAGATGTTTGGCACAGAAGTTTTTTTTTTAAAACAATGTATTTTTTGGATCGCTGTTGTAGAATTTGCGTAGTTCAAGATCATTTCACCCTCAACAAATTAAACTGACTCAGAAGTAAACAAGTTGCGATTGAAACTGAAGTTTAAAGGCCCCAAAACACTTTACATGAATTTATTTTTGTTAAATGTTCGGGAACAAACAATGTCTGGTTATCTAGTAACAACTGAGAGGTTTTAAGAATATAATATTTTCATTTAGGATTTTGTTTTAAGGCTTCTTTCTTCATGAAGACGAATGTAGCTATATAATAAAAAAATCTACAAACTTGAAAGTGAAAAAAAATCATATAGCAAACATCTAATATAAGGGCAGGAGGGCCTCACTAACTGGTCTGTGAATATTAAAGTAGGAGGGAGCACCCTCCAGAAAAAGTAATACCTGTGAGGGTTTCACTTATAAATGCAGTAATGTGTACATTATGCAGCATAGCTCCTTAAGAACAACGAAACTGATTTTGTCAGGAACGGAAGAATACAAAATAAGTTCAAACAAAACTTCCATAATGCACTTTAGAGCATAAAAATTCGAGATAAATCAAACACGATAAAGTTGTTTGATATTGCGATAAAAAGTACTATAATTATGTTAATCTTAATGTATTATAAATTAATGACGAATAATCATTTAGTAATTTTATTTTATAATGTAATTAACATATCTAACGTAAAGCGAATCAGTCAAAGCAATCTCTCTCTCTCTCTCTCTCTCTCTCTCTCTCTCTCTCTCTCTCTCTCTCAGTGTAAAGCGAATCAGTCAAAACAATCTCTCTCTCTCTCTCTCTCTCTCTCTCTCTCTCTCTCTCTCTCTCTCTCTCTCTCTCTCTCTCTCTCTCAAATATGTTGTTTAAATTTCTCTTGTTTTGTCTTATCTCTGTATGTTGTTTAACGTGGATTTCTGTTTCATTCACTGTTTGTATTTGCTCTTTCTGTAGAACTTTACTTTGTTGTACCTTTGTTTTTTTTCTCTGCAGTTTGTTTATAATGGGTCACTGTTTCGTTCACTGTATTTGTTCTTTATGTTGGGTTTTACTTTGTTGAACCTGCTGTTGTTGGTTAGTTATCTGCTGTTTTGGATGATACTCGTCCTTTTTTTGGGGTGGTGGTAGTTTGTTCTTCTTTTGTTGTTGTTGTTGTTGTTGTTTCTCCTGTTTTGACAGTATCCCCTGGTCTTGTTGTTGCTGTTGTTGTTGTACTCTTCCTCATTGCGCCTCATTGTTTAAGGGGCATTTGAAGGGGGTATGACCCGTTCATTACACCTGTTACATTTTATATCGTAAGCGGTAAAGAAACATCGGAACCAGCCTGGAAATGGGTTAACATAAAATAGAGTATATATGGGTTTGGATGACCAGGATTTGTTAATAATGTATGTTATGTTTTAGGAAAAATAATCTTTTGAGAGCTTATCCTAACTGTAAGTGAAAAAACTAGATAGAGTGTTTTATTGATGTAATGCCAGTCGTTTAACAGTCTTGAGTTTGGAATACTCATTACTAAAAATTAGCACCTGACTCTTTAGTGTGGAATTGAAAGCACATGTTTACACACATGCATGGCCAGAAAATGCCGCGGCGCATATTCTTTCATATACACATAAGATGACATTCAGGTTTCATCTATACTGACAAATATAAATTTGATCATGAGCACTTAAATTTTTTAAGTTATTGAAGTTTTAATATCATGGTGTTTGCATAGATTTACTATGGGACTGAATTAGTACCGTGAGCACTGAAGGGAATTTGAAATAGATCACGACAAGAAGGGTAATCTGGTGGAAATGTAAGAAACAGAAAAGACTAATATTAAATGTACAGGCAATAGGAGAATAGAGAGACAAAGAGAAGAAAGGAAATGTCCAAAATATTAACAGTTGTAGGGACGAATTACGAAACTACTGTTCCAGGACCAGCCATTGGATAAGGCGAGCATGGCGGTTGCATTGTGCCCTGGACTTTTGCGGCCTCGCGCTCGAGTTAAAAAAAAATTTAGGCGTACTACAGAAATTGCACCGGCTGGCCCCGTTGCCCTAGTGGCGCCTTGGACCTCGCAAACTGCAGTGAACTAAGTAGATCATCTTGTGTTGGATTGGAGTAATTTCTTAATGTTTCATGGTATAAGTCAGAAAGAGAAAATAATTAAATATCTAATTTTGGTAAAAATTGACGACAATAAGCCTTCGAAAAACAGAACTGCTGTACTTTGATGTTAGATAACCTACTTCTCCTTTACAGTGTCACCCATAACCTCCTAATATAATTGTGCGCCATGTTTAATGCCTTTACTCTCTTATAATTCTAATCCAATTGCAAACTACACAGACCCACATCTATCTGTTGTCGCAGTAATCAGCAGAACACAAATTTAGACTCTGATCTACTGCAGCATGAAGCGATTGCAGATCATGGTCAACACAGTTTACATTGGGACTCGACATTCAAGCGAGTACAGACGGCACTTGATCTTTGCAGTTCTCATTTCTCGTTCGCGAACTAGTATAGCAAAGGTTAGAATGAAGATATATTTTCAAGTTAAACGTTTATACCTAGTACAGGGAAAGACGTATTGATTTCGCCTTCTCTTCTATCATGACTGCCCGAATTTGATGTCTACATCGTCCTTCGACGTTTAGAGGAATATCTGATAATCTCATAGCTTGTAAAATGGTTTGCAGAAAATACATGCTTAGCATTGTCTCATATTGTAATACCTTCTTGTTGGACACCTTACAATTGCTTGATCCTTTCTCCTTTCTTTTGCACCAAAAGTCTTGTTGTAATTTAAAAGACTGTTCAATTAATACACCTATATAGTAATCTACCGGATGGTCGACTCTTTCTGGACTGAAGTTGCACATAAACTACATTCAGCCAAGAAAAGTTCAGCAATCGGTAATTTTAGACAATTTTATTGATTTTGGCGGTAAACGGAAATTCAGTGGGAGTAACTTTGACGGGAGTAACGGACTTTTAATTTTCACATAATTTTCTAATAAAAGCAGGAACATTGTACATACTCAGGCTATCATTTCCTCTTATTTCTCCATCTGACCTTTACATTTGATTCGTTCAACTGTAGCCAAATCGAATTAGTTAAGCATCTGTTATTGGTATAAATTGTTTTTAATGTTTTTTCTTCTTCTATATACTTCTTTGTGAGAAACTTCTATGCTTTATTGACATGTTTCTGACAAAAAGTCGACATCGAAACAAACATTACAAATAAATCATTACGCACTGGTCAAATTATGCAGTTTAACTTGACCCATTCATTAGATTTTTTATTATAACACAAGGGGTGTGTATTGCGATTTCGATAAAAATACATGCATAGCAATTTTATAGGTAACACAAAATATAGAATAGCGACTGTTGCTAAACGTTCAATATGTTTGTGGCTTACTGGAGGCACACAATTTCATGGCTTCGGTTCTCCTTCTCGACTATTGTGACAGAACTTCGTCGCGATTCTGATTGCTGTACTGGTATACTATTTTTTTTATCTTGCATATAATTAGTCCATAGTTTCTAAACTGCAGGTTGCTGTTGTCGTTGTTGTAGGGTTTAACACCATTTTTCAGCACACGATAGGCTATGCATAGCGGCCAGTATTAATGGTAGAGGAAGAAACCGGTGAAAACCCCTGGTAAGAGCCACCGACCGACGAGAAGCTACTGGCAAGCATTCTCACATACCCACATTGGCATGAGACCCTTTAGTTTAAACACGAGACTTGTGGTCCTAAAACTATTCGACGACTCTGCTATCTGGCGATTTACTATAACTTTACCGCTCTGGTGTCCTAATTGGTTAGAGCGTCCGCCTCGAATGCGGGAGGTCACGGGTTCGAACCTCGACCGAGCCATACCAAAGACTTTAAAAAAAATGATACTAGCTTCCTCGCGTGGTGTTCAGTATTTAAGTGCATAGTGTTAGGACTGGTCGGCCTGGTGTCAGGATAATATGACTGCGTGGAACATCATTCTGCATGTCCGGTGCCTGATGCCTCGGTGCTAAACATCGCTGTAGCCTGCCACATTGAAGACATCGTAGTGATATGACTGGAAACTTCTTAAAGTTATCTTAAAAATCCAGATCACAGATATACACACACACACACTATCCAATTTTTTAATACCAACCCTGAGGTCACGTCTGTATGTTAAGAGCACCACATAAGTTCCAAACACGTGGCCCACTTACCGTTAATTCCATTACAGTTAATTTTCACGACTTACTGAAGTCAATCTAATAAATATCTTTGAAGTAATTTTAAACTACGCACAAGTCTTTTTATTTAAAAAAACCCTGTTAATATGTGTTTTTTGCAAAGTGTACAAAGGCAATGCTTATTGGGGCACTTCCGTTGTCAAATCTTCATTTTCGGAGAAGCGTAATTTTGCACGTTGTAACGCTGTTCAGTTTCGGAAGCAAGTAAATCTTGCTCGTTGTCTTTAATCCCATAATGCCTAAATAGAAGTGATAGGTTAACCAACCCCAACAAACCCCTAAACCCCAGAAACGTGTGAAGTTTGCTATTCTACATTGTGTATTATCGCAAGCTGTCATACACTAAGTATTTAACTTTTCTTCGCCGTGTATTATGCACGAAACCTGTTTGTGATGTAGGTACATGAACCAATATTGCTTCTTTGCCATTTACCACTTTTACTGCTTCCATCACGAACACCACCACAACTACAAATCCATCAATATCACTGCTACCACAACGACACTGCAGCTACTACTACCTCTTCTTCTCTTTCTCCACCTCCGTCCTCCAACACAACATCCAGTAAATGCCCATCTCCTAAACCATCAACCGATTATTGTTCTGGAATCAATGGCACACTTTGTGCTAAACTTTTTTCTGTTTTTTGTTTTAAAAATATAAAATAGAAGAAATAAATAATTTTTTGTCAGAAAAGGGACCAACTCAGCCACACAGTAGACGATAACGAGGAGCAAGGCAGATACAGCTAGGGGCCATGTATAAGCTGATTGCGGGGGGGGGGGGGGGGACAAACACGAGAATTCCTTGGACATGAATGAATAGTTGCATATGCTTATTTGCAATCAATTTTGCATTTTTAGAATAGCTCAAAAGGATCGCTAAACTACACTAGTATTCTGAATGATAATTGTAGTAAGTGCAAAGTGAAACGTGAGAGTTGAGGTGACATTTACAGTTCCATTCATAGTTTCATGACATCATGTCAGTGAAAGAATGGGTGGTTAATCAAATACCGAAATGTCGTCAGATAATTTGTATTTGTTCTGCTGAAGGTTACGATAACATCAGCAATATCCGGATTTTCTCGTTTCGGTGGTAAAAATAGAATTCATGTTTGAATGGTCGAATACACATTCCATAAATCTTTCGGAAAACTAAACAGAAAATGTACAGAATGTCGCATGTATCATTTCGAATCGTTGCTGGTGAAAGTCGTTATAAACTATAACACACACACACACACACACACACACACACACACACACACTCTCTCTATATATATCTATCTCTCTCTCTCTCTCTCTCTCTCTCTCTCTCTCTCTCTCTCTCTCTCTCTCTCTCTCTCTATATATATATATATATATATATATATATATATATATATATATATATATATATATATATATATATATATATATGATCAACAATATTTTAAAATACTATTGTAAATATTATATCTAAATAAATTCCAATTTATAATGTTTCAGCGCTGGTATTTCCTATTTATTTAAGTTTAGAGAACAAATCTTTACTTTATCTAGTCTGATATATTTAAATGTTCTCTCCTGTACGCACACACACACACACACACACACACACACACACACACACACAGAGGCACATTCATTATACGAGATCAAAGAATGCCGAGTTCACTGCTACTCTAGTGTTATGAACCGTTATTTATTGGATGCTATTAAATGGTAAGTACATATGCAAGGCGTTTCCATCACCATCCGAATCGGAATAAATGTTTGTTATTACAAAAACCGTGTTATAAAAGTCATTTTAGTGACTACAATTTAAATGTATTCTTCTTGAGATCAAATGAAATAGTATCGAATCTTAATAGGAACGAATGGTACTTCTCATTTACAAAGATCGTGTTATAAAAGTCATTTCAGGGAATGAGATTTAAATTCATTCTTCTTGAGATCAAATGAGATAGTATCGAATCTTAATATGAACAAATTGTACTTCTCATTTAAATATTGACATCGCGTGGGTCCCGCGGGAAGATTAAAACAATCTTATAATGGTCTCTGTATTTGTTTCCGCGCGCTTCAGTCTAATGTGTCGACCGTCTAATGGCGTAGAAAGATAGCTGCTACTATGGTATAAATGGAAGGAATTACTCGCATTCTATAAAGATATGCAGGAAGTGCATTTGTATTAAAAATGCAATTTCTTCTGACAATTTCGATTAACGCAACCCACACCTCCCACAATCCATGCTTAATATGCGGTCCAGAAGGTAGGGAATAAAGGCAGGTGCATTAGGACCAGCATCAGTGGACATAGTTTAAGCTTTGTATGTGCGTCTTTCGCCGTCAAGGTCTTTAAATAGCTTTTAATTTCTTTGTCTCAATTGCTAACCTTTCTGTCACGTGACTAAATATGGCTATTTTTTTCACCTTGGGACTATCTGATGGCACACCCCTTGCAACAACTGCTCATATTATTTTCGTATTATCATCGAATCGCGGAATAATATAATAAACAGTCAGAAGGTTATACCTAATGACACTGAATCTAAAACCTTGTATTGGGAATAAGGTATGCTATCCCTGAAAGGATACAAGTAGCTTAATCTGGATGCTTGAATCGCATTTGGTTCTTAGCGAAAGGATATCGGAAATTGTCCGATCCTTCAAGAATGGCTAAATCCTATGTCTTCCATTAGCAAGCTTAGCGCGACACAAGCATCCAGATTGAGTGACTGCTCTCATAATTTGGAACCGTCACTGTTTCACAATTCGATAAAAAGCGGGAACCACATTTGTTGGCAGACGCGAGAGTTGATTGAACCCGAGTCTGAATTATTAGTAAATATTGTTAAGATACCCATCATTGTTAAGATACCCACCATTGTTAAGATACCCATCACTGTTAAGATACCCATCATTGTTAAGATACCCATCATTGTTAAGATACCCAACATTGTTAAGATACCCATCATTGTTAAGATACCCATCATAACATCGTTGTCGAAAGTCATAATGCCTATAATACTACATTAGTCTAAGTTTCGTTTCAATATAACAAATGTTAAATGGAAGTTTAAATAAGCATGGTTCTAGTTGTACCGACACTTATTACACAATACACACTTTCCAGTTGTATGAATACATTTTGGTGAGTTGATTAGTTTTGTCAGTAATTTTGACTAATTGAATCAAACTTCATGACTAAGAAGTTTTGGTCCCGATCTCAAAATTCGAATACTAAAACTGGGTATTTCAATACACAGTCATTAAGAACATTAGAACAATTGTCCCATTTAATTAACATGCTGTACGTGTCATCTTTAGACTATTTTGAAGAAGCTCAATGGACTACTTCAGTGGCCTATGTCGTTAGAGCGTCCGCCTCAGACGCGAGAGGTCGTGGGTTTTGAACCCCGTCCAAGTCATATCAAAGACTTTTAAAATGGTACTAACAGCTGCCTCGCTAGGACTGGCCGACCTGGTGTCAGGATAATGTGACTGGGTGTGATACGATGCTACTTGTCTGCGGCATGATATCACAGTGCTAGATATCACTTTAAGCTATCACACTACAGACATTATAGTGATATGACTGGAAAAAATTATTAAAGCTACATTTAGAATCAAAGTCACACACACGTCTTTTTATTATGAGCTAAATTTCATATCTTAACCATTTTTTTCTAGATGATATTGAAACACAAAGTTAGATATAAAACTTAACTCTTATAACCAAACATTGGACATTTTATTTTCAAAATGTAAACTTTCTGAACAAAATTCAGGCCTAGCTCAAAGTGAGAAAATTTAATTTTTCCACAAAGTTATCAGAATAAAGTTAGAATCATATAGCTTTAACAATGTTTGCAACTTAAACATATCTACTATCATCATGGATTTCACTTTCAATAATGCAGATTTGCTCATAGCGTTATACCTGGCTTAAGAAGCCTGAGTGTACGTTTCTGGCTCAGAAAGTTACTGGAATACAACTCATGGAGTGCACACATACAAATGAATGCAGGTGGTAAAGGAAAGAAAGGAACGAAGGTGCATACAGTTTAATTATTCTACTTTGTTCTGGATAAATTTACACAATTTCAAAACTGGCTAACTTTTATCCTTGAATTCTAATCTCTTGCTCAAATACTTTAGGCTCTGTTTATCTTTGATTCTCGTGTGTAATTGTTTCTGGCACTGTTTCTGAACGTTTCATAGAGCACTAGAAAATCGAATTAAAGCACAGGATGATCTGTGCTTCGAATAATTTCACTTCATTTCTTATTTTGCAGGTTTATCAGTCAACTCCCGCTACAGGCGGTGAGTACGGGTATCCTTTGTGACAACATACCCGGACTTATAGGAAAACAGCGGAGGATGTGCCGAAGAAACTCCGACGTCATGCTTAGTATTGGGGATGGGGCTCGAAAGGGTATCAAGGAGTGTCAGTACCAGTTCCGAAACAACCGATGGAATTGCAGTACACTTGATAGAGATGCGTCTGTATTCGGAAAAGTTATGTTAAAGGGTATGGTGATATTTGTTGTACGAAATAAAATGTGCCAGATGATTATATTGGAATGCATTATAATTTTGGGCAAACATGGAAAACAAACTAAGATATTCCAAATTCTTAGAACTTGCTGAAAATACTCGTTCATCCCGAAGCACTAGAGCCTTCCTGCTTCTCTCTTGATAGACCCTTTGAGCGCTCTGTCGTTGTGAGTCAAAAGTATATATATATATATATATATATATATATATATATATATATATATATATATATATATATATATATATATATATATATATATATATATATATATATATATATATATATATATATATATATATATATATATATACATACATACACACGCCCTTTTGTTTACGGCAAAGTATAGAGTAACATTTAGTTTATACAATATATGATGAAGAAGATTTTAGGATGGACAAATAGCTACGTATTTTAAGATGGACAAGTAACTAATTACTGTAAGACGGACAATTAACTAAGCATTTTAAATGTACAATTAACTACATATTTTACGATGGACTAGTAACTTCGTAATAACTTCAGTATTTTAAGATGGACAAGTAATTACATATTTTAAGATGGACAAGTAATTACATATTTTAAGATGGACAAGTAACTACGTATTTTAGAATAGACAATGACTAGCTATTTTAGGATGGACAAATAATTAGGTATTTGGGCAGCTCATTTGGCATGAAACGTCACTTTGGACAGTATAGTAGAAACCTGACGCCACATAGGAATTTCACACTTTAAAACGTTGTTGCTTGATGCTATTGTAATTTTCTTAATAATAATGATATTTACATGCTACAAAATGCGTATTTCAGGCATGATGGCTCTTTTTAAAATGCAAGAATGTAAAAGCCTTTAAATCGGAGGTGTATAATCCGTGTTCTGTTTTGCCCTCAAGTTAAAACAGCACAGAAATCTGGCCCGTGGACAGTAATTCTATTAAAGAATTTAGTGTTTGCGGCCCTCGGGCAGTCCCGGATTACTCATTAGGCAGAGTAGGCCACTGCCTATGGGCCCACGACTTTTATGGGGCCCCCATGAGACCGTGACCGTGGGTCTGGAGCCCCAAAAGTTTGACTGCCTATGGGCCTCCACGGTGCTTAATCCGGCGCTGCCCTCGGGTGGTCTTCGAAAATGCAATCTGGCCCTTGGACGAAAAAGGTTATGCAACCCTAGCTTTATATTATGCCCTAAAGGAATTTTTTGTTAGCGTTGCGGCTCTGTTTTATCATTATATCAAAATATCGTGTTATAATTTTATTATAAAATCCCCAATAATAAATGCCCTCAAAGTAAGCGTTCTCTTTATTTTGTGTCCATTTTTGAAGCAAATGATAAGCTTTCTGAATGGATAATAAATGGGAAATAATTCATATTAGCTGACTGTGTCATTTCCTTTTCGTGCATTCATAGGAAATGACATTATTTAAGCAAAACATCACATGAGAGAAAGTATTGGAAGAAATTTGATTTTTAGTTAAATTTTAGAGACCCCGATTGGTCGAGTGGTCTAAAGCGCTCATCGTTCCGAATCACTGCCATCTCATCTCTGTCTGCTCTGCGTGGGTTCGAGTTTCAGGCTTGGCTAACGTGGGTACGTGAAAAAGCTTGCCAGTAGCTGCTCGTGGGTCGGTAGTTCTTCTCGAGTTTTCCATGGTTATACTGGGAAACATATAGTCTATCTTGTGGTGAAAAATGGCGTTAAACCCTATACCAACAGCAACAACAAATTTTAGAGATGCTTTGGATTTTCTCTCTCTCTCTCTCTCTCTCTCTCTCTCTCTCTCTCTCTCTCTCTCTCCACATACATCCATACATATTCGTGCGTGTAAAATTAAAAGCTTATTTCTTCCTTCCACAGGCATCTATGAGTTCATCAATTAATTTATCTTTTTATACATCGAAAATGTAACCTTTGCCAGAGTCGTGTGCTGTTTCGTTTGTGTCAATTTGTAGACTAGTAAAACAGTGAATTTCTTTTTTGTACATCGTGCGAAAGTTTAAATTATATCTTCGTATCACATCTATCTATATGTGTATGGAATATATATATATATATATATATATATATATATATATATATATATATATATATATATATATATATATATATATATATATGTGTTTGCTAACTAGGAAAAAAAACTATTTAAGAATTCCATACTGACAGAATATCATGCAATAGCTTCTGAGAAAATCAACCGATAACTCGTAATAAGTACCAATGCTTCCACGATGCGTACCTCCGTTCTTCTGCGTTTAGATTTATTTTGTGAAATCTGTCTGGCATTTCCCTAGATCACTTTTCATGTACCAGTGGTTATCTTCCTCGCTGCAACCCTCATTTTTCTATTTTGTTCTTGTAATTTTTTCCCTCTTGACAGCTAAGATAAGAATTCCCTAGACTCTCTGTGGATGACGTGTATGGTGTAATTTATCGGTTTATTTAGAAATATTTCAGTCTACAATTCGTCCACGCTATTATTTTATGTCATATTTATGCCTACGTATTCGACGAGATAGTAAATTTATGGTGGTCCAGACAGATATAACTATTAAAATGTTTATTTCGAATTTGTTATGGTGTGATAAGTTCTTTAAAAAATATTTGGAGGTTTTCTTAAATCATGAGCGTCACTTAGATTGCACCTGAACATGACACTGTTTGATTTCCAGGGAATGCTTGAACGCAGTTTTTAATTTTGTATACATTAAATGTCTGTTTTAAAGGAAAGAAAAAACGTGATTGATGAACAAATTTTAGAGAATGGAATACACACCGCCAACACAAGCTGTTCCAGTTTTGAGAGTATTGTTAACGATCTAACGATTTTAACTATTTTCTTTTTGCAGACGGTAGTTGAGATACACTACAAAAGTTGAAGATTTCAAAGTATAATGAAACATTTTGTTATTAAAAATTTTTCGTAATTAGTTCAGGGTAAAATAGTTTATTTCAGCTAGTACTACTGATTGCCTCCAAAAGATTTGTTGATAGGTATGTAAACTAATGCAACTCACTGAAGATTTCTCTCCTAGAAAAGATGTACACCTCTATATCTTGGCAGTTTTTTTACATCATTAAACCTCTCAACAAATTTAACGCCGATCGATAAACAAAATAACCCACTATGAGATAATCAACAACTGCACACGCATCATGTCGAACGCGTGCAAATAAATGCGTGTGACGTAACATAGGTAAATGTCAGTGACTTTAGAAAGGAACATTTTGCGACTGAGGATTAGTCATACTGTTAAATCCGGGCGCTCTTAGGGTACTCTGCGACCGACAAAGTTTACATGCATACTTCTCAGTCATATCCATAGATTTTGAGGTGGCTTCATTCTTACAAAGATGTTAGCGAATCCACGGAGGATGACCCAATTTATGATGACCTTCGATCTGCGTACGGTGAGAGGGAAGAGTGGCTGCTGTGAAGATGATAAATACATAGTGGAATATGATTTTGTTATCACAGGAAATAATTCGTCACCTTTTTAAAAAAAATATTATGAAGATTCATTTAAAGCAATTTTCTCTTAACAGTTGATACAGAAAGTGGAAATGGCAATTTTCTCTTAACAGTTAATACAGAAAGTTGAAATGGCAATTTTATCTTAACAGTTGATATCATTAGGGGAAGTCAGTTATTTTTCCTTTTATCGAAGCAATGACTAAATTTTGGCATGTATACTCTGCACAAGTACATAAATACAACTAAATGTTGAAAAACACACCTGCCTACTTTCTGTTGATCTTGTTGTGAGAGTCAACACAATAAGGGAGAATTTAAAGTTACATACATGTGCGTTACACATGCCCCCCCACCCCGTACACTAATGTTTCTTCAAAAACTTTTATGTGTCATATACTTTAACTTAGTTCAATCTTTTACAGAAAAAGCGCACACGTTCTACATTTATACTAATGTCAGGATATCCGGACTCCAAACGTAAATAACAAATTTCTCAGCCGTCTATTCTGCTCACCAGGTTTGTCTGTCAAACTATTTGCCGTCTTTCTGTTTCTTTCTGCGATTTTCCTAAATGTTTTGTGAAAAAACTTATATTTACAAGTTAGAACTTTACTTTCAGTTGGCAAACTATAATCATCATCGGTCTGTCATCCTGTTAAACCCCAATACACATACATACATACATACATACATACATACATACATACATACATACACACACAAACACACACACACACACACACACATACACACACACACATACATACATACATACATACATACATACATACATACATACATACATACATACATACATACATACATACATACATACATGCATACATATATCTATGCAATGATACATACATACATACATACATACATACATACATACATACATACATACATACATACATGCAATGATACATACATACATACATACATACATACATACATACATACATACATACATACATACATACATACATACATACATACATACATACATACATACATACATAAATACATACATACATACATACATACATACAATCGCTACACATAGTATTAACAGAACCAGCCACATCCACACAAAAATGACTAGAGTATTTCACAAATGTTGAAAGTTTATAGATCAGTTTGACTTAAAGATGTTACATTATATACAAAAAACAAGACCAGTGCGTATAAGTCGCAGAGGTATGCTGTACAAATTCATTGCAGTCTGGTGGGCTCGTTAGCATCCGATCACCAGGGTGGACTTTTGCTAACTTTCCCGCCCTCCTTCCCCCCCCCCCCAAAAAAAAGAAAAAGTTATATATATTGATTTTATGTCTATCTCCAGTAATTATCAGTTTAATATGCGATATTATTTCAGGTCGAATCAGCACGATCGAAAGGAACACTTCGATACCTGATGCATTAATACCAAAGCAGTTGAAGAAAATTAAAACACTTTTAATACGCGCAATAAGCAGAACGGAATCAAAGAGGAATTAACGAGGTTGAATATACATAATTTAAACAGACTCATCACGAAAAGAAGTAGTTTCATTTAGGACGGGGACGTACAACTTTTTTCGTCCGAGAGCCATATTGCATTTTTGACCACTCGTGGGCCGCAGACATTAATTTCTTTAAAAGAAATACTGTTTACGGCCCTGTTTTCTGTGTTGTTTTTATTTGCAGAACACATTCCCGGTTAGAGATTGTGCACCCCTGATTTAGGAGCAATGAACATAAGAATTGACATTGGCAAGAAGCAAACTTTATATGAAATGTTTTCCTTTTTGTTTTCGTTGTGGAATTTATGTTAAATACACAAAGGAATCAGGCAGATAGACCACTCACCAAAATTACATTTTATATAGTTACGGTTACTGGTATAATTATATAAGGAAAGTTGTGAATTTAAAAATAACTATATGATATATCCAGAACATTTGAATAGGGGAGAATACAGACCTGTATCAAAGGTCACAGGTGTACACGTACGCATAGGACAGACTCTGCGAAGCAAGTGATTTCGACAAGTTAAAGGTAGGGACGCACATTCTTTCAAGATTTTGACTTGTCCCAAATCAATACACAAAAGATATAAACCAATAGTTTACCGATGATCGGAAGTATTTTACTATGCATTGGGAAACAAACCCACACAACGTTTATATGAGGTTTACGACCGAAAAAGACAAGAACTTTTGGTGTTCACAAACAATGATGAGAAAGAGTTTATTTCTACAAATATATATGGCATATATTTGATTTAAAAATATTTAAAGACTAAGCTTGCGATCCTGATCAAAAACAATCTTGTATAGCTGCCCAACACAAAACAAATACAAATTTTAATTGAAAATGTACAAAGTACATACCATTGTTCATTTTTAACTTGCCGGGTTATGACAGTAATTTGTTCATTTAGAAACTAGTTACAATTGAAGAAGAGACAAAGAATCGTCACGAAAAACGATGGGAAATCTTTCAGAATCTGAACTGTTCATAGGTCATGAAAGGGTCTCGATGATTCAAAGTGATGATTGAGGAGGACTTGTGCTCTGAGGTGTGTAGCACACCTGGCACGTGATTCGGTAAGGGTTTTTGTGATCATTAAAGGCCGAGCTGTAGTTCTTAGATTTACTATGCTCGCGTTTCTGAACTGCCGCTGCAATTATGCATCGTTGAAATTCTGGATCTTCCAGTATGGATGAGATTTCGCCAGTTTTCTCTTTAGCATGGCGTCTGTACATCATTCAGATGTTGTAAGCATACAGCCGGGTCAGCAACACAATGTCATTGTAGACCTTAAGTTTCGTTTGTAGACTTTTGCATCTGCGCTTCCACACATTTGCGCTTAGTTTAACAAAGCCCACCCTTGCTTTAGCAATTTTTGCGTTGATTTCATCATCGATCATCAAGAAGTTGCCAAACCAATGCATAGTGTCTGCGCTAAGCATGAATTTCTCTGGGCAGCCGAATTTTGCCACGATGTTTCAGAGGCCTCCACCGTTGACTGTATCAGAAGCTTTTGTCAGGTCAATAACTGACTTGTACAGGTTGAAATTTGTTTCTAGCATTTCTCCTGGAACTGACAAGGTTTGAAGACCAGGTATGTCGTCCTTCAGCCCTTCAGATAATCATACTGAGTGTAGGCTGGATTCCCCAGAATTCTGGTGTGGATTTTGCCGGCTATGGACATCAAAGAGATGCTGTTATCATTATGGCATGACTGTAGGTTGTCTTTCCGTGTGTGCACATGTGGACGATGGATACATACTTGAACTCCTGGGTATAGTTCCCTGAGTTCACAGTGGAACAGGTAAGCCGGGTTATGTACCATTCGCAAGCCTCTTTCTCTACAGACTTCAGTTGATATTGCATCAACTCCAGGTGGTTTGGCATTTTACATCAGGTCAATTGCTTTCACAGTTTAAGTCAGCGTTGGAGAATCAGCAAGTGATACGTTGATTTCAACTTAGTGCAGTCGATCAGTTGATATGATTGTTTTTTGAGGATGTTGTTGAAGCTTTCAGTCCATATTTGAAGCATCATGTTTATCAGTCAGCATTATCGCGCTTTGAGCACTCCATATATGAGATGTTCTTGATGACTGTGGCCTACATAGTGTCTTGAAATCATCATAGAAGCTCTTCATGTAATTCAGCCATGAATCTTTGCAACTCTCGAGTTTACGTTGGACAATTCTCTTGATGTTGCTTAAGGCTGCGTTCTTGGATGATTACGCTCTGCCTTTTAAACAGGAATTCGGTAGCCGATTATTGTTATTTCATTTAGAGAACTATGTGTGGCAGCATCATTCTCATCAAACCAATCTTGATATTTACACGTGGCGGGGCCGAGATTTGATTGGATGCAGTCCTGGACACATAATCTCTGAAGTTTGTCTAGTTTTACTTGACATTCTCTTAGTTTAAATCGATTGTATATAATTAGCTACATAGATCTGCGACAAAATGCTCGTTTTACGATCTCCTGTTTTCAGTTTGGAGACGTTGAGCTTGTGCAGCACATTGTTGCATTGTTCGCCTGACAGACTGATTCCAAATGAGGTTGGAGACTGTGATCATGTATCAAGTCCAACATTCAGCACTTCTCTCGACCTTCGTAGCTCGGCCATTCTGAATGTCTCTTCTCCTGACGATGACGCAGTCAATAAAATTCCAGTGCCTGGAGTGTAAGTGCATCCAATACGTCTTATTGCGGTTTTGCAGTTGGAAGATTGTCTTACAGTTAAGAGGTCATGTTCAGCGTATTTCCTCAGTAGGCTGAGTCCTTTACATTTGCATTTTACAAAAGCTACTTATGCCCATGGCAAGTAATCATGTATGGGGATCTGTACCAACTCCACCAAAGACGATAAGCTTGTCTACCTTTCAATAAGATAAACGAGGCCTTCATACAATTTTTGTCCTAGATTTCATCTGGATTAGTTATGGTAAGTGCGCTGATGACAGCTGCGTGTCTTTCCCCAGATATCTGGATCTTATTTGTATTAGTCTGTCATTCACACCATTTGCGATATTTGTGAGCACGCTAACTAGCTATGATTCGATAGCAAATCTCATATCAGCTTCAAGTCGCTCTTCTTCACTTGGACCACTTAAAAAAACGATGTAGTCGGCTCAGTCACCTGTTCCAAAAGAAAGGACTTTCCAGACCATGATACTGGTTTCATTTTAGAAGCAGCTTTGGAAATACCATTACTGTTACGTAACTTTTCCAGGAATATTTATTAGTTCCAGAGAAATTAACTCCAGAAGAAAACGATTTGTCCGAGTTACAAATAAATCTGATAAATGTTGATAATACAAAAACAACTGTTACAAAACGATTGTTCATATTGAAAAACAAAGATAATATAAAATTTACGAAGCATAAAGATTTTAATGCACTTGTTTTAACACTAGACCAGATACATCGAGTTTAACCACTCTTTAAATCGTACATTGAATACAAATTTGCGACAGAAGGCAATATATTATTTTTAGAATACTTTTTCAAATTGATGAATGACACTATTTGGTTACAATATGGTAAATCTCAGAAAATAACAAAAGTCTAAATATTTGCAGATGAAAAAAATCAAGTTACATGCCAAACTGATTTGTCATTTGCATGGGGGTGGGTGTAATTCGTTTTGATTGCTTATGGCTAGCAAGTATTAGAAACAAAAACTACCCTAATTAATAAACACATTTTACGGCGAATTACAGTGATACAATTTTGTAAATGGCTTATGTACGCTTTCTACTACTGTAAGTAGCTCCAAATAATGCAGTGATAAAATGTTACACTGTTGACGACAGTTACTTTTTCATTGTGTAACCATGTTGAGACATAACGTTTCTGCAGTGAAATGAACGATAACTTACAGTTGCAAGACATTAGTGATTATTCAATGGACAATATAATCGGTATCTCATTAATGAAGAAAATAATACTAACCATTTTCAAAGACAAACCTAAAGTACCTGCGTTGCGACACTGCACGTGTGCTGTTAAACCTTCCGGCTGGGTGGGTGGGGGGTCTTCTGTGTAGAGATGATAAGACAGTCAGAGTAACAGCAGAAACTATTACTATTAGACGAAATCCTGTCACCATATACTGCTAATTAAGGATTTAAATATTTTATATTAAGTATACAAATGGAATACTTTGTACGTATTTAATATCCATTATTTAGATTAAAACAAAATATGGAATTTGCTTTTTCGGTGAAAATACTGTAATAGTCTATTTGGATTTAAAAAAAATATAATATTCACATATAATTCTTTGCTGATTTTTCTCTAATCTTTTAATTTCACCAATTGTGACACCGACTGAATCTCACTGATGTTTTACACACTTAATGTCTCGTATTTTGTATTTCGTTTTTCTATGTCATCCATCACTTTGTCTCTGTTGTACTTGTAACAATTTACAATAATTGACACGCCCTTTTGTACCAGTTGTTTCTAACACAAGTGTACCTCCAGCATTTACTATACGATTCATTTGTTTAGTTTAATTTCAACTACAACAAAGAACTGCGAAAAAACCGTACCTGCAAAAATCGACGGGTCTATTTACTCAAAAATGTATACCGGATTTAACTTTATAAAAAATATGTGTAAAATAATTCGCATGATAATTGATGTTTGATGAGGTGTTGGTATTTCTTTCTAACAGAAGGTTTTATCGGTGTGGTAAAGTTTCATATGGTAAAAAGGTTGTCCAGGAAAAATTGTTTTATTTAAAGTAATTGCGGGACATTATTTTGTCTTAAAATTCGATACAGGTTGAAATGTCCCCATTAATACACCAGCATTTATGTGATCTAAATTATGCCTTATTTTGTTTCAAATCTCAGAGTCTGGCTCGCAATCCTTTATAATATACTTGTTTATCGTTCTCGTTTTTAGATGTAGTTAAAATCAAATCTATTTTTATAATATTTTCTCTTTTAGTTACTTCTGTGATCTAGATCTCTGCTATGCTAAATGAGTGTAAATGAATGTAAAATGAGTGTAAATGAGTGTAAAATAAACTTATAGTAATCAGACATTTTCGAACTGCAGTATTAATTTGAGGGAATACAAAATTTGTATACTTATATCCATCAAAATACGTAAAACGTATTCACTCCTCGTACTGTATTGATTTATTCATGTTGCTGTACAGGTTGACACTGCTTCTTTCAATGTTCTCATCATTAAGTCTTATCTGTAAATCTACTTCTTTTCTGAAACATCTGAATGTAGCTATTTTGATGCCTGGAATTAAGAAATTAAAATGTGTTGTCTTTAATATTGTTCTTCAGCTCACTAGATTCGACCATTCTTTTTTCCCCTCTCGAAACGTGTAAGCAAATTAGCATTCTTTCATGATACCAACATTGTTGCTTTCATGTTAAACCTATGAAATTCAACAGCTGTGTGACATTATTTGTGTTGCGTAAATAAGTTAACACAATCACATAGTTGTGTTACATAAGAAGTTTTAAAAACGCCGAACTTGTTGACCATGTGCTAACTTTGTGGAATATTTTACTTTCAGAAATCGACGATCATAAACGGTAATCGAAATCACTAGTTTCTCACTTAGTCACCAATCATGCAATCTGATTAAAATCAGATCTCCGCTGTCCTATATGAAGATCTGACAGCGACATCTTAGTAATTATGAGTCGTGTATGGTATCGTAATCGCTAATTTTATCAGCCAGTCAGATGAAGTTTCATATCTTCATACATGGGAGACCGATCAGTATGTCTGAAGAACGATTTGATTCACTTTCAGATTTCCTAAGGCTTCATTTGCACTGGCTAATTCAAGGTTACCAGAACAAGACTCCTAAGCGGTCGCTGTCTGATCTTTACGTAGGACTGTGGAAATCTGATTTTAACCAGATTGCGAATGGTAATGCCTTCGGTTGCGGATACATCCCTAACCTTTTCAACTTTCTGTGATGACTGATGCCATGCATCGCCCTTTAACCCCTTTCCGATTCGCGAAAATCTGGAGCTATGCTATCCGCTATATGCCTACCTTGCAGAGAAATGGATTTCCGCAGCTATGAATGCATTCATCTACGATTTATATATTGATCATTACCAGTGCCGTTGATCATGTTGATGGCGTATATAAATTTATATTTATTGTAATGGTAATAAATGTTCCCAAGGAACCAACTCGATTTGTATCTCTTTAAACAGACTGGTACTGTCATTTATATTTATATAAGGAATTGACCTACTCAAATGAGACTGCTCCAGTAAGTTTTAACATTTTATGAATAATCTAGTTTGCTTGGTCTCGTAACTTTTTTATTTATAGAGCAGTATGGATTGTTTTGGTTCTGTTAAAAGGGCTATCATTAAATTAACATTTATTTAAAACCTGTATTTTAATTCTAATTGAAGACTTCGAACTCAACAAATTATTACTCGGTCCACAAATAGCAATAAGTATACTACATATGTCTGTCTCTATACATGCTGAATAACCTCTTTTTATTCCCTACCGCGATGTTACCATTGTCCGTCTGTCTGTGCGTCTGTTACATTTTGAAAAAGGTTTTCGTGTAGGTTATATCAGGCCATATGGCACACTAATGGAGTCTGACAAAATAGAAGAAAACGCTGATGAACATTAATGGTTAAAGGCAAAATGGGAATTTGTTTATTTTGCTTAACGTGTGATTTGAGAGAGAGAGAGAGAGAGAGAGAGAGAGAGAGAGAGAGAGAGAGAGAGAGAGAGAGAGAGAGAGAGACTGCTTTGTAAAACGTCCACATTGTGTTGGAGGGGGAATAAGTACAAACGACCATTATGGACAGACAGTCTTTTAATATATTCAGGTCAGTATGTGTTAACTTATGTATCAATAAACTAATTAGACTGACACCAACACGTGAGTGATCGCTGCATGCAGACGGCCATTCCGGCACGTTTTAAATTCTTAGATATATTTATAGAGACATTCACTTGTACGATTTACATATTTAGCGGTGTGAACTTATATTTCTAATTTCCTCTAATTCCTCCAGCATTAAGCATCATATATTAACATAACGCGGGTAAACAATGACAAGAATTTCATTAAACTCTGAATAAACAGGTAATGTCATGAAACAAAACTTAGGAGAAACTGTGCGGTTTCTTAATTATAACACTAATCAAGTAAAGCTACATTTCACTTTGATAACAATAAATGAGATACAATATGCTTTTAAATATTAAGGATTTATCAATAAAAGCGTTGAAAAAAATCAGTGTATCAATAATTGAAGCTAATATATGATGTAGTTATTATTTAGAGCAACATGTTCTTATATAGGATATTTTATTAATTGATTTTTCCTCATTACTTGAAGTAGGAAGCCGGGAAGCAGCGTTTGTTTATGCCATTTCTTCAGCCGGAGTTGTGCATTCAGTAACACGAGCGTGTAGCCAAGGAAAACTCGCAAACTGTGCGTGTGACCCTACGAAAAAGGGAAAACACAGGGACAGTCGGGGGGATTTCGATTGGGGAGGCTGCAGTGACAATATCAACTATGGGAAAAATTTCGCACGGGCTTTTATTGACGCCAAAGAGAGAAAAGAACGTGATGCTCGTGCACAGATGAATTTACACAATAATAGAGCAGGTAGAAGGGTGAGTAATCTCTTGTTTGAATCTGCTTATATATCCAGCCAGTCGCACTAGCTTTATTAGCCCACCGCCCCTCACAAGAGAGAGGGAGATGGAGAGAGACATATCTCTCTTGACAGCAAAACCAAAGAATCCATGCATATTAATATACAACCCCTCAAGCATCTTTAGATGATGATGGTGGCCTAGTGGTTAGAACGTCCGCCTCGGATGCGGGAGGATGCGGGTTCGAACCCGATGCGAGTCATACCAACACTTATAAAAATGGTACTAACCACTGCTACGCTAGACACTCAGCATTAGGAGGTTAGTCGACATCATGCTATGATGTCTGCGGCATGATGCCCCAGTGCTAGACATCACAATAAACTTCCAGCACTCACACACACACGCACACGCACACACACACGCACACACACACACGCTTGTTTACTTCGTTATCTTTTAACATCATCTACCGAGCAATATTATTGCAGGTAAAGGTGAGACATTGTCCAATGTTAGATTCCCAGTTCGTTCTAAAGCGTGCAAGGTTCTTTCGTACTCTTTTGGTGTTTTTGCGAATGAGTTTTTGTATATATAAAAAAAGAAGAGATCCGCGGTTCCTCCTATCTCGAAGACCACATCAGCAGACCCTGAAACGACTGTCAAAGAAAAGTGCTATGCTAATATGCTTTACATTCGGTATAAAATAAAAAAAAAAATAGAATTCATAATATTTAATTCTTTATACAATTAAGACAAATCTTGAGCGAATTAAGGAAACTTTATTTATATCTTGTCGATTTTTCAGTTCCCTCCAGCATAAGTTACGATGTTGATGCTAAGCGTTTTAACAGAGATTTTCAATTTTACATAAGTATTTGGACTGGCTCCATTTCACACCACTGACAGTATCATTGATATTTTAAAATTGCACAGTATCGTCTTGGACATGTTTTATTTACCTTGCTGGGCCAAGATATCGATGTAGTTTCATCGTGTCATACAATTACATCGAAAACAATGCTGGGTCATGTCAGGGTAAACATATTGAGCACGTTCCAAAACAATCTTACAACACGTTTAGCTCGTGTTTGTTTAGACGATACTGTTTTAGTGCTGACAACTGGGATCAACATGTTCTGACACCTACCATACGCATCAAGTGAAAGCTTATCTTACTTTGCACGCTTAGTCATCGAAACGGGTCATTCCCGTACGTTAAGTATTTCAAGTCCTGTGCGACACTCTAAAAAGGATCTTGTAAATATTTAGAAATAAAGTACAAAATGGTCTCGACACGGTTTTTCTGTGCTCTCTTGTTATGCACACTGATCGAGGGTTGGTATACGTCTATATGTTTATATACGGTCTCATGAATGTTTTAAATAGACGCAGTGACAAGTTTTACACAAAACAGGTGTTTCTTGTAGACATTTACTGCCTACCGATGTTCAAAACCCCACACCTTGCCTACAAGATTCCTTCAGCAAATTATCAGACTAACTTGACAGGCTTATTTTCGATTCACAAGATTGTTTAGAAGTGTTTCTGATTTCATTCTTTGAACTATCTTGTACTAAAGCCTCAAAATGGTAAATTAAGATAATGGCATGATGTAATTTTGTGGCTCACATAATGAAGAATTATTAGGACTTTTAAAGAGAAAAATGCTATTACCGACTTTGAACATTGACATACATATACATTCGTGATAAACTTGTTTCAGCCCAGGTGTTTGGACATTTTGTGCACATACTAATAATACTTGTTCAGTGGATGCATCTTGACGAATACTAAACATTCGTCGCCAAATTATGTTACTGCGTCCAATTAAAAACAACTCTTAAATGACTTTGATTTAAATGTTGATTTTAATTTTGTTCTCAAGCCCTCTTCATGCAGCTCTGTGAATACCACTCATGCAAAAAGAAAGAAGGTCACCATGACCTACGGTTCACATTTACTCGCTTCTGTTTGTTTTTTGGTCTAGCTCATAAACATCTAGATCTTTGCATACTGCATCCAAACTGTTATATAAGGAATCATTAAAATTGGTTTCTGATTTTAAAAAGTAAACTCTCGTCATCTGCTAACCTGGGCCCCATCTCTGTTAATACTACATCCTAACTCGTAGTAACCTACATTTAAACTTTTACTGGCTTTAGTTGAGGTTTTACATTCAGCTCATGATCCCCATTGATGTTGCACGCATTATGCATTCTATCCAGGCCCAGCCCTAGAGCAAGGCAAACGAAGCAACAGCTTTGGGCTTTCAGGGGCCCCGCACTGCTGAAATCAACTCCGCAATGCAATATTTGTTGTTGCTTGGAGCCCCGCTCATTGCTTGCTACCTTGGGCCCCGCACATCCTAGAGTCGGGCCTGATACTATCTCAAGAAGCTTGGTGAAGAGATAGAGCTTGATCAAAAAGAGGTCTCTGCAACCAATAATTCATGCTTGGTGACGCTGTGTCAATTTTAGGGTCATTTATTTGGTGCTGCTGTGTTAGAATAATGAAACTTCATAATTGGGTGCATCTCTGCTGTGTTAGAATAATGAAACTTGATATTTGGGTGTATATTTGCTGTGTTAGAATAATGAAACTTAATAATTGGGTACATCTCTGCTGTGTTAGAATAATGAAACTTGATATTTGGGTGCATCTTTGCTGTGTTAGAATAATGAAACTTGATAATTGGGTGCATCTCTGCTGTGTTAGAATAATGAAACGTGATAATTGGGTACATCTCTGCTGTGTTAGAATAATGAAACTTGATATTTGGGTGCATCTATGCTGTGTTAGAATAATGAAACTTGATAATTGGGTGCATCTCTGCTGTGTTAGAATAATGAAACTTGATAATTGGGTACATCTCTGCTGTGTTAGAATAATGAAACTTGATATTTGGGTGCATCTTTGCTGTGTTAGAATAATGAAACTTGATAATTGGGTGCATTTCTGCTGTGTTAGAATAATGAAACTTGTTAATTGGGTGCATCTCTGCTGTGTTAGAATAATGAAACTTGATAATTGGTTGCATCTCTGCTGTGTTAGAATAATGAAACTTGATAATTGGGTGCATCTCTGCTGTGTTAGAATAATGAAACTTGATAATTGGTTGCATCTCTGCTGTGTTAGAATAATGAAACTTGATAATTGGGTGCATCTCTGCTGTGTTAGAATAATCAAACTTGATAATTGGGTGCATCTCTATCAGTATTAGGTCGTTATAACAAATAAAAGTCACTGTTGTCTTCTGGTTCTTTACTTACATAAAGTTAAATTTTTGTGTCGAGCTCATGACCTTATCAAACAACACATGATCCCTCGATTGGTTATTGGGAGAGCCAGAACGCGCCATTATATTAATTTACTGTTTGACATAGTTGGATTTATAACAGATTTCTTGTACAAAATCCGATTGATAATTAGGTGCAATATTCAGATGGGGTGGGGTTAGATAGAGTGACTTATTAAATAAAATATATACTCCCAAGAAATGTCATAATGGAAATGTGCGATTTTACGCCATGACATTCTGGGCAGATGTGCACTAAAAATGCCGTATCACGTATTACTCAAGAACTGCTAAGTATTTACCGGGGTGGGATTTGTAGTGGATTTAGCGGGTATTGTGTAATTTTTAGCACACTAGAAAAATATAAGATACATATTTGTGTGCAATCTAGAAGCATGGATGATTTATGGAACAATTAAATCTGCTTTTGATAATTGTGTGATACTGTGTAACAGTAAACGGAGATTGGTCGAATTTCTAAGCAAAGTCAATTATATTACACCATCCTCATCATCCTGGTGCGTGATTAGGAAAAAATATGTCGGTTGCGATGAAATTATTTACTATTAATCAAGGTATTTATAATACTAGTAAACTCCAATAGACTTATGTTGAAAACTTTAGACTAAAGTCTATGCTCTGATGAAGGATTGTTCGTCAACTGAAGTAATAGTTCATCAGTCGAACCTGATATTGACCATTGTCGTTGGTTATTCATTCAAATGTCTTGCAAAAAGAAAAAATGAAATATGCATTTTTATCACGTGAAAGCAGAGGTTTTCGATTCTTAAAGAAAATAGATTAGCGTCTAGATCCAACATCTTCAACATCGTGGGCCACCTGAAACTGAATTTTTGTATGATTGCATTCCACAACAAAATGAACCGTGAGCCTGTATTTTGACGTCTTGACCATGTATTTTGACCATTCTGGTCTAGTGTATTAGACGAATCTGGCCGACCTTTACTTTGTTTGTCTAAAGAGTCCTAAATATTAAAAAAATGAATATCAGTTCTAGTCTAAAGGCGAGAAAAACAAAACGTTTTCCATAATCATTCTTGGAGATATTTTACAATATATTTTTCGCACACCCTCCGTTTCTTTTGTCCTTCCCTACCTATTTAATAAACGAAAATCATCAATGATAAAAACTGCAAAAAAATTAGTAATTTCGTTTATTGATTTTACTGTCGCCAAGGGTTCACTAACACTGTCTACTAATCGTCGTTGTAAAGGAAACAAGCAGATAGACTGCCCACTATCCGATCTGGAATTCTATAACAGTTCATTACAGTCAGAACTGTGTCATCTACATCCAATATCTGCATTGTCTACTTTTAATATTTCTAAAACAAATTGAACAAATTAAAAGGAGGAACTCTTTTGTTCAAAGATATGTAAATCCCAAACTTATGGAATTATTGAGATTCTGAAAGACGGCGATCCACAATTCATTTGTATCTTAAAAACAGACTCGCCCATGCAAATATGGCGACCACGTTACGTAAGTTACTTCCGTTTGACTCGAAATGTCAAGAAGTTGGCAGTGTTTTTGACACCCTGGCGACAATCAGGCAAGAAATTGTTAATTAACGAATGAAATTAATGTCTCGTTCATTTCTTTCAATATAGTTTGTTTTTAAAATCGTTAGGTGGGTACAAACAAACAGGAGGTTGTGCAAATGTTATAATATGAAGGGTGCTATAACTGCTGAATTTAAACAAGAAAGAAAAATTTGAAACAAGAAACACGATCTTTTACGTTGAGCGTTAGCGTATTTATGCAGATATGTACACATATTTTGGTATTCATAAAAGAAGGAAAAGAGATTCAAGTTATATTTATTTTCTGTTGTTTACTTTATACAGGCTGTAAAAAAGTTCAGCTCTCTACATTGCAAGTGTCATGGGGTCAGCGGCTCATGCGCAGTGCGTACATGTTGGCTGGCAATGAACGATTTCAGGCAGGTGGGAAACTACCTCAAAACAAAATATAATGGTGCCACCCAGGTCACGATGAGTCAGGAGGGAGAGGGGCTCACTGTGGCGAACAAGAACCACAAAAGGCCAACACGCTCCGATATGGTTTACTTCGATGAGTCTCCCGATTACTGCTATAAAAATGAAGAAATAGGTAAGGTCTACAAATTAGTTTTTGTCCCGCCCCCTTTTTATTGTTGAAAAGGAGACATATGACAGTTGACTCACACAGTTTTATAATAATAATAATAATAATAATAATAAGAAGAAGAAGAAGAAGAAGAAGAAGAAGAAGAAGAAGAAGAAGAAGAAGAAGAAGAAGAAGAAGAAGAAGAAGTAATAATAACAATAATAATTTGGACACAGTACAGCGCCTAATCTTTTGAAGCTCTAAGCGTTTTACGACATATATAACGATATGACTACAAAAAAACCCACCATGAAATTAGAAAAAAACATTATGAAAATATTTAAGGTAGGAAACATTGATATGTCTTTAAGTTTGTTCTTGCAGTTGAAAAAGGCGAGTTTTAAGAGCACTCTTGAAAAGTATTACTGTGTCTTTGTGTCCAAGTTCAAGGGACAATTCATTCCACGTTGCTGGGCCCTGGTATGCAAAAGAACGTTGTCCATATGATTTCGTTTTCATAGTGGGAATAATGAGTATATGATTTTCAGAAGAGGAGCGTAATTATATTGCTGGTGTATACACATGGGTGAGACTGGATATGTATGTTGGACTGGAGTCTGTCAGTGAAACGTAGCACAGAGAACAAATTTTGTATTTGATTCTGGATCGAATGGATAACTAGTGTAGGGTACAGAGCAGCGGGGAGGTGTGCTCTGATCGTGGTACTCTAAGGATGATCGGAGCAGTTGTGCTTTGAACTTTTTGAAATTTCTGGAGTAGATATTGAGACGAACCAGCCAGAATCGAGTTACAATAGTCCAGTCTTGAAAGTACTAAATAACACACAATTGTTTTAGTGGCATTAACTGAAAGATATTTGCGAATGGAGATGAAGCATCTCAGCTCAAGATAATGCAGCCCTGCATATGTTCATGACACGTTGGTGCAATGTGAGAGTACAGTCGAGAATAACGCCTAGGCTTCGTACTGACTGTGAGAATTTAATGTTGGTGTTGCTGATATTTATTGTTTGAGGTAAAAATATCAGTGTGTTGTGATCAGAATGGCCTCAGTTTTATTACCAATCAGCTGCAGCTTGTTACAGGTCATCCATGATTTCGCATCAGAAATGCATCGCTCTACACCTTGGATGATAGCATTAACTTCAGCTGGGTGGCTAGATTTGTATATTTTGGTGTCATCAGCATACAATCGATGAGCAGTTGGATGGTGCTCTGTGCCACTTGAGAGCTGCTGAGTCTATAGAATGAAGCGAACAGGTCCAAGAACAGATTCCTGTGGAACACCACAAAATAGATCAACTGGGCAACGAGGCAGCCGCATTGGGCCCCGCGCTTTCAGAAATTAACTCCGCAATTCAATTATTTGCTTGGAGCCCCGCGCTCATCGCTTGCAGCCTTGTGCCCCGCACATCATATACCCGGGTCTGTTTATAAAATAGTAAAAATGAAATTGTTTCAGAAAAAAATATGCAAAGAATGAATTGTAATATAATACGTGCAAAACGTTATCGGCTATTTTTTTTCTCCAATTTACCGCTAACTCTATGAAGTAAAAATGACAAAATTGCGCACATCTGAGATAAGGCCAATAATTCAAACACACCCAAAACTCGTACATCAAAAACGGGAATTAAAACTAATATTTACAAAACATATTCACGGTCATTTTTAATAAGTAAGATAATCAGTGAGGAAAATGAAACAAAATTTTGTTTCTTGAAAGAAAAAAAAATCATACGCAAAGTACGAGGCTGTTGTGCGGACTAAATTGTGCGGAGAAATACTTTATCCTATTCTAGTATTTGTATCTTGAATGACGACAAAAATATGATACTATTTCGTTTGTGTACTGTCTAAATAAACATACAGTAGTTAGATAACCATAACTAGAATTTTATCTTTTACGCCAGTCCTAACAGAAACACGGGTAATTTATAGATATCATATAGCATCAAATACATAGCAAATACAGGATAATATGAGGATCTCTGGACAATGGTCACTTACGAGACAAAGAGAGGAAGGATACTGGCCTAAGGATTTTGCCTATGGAATGGAGGGAGTACAAACCCCATAATCTCGCTTCTTTAGAACTGGGTAAGGAAAATTGGAAGACCTGAGACCAGGTATCCTGATTAGTACTAATCCGCAAAAATTTTAGGGAGACACAGTGACCCCCCCCCCTCCCCACATTCCAAAACGTATTTAAATCAAAAGTTATATATAAATTCTTTTTTGACGTTTTACGAGAAACACAGACCAAAGACAATAAATAAACACACAAAATTCTTCATAAAATTGATCCCAGTGGATCGGGGGGGGGGGGGGAGGGGATGTCCTTGAAGGTTACCAGCTAACATAACTAGGAACTTGAGAGAGGGACTTAAAAAAGCAGCATGAAAAATTATAACTTAATACAATAAAATTGCAATTATACGAGTTTAATGTGTGTGTGTCCCGTGTATCGCCGTATACACAGTCGTTGAATCGCACACATTACATAACGCTCTTCGGACGTTATTTAACATATTATTCAGCAACTGATAGTTTATGAGATTATCGATATTGATGTCAGCATCCCGCCCCCCCTCCCCCAAATCATTTAACGCTTAATTAAACAGACATTTGAGCATTGGTATATTGTTATATGTTCCCGTCTAGTTACTTATTTTTGACCCCTCTAGTAGTAAACGGGTGTGGTTTAGCCTCGCTTAACATCAGGATAACCCTACAAGGGAATTGAACATTAGGGACAACTAAGGCCACCAATGTGAAATTTAACATTATGGGCCATTGCTTGTGTCATCATTGCTATGGAGATTTATCATTCTGTTTCGAGAATAGTGTTGGGGTGGGGTTGGAGAAAAATGTTCAGGAAAATGCTTCTAAATGTCAGACACTTTATAACCCACTCCGACTACACAGACTGGATAATCAGGATGAAATCATCATACCAGAGATATTGGTCAATGACTCTTAGTAAAGTCACGTCTTGACGCTTTGAAAACGGATAACAAGACTGGTGAAAAGTTGCACTATATATGCACCGGCAACGGATTGAAACTTAACATTGGCACGTCGCAAACCGCTCAATTGCTTTTGTATCCACCAGTCTGAATGCAGGATGCCATGTGGTGTGATTCTTCGTCGACGTAAAGGATTCTTGTGTCAATTATTTCAGTGTGTTATCCAGTGGAAAACAACGCTGTACTTATGGCGGAACTCTATTTATTACATTTTTAAAACAAACAAACAAACAAACAATTTAATTTGTTTGGTCAAAATAAGACCATCGTTAGACAGTATGAAACATATCTTACTGGGGATGGTATCTTTAATGTCAAGGTCACGGATCACTGTATAACGTTTACCATCAAAATTTCCTTCCGCTCTACACCTTTACATACGTTTAAGATTAAGGAATTAATCCTTGTACATCATTAACGAGGTGTTTTACATGACATAATGCAGTTCATATCTTAAGGCCAATGTCATAGCACACTATTGTCAGTATTCCAGCGTTCAGTACCCTCTTCAATATAATTTTTGAACCGTTTGAGCTTAATGGGCGAAATTCTTGTACTTGTTCATTGTCACTAGAACACGTGGCATGCGCCACAGTTCTTTCATATTGTTACACGCACAGGGGTATCCACTTGACCGAGCTGTGAAAACCCTTCAATATCTTCAAGAGCAGGGTCAACGTCTCAATATTTAAATTTTACACCACACTTTTCTTTCGTTTCTGTAACTTTAGAAACAGATGAGTAAAGCTATAAATTATACTTATACATTTTCATTAGACGGTTTATCAAATATTACACATGGGGTCTGTTTTGGAGGTCAATGTTATGACTCTGTATTTGGTTTTAATTAAAAAGTTGTTCCGTCCCATTTTGTAATGCTGGAATCTTTGGAGGTGTGACCTGCCTTAATGTTCCTATCTTCAAGGTCAATCTTTTAGGTTTCAGCCACACTGCTATTCTGCTTTCTAACGTAAGGGATGTTCATAATAATTGGATGAAGCTTGATATACTCGTATATTGTCATATGAATCTGTGTTGCATTGCACAATTTTAGGGCTTTACTACTACTACTACTACTACTACTACTACTACTACTTCTTCTTCTTCTTCTTTTTCTTCTTCTTCTTCTTCTTTTTTTTTTTCTTCTTCTTCTTCTTCTTCTTCTTCTTCTTCTTCTTCTTCTTCTTCTTCTTCTTCTTATTATTATTATTATTATTATTATTATTATTATTATTATTATTATTTCGCAGGTTCCCTTGGTACTGCAGGAAGAATATGCAACAAAACATCCATCGGGATCGATGGCTGTGATATAATGTGTTGCGGTCGTGGTTATGATACCGTGACGCTACAGAAGACGGACAAGTGCGAT
The DNA here is from genome assembly GCA_029339505.1 of Unio delphinus. NCBI lineage: Eukaryota > Metazoa > Mollusca > Bivalvia > Unionida > Unionidae > Unio > Unio delphinus. The sequence goes on along the minus strand of JAQISU010000433.1, from coordinate 6,605,590 downwards.
TGTAAATTCCATTGGTGTTGTATGGTACATTGTAAAAACTGTACACGAACGGTGGAAGTGCACAAATGTAAAGGACAAGACTCAATGCCGGAGCCTTCCTATCCATACGTTTATAAAAAACAAAAGCCTCGTAAACGTTCTTGAGACTCATACAGCTGAAAAAGTAGATGGAAGTGTCAAAGTAAGGCGTTGCGTCGTTTTGGAGAATTCTGTATTTAGGACCTATATTGAAGGATTCTCTTGAATACTATTGAATGTAGCTACTATGGCGTAAATCTGTACATTTGTTTGTTTTCAAGATTCTGTGTATATATTGTTATTGTTATAATTCTTCTGTATTCTTGAGTTGTGATTGTCTGAAAGGTCAGCGGCAACTAAAGAAAGAAAAGTTTCAGAACTGTGCCGACTCATCATACATGGATAAAGGTGTCTTATGTAGCAGATATGCATGATGGGAGATAAGACTTGAATGGGAAGAATCACTATAACTATATGTGACTGGCGTGTGATTAAGAGCGTATACCAAAGGTCTCAAACACGCGGCTCGTTTTATGTGACCCGCAATATGATTGGCGTCACAACGTGTCATGAGAGGTAACAAAGGTGGTATGGCACTTGGGCCATCGAAAATGCACTCATGGGGCCTTCTGGATGGTTAGAGTTTGAGACCCCTGGCATATGCCATCATGTAAGGTTTATTTTGATTTAGTGTATAACTATGTAAATAACCCATTTGACAAAAAATATACCTTTTTCTCAGTTCACATGTACTGACTCGTCCAAAATGGATAAAAGTGTTGTATGAAGTAGGTATGTATGAAGAATGCATATCAACTGTGTACGCATTAATTCCCTGTGATATATTGCGAAGGACATGGCGTATATGATATATAATGTTATGGACTTTGCGACTGTGTGATCTAGTTTGTTAAGTACATTGTATTTAAGGTATAGAGTGTTAAGGACATGTCGTGAATATATATATATATATATATATATATATATATATATATATATATATATATATATATATATATATATATATATATATATGACATTGTGTGTATGATATAGTGTATTAAGGAAGATGCGTGTATAATATGTTTGTAACTGATGTTAAAAGCTTTGAGGGAACAAGCGTATTTACGTGCAAAAACAACTTCTTATTTCAGTACGTGTCAGGATGTGGTGGAACTGTGTAATCCCACCACTACTTATGGATTTTGGTTATCGCTAACTAGGAGATGATCGACCACCATGTTATTGCCCGGATCGAGTAGATAATAAAATAAAATATGAAATTATTAATGGAACAACAGAGATCTAAGAAGAGAGATCAGAATAGAATGACACAAATCCCCGTATGTAAAATACAACAATTTAATCAATTACATCGTATATGACATGCTAAAGATAAACTTTCTCTGAGAAATAAAATTATGCTAAATTCAATTAGCCGTTCTATTATACTGATAAGACAAATTTCGTCATGTGACCGGGTGACTGACCAAACTCAGATTGCCGGCATGATACTGTATGATTTATATTGTATACAAATAACTGAATCCGAACTCATCTATAGAACGAAATACTGTTTGACATTTTTACAATACATGAATCATAAAGCATGCTTAATTTTCTCTAACTCCAGGAACAATTGAAGTATGAAATTAAAATGAAGAAATTAAACAATAAAGTTACATCAATGAGCACAATTATTTTGTAATAAGGACTAACATTGTGCTTTCCAGAGCTCTCAGAAAATTTCCCTATCTCCTCTCTGGATACGGGTTTCTAAGAGTTCCAAAACCCTTTGTCCTTTCTTCAATTTATTTAACGAGAAAAATTACTTATTTTCTCGGAGTCCGTCAGTCTTTCCTTTCGGCAGAAAACTTGGACTGCCTAATATTGCGAGGGGATTATTTTATGTATTCAGTCTAGGAAAACACCCCCACCCCACCCCGTTTAACTTAGCCACTTAGGTCTACGCCTTTAACTGCCATCATTTTGTTTTACTCCCATCGAAGTTAGAATAATTCTCTCTAGTCCGCCTTGATCACTAACTATTCCGGCAAATATCATTTTATGACGCATGTTTCAAATGTACCACAGCTTCCTACAATTTTGTCTATTTCGTCTCAACTTAACCTTACACTGACATATCTGTCGGATCGGTATCTCATGGACCCTAATTAAAATTAAGTTCTTGCCTCCAAGCAGTAAAGGTTAATTGTTACAAGCTGCCAAGGTACAGCTGACATATACATTAATCTTAATGTGTACGTGTCACACTGACCACGACAGAAATCAATGTGAAATTTTACTACCGAAATCTTTTTACTGCACTTTGCATCATTACAGTGTGTATAGATGGACTAAAGCGGGAAACATACAAATCACTTTCTGAAAGTCACCATTTTCACAATCCATAGTAAGAGACGATGCGTTTAATTACTACATTTTTCGAATAACTGCATCTCAGCTGAATTTCCGGTGGTATAGAAGACGCAGATAAATACCACACTCACTCCTTTAAGATCGAGATCGATCGATCAATTGTTTGAGATTTGTTGTTGAATTTCTTTCTTTTTTCCAACAATGGATCGCAGTAGAATGTAGGCTTAAGTCGCTACAGTTCAGAGAATAAATTGGTATTCTAAAACTTAGAATAAGCGTCCCTTCAGAGAGATATTTCTGCTACTGTTATTTGTCTATGACGTTAGCTTATTCAGTTTACTTTGAGAACTAGCCACTGTGTTGGTCAAATTTGAAATTAAAGGAGCTCTACTATATTTATCAGCTAAAACTGTCAACTGTACGCAAGAAATGTGACAAATCAGTTTATGGATTTTCATTTAAGAACAGAAACTGAGGGGACAGCTTATAGTTTCTCATTTAAGAATTTAATGGAGATTTGACCCAGTGTATGAGTACATCTTTCTCCACAAAGAGGGTGTTGTTTTGCTATGGCTTTCTGCCTTGTCATGGTGGGTGAGGGAGGGAGGGGATTGCCTTTTCTTCGATTTGTCTATAGATACATGTACAAGATACTGAGCAAAACATTTTCAAGAATATATATATATATATATATATATATATATATATATATATATATATATATATATATATATATATATATATATATATATATATATATATATATATATATATATATATATAATTAATCTGTTGGAAAGGCAACATCTTTCTTTATTACCCACGCCATTGTTGGCCGTATTAATAACAAAAAACTGAAAAACATGCAAAAATAACGTTTGTAAAGATTTTTCTTCTCAATTAGAATTTATTATTTGACATTTAAACTAGTCTCGTATTCAAATGTTTAAAGCTATGACTGGGCGATTCATGTCGCATAAACAATTAAATTGTATGAGTTCTCCGTAATTAAATTTTATGGCTGGTGTTTATTAATGAAATATTACTATGCACGTGTAGCGTGATAAAATGACAGTCTAAAATTGTCAGCTTGTTTTTTTTTTCTCTCTTCTGTGTCGCGTTGAATATTTACCACTCCCACAAAGGGACACGTACCTAGGGACACATACCGATCAAATTGTGTGTCATTAAAAAAATGGTATTTTATGTAGACTATGTGTCAGATCGGTCATGACATTTATAATTGACGTCATGCCGTAATATATAATCCATATCCTTTGGCTGGATGACAGTTAATGTCCAATGTTCTGAGAATACTCAAAACAATAAACATAATGTCATCATTATTTTTATGATGTATAAAATCGAAGGATGGTTTCGACTTACAAAAAGAAATTGATAATAATTTGTCGATACCCTTCCCATACTTCATCAAGAAGATAGTTTTTTTTGCATTTAGAATTTTCTAGAATGTTTAGAATGTTCTAGTACAATTTTGCATATATTACTCTGGAGTACACTGGAGTATTATACAGAATAATAATTTCATGAAAAGTGCAAAAACGATCATGCTTGTACTCATATGATTGAAGATCAAAGCAGACTCCGATAAAGATAGTTCCATGATTTTGTCTTTGTCTTGTTTTCTTCGTTCTTTCATTCTTTCTGTTTTTTTTGTGTGTGTTGTAAAATGTCTTTCTCTCTTTGAACCCCCAAAGAGTGCCTAGTTAAAATATATATGCGCTTAGTAGATAAGAGGTCATATTTTCTTTACATAAACTATTTTATTTTTGTTTTTTATTGTATGTTCTGTATCAAACATAAAATATAAGATGATTCGTACACTACCCATATTAAAAACATAATTAGCAATAATTTTGATCATCACATTACACATGTTACGTAAAGCGATTTAAATTTGTTTTTTACTTGCAGTTGCAATATAACGAAAAGATTAAAACGCATAGCGTATCGGAAAGACAACTGGATTTGAATTGCCCTGTTTTAAAGGGGGCTTTGAAGAATGTTTTTGAAGGATGGGAGGGAGCTAGGTTCAAAAAAAGGTTTGAGGTGGATCATTGCACCAAACGTTTCAGAATCAAACTAGCTCCTATACTCCTTACTGAAAACCAGAAAATATCTAAGTGTAATTGCTATAATTGCCCTGGATGCCCTCTGATAAGTGTGCCCTGAAATATCGAACTTTCATTATTCATAGTATTTCTATCTGTTATATATATATATATATATATATATATATATATATATATATATATATATATAAGTCCATTATTATAATTATTCTGAGTGACCGCACGTCTTAGGTGGATAATGCACATGACTGTCGCAGATGTATTGCGATAACAACTAATGCTTCAATTTAAGGTCAGCTATGTTTGTAGTAAATGCGCCGATCATATAACGTGACATATATGAAATTTCTACGACTATGCTCTTTTTGTACTTATGTTACTTTGGAAGTGTGATAAACGATATATGTATTAATTTGTTACATAATTTCGAAACAGTGCCAGGAAAAATGACACTGCTAACTGATGCCCTCCCAATACATTTGAATCTTCATCATAGTCATTATTTCACAGAATTATATTTAAGCCAACAATTTGGTACAAATATTATTATTGATTTTACGCTGTCAGATTGATTGAAGAGTGGCCAGGTGTGTTAGTTACGCCTGTAATACAGGTACCGTGTATGCTCATTTAAAAAAAAAATTGAAATTGCAAACTGCACAGATCCATATCTGCCGATGAACAATGAGCTAGCGAATTTGCAATTTGTTAGGAATAAACAGTAGAACTAGCAATATAAACCACGATCTGCCTGCGCATTATGCGACGGTCGATGTTGATGTTGGAATTTGATTTAATTTAAATGGGGCGAAAACACTTACACATTAATTTGGCACAGTTAACTAAATGTTTACATAAAATTTACCTATTAACAAATTCCCCATTAATTCCCCAATTTATACTGTCATGACGATTTCCACATTCCATAAGTGTTGATGCATTTTCGTAAACCGAAGGTTTACTGCCTATATTTTAGTAGATTCTTTAAACAATGCTATACACATTGACATCTGTTTCGGGGGGCCCCGAGTGGTCGAATGGTCTAAAGCGCTCTCCGTTACGGATCACTGCCATCTCACCTCTGTCTGCTTTGGTTCGAGTCTCAGATTCGGCCAGTGTGGGTATGTGAGAAAGCTTGCCAGTAGCTTCTCGTGGGTCGGTGGTTCTTTCCGGGGTTTTCTCGCGTTCTTCCTCCACCAATAATACTGGCCGCCATGTATAGCCAATTGTGTGCTGAAAAATGGTGTTAAACCCTAATACAACAACAACAACAACAACAACAACAACATCTCTTTTATCTTTTGTGTGTGTGCATTTTATCTTAAAACTTTTTATTTCGATTTCTGACTTACCTAACTTACATACAAGCATACATAAAGCTAACAATTCAAACAATAGGAATTACATTCCCTCTAAGCGAATGGTAGGTGTGCGCGCAGTGCTCGCTGCATTGCGCAAGCATTACGGAGACGAGCAAAATTTAACGTTAGATTGAGCAAAAATTGACAATTCAGCTGCGCAGGGTTGCCTGAGCGCACGCGCGCAGCTTAGAGGGAACGTTGAATGGGAGCCGTTGGTTACCTCTTTAAGACAATTCAAACAAAGGTAGCCGTTGGTAATGTAAAGGACGAGTATCTTGTCAAAGTTACTAGACCTCCAAATCTGTTGTTTTGTTTCATTTGTGTGTGTGTGGCTTTTCTGTTGTTGTCAGTTTTGAAACAATGTACATGAATGTCTCACACCGCAGTGATTGATAATATTTGTTTATCATAAAGAGTCTATAAAAAGGACATGCACTAATATAAATAATCAAAACTGTATATACAAAATGATCGTAGATGTATTCAAGGCAAATGAAAAAAGACAGAAAACGTCATGTGTAAAACTGGAGATAAAATATATAAACTTTCAAATTACATGAATACATACATAATTGTGCCTGGTTCTGGAATAGGCAATAAATTCGTGACCTTGAATTCTATGTACATTCATACACTAAGCGACAAACAGAAGAGGGAAGTGTATGAAATAAATGTTTGCCAAATCTTAAATCTTACTTTTTAATAACATTTGAATCAAACGCAATTTGTTTCAGGATATGCATGGCTGATCTGTTCTCAAACATAGGATTAATAATAAATATGTAGCGCAAGCACTAATGTGAGATAATGAATTTCCACTAAATTTAGGGTCAAAATTTGTAGGCAGGGGCGAGGCCTTGCAGAGTAACTGGCTCAAAATTATGATTCCGAGGGTGTACATTTCCTATCCTACCCCTCCCCCTCCCAGTTATTTACACATGACCTTCTCACATAGCAAACTGTGGAACACAAACATAGGAAAAAGGAAGAGATAATGGGTAACTCTTAATGCGTTAACAAAGAAACAAATTTGTATGCGTCCTAAAGCTAATATTATCTGCTTTTTCTTTCTTTTTAAAGTTAGTTTGCATTGTTGGTTATTATGGGGTTTAACACTTGCAAGCTTTCTCAAATACCCACATGAGCTGAACCCGAGACTCGAACCCATGCGGACAGAGGTGATATGGTAATGATCCCCAACAGTGACTGTTTTAGACCACTCGGCCATACGGGGCCCCTTATATATGAAAACAGCAGCACCTTGTAAATTTTGTAAGCGACTGCCCTAGACCTGTTCCCTGTCGTACTTACGCCTATATTCTTGTTCAGGATATATCGTTTCTCGTAAGGAAACTTCCACAGCATAGTTCATACCAGTCTCATGGTCAGTTTTTACTGTAAGTACTGAATCTATTATGTCTTGCATACAACAAACGTTGGCATGTGATGAATTGCGATTTGTTTTCAATAACAACAACTCTGTTTTGTTTGTATTCATGTTTGTTTACTTTCGATATCCGTTTAGTTAACACGACAGTGTAAAATAAGCCGGCAGATAATTATGAAGTACAACAGGATACCGATTTGAACTACGCCAGTAATTACCCAAATCTCAAGTGGTGAACACAAAATTGTGGGGGCAAATTTCTCAGACATATGAAAAAGTGCGTGAATTGAAGCTTGATGAAGATGAATCATTACTAAATATGATACGTGTACGTTATCGGAAGAAAACAAGATTCAGTACCAAAATGACATATTTGCTTTTTCTTGAAAAAGCTGTCGATTTCGCATTCAATGCTTGGTAGTTATGAAATATTTCATTAAAGAGAGAAAAATATGAGAAAAAAGAATGGATTGAAGAACAGAAGCAATTATAAAAATGAAAGATAGAAAGAATGAACGAACGAAGGGAAAAATAAAGGCAGTAGATAAAAATATGCAAGCATGACAAGAAACGATATTAAAATGGAATATGTATGGACTTTATAACTTTCTGAAAGTTGCATGTTAACTTTTCTGAAAGTTTAAAAAACTTCGATTTTTTTCATCGATTTTTGCAAGGATAAATTTGTGTGAGGTAATATTTTTGGGACCGAAAATCGCAAAAAAACCAGTAGATAAATATCCGTTCTGAGAAACAATATAACGAAACAAACAAAAGCTGACACATACAGACAAACAGTCAGTAGATACATATATCATCCAAATGACCATTTAATGAATACATGAAGAAAAAAGAATGAAGTCTTTTCCGTAGAAATTGGCCTGTATGAAGACAAATGACGTCGATAAAGATGATGATGATGATGATTATCTGAAATGATAAAAGACTGTTTTGTTTATTATTTGGATTGTGCTTAGCATTCATCAGAATCATAAACTGTGTTATCTCATGCTTTATCGACCGAAGGTAAGAGTTTAGGCGACGATGATATATTTGTTTGTGCAGTCCAAAAGTAAATTGTTGAGCGAAACATCAATTTGTTTGTTTGTGTTTTTGTTTTAATATTTATTATCATCATAATTTATCGCCATGCCTTTGATCGTTGATGGTGTTAATCGGTTTATCAGTCAACACTCGAGAAAGCATATATGAATCGTCACTTTGCGAGATATATATATATATATATATATATATATATATATATATATATATATATATATATATATATATATATATATATATATATATATATATATATATATATATATATATATATATATATATATATATATATGGGATGAAGGGGAGTGAGATGATAATGACGAATTTGTTTGAGATGAATTTCCATCGACAACTGATTATATTAAGTGAATAAATCCTACTCTTTTCCATGATCGTAATCTCTAACAAAAAATATTACTAATTCAAAAGAAAATATCCGAAATTCTCTATAAAAAAGAGATACATACAAATTTTATGTTCAATCAAATTATCAACAACATGGAAAATACGTTTCCTTGCATTTATTTGAGATAAACAAATCTGTTAAAACGTATGTAATGATTATAACAAATGAAAACATATCAAGTGTTTATCTTTAAGATAACGTGCTTATTAAATGCAATACAATAGTTCTGAATCATCGTTCAATTTATCTGCAAATCTAACAACTATGAATAATAGGGAAATTATGAAAAACAAGGGAAACAAATGTGCTCTGCCTCATCGGCATTCACTTAATAGACTGTACAGAGTGCTCGAAACTGACAACTTTTAACTTAATCTTGCCTTGAATAAAATTGTTAAAAACAATGCACCAGTGGCGAAGGATTTCGCGGAAGAAATTATTAAACTTCCACAATCAGTGAACCTAATAGTGATAAAGAGTTTAAACTTATATATTTTGCGCTTAGACATTTTCAGAGCGGACAGCGCACTTGTGCTTCGTTGTCGGTTTTATTAAGTTTGTACTGACAACTTACCTTTAGCGACACCTCTAGCGACCATACCATATTGGTTTTACTGGGCTAGAGAAAAATGCAAATTCGCTGGACTGTAATCTTGCGATTTGACTTTGACAAACTGGCCGCATTTCATTTATTAGTTAAGGCAAAGAATCATGCAAGAACTTCATAGCCTGCAGTGACCGGAACACATATATCTGAATTTGAGTCCATACAATCTGATTAAAATCAGATCCGCACAGTTCTACATGAAGATCTGACAGATAAGGTTATTATTCAGCTATATATATATATATATATATATATATATATATATATATATATATATATATATATATATATATATATATATATATATATATATATATATATATATATATATACACACACACTTGGGATAGATTTTAAACTTTTAGACTAGCAACCGCAAAATTAGATCCAGATTGTGATGACATCGAAATCAAATGACGCCCATAATGACGTTCGTGATAACAGACGAAAAGGCATTTAAATTATAGCCTAGTCTCCTAATAAAGTTTACATGCACACAGAACTATTACATCACACATTTTTTTAATCCAAAGAGAACGTAATCAACATAAGTCTTCCTCCGCTCTATACAGCGATTAATTCAGACATAATATACGTTATTTTCTTTGACGCTCTTCCTATTATGGCTAATTTATAAATCAAACAGGCTGTTTATAAAAAAAATAAATCAAAAAGCCTAAATCTTAAGCGGTTAATTATAATGTCTATCCTTTTTCAAAACCTCATGAGTATTACCGATTAGACAAGGAATGAAACTACCCTATTTGAACGTGTACATGTTCTGGAGAAAGACGACATTAAATGTGTACCTTTGCACGAGATAAACGTCTTCTCTGGACAAAACAAAAATATAGATGCCTATTATCGATACTAAGAGTTGAATCTAAAACATGTAAATCTACCTATTATTTTTACATATTAAATGCAAAACGGTATAATTTTTCGCGTCTTCTGCTTTTTTTTTGCAAGGACTAGTTAGTTATTCCAATGGTAGAACATACAAAAGACCCTTAAAGTGGTACTAACCGCTGCCTCGCTTGGCGCTCAGCATTAAGAGGTTAGTGTTAAGCCTGGTCGGCCTGGTGACAGGATAATGTGACTGGATGGGACATCATACTACATGTCTGCGGCATGATATCCCAGTGCTAGACATCTCTTGAAACCGTCACAATGCAGACATCGTATCGATATGATTGAAACATTGTTAAAGCTACTTTAAAAATCTAAATATCACACACACAACACACACACACACACACACCGGCCACCAAATAAAGTCCAAGCTCTTTGTCTTTTAGACACGACGGGTAGGTAGACATGTTACCTCGAGCAGCTTACACATCTATATGGCCTCGCTCCCTTTTTTTAGTCATGGCCTACGTGTATACATTGTGTCGTTCATGTCTCCCCCCCATTTCGAATGATGGTCTATTCCAGTTACTTTTAGTAGGCACACTTATCGACCAATCAGAAATTGAAAATCCCATACACATGCAAACATACATGTACAATATCTGTTGTTAAAGACAATGGGGCAATATTTTCACGATGGCATTTTACAATACTAGTCGATATATCAGTTCCATGCAAGGCAAAACTTTGAAAGTACAGCATATTCGCTGAACGTATACAAATGGGAAGGAAACATTCATTAGGTCAGTAAGAGGGAATCGTCTGCCGGTGTGACTCTAACGAAGGGAAGCAAGCTGAAGATTGTGTCTTTATTGAGTTTAGTGTAGTATTCAAAGAAGAAGAAGAAGAAGAAGAAGAAGAAGAAGAAGAAGAAGAAGAAGAGGAGGAGGTGGAGGTGGAGAAGAAGAGGAGGAGGTGGAGAAGAAGAAGAAGAAGAAGAAGAAGAAGAAGAAGAGGTAGTGGAGGAGAAGAAGAAGAAGAAGAAGAAGAAGAAGAAGAAGAAGAAGAAGAAAAAGAAGAAGAAGAAGAAAAAGAAGAAGAAGAAGATGATGATGGAGAAGAGCTTTAACGTAGAGCCACTGTCAGCTGCAGTTGGTGTTGGCATTAATGAAATAAAATAAGCGTTTATCTTGTTTTGTTGAAAAAAGTTTAGTCGTCCATCGTTGATTTTGTTTCTCCATAATGGATGCAATCCCTGCCATTGACGATCTTGATTAGGGTATGATAATCTAGTGATGTAGAACGATACTATATTTGACCCAAAAGGCAAGCCAGGAGAACACACATTAAGACAAACATTTATTTTGAACAGCTGATCGAATTCACACATGGAAACGTGAAATAAGCGAAGAACGCCGCAGAAACTCGCGCAGAGACGATGGGAACCGAAGAGAAACTGTCCCGTTGTCAAGATGGCTTTGCTCACCGAATATATCAAGAAAGCCACCGGCGAGACCGACGTCCGGTTCAAGCGTGTGTCAGTGCGACTGTTAAAAGTTCAAGGAGGCTTTTAGGAAACGCAAGCGGATATTGGAGAGGTACTTGCGAATCTTTCACAGGTACAACGAACAGAGTACCTGACAAAAGACCTAAAAAATGCAAGGAACGGGCACGCCAGATTATCTATGTCGATCCCCTAATGCTAGCCGCTTTAGTATCCAATCCCAAACACTTTATGTTTGACAATGAACTATCCGTGGATACGCACCTCGATTACGCCAAGAGTGAATTGTTCAGATAGGTATATTTGATATTTATGGAACTTAAGCGACTTAACAGTAATAATGATAGCACGAATGATATTTAGTGGATTGTTCGTATGTACAAAGTCATACGAAAACCATTTAAAACATTTAGCGGGTATTGATTTCTGAAGAAGACTCAACGGGGGATGTGCCTCCTTAAGAAACTTTATACTCGCCCATTGGTGGATAATGGGCCTTTCATGAAAGATCCACAAGTGTCCAATGGTGGAAAAGGTCTTGTCCGTGGAAGTTGATGTAGACAAGCATGGTTCAAATGCGTGTCAATTCGTGTGTGTAGACCAGAAATAGATTAATTATCTTGTGGATCGACTGGAAACACTGTTGGGGTCAGTTTGCGCCAGTAATTACGCACAAGAAACCATAAATGAGACCTTATCGACTTGTTATCGGTTCCACACCGACGACATCAGGGACCCATATTGAAGACGTTGATGACGTATATATTAAACAAGTTTACAAAACCGACGGTTAGTTCTCAGACGCTTCTAATTTTACGTAGAATGCATGCCGCAGTGCAGCTTGTCTCTGCAAATACCATCCAGAGTGTGACCTCGATGACTACAATTTCGTCTTTGAGTTCCACGTAGTTTTCTTTACATTCCGCACACGCGAGTGTGCATTACAGTCGTTGCGCGTTGATCGCAGCTGGTTTTGTATTCGACTGAGTCTGTTTGGGAGTTTGGTTGTCTCGGCGTAATAACTCGCTTGCGTGCTCGTCAGAAGGCAGTCAAGAAGGTACCTGGCATATTATTGGACTTCCATCTGGCGCGTACGAGATTCGCACATTCCGTTATGATATCCGACGTTCGTTTGTGACTAAGCATGAATACAAAATATACATACGCGAACACAAACCCACGCTCAGTTCTGCAATCTCAGTTGAATCTGCACAGTACGCAGTTGACATTGCAGAGAGTTATCGCTGAGATCATTTAACGGTACCAGTAACAGTATAGCGCCAGACATTGTCAGGATTATCACCGAAATTCAATTTAAACCGTGACGTCGTTATCAGCAGTTATAGTGAGAAGTGTAGTCTCTCAGAGTTACATATAGTTTGGTTTCGCTCCGAATATGACTATGGCTGATCTGATTCGGATTACTCCTTCAGGTCCCAAGTACCCTCCATGCAGTATTTTACGGTCCACTCACATTCGTTCACCCTTGTTGACTAGTACTGACACACCTGGATGTCCGTGATGTGACCTTGGCACTACAACTATACGATAGATATCTATCCGATATTTAATAAAATAACAATTGTACGTGGACTTGTGATACTCAAGCGTGTTATCAACTGGGAAAACACCGTTTACACAACATATCACGTAAATGGTCTCGGTGATGGATCACAGGTGCACCAAAGTTGATATCGGCGCCTAGCTATTCACACGTTGCACCAGTCGCCAGACATATTGAAATGCGGGTGGTTGATACCATCAAACGCGTTGCTGCTGATAGGATGAAAAATCTAGGATTGTATGTGGACCAATCGATTTGAGATTACCTGCGAAGATTAGCGATTCGGGCACGAAGAACAAACTACTGCGTTTGCATCAACATGACAACGCCAGATCAGGCTGGTAAAATCAACAAAGGCTCCAAAAAATGTTTAGCCGAGTTAATGCAAACAAGCACTGATTCGATAATAGTAAACGCGGCAGCGTTAAGCAGATTAGGGCTGTGCACAGACCTCAACATGCATTAGACAATACGATAATTTAAATGTTATGGTAAAGTTCAAATATATATATAGTTCGGATATAACGTTCGACATGGACGTGCCTGTTAGAATATATCGAACCAAGATATTTTCAGTACTTTTCAAACCTGGTTAAGGAGCCTAATAAAAAAAAAAAGACCAAATATAAGTACAAGTGTACGACACGTCCCACGACACAACATGTTGACATCTTTTGTCAAAACACTGCATGCACTCGTGAAACATCAAACAGTACAATCAAATTATACTTGATAGTATAAAAATCTCCTGTTCACTTAGTCTTTTACGGACGCAATCTTGCATCGAGCCGACGTGGAGCTGGTTTTGATCTGACCAGGTTTGCTACCAAGGCAGATTTAGTGGAGTTAACCTGCTGAGATGTTGGTCGACCCCGGGCTACATTGTGATTTTCCTAGATCAAACTGGAATACTGCAAACGTCTAACGTGGACATTCAGGATACTGTGTTCAAGCTGCAAGGTCCCGTCGTGGACAACCTGGTTAAAGTCACTGAGAAAGGAGAATTATAGACGCTGGTGTGTTGGTACAAGTTACAACAGATTATAGAGACGATGTTAATGCATCACTAACATTAAATACAACCAAGCAATTTTACATTTATGCAATAGCTTTAGTGTTTTACAGTATTAGTCATAGATGAACTTCAGTTCTAAGGACTTAACATATATCTGGACGGGTTCTGAACCATTTTTAATGTTTGTGTTTAAAAATTGTCATTACATATACGTGGTGGATTCTGAGCAGCCAAGCGATTCCTATATTTTGGAATTTCGATGTATAAATTAACAAATTGTTATTTTAATTCAAGCATTATACAAAAATCACTTTCTTTTTTTACTAAATGTATAGCTACTATTTAACTTTCCAATAAAATAAAATGATGTAAATCTATTTGATTCTTTGTGTAATAGACCACATTAAAATTATACATCCATAGCATATTTCATTGACTGAGGTCAAAACTCTGTCTTTTATCCTTCAAAACTGAAGACCTTATTTTGATGTACTGAAAGTGATTAAGCAATATTCTTCTGCGAGGTTGTAGAAAGTTTTGTCTCAGTATTTCTAAATACATGTGCGTGTTATTTAAGTATATTGTATAGTGTTTTGAATTTTATTTGTGGTGCCATCAGTAGCCAAAAATGAGTCCTTCAACATCTCGAAGGAAGAGAGCAAATAATTGCTAATTACGTGACGAAACGCCACTTAAATTGGGATATGTCATGCCTTTCTATATGTATAATTATCAAAGGGAAATAATAGTTATCTCCTTCTAGTACGCAGGAGTTATTATTCTTTGATATTTAGACTGGTCACCAAATCCATAAAAGGTATGTTGCAAAGTAGCATAGTGTTCTACACTAGTCAACGGTTGCTAGAGTAACGGGATATATGGAGGACGTTTCCGCATATTATAATTGATAAAAGGTAGATTATCAAACTTATATTCACGAACTAGCATTGATTATAAAATTTTATGTCAGAAGGAGACTTAAATATTTTTTCGATAATTGAAAAACTTAATATTTTGCATCGAGGTATTTCTGAAGTAGCAGTAACATTTAGCAGCGACTTCAGAAGGAAACCCATTGATGTTGTTCGCAAAAGATTTTGTTATATTATTCTTTTTCTAACAGACATGTGTTTCTTTACTAAACAAATCAGGTGGTCAGTTGTCTTTCTTCTTATGTGACAGGATTGTTTGAGTATTTGAGGTGGGATGTTGAATTTTGTATCAGTTAAAAGCCATTGCCATTTTAATTGCAGACCGGAGTAAACATGGCAGACTCGCCCAATCGGTCGAATGTTGCCTCACCAGCAGTTTCAGATAGGTCCGGAAATAAATCAAGTAAGTACTGATACCGTCAATTATGGGATGTTTGAATTTATGAATTCCACAACTTGTGAGTTTTTGTCAGTGGAAACTATAAAATGAATTTATTACCCCAAACCACCTTTCACCAGCATCCTTTCTGTTAAAATAATTATTTATGAATTTAGTCCTAGCTCTGCCATGAAATTCACATTAAATAACATCATATTTTAGTAGTATACACTATATACTCTTTTCAGAAGATTTCAAATTTGACACTATGGAATAACCTGGACAAAATAGTGAGCAGTATTTTTTATCAGGACTTTAACTAATACATTTTCATAATAGAGCAGCGAGATTTTCATGTTGAATGTTTTTTAATTTTTTTTTTATTTATGGAAACAGCATCTGTGAATAGAACCCTTTTTGAAACAACAGAACAAATAGTGTGATAAATAAGGGGTCATGCTGATTCGTACTATGGCTGATTCAAACCAGGATTAATCAGATCACATTATGGGAAATTTTGAAACAAAACCATGCTGATTCAGACCTTATTACAGGTTGATTCAAAACATGTGACATATTATTAAGTTTTGTCTTAGATTTAAATGTTACATTTACAGTTGTTTTAAATATGATATTTCTCAGTATTTCACAGGTATGTTGAGCAGTTCAAAGCTTTATTTAAGTGGTAAAAAAGATTTTGCATGATATAATGGTTCTATATTCTCTATGGAAGCAAATGTAATAATGTACAACTATTTCACTTGCATGACCAGTTTAATAGTAAAATATTTTCAAAGCAGTCCATTGACCTTTATGCAAGTTTGAAATGGTTTAGAAAAAATATGCAGTCACACACACACACACACACACACACATATATATATATATATATATATATATATATATATATATATATATATATATATATATAATTATTATTAGTATGTTATAGCCTTTTTGGGTTAGATTTATGTAGAGTTTGTTTTTATTCTGTATATTGTACTATAGATTAATTATGTAAGCAATAATTTTTATATTATCAAGGAATGAAACTGGATTCCTGTCAAAGTTACAATCTGATT
Organism: Unio delphinus; assembly: GCA_029339505.1. Taxonomy (NCBI): domain Eukaryota; kingdom Metazoa; phylum Mollusca; class Bivalvia; order Unionida; family Unionidae; genus Unio; species Unio delphinus. The sequence goes on along the minus strand of JAQISU010000433.1, from coordinate 6,588,949 downwards.
TAGTTCAATATATCAATATCATCTTGTATATTTTCTTCTAAATTTGTGAACCTCAAAGAAATTATAATAAAGAAATGATAGCATAATGAAAATAGTAATGTTATATCATTGGTTTCCATGATTCATGAATCAATTAATCACTGACTACTGAATATTAAAATACAAAGAAACATTCACCTGATTTTTGATGTTCATACCTGGGACATCTTTATTACATCATAAAACTGCTAAATAGTTACTAGTGAATTAACAAATTAAAAGAAACATTAAATAATTGTAAATTCATTTTTGGCAGGACAAGAAAATCAGTCACGTCAGTCTGGCAGAGTCACATTCCCAAATTCAGTAAAGTCACCGACCACATCTATGCTATCTGAAGGTAATAATACAGATTTTCCACTTATCATTTTGACTGATTTCCTTCTAGATTTGTTAGTTTTTATTAGCATTTTACTTTATATTAGAGAGACTACTTTTACATTTTTTAAAGATTTTCTTATACATATATGTCAGTAACCCACACTTTAGATCTTAAATATCAGAAATGTATCATTATTATTATAGTGCTTAACAGACTTGATTCTCTGTAGTAATATTTTCAGTGATATTCATCTGGCTATATCTAAAGCTTGTAGTATTTTTGTATTACTATGATGATTGAGGAAAACTTTTTATCAATTAATTCAGATTGTAATTTGTATTACACAGGCAATAACTTTTATTCCTGCAACATTCAAAATGTTCATTTTGCTAGCTCACTTTTTTCAGCATTAAAATTAAAATTATTTTGAGCAACAAAATGATATGTATTAATGGATTGTTGTGTTTTAGATGAGGTTATTCCAAGTGGAAATCCATTTAAGATGCCTCAAGACAGTGATATCTTCATGTTGAGAGACAAAGAAAGACAGAAGAAGAAACAGGTGACTGAATGCTTGCATTAATTCTATTAAATCATTGAAAAATACTGGCATTATTTTTTATTTAATTGTATCTTAATTGGGACTTTGGCTTTTATACCTTTATCTTTAGCTAACAAATTTTAGGATTAAATCTGTCTTAAATTTGTAGGAAAGGCTCAAACAGCGTCAACTTAGAGTACATGAGAAGACCACTTATGCATCCAGGGTCAATTTCAAGACTGCGGCAATGATCAAACCTGCTGATTCTGATGAAGAAAAAGAGGAAGAAGAGGATTCAGATAAGGCTGTGGCTGTCAAAGATGATCCTCAGTTCACTATTGCAGTCACAAGAGGTTTAAGCTATATTTACATATTTCATCCTCACACATTTACAAAATAGTACAGAGCTTGATTTGGCATTACATATTGTGATGATAGCTTGGTATCTCTGCTTTTCCATGTTTATCTGGAGGTTCACATCTGCAGCATATTTCAACATTTTATCAACTACATAACAAGATAAAAATAAATGAATATGACTGATCTATGAGGATTTGCTCTTATGTACCCTATATTATCACTTCTAAGTGGAGTCCATTTGCAAACAACTTAGACTCTGATCTGCTGGTGCAAAATACAGATAGATCGTGGTGTTTGTTATCCTGATTACTCTTTCCAAACTGTGTAGATCAACAGCTGCCAGTGCATTATGTGATGGCAGATTTGGGTCCATGCATTTTGTAGTTAGACTCAACTTGGAAGTGAGTATATTTATATTTGATACAAGGTCTTTCAGATTTTTATTCCCAGATGAACTTAATTTTTTTAAGAGAAGCTTTTGTGTTAAATTCCATTGATATGGTGGAAGTATAGATTCGTCTGATAATCGTTGCCTTAAAAATCAGTTTAAACTTCATCCATGCCTACATGCTAATTCTGCACTGAAAACTGTCTTGAAAAAAATAATTTTGGCTGGTGAGAAACATTTTTATGACTTTATTTAAAATATTAAGTGCTAATGTGGGGGAATGTCTCAAAAGACTAATGATATTGTCTTATTATCTTGTGGTGTCTTCTCTACAGCTCTCAATACATTGCACATTTGTAAAGATATACATTAAAAGGACATTTGATGCAAACAATGATAACCCTAACAATTCAGGAAAGTTCATTTGTATTTAATTGATTCATTTTTAATCCTTGAGAAGGTAGAAAATCGAGATGGAATGTTTTTATTTGGGTAATTAATTAAGATAAAGGATATGGGAGGGAGAAATATTGTTTTTGGCTGTTTGTCCATCTTAATGTTGAAGCTGAGCCAGACTGAATTGGATAGTTAAATATTTTAAATGGGTATCAATATTTTACCCATGAATCATTTTTTACAAGTCAAAAAGGATTTGATGAAATTGCTCCGTTTGAAACTCAATCTCAAACTCATTTTCAGAATAACATACTTAGTACTCAAAATCATTGGAGCAAATTGTAATGACAGAGAGATTAGATCTCGCATTGCATAATAAGCCAGCATGTCAGGTAAAGGGAAGGCAACTTAAAATCACAGTATAGATTCTGATCTGCTGGTTCTTTATGTGACATCAGATCTGAGTCTGTGCCTCATATTCACAGTTGGATGTGTGCTGTATTCAAGCTTATACAACCTTTAGTGTCAAGAGTTCAGTTGTTTCATTTATTTCACAGTTTTGTAAAATAATACGTTTTCATGGGTTCATAATTTTAGGGATTTGCATTTGTCAGAGTTTGCATATTTATAGGTACATGTATTTATTTTCAGGGATTAACCCTATAGATCACCCAAAATAAAAGATATAAAGAGCAAACATATGCCAGCTATAAATGTTGGTTGCTAGAATGGTTATAATTAATATTTCTTTGATAGATCGGCATGTGGAGAAAGAGTCTCTTGCAGAATATATTGCAAAGAAGCGAGAGATGTTCCTTGTTCAGGTATGTTTACAACGTTGCCATGGATTTTTCATGAAGAGATGCTTTACACTGTGTATTTCATCTTTTGTATTTGAGTAACTCAAGAAAACAGTGACTTTTTTACATTACTCATTTTTTTTCATGTTACTCCTCACAGCTGTATAAGGCTAGATCGATTGAGAGGGCTGCTATCCTTGTATAAGGCCAAAAAAGAAATATGTGTATTTCCTATTACAGTGTTTTTAAAATAAGTATAGGTAGGTATTTGTTTTACCCCAGTGATGGCAATGAAAAACAAACGTTGTTTTTTGTCAAACATTATAATACACTAGGTATACCTAATTGGGTCTGACTATGGTATATTAAACCTAAAAAATTGGCAATTTACTTTCATATCATTAAAATTGAAAACAAAACTAAAAAGCTCTTTTCAGTACAATTTAAAAAAAAATAATGAATTTATGAATGGATTGCTCTTGAGAAAAGGTAGATAATAAAGTCAGTCACTCTCACTCCATCTGTCTATCTGTCTGCTTGTATGTATGTATGTATGTATGTATGTATGTATGTATGTATGTATGTATGTATGTATGTATGTATGTATGTATGTATGTATGTATGAATGTATGTATGTATGCACTGAGTGATGAAAAATTTACCAATCTATACTCCCTGATGAATGGTTGAGGAATGGTTTTATGTACTCTGCTTCTCATAACCTTGTGAATGATTCCATTGGACCCCACCTAACCTGCACATATATAGGTCCAGTACTATAGGTCCTCAAACCAATATCACAATTAACCCCAGTATGTCACTATTAACCCTAGTATGTCACCATTGACCCCAGTATGTCACCATTGACCCCAGTATGTCACAATTAACCCCAGTATGTCACCATTGACCCCAGTATGTCACCATTGACCCCAGTATGTCACAATTAACCCCAGTTTGTCACCATTGACCCCAGTATGTCACCATTAACCCCAGTATGTCACCATTGACCCCAGTATGTCACCATTGACCCCAGTATGTAACTATGTTACCATTGACCCCAGTATCAATGTTACACAATCCCAATGAGTCAACAACTCATTGTAACAGTTAAAATTATAATAACTGAGCTGTGTAATACACATGACAGGTTTAAGTAAGATTACATTGGTATACATGACTTATGCATGAAGATTAACTGATTTTGTTACACATTAAACTGTTCCATAAGAACAACTGTATGAGATTATTATTATTATTATAATAATCAAATTTATATATGAATCTGTCTGACAAGAATAATTGCACTGGATTTTAAAAACTCAGATATTTTTTTCCATATGGATCATGCAGCTTGACTGTTTAGCTATTAAATGTCAAGTTTTGAAATAGGAACATGGTATTTTGTGACATTGGACTCATTTATTTTGAATGAATTTTGAAACATATGGTATGTAGAACATTTCTGAGACATAGAAGAAAGGATACAGTTTTTTCTTTTTTCACATACCTTTATAGCTGATGATAGCTTCCATAAAGTGGACTGATTATTGACAAAGTTTGTCTGCATTGTGACTATATAGAGAGAATAAGTGCTATTGTCATTTCAAATCCATGGCCAGAAAACTTGAGATCAGTGATTCATACACCCCCTTTATTATCAGCACTTGTGCATGCTGCAGTGAATGAACAGAAATCAGTGTTCAAAACTGTCAAGGCTAGAACCAAATTCTACCATGGGATATGCTGTATGCAGCAATGAAATCCATCTTCATTTATATTAATATATTTTATATGGGTAATATGCTGCACCACAAATGTGACATTGTGTATACACACACATACATACATCCCCCCACCCACCACACATAATTTTGAGTCTAGATATGAAGTAGTTGTCCTTGAGTTAGTGGTCAAGTTTACATTGCATAACATATTCTTGAACATAAATGTAACGAATCTTGTTTGAGTTTTTCTCATGCCATGACAAAGATACTGAAATTTCATTCATTTTGTTTTGAATATTAGCAAAGTGGCATTTTTTTTCTTACAAAATTGTAAACCAACATTAATTTGTACATCTTCTTCATATCTTTCCTGTCATCATCAAATAAGGCTAAACGTATTATGATGTAGTAGTTATACAGATTATACACAGATATTCACAGCCAGTAATATCATTACACATTGTTTATTTTCATTTTTGAATGACTATTTCATATCAGTACTCCTTGGGAGTGAAGAGAGATGAGATGAGAAAGTTGGAGGAAATAGCCCAAGCCGAGGAGAGAAAGTTGGAGCTAGCCGAGCAGTACCTTGAGGAAGATGCTGCCATGTTTGATGAATTCCTCAAGGAAAATGATAAGAACTCAGTTGAGGCCATCCGAATGTCAGTTATTAAAAAAATTATTTTGCGTAATTTTAGAATAATTAGAAGAACTGTGTTTGAGAGTGTATATATGTATGTATGTGACATGTATATTCTCTTACAACTGCAGACAGTACAGATTCAGTTCTGCCATCACATAGAGCACCTGCAGATCTGGATCAATGCACTTGACCTAGCTCTATTGTTGCATTATGGGATGGCAGATTAATCTATTTCATATGCATTTGGATTCCACTTGCAAGTGAGTATATGTATGATACAGATTGTTTATTACATTTATATATACAACATTTCCTCAGTTTTAATATCCAAATTTAAATTCCTCTGCCAAATTTATATATAATGTGTTTTCAAAGGCTTTGTTATAATGTTTCTTTGTTACACTGTCTAATTGGTTATTATTGTTTCATTTGTTTGGTCTGCATGAGAAAATTAGTTCAATTATAACATTTTTATCACCTGACATGCCAAAGCCAGATAAACACTGGGGGGTCAGTGCTAAATAATCTGATAGCCTGACACCAAGTTCCCTTCTGAATTCAGATTAGCACTCTTCTGTATTCAAAATGAAGTTCTTGTCTGGCTTTCGAGAAAAAAAAATGTCTTATTTGCCTAAGAAAACTTTAATCATGTTGATCAAATGCAGCATTTTATTTTCAAGTTGCTGAAATTATCCCCATGAATGCCCCTTATCCTTATGAAAATTGTCTGCTTTACCATATGGCTTTCAATAAAGCACTTTATAATGTAACACTGACATTTTGACATAACAGTTATTTTTGTGATGCATAGATGACACATGTACACGTACACCACTCCCCAATAACTCACATCCTGATAACTCACAAACTCGCTTATTACACAGGGTTAGGTGTGGATCCCATTTTTTAAAGAAGCGAATACCAAAACATTTATTCTTGTTTGTTGAACCTGAAGAAAATCATGATCAAAATTATTAACAGAAACTGATGTATCGCTTGTTTTATCATTAACAACAGTAGATAGGACCTGGAAACTTTAATCAACATTATGAAATATCAACTTTAAAAAGAAGTCATCAAATTGGTTACATTTTCTTTCCAAACGACATTCTTAGTACACCATAATTAATGGTACTCGAGGAAATTTTGATCAATGAAAAATGTCACTTACGCTTTAAGGTGGCAGTACTTTGATAAATAAATGTGAATTAAATCATGTTTTGTATCAATTGAAATTGTGTTTGTTTCTATCTTTAGTTCCTTTTTAGTGTAGTCATCAAAAGTACAATGTGTCCTCTTGTAATTAAATGTAAAAATTTGTCAATCTACCATAACAGCTATGTCTGCAAGCATTTTCTCCGAGAACCTTATTCAATGCTGACCACATTTTGATATTGGACTTGTGGAAACATTTGTTGTATTGTTGCTCTAAAAAAATGCAGGCCTTCTTTTCTATTAATTATGTTTTTGAATAAAATAAAGGAGGTGGATAAACAAAAAAGTTAAAAGGCATACAAATCCTACATGCTTAAGAACCTTTTGATCAATCGAACATGGTTATAAATGTTATTAAACTACCTTAAATTAACCTATTCAATCATAACTGTGATTAAAAATAGAAGGCAACCATGAAAAATGAGTACTTTATAAAAAAAGAGCTTTGTTTCACAGATACAGACCATTGTGGAGTAAATGAGTTTCAGAGATTGCCCGAATTTGCACGTAGAGATATTCTCAAGGATAATAAGTTTCGCTGTTACTTGCAATGAAATCACTGTCTCAATAATTTACTTATTGAACAATTCAAAAATTGAGTTTAACATAGACAATTTTCTCATAGAATGTTGTGGTTTTTTGATAAAAAGGAATCTTGTTTGGCAGTGTATCAACAGTTTGTCTGGTTCACTGCTACGTAGACTCTTTGTTTCACAGAAACTGTACACTCTACTGAAGGAACCAGACTAATCAACAAAAACAAAAAGCTGTGATGTAATACATGAATGTTTTCGTGTACCATATTGGTTGTTGAAACCAGCTGGAATCATGCTATCAATCTTTTAGATGTCGGACAGTTTGAAAGTAAATGATGATTTATACTAAATAATGAATAACTTCATCAGAAAAAGTGCTTTTATTGAGCATTATTCCTGATACGATTATAAGACAAGGATTCTGTCGTTAAACAGCCCAGTTACTCTTCAGACCTGCATTTTTGTGGATGTATTTTGTTTAGTGGATTTTTGGAAGGTCCCTCAAGAACATGCTCTTTCACCTATAGTTCAATCTATGTCTTGGACCCCGATGTGTGTGAGCTATAGAAGGAAAGGTGTTTGTTTATAGTATTATCAAATAGTAAAACTTACAGATTTATCATTGTTTTTACTGGATGAGAACATGCATTCTTTATTCAGATTTTATTACTATTACATAGGAGTTCTGGCAGTAATCATACCAGTATAAATTGTTTACTTCATATATGTCCAACATCTTTCACAAGGACAAGTACATAATAATTTTGAAAAATAGATAGATAGATAGATAGACACACACACACACACACACACACACACACACACACACACACAGAGCTAATAAAATGCAATATGGGTGTTAATAATCAAGAATCTCACATCAGGAAATTTAATTAAAATTGTGCAGTATTTTGAATTTTTATACTGTCAAACTATACTTCTTTAATTTTCCATGAATGTTTGAGTTATTTATAGAACAAAACTTAAGCCGATGTATTAGTAAAAAATTTTAATGTGATAGAATTTTCTGTTTACTTATGTCTTATGTGAAGTTTATAAAACTAAAAAATAAGTTAAATGGGCTTCTTGTTGAGTCTTACAAAGAAGAAACGATGGAACCTTTTTCATAAATTGAACTTCTAATGAGCACCATACATCAGTAATTGTTCTTGCACTTTTATGATTGATAAAATAATCACAGGAAAACAAAATTTATCATATTTTATTTACCAGATTCTTCTAAAGTACTAATTTTTAATTTTTTAGCATATATGTATGCATTTAAAAATCTGGATCCAACTGCAAACTGCATACACCAAGATCTGCTGATGCATAATGAACTGACAGATTGCAGTCTATGCAGTTTCTTTGGATTAATCTGTAACTCAAACAACATAGTCCCTGTTCTACTGACACATTATTTTATGGCAGACCAGGGTCTGTATTGTTTGCAATTGAACCAAACTTAAAACACAGATTTAAAGTTTTCTGTTAAAAAAATTAAAGAATTTTTAAAATTATTTTTTATGGATGAGTTGTATACAAAAGAATTTTAGAGTATGCTCAATTTTATAGACAATACTATGTGTGTCTATTTATAGAGCTGAAGCTGAGACCAAAGCTAAACTGGAGAAGGTCCAGGAGATTAAGAGAATAAACACACTTATGATGACAATTAAGTCCGAGATCTCAAAATATGAGGACACACTGAAAGAGTACCAGTTGTACAGAAGATTCCTGGAAAGCTTGACACCACCGGTATGGCTTGCTTCTTATTTGCACATTCTTGTATATAGTTGTCATCAGTTGGCATATGCTGGTAGAACTGATTTAAATTTATATATATATATATATATATATATATATATATATATATATATATATATATATATATATATATATATATATATATATATATATAAAGATTGAATGTCGCTCATGTACCCATGCTTGATGATAAAATCATTCTCAATTTTACTTAGCTTAGCTTTTACTTATCCCATATTTTCCCAAAATTTACAAGGCTTACAATAGAGAAAATGCTGTAGATATCAGATTAATCAAGTACCACTTGCATAAAACTTCTTGATTTGATTCTGTACTCAATCCAAGTTTGATATCTCAATAAAATCCTGGAAATCTCAGAACAAAAGACAACATGCTAATGGGTGATTAGAAATAAACTATGCTGTTCAAGCACAAGGTTGATTGCCATATTTTTTATTGTAACTCTTGAAAATGTGTGCTAAGAACATACTCAAAATTGAAAGTTTTTATGTAAGTGGGATAAAGTTCTATATTCTTGATGCCTTTTTAAGTTTCAGATCCGAATCTTGATTAAAGTCTAAGAATTTGTTAGATTCAATAACTATAATTAGAAAAAAGTTAGAATAATAGTCCTGTCAGGTTTGCTTTTTCTTCCAGTAAGCTATGTTTTCATTCCTCTACGACAAATCTTGAACACTGATGAATGTTTCTGTACCATGTATAATACGTTCTAACTGCTAGCAACTTTGATCCTGACCTTCTGTTGCATAATGCACTATCAGATCAGATCAGAGTCTATGTTGTTTTGCTCTACTGATTACTTGCAGGAAATTGCATTGACCCAGATCTGTTGGCACATTATGCAAAGACAGAATTTGTATTTGTTAGAAACACATAATAATTGGCTAGTTTGGTTGGTTGGAACCTACTTTAGAGTATTTTGTCAAAGCTAAGGCAGTCATAGATAAGCAACCACCATTTCTTATTACTTTATGGGTTGAGAACAGCCAGGATGTGGTGTCGAGTTGGCTCTAACTTGCAAGTGTATATGGTATGTACTATATATTTGATAAGTTGTATATTTTCATCTACAGGAATGGAAAGCAGAAAGAGAGCAAGCAAGACTAAAAAGGAGAGAAGAAAGAAGAAGGGAAAAAGAAAAGAATCTGCAAAACCTTAAAAAATCTGGGTCTGACATGGGTGGTCAGACAACAGATGCCAAGGGTAAAAAGAAGACAGTGGGAAAGGCAGGAATGCAGAAAACAGGCTCTGGCACAAAGAGGTTAGAAACCTCAATCATTATTTTAACTTTTCACTTGCAGTAGAATTTCAATTATCATAACCTCAGTTATTAAAGTTATAACAGTTATTACAGTAGTTGGTTAATCCAGATTAATGCCAAGTATTTCTAATATTTTGAATATGATTAATTATTAAAATAATCCACTTCCTTATTATCCAAATTGTTATCATGAACAGAATACATCCATCATATCTTTTGAAACATTTAACATAAGCTATATCTTATAGATGAATATCTTTAGTTCTCTTTTTGTTTATTCTCAAGGTTGACTAATTTTTTTAAGTTTCATAATTTTTAATGTAAAAATATCGACAGATAGGAAAATAGTTTCTCTTGTGCCTAAAATGGAGGATGCACAAAAATGGAAAGAATTGTCAGAATTTTTTTCTTTTTATACTTCAGTATTAAAAGAATACTTATACTTTAACTTACCTGATGCATAATTTTTTATTTATACTTGTACAAGAATCTAAATATGATCAGTGAACATTAGAGCTTTTCTTCATATTTATTTACCGTTCCGGTGGCCTAGTGGTTAGAGCGTCCGCCGCAGAAGCCGGACATCATGGATTCGATCCCTGGCTGAGTCATACCAAAGACTTACAAAAATGGTACTAACAGCTGCCTTGCTTGGCGCTCAGCATTAAGAGGTTAGTGTTAGGACTGGTCGGCCTGGTGTCAGGATAATGTGACTGGGTGGACATCATGCTACATGTCTGTGGCATGATGCCCCAGTGCTTGACATCACTATAAACAGCCTCACTCCAGACATCATAGTGATATGACTGAAAAATTGTTAATCATATTTATTTATACATGTGTTAGGTGACTTATATGTAATATCAAGCAGGATGTCTTCTTTCAAGGTGTTTATTTCTTAATACTGACATAATTTTAGTTTTTAAGGGTATCTGTAGAGTATTATAGATTTGGTTATATATAAATTATCAGTACTGTCCATCCATTCCTTTGTCCAGCATATATTAGCTCTGTTAGCATTAAACATTTTGATGGATTACCATGGAGTTTAGAAAATGTTTTGGTCATTGCTTGTAAATGTTAACATTTAACAAATTACTTTGCTCCTTTATCTGATAACAAAGTATGACACAATGTTCTTAGCACAAACAACCCAATAGCATTGATGAATTGGCATGAAACTTTGTAAATGTTATATTCATCACCTGAAGATGTGCAAAATCACTTTGATACCATAATGTTTGTAAGTGTTATTGCTCATGAAGTGTTCAAGATAGTCTTGTAACTAGTCAGTAGTTTGTTTAGTTTGTATGGATCACTGTGAAAACTGGTACATGTTACAGTCATCATCTCAGGATGCACATATTGACCAATCTTCATGTGCACATCATTTTTTGTAAGAGTTATTGTCCTTACTGACTTACATCTGATAGTGTTATATGACTCCAACATAACTGTCTTAACACAATGTGTAATGGGATTGTTGGCTCCCAAACCCCATTACATGATTAAATTTCAGAAAACATGATTTTTCAAAATATCTTTATAAAAAAGAGAACAAAAAAGACATTTTTGACCACCATTCTGCATCTCAAACCATGCGATCTGTATAAACAGTAGACAGTCCTGCTAAGGGTCCAAGTAAAATTATCCCACAGCTGAATATCTCGGAGTCAGTAATGATTATTAGTTTGTGTTTGTTAGAAACACATAATCATTGGCTAGTTTGGTTGATTGGAACCTACTTTAGAGTATTTTGCCAAAGCTAAGGCAGTCATAGATAAGCAACCACCATTTCTCATTACTTTATGGGTTGAGAACAGCTAGAATGTTGCCATGTTAAGTTCTTTGAACATCGTGGATGGAGAGAGCCCATGAAGCTAATTTGCCTAGGTATGGTATACTAAATTAAACAATCCAATTCATTTGAGTTGTGCAGAATCGGAGAGATGCATGTTGACAAAAAAGGTATTACACATATTTACTATGAATGAAAATGTTTAAGCTATCATTAATTAAAGATTATTGACATGTTTGTAGTCAGTAATAATATTTATTTGAAGTTTGATTTTACTCCGTGTATAAAATACAAAACCGAATTATATCAGTACCCAGAATAGTGTACCAGTGTGGTTCTTTTCTTAAGGCAAACTGTTGAAATGCTACAGTGGTTTAGCAAAAGCTGAGCTATTTGCAAAATGAGCAAATCCTAGCAAAACTAATTTTCAAAACTCTGTGAAGCTCAACAGCAATGGGGAGGGTTTTATTTTTTGCACATATTGCATTCACCGTACAGGAGTGTGTGAGTTGGACATCTGTTGACTTAGCAACATCACCCAGTATGTTTGCAACTCCCTCATAGCAATGCAGATGCAGAAAGATGATTTTCAGTGCGGAGAAAAATTCAGCAAGGACTTCATGAAGTTTGAACAACACTGCCTTCAAGTCTCAAATCAATGCCAAGATGAACATAAATGATATTTGTATCCCCCCCCCCCCACTAACTGAACTGTTCATGTGCTTGTTGTGTTTCTTTATTTCTTACCTGCGACCAGTTCTGTGATCTTTCTGGAAATGAATGCTCTTTAATGCTTCTGTATTTATGTGCATGGTATTAATATAAGACAAAGCTATGTCTTTGAACTATCTTTGGTTTAGCAGTATATTAAATGCTTCAGAGAAAACATACATGTTTCCTCTTATCAAATTTGAATTTCCAGTAATTGTATATAAAATTATTTGAAAAGATAAACTTAATTGGACTGTGTTGCCTTTTTGGGTAACACATGCACTGCCCTCCACCCCAGGGACCTCAAAACACTTCTATTGTACCCCTCCCCCATCACTGCATACTGATTTTTTAACTTAAAACTAAAGTAATTTTCAAATAAGAGAAGGAAAACATACTTATATATATATATATATATATATATATATATATATATATATATATATATATATATATATATATATATATATATATATATATATATATATTAAAGGTGTCATTAAACAACAAATGCTATTATAAAAGTAGAAAATTGATCTACTGCTACTATATAATATCTACAAGGCTTGAAGGTGGTTGAGTACATACAGGATTCAAAGAAAGACTAGTAGCAAAATATCTTGAAATATCAATAGCAGGAATGATAGCAAGTAATCTTGCAGGATTTAATGGATTACAAAGAAGATGTAATGATTGTCATTCGAAGACATGCATGCTGATAAATTGTTATATTCACCGTAATTCAGAATAAATGGGGACTGGAGAGGTGGGTTATATTTACATGACCAAATTGTTCACCATTCCTCCGGATAATTCTCTAGTTTCAAGGAATTTATGATTTGTCATCCTTATTTATTAGCTGTTAGACTCAAGCAACAACAAGGTCAGAAGTTAGTCTAATAGGAAAATAATGATTTCTGCACATCAAATTCAGTTCAAGCCTGGATGCCTTGACCAGGTCATTGAAACTCTTTGGTCGATAACCTCCAGTGTCAGGCTTACTAGTGACTACATAGAGGACACAGAGGACAGTTGAACAGAGGACAGGTATATATATATATATATATATATATATATATATATATATATATCTGTCTGTCTGTGGGGGCCCTGAGTGGCAGAGTGGTCTCGCTCTCTGTTACATATCACTACCATCTCACCTCTGTCTACGTAGGGTCAAGTCTAGGATTTGACCAATGTGGGTATGTGAGAAAGCTTGCCAGTAGCTTCTCCTTGGTTTTCCTGGGTTCTTCCTCCACCATTAATACTGGCTGCCATGCATAGCCTATTGTGTACTGAAAAATGGCATTAAGCCCCACAACAACTGACTGTCTGTCTGTGTGTGTCTCATTTACAATTCTATTAAGAAGAAAAAAATATCAGGGATATTGTGATACCTTCATGCTATCTGTGTATTATTCATATGCTCTTACCATAGTGTCTCCTTCTCTGCTGAATGGAAATCCATAAAACTCTGTTGCACTCAAGATAACCATCTGTAAGGTGTCATTCCTAAACCCTACTCCAGGGCCCCTGGGAGAGGGTCAGATGTCAGAATTACAATTTGTTTCATTGACAATTTTTTTCAAATATTTTCTGAACGCATTTTGATGTGCATTCATAGCAAGAATATGCATGTTTTACCATCTGTACTTGCTTGTAAGTCACGTCCAACTGAAAACTGTGCTGACTCAGATTTGCTGTTGCATAATGTGCTGGCTGATCTGGGTCTGTGCAGTTGTTTAGGATTAATCAGTAGAATAAACAACATATATTTCGATGCATATTATGCAAAGGTAGATCAGGATCTTTAATGTTTACAGTTTGTATCGACTTATACGTGAGTATATATGGTATGTGATTAATTCTGCTTTATGAACCTTGGATCACTGTAAAGGGAGTCAAAGTGAGTACCATGTGGATATTAGAGTATGAAGTAATCATATATGGTGATTTGTAATGTTGAACCATGGCATTAGCCATTTTGCAGGTTTAAATTTTGTTGGCAATGTTTTTATTATTTAACCAAATATTATATTTTTGTTAAGACTTAATTTGTTGAAATTCCTTGGAAATAACAATTGTATTTATGTTGGATCTTTAAATTTATGGCTTGTTTGCAACTAGGCATTCCATTGTCAAAAGTGAGTCCCTAGAATGTATAATAAAGTCTCATTGATAAAAAACCTTCATGGATCACTCAGTTATATAGGCCTATAAATCAGCTCCACACCCATAATGATATTGACTGGCAATTTAGGGATTGATATCACCTATTCATTAAAACAATCTGCAGCCAATTTTGTCTGTGCACATTGGAATACATTTTAGACACTTACCAGTATTTCTCAGGCTGTTGAGCTGCCATCATCTGAAGGGTTCTTTTGGCAACATGTGCATTATATTTCCAGAGTAAATCCTATGTTGGCATTCAGTCATGTTTACCAAAATATTAGCAAGAAAAGAAAAACATTAATTTTCATTCAGCCCAATATTCAAATTCTTTTCCTTACAGGGCCTCAGAAGGTGACAGCTTAGTGTCAACGGTAGATGAAGACTCCGACTCTGATGAGGTATATATACCAAATATACTAGCTTATAAGACAAGTCCATCTGCAAACTGCACAGTTCCAGATCTGTTGGTGCTGGCAGATCTGGGTCTATGCAGTTTGTTAGGAGTAATCAGCAGAACAAACAACACAGACCTGAATACATGATGCTATGTAAAATCAGGATCTTTGCATTTTGCATCTTGACTCAACTATATATATATATATATATATATATATATATATATATATATATATATATATATATATATATATATATATATATATATATATATATATATATATATATATATATTTGCCCATGTATTCATTCCCAGAAAGATCACAGAACTGGTTGAAGGTAAGAATTCATGGAATACAACAACTTGCTTGCTAGTCCAGTGGAATTTAACAATCCGTTATATGCACAAATCAACTGGATTTCTATTCAGACAGATCTACATGCAATGTACATGAAATTATGATTATACATCAGCACCTATATATGAAACAAAGCAGAAATATGATTACCATGTTTATCCATGTATGATACACACTCATCTGTGATAAGATAAGACTCAAATCTGCTATTGTATCTAGCAAGTGATGGTCAATGGGTGCATAAAGCGATCTAGGTTTTAGTTACTTGGTGTTGTGTATGTATTGATTATACATCATCAAATCGTTCAATACAATTTTAGCCTTGCTTTCCTTAGAGCTTCTGCCCATATCAACCTGCACCATATGTTTTGAAATTTAATTAATGCAGGACTGTAAAGTTAATAAATATTATGAACCTTTGAACTCTAATTAACTTCTTTGTGACTAATGGGTAATTTGTTAAAGATATTTTAGATTTCTCTTCTAGATGGATTGACACTGAATCGATGGACAATATTGTTCGGTTTTATGAACGATTTTAGCATTTAAACCATATCTTTTAGCAGTTCTCAGAACCTAGTCTCTACTTCAAACCTTATATACATGTGAAATCAACAGTAAAACATATGTTGTAAACATCAAGGTTCATCTGCTATGAAAAAATTTGAAATAGTTTCATCCATAATACCAAATGATAATGATAGACAAAAGAGACAGTTAAGTTTAATAATGTTTTTATATAATTTTGAAGTTATAATTTGACTATAATGTAAAACTTCAATTCATATTTTACAATTAAATTTAAGAGATAGTAAGATTAATAAAATCCATCATATACAAGGATGCAGGATAGGAAGATCATCCAAGGGTGGGTCAGAAATTCTGATCCCAAGGGTAGGGTTCAGCATATCCTACATAAATGCATATGATGAATTCTTTTTCTGTAATTTCTAATCAGAAACAAAATAGAGGAGATCCTAAATATGGATGTAGCTAAACAAACACCACATATTTTCTGTCAGTTTTTATGATGTTAGAGAAAGCAAAATAATTGTGTGTGTTTTAAAGGAAAAGACTTTCTTGCAAACATGAATTTCTGTTTATAAGCCAGAAAATGAGTTTTCAGTGTTGAAATCCTTCAGATATTCTAGATGTCTTTAGTGTCATTGATTGTACTCCTGTGGAATAAGGGTACCTCACAAGGCATTCTTGCTTGGGTAAACTGTGTCACATACTATATGTAAGAATGAGAGAAGTAGTTATTGCTGTTTTGGTAAGATTGGCATAATCAACAACATTAAAATTTTATCAAATGTTTTTGAAAGTCAAACACAAGGAGAGTAAATCATTTTTCTGTTTATTCAAGCAAGACAGATTGTTTCCTTCCTGTAGCCTTGTAGAAGTTTAACTTGCCAAAAGCATTATGGGTATTTGATACATGTTACTATGAGACCATATGTCCCATAGTTATCTCTTCCTTACCTTTGTAAGTGCCGATAACTTGAAGACCCATTTATTAACATGCTGATATTGTTTTGGCAACTGTTGTTAACATTATAATTCTTTGACACAACTGAATGAGCTAATGAAGAGATCAGTTGTCTCCAGACAATTTCAGTTCATGAATGGTTCCAACACAACAACTACACCTAGGCATATATTTGCCTTATTGCTTTCAAACCATTGCTAAGTGTTTGCCTTTGGCTAATTTATGGATTGTTCTTCAAACTTTGCAGTGATACATTCAAAGATAATGTGCAAGTTGTAAATAAAATGTGCATATTTCTAGTATATTTCTCATACTGCTTCTTTTATTATTTTCAGTCCTTATGTAGTATTTAGTGGCAGGGCAACTGCCACATGCCGATTGATGCCATAGTTTATGCATGTAATACTGTCTTTGAGGCTTTAGTTCATTTGTGTTTGTTGATGATGGATACATGTGGTTTGATACTAAGAGGAAAGCAACTAAGACTTTACAGATGTTCAAATTTGTGATTACTGCATGTCAGCTTGATTTGTGTTAAATGTTTGCCATCATTCTATTAACCTTATTTGACTTCTAAGATATAACATCCAATAATATTACATTAATAATAAAAATAATAATAATAATAATAATAATAATAATAATAATAATAATAATCATAATGAGGACTTTGTATAGCGCCTGATCTTTAGAAGCTCTAAGTGCTTTATAACATCTATAATGATATGACAGCAAAATAAAAACCCTTGTGTCGCAGAATTGAAACCGAGTGGGTTTTGGATTAAATGAATAACTCAAACACAATGTGTGAAAGATGAAAATGTATTAACTTAATTAGTAAAGAAAAATGTATGATGTAAAAATACAATGATTCTCACATGCTCTCAACATACATTTGATCCAATCATTCTATACTAACATTCACACATTGAAATAAACCAATAATATTATATCTATCTGATATACAGCTTCAAGAAACCTCAGTTTCAAATAATAGTACACACTAAGATATTCACATTATTTCACGTATGGACTAGGCCTGAGATTCAAACAATCTCAAGTTTTCAAATATGTTTCAAATGTTCTGCACTGTCAGTAAGATTCACAAATCTCCTGGAATTCAACTAAGATTCAAAATAATCTCATGTAAATACAAATATACCAATTGAAACAACAGTTGGAACAAACATATGCTTCTTGACTCTTGTACATTGGCATGATTCATACACCGATAATCCTCACAGTTTTACCACATCCCTCGGGTTGGCCCACTCTCTTGTATCAGCCGCTCGCACCCTTCATGGATCTAACACATGTACAGTCAGTCATACGTATACACACATACAGACAGCATACAGCACCCTTGTATTAGCTACATCTACAGTCATGGCTCCACCACATGTACAGACATACTTACGTATCAATAGACATCTAGATAGCTCTACTTGTTAGCTAAACTCATCAGCCTCGTTACACCCATTAGACTCGTTAGACTTGTTAACCTCGTTAGATTCATTAGACTTGTTGGCTGCAATAAAACCAAACTGGTAATAATAATGTGTTCTGGAAAATACTAATACATTAAACTCTTAATAGCAACTTGAAATTCACAGTTCACAATGTTTCAAATCTGCATTGTAATAAATGAATCATTACATGATATGACAATACAGACTCAATAAACTTTGCATATCATGTAAAATATAAATTTAACACTCACCCCTATGGCTATAGAAATGCCACGTGTGCTCTCCTCAACAGATCCAAAGTGACCAGTGTTGGTTATACATTAATCTTGCTTAAATTCATAGGGCAGTGAGTAATATTCAGGGTAAAATACCCATGCATATTTTGATTATAATGTCTGTAGCTGCAGGTAGTTTATGGCGAGACATATGTTGGTTCAGTTGCTTGTCTGGAAAAACACCTGTTCACCCTAGATAACGTTGTATGCATGCACAACAAAAATAGTCGAATATTTCTCAGGCATAACAAAAGTTTTTTTCTCTTCTAATTCTGTGACACCTTGCAAATATTGTATGAATATTTGTGTAGAACAAAGAAATTTATAATTCATATGTGTCAGTGAAAATTTCTTCCCTCACTATCTCACACTCTTGTTTATGCTACAGTCTATGTTTATGGACCCATTGGTGCTGAGTTATTAAAGGAAGCTTGTGTGTGTGTATGTATGTATGTATGTATGTATGTATGTATGTATGTATGTATGTACGTACGTACGTACGTACGTACGTACGTACGTATGTATGTATGTATGTATTTATTTATGAGTGTGTGTGTGTGTGTGTGTGTGCATGTGTGCATGCATGCGTGCATGCATGTATGTATGTATGTATGCATGCATGGATGTATGTATGCGTGTTTGTATAGATGTTTTATTGTAAAAAGAGTTCTATGGTCAGATTTCTGTCTGGCAAAAGTGTTTAATAAAAATTTTATGCACATGCTATTTTTATTAAAATAATTATAAAAAAAAATAATTAAATATTGTTAGCAAATTGTTAAATTTTCATGCAAATTTTGTATGCAAATTCATTTTGTATCTACTAAACATTTCTTTTAAATCAGTTTTTCTGTAATTTGACCTGAAAGAAACTTTCTTTATTAGGGAATAATTTTTTTGTGTTTATATCAAGGAAAATTAATTTAAATTTAAATGTTTTTTTCTGATCCATTATAAATATTTATTTTTGTTTTAGGATCTGGAGCTATTTTTCAAGGATCCACAGGAGTTGCTGAACATTTTTGCTGAGCTAGAAGAGCAGAATTTATCATTGATACAGAACAGTCAGGAAACCGAAGAAGCCTTAGAAGAAATGAAACAAACTATTAAAAATACAAAAGTCAAAATGTAAGTTTAAAAAAATTTTGATATGAAATGAGAGAGAGGGAATAAAAATCATATGTTGAACTCAAATCAGTAATATTGTTGTAACAACAGATCAGTTCTTTTAAATTCAGACAGAAAATTGACCCCATGAAAATGTTACATTAGGGTATACATGTATTGTGTAACACATTAATGATAAGTAACTTGCATACATTTTTGCACTCAATTCTGACATATCAACTAAATATGCAACATAATGGCATACCCTCCAAGATCATAACATGTCTCACAGGAAAACATAATTTTGAACTACTTCATACAATACACAGAAAACATGATTTTGAACTACTTCATACAACACACAGAAAACGTGATTTTGAACTACTTCATACAACACACAGAAAACATGATTTTGAACTACTTCATACAACACACAGAAAACATGATTTTGAACTACTTCATACAACACACAGAAAACATGATTTTGAACTACTTCATACATCTCACAGAAAACATGATTTTGAACTACTTCATACAACACACAGAAAACATGATTTTGAACTACTTCATACAACACACAGAAAACATGATTTTGAACTACTTCATACAACACACAGAAAACATGATTTTGAACTACTTCATACATCTCACAGAAAACATGATTTTAAACTATTTCGTACAACACACAGAAAACATGATTTTGAACTGCTTCATACAACACACAGAAAACATGATTTTGAACTACAGTAGTCCCCCTCTTGAACGGCCCCCCTGACCAGCGGCCACCCGCTTCTTACGGCCAGAATCCCTTGGCACCGACGAGTTTGTATTCAAAAGTACCCCTCAAGAGCAACCACCCCTCTAACGTGACCAGCGGCCAGCATTTTAGTACAAAAAATGAAAAATGTCCCCCTCATGAATGGCCACTTTCGTTTCTTTAAATGTATCCAGAACCAATAATTAATTCAAATCTTGACATAAGGTAAGCAATTTTGATTATCTCTATTGTAGATACACGTCTCAGAGTGTCAAGTCGCCGTTAAAAGTGTTGACTAAAGATTTATAGTATATCATTATCTATGAAAGTCGATGTTTACAGGAAATGGGCTCAATAATGTTATAATAGAGTTTGGGGTTGATGATTATAACCAGACGTAATTGTTATAATCATAACAAGGTCAGCATAGGCTAAAAATAGATTTTGTACATTGGCACACAGAGACAACCTTAAAAAAAACAACAAGGTACCAGACAAAGACTGGAAAAATCACGTGACCATACATTATGACTTCCTTTATGAAGGCTGTATTTCCTACGCTCGACACAAGTTTTGTCTGCATAATTAAATCGCATACAGTCAGCAATAACCGAATAAATCATTACCAAACATTAAAATGTCATCATGTTAACGGATACATTATTTTCGAAGAAAGTCGGTTTTTCTACTCAACGACATCGGGGAAGGGGGGGGGGGATGCCGAACAGTGTTATGTAGAAAAGACTCGTAAAAACAAGTTTATGTTGAAATAATTTGAATAAACAAAGTAATAACCGATAAGAAGGTTATTCAGCAGCAGTGGGAAAATGGAAAGATAATTATGAATGTACCAAGATGTAAATGATGTTTTTGAATCCATTTGCAATGTGCAATGTGACAACAATACCTGTTTGCATATCACACTTACGCCAAGAAAGCAAAAATAGTAACATATATTCAGTTGAAATAAATTTGTTATTATAACAAAAAAAACCTTTTATTGATTAATGTTTCATTTAGACGAAGATATTTAATGTTTTGAAGTATGTAGATTTCTTACTACGTACATATACATGTACTTATCATAATAAATTTAACCTCCATCTGGAATGGCCACCCGCCTTATAAGGCCACTTTCCCGGTGCAGCAGGGGTAACCGTATAAGAGGGGGACTACTGTACTTCATACAACACACATAAAACAGGATTTTGAACTACTTCATACAATACACAGAACAAAATTATTTGGAACTATTACACTCAGCATTCAGACATGATTTTGAACTATTACACACAATACACAGACATAATTTTGAACTACTGCATCCAATATACATCCACTTAAAAGAAGGGGGGGGTTTAGTTTAAAAGTAATCTATTTTGAAGGAGTGTCCTGCTTTTATGGAAGTTTATATAGTTAAATAGTGCCTTTATGGAAGTTTATAAATCTAAATAGTGCCTTTATAGAAGTTTATATTGCTAAATAGTGCCTTTATGGACGTTTATATTGCTAAATAGTGCCTTTATGGAAGTTTATATTGTTAAATAGTGCCTTTATAGAAGTTTATATTGCTAAAAAATGCCTTTATGGAAGTTTATATTGCTAAATAGTGCCTTTATGGAAGTTTATATCATTACCGTAAATAGTGCCTTTATGGAAGTTTATATGGTTAAATAATGCCTTTATAGAAGTTTATATTGCTAAAAAATGCCTTTATGGAAGTTTATATTGTTAAATAGTGCCTTTATAGAAGTTTATATTGCTAAAAAATGCCTTTATGGAAGTTTATATTGTTAAATAGTGCCTTTATGGAAGTTTATATTGTTAAATAGTGCCTTTATAGAAGTTTATATTGCTAAAAAATGCCTTTATGGAAGTTTATATTGTTAAATAGTGCCTTTATGAAAGTTTATATTGTTAAATAGTGCCTTTATAGAAGTTTATATTGCTAAAAAATGCCTTTATGGAAGTTTATATTGTTAAATAGTGCCTTTATGGAAGTTTATATTGTTAAATAGTGCCTTTATAGAAGTTTATATTGCTAAAAAATGCCTTTATGGAAGTTTATATTGCTAAATAGTGCCTTTATGGAAGTTTATATCATTACCGTAAATAGTGCCTTTATGGAAGTTTATATTGTTAAATAGTGCCTTTATAGAAGTTTATATTGCTAAAAAATGCCTTTATGGAAGTTTATATCGCTAAATAGTGCCTTTATGGAAGTTTATATCATTACCGTAAATAGTGCCTTTATGGAAGTTTATATGGTTAAATAATGCCTTTACGGAAGTTTATAAAGGTAAATAGGGTTTTCATGGAAGTTTATATGGTTAAATAGTGCCTTTCTGGAAGTTTATATTGCTAAAAAATGTCTTTCTGGAAGTTTATATTGTTAAATAGTGCCTTTATGGAAGTTTATATAGCTAAATAGTGCCTTTATAGAATTTATATTGCTAAATAGTGCCTTTATGTAAGTTTATATAATTCAATAGTGCCTTCATGGAAGTTTATATGGTTAAATAATACCTTTACAGATGTTTATAAAGGTAAATAAGGTTTTCATGGAAGTTTATATTGCTAAATAGTGCCTTTATGGAAGTTTATATTGCTAAATAGTGCCTTTATGAAAGTTTATATTGCTAAGTAGTGCCTTTATGGAAGTTTATATTGCTAAATAGTCCCTTTGTGGAAGTTTATATTGCTAAATAGTGCCTTTATGGAAGTTTATATTGCTAAATAGTCCCTTTATGGAAGTTTATGTTGCTAAATAGTGCCTTTATGGAAGTTTATATTGCTAAATAGTGCCTTTATGGAAGTTTTTATTGCTAAATAATGCCTTTATGGAAGTTTATATTGTTAAATAGTCCCTTTATGGAAGTTTATGTTGCTAAATAGTGCCTTTATGGAAGTTTATATTGCTAAATAGTGCCTTTATGGAAGTTTTTATTGCTAAATAGTGCCTTTATGGAAGTTTATAAAGGTAAATAGTGCCTTTATGGAAGTTTATATTGCTAAATAGTGCCTTTATGGAAGTTTATATTGCTAAATAGTGCCTTTATGGAAGTTTAGACCAGCATGAAAAAGCTTTTGTTGCTCAAGTTAATGAGCAAAATGTATTATAGCTGCCACTGAAGTGACATTCTGTTGGCAAACAAAGAAATACATTTAGTTTAAGGAATTGGCAGATAATGTTTAACAACACTGAAAAGGAGAATGAAAATTGCTGGTTTAAAAAAAGATAGTATTAAATTAAAAACATGTTTTATTACATGTACTAGATAGTGGGCATGGCATATAAAATATATTTAAAAAAATGAATAAGTTGTAATGGTAATCACAATGGCATCAATAGTTACAGTCATACAGTTATGGCAGAATTTACACGATTGCGACAGTTTTGTTATTGTGTAAAGGCATGAATATACTTTAGGTTTTTGAATCAGTAATGATATCTACCACTATTCTTCTCTTTAATTTAAAATCCTAAAGAAGACAATTGTTTTTAAGAAACAATATTCACACAGACTTTGTATTAATTATAAATTGACATTGACCCTGGGTGTACATGTTGCCCATCCTCATCTCTCTCAAGCCAAGGACAAAATCCCCCATATGAAAGCAAACAAAACCACTGCCATTGTTTAGGACATTGGCAGGTATGCTTCTGTTGCATTTGTGCCATTTATCCTTGATATTCTGGGAAACCTTTCCACTGTTTCAAAACAAAAATGGTTACATTTTGGAAATTTTAAATCAAATTTCTGCTGTTTGTGTTTAGTAATAGACTTCTGATTTTCTAAATATTCTTAATAATATTTTTTTGAAATGAATGTTTGAATGATTGATTAATGACTGATTTTTATTTAACATTATATCATCTTATTTTCTGGTTATATTATGCTGGGACATTTGGAGTTTAGTGCCTTCCTCAGAGACTCAAAATGCTGCTGCCCTGGTCTGGGTATGATTTGAGCTCTCGCCCTTTTGTTTGTGAGTACAGCACAATAACCCATGAGCCAGCATGGCCCCAAATGAGCATTTTAAAGTTAATGAATAACCAAAATGCAAATTCAGAAGGAGGCAATTTTGGTCTTTTAATCCTAATATATATTACCTTGCTTCATATTTTGGAAATCTTTTTATGAGAAATACATTGAACTCATACAATTTTAATTGCAGTGTGTGTGTGGATCCTTGTCATGAAGCTATCTTTGTATATATTTTCAGGGAGAAGGAAACTCAAATATTAAAAGAACAAATAGAAAAATTAAATGATCAGATAATTAAAGAAGAAAAGAAAGCAGAGGATCTTAGAATGAAATCCAAGTAAGTGTTTTGTTCATTTTTATTTTCATATTTAAGAATTTTGGAAAATAGTCATTATCTGTTTCGTTCTGAAGATAGGGGAAGACTTGTTTAGAAAACATGATTAGAAATTGGAAGTTTAGACTTTGTTGCATAAATATTTTATTTAAGGTTTCATTATGAGTGGGATTGAGTCTGTGTTATATATGTGATATACCATTAGAACATTAAACTTTAGAAGAATAGAAATGCTGAAAGACAAGCAGACTTTTAAAAAAAATTATCTCTTTGTTGAAAAAAAAGCCTCTTTTGCTGACTTTAAAGTTTTGTTCATTTTTTATTATTAGAGAAGTGAATATGCAGATAAATAATCCAAGAGCGTGCAATTTGTCATAATAAAAATTGCAAATGGTATTCTCTTCGATTTAAACAAGAACTGTTTATTTCAAAATATAGCTGATAATTGTAGCTATTGCCAGCTGAAGTGTTGAGCCTGGAGCTAACTTTATGTGACATGTAACTGTCACTGTTTATAGCAACCAGATGTTAGAACTGAATAATAACCACACCAAGAATGTGGCGGGAAATAAACACATGAATTTAAAGTGATTCTCATGAGAAACTATTATTGTTTACCCAACCTTCACCATGCAATGAAGTGACATTATCAGTTTGCTCAATTGTCCATATACTTTGCGTTGTTCCAAGATACTGCCAGCATATGACTAAACATGGTGTCAAAGGCAAAAAATTAAAATAGATCCAAAACAAAAAAAATTATCTTCCAGACCTCATTTAAGACCAACTGATGATAATAGTATTGTTATTGAACCAGTGGATCATCGTCCAAATATGAGGTATCGGTTACTCGCAAGATAAAATATAATTTGTTTGCAGCAAAGGTTGAAAACATACAGTTGGTTTCATTTTCACAAGAAGTTAAGTCAGGTGAAGAATTTGAAAGTGAAGACGCCTTAATGTTTTGCCATATATGTACAGAGACTAAAAGAAACTCCATGACCGAAATGTGCAAAAAAAACAATGACTTTCAGAACAGTGAAGAGAAGGTCTGATTTTTGACTCAGTGTTTTCATTGATGAGTCAATTGACTTGCATGAAGCAATTTGTAGATAAAACACTGCATATATACATGCTTGTAAATCTACTCCAATTGTAAATAACATAAACCCTGATCTGTCATTGTATAATGCATTGACAGATTATGTTCTGTGCTGTTTGTTCTGTTGATTTCTTCGTACAAGCTGAATAGACCCGGATCTGCCAGCACATCTGGATCTGTGCAGCTTGCACTTGGATCCAGGATATAAGTAAGTGTATGCAGTGCTTTGAGTTTTAGTACTGAATTGTATCTAATATTACTATTCGTATTCATCACATGCTGATTGATTTCACTAAATACACATCAAAGAATTTTGTGTAATAGTTGCATAGTCACCTTATAGATGTAGATTATGTATTGGAAGCCATTCCAATATTTTGTTACATAGTAAGTTGAAATGTCAATTATTAGGAATTGTCTGCAGATGCAGATTTTGTCTAGAATTTTAGGTGGACAACACGTAAAGTATGCAAATTATAAAGAAGGTTTTATACAGGGATATTTAACAGCAGGAGGAGGGTTCAATCTGATTGTCATCCTCAAAGATTTTGAATGCTGTGATCATTTCATTTTTTTCTTCTTGTATTGTATATAGTTGCTTATTAGCCAAGTCAAGCCATAAGCAACAAAGATTCAGACTTGTTGTAGCATAAAGTGCCTGCAGATGTTTGTTGATTGTTCTAATGATTACTCCAAACAAATTGGACTGATTCAGATCTGCCAGTGCATCATGCAATGGCAGAACTTGATCTGCGCACTTTGCAATTGGATCATCTTATAAATGAGTACAGATGTTGTATAAATTTTCTTGGTTGTGCAAAAGTGACATTTTTTAAGTAACTTCAAATCTGTTGATGTGAAACAGAGTTCCTATCAGCTTCATTGAGAAATCATTGTTTATTGTTCTTTGAGTCTTTAAAATCAGGTTTGTGGTTACACTCCTAGATAATAGAGGTGGGAATCACCCATAATTGAGACAGCAATTTGGTTTCCACCTGGAATAGAAATATTCCAGGTGGAATATAGCAGGAGACGTGATTTCAATAAGGTTTCAGTCTGACTTATGCCCCTCATCTGAGGTGTAATTCTGCATTTTTTAAAACTTGGTTTTGGCAGTGTTGTTTTCATTCATGTTTTGAGATGTCATTAGTTTCCTTCGAAATTTGTACAAGGCAGAAATTTGAGTTTAGAATGAGGATGACTTAGACTTAGAAATTGTAGGAGGATTGTTTGTATACAATGGAAAATGGCAGCCAGAACATTTCAATTTATCTGGGTCAACTTTATAAAGTTTCTCTTAAAACTGACATTATAGGAATGGATGAATGCATACTGATGTCCTTTTCAATAGGATTCCAGCCACCGAACTTCCGGTTTCTATCCATTCTTGAAATTGTTGTGATTTTTCAATTGTTTAGATTTTGGTATTGTGGAATTTTGAGATCATGTGCACTTAAGATATAGACACATTAAATAATGATATGTCCCATTGTATGGTTGCTGTACATTGTGTCCTGTAACAAAGAGTGGCTGATCAGCATTTTATTTATTGTGTCTCACTTTTTAATCTGTCCAATGCACTTTTTCCCCCCAATAAATATCTCTAGAGATATTTTCTTGAAATTTAATGTACATGTACATTTGTTTCTTGACAAGTTTTGTGTCCCATTTAAAATTCAACTTCATCTGATTACCACCTTTAGAGTTATCTCCCCATTATTTGAAAAATAGTACATGTATTTACGTTTAATATTTTTGCAAGAGATATTCTATATTAGGATTCACTTTTTGACTAATTTAGTATGCATTTAACAATGAATCTTTTACTGCCTTTTCTTGGTTTATTTCTTTCATGATCTTCCATGTTTTTCTTCATTGTAGATTATTTTCTTTTGGAGAATTTAAAGCAGAGGACCAGGAGTTGATGTTGCAGCAGCTAAATAAGAAAGTTGAGGAAGTGTACCGCAGCTGTATTGGAGACAATGAGGCAAACATTAGGTGAGTGGGCCAATGCATTAACTATGTAAGATGGACAATTTCATAGAGAAGAAAATATTGTCATGCAAACAACACTCCCTTATGTATCAGTCATTCTTTTTACACTTGTCAATGTATAATGGTTAAAAGCCTGAGAAATTCGCTTGTCAACTCTTGAAAATTCACTTGTCAACTCTTGAAAATTCGCTTGTCACCTCTTTAAAATCCACTTGTTAACTCTTTAAAAATATACTTGCCAACTCTTGAAAAACCTTTTGTCAGCTCTTTAGAGATTCAATTGCCAACTCTTGAAAATCCACTTGTCAACTTATTACAAATTCACTTGCCAGCTCCAGCAAAATCTTCTTGTCAACTCTTGAAAAAATTCACTTGTTCACTGATGAGTTGGTATGGGTGAGTAGATTTTTCATCATCAAGTCTACATCTTTACCACTCAGTGATATTTGTTTACAAGTACATAGCACTCTCGATATAATGTCTCTAATGAGAACCATATAAATGACCTGTGTTATAAACAACCTTATACTGAGGGACGTTTTAATAAGGCTGCGCTATAGAAGCACATTAAAGCAAAATAGAATATCTGATAATGTGAAATCACTTTATAATATACCCTTATGAGCCAATATATATATATATATATATATATATATATATATATATATATATATATATATATATATATATATATATATATATATATATATGACAAAACAAAATTGACAACTTTTTGGGATATAATAACCAAATTCTTCCTATAAAAGGATATGTAGTATACTAAGTGGCACAATAGAGAGAAAACACGGTATTTTCTGTTTCTTTTTTAAGATAAATGTCTTTGTCATAATACTATCATTAGATATAAACTATATACAGATTATAGTTTTCTTGATGCAGTTAATACTGTCTCAACCTGACTAAAAATTTAAAAAATCTGTTTCTTTTCCTTCTTTTGTTTGGTTGTGTTTCTCATCTCTGTCTCCATTTTTTCAGTCTGTTAGTATATCTAACAAGGGTTGTTTGCCTGATAATTATATGTTGTTGTCTCTGTATATCGTCCATCTGTGGGTAGACACAACCAAAGTCCAGTATCGATCCATTATTTGTACAGTACAAGTGTTGTATTGCTCTTTCAGAGTACATGTACACTAGTGGCAGATTTGTACAGATCATTTAACAGCTAGATGTGTAATGTCCATAAATGTTATCCCATAATGCATTAGAATGCTAGGTAACTAATTGCTTACTAACAGGAAGAACACTTTATCAACACTTGATTCCTGAATGCATGAGGTTTACTAATATTTAATTATTTGTTTTCTGTCTAGTGGCATCTAGTGTTTTTGTGTCGTTCGCTTGCTGCACTTGCACAGATGTTACATCATTATGTTTTATTTATAACTTTATGGATATAGGTATGGTTTGGTGTAACATTTGTTTGTAATTGACTTTGTTTGTTTATTTAAATGTTTTTCATCTGTTTTATACAAAAATATTTTCACCATTATGCTTACATTTATTTATTTTCTGAATAGGAACGACGACTTAAATGATATTTTACTGATTATCAGGTAGATTGCTTGAGCACACAATTTGTATTTGAGTAATTTTGCATTTTGGTTCTTTTTAATTCATCAGTATAGTTTAAGTTTTTATTCTACATTATTATATACTCTTACATACTTTCAGTCTTCATCTCAAAAATTAGTTTTAAGGTTTTAATGTTTTGGCTGCTGAAATTATTTTCTCTCCACACACAGATTTCTTTGCTCTATAGAAGATAGTCATGACAGGTAGTAACGAAAAATTAATTTAGTTCATTCTTGTTTTGAGAGTATATAATAAAAATATTATTTAATACAGCCTTTTGATATTCACGGGAATATTTGTCACCAATTTATGTTCTCTTTTTTGTTCTTAATTGTAAAGTTGTCTTCCCAGGATTATCAATCGGTATTACACCAAGGACACTGCATTTTTGTCTTTTTTACTGCAATCTTATTTAGAAAGTTCAGTTGTATAGAAAAAAATTATATTAAAAACAGTAAAGTTTAGGGAAAAAATAAAGCATTGATTTAGTAGGGGAAGGGAAGAAAGTATACTTTACATGAAATTTGTAGACTTAATACACAGTTTTTTTTCTTCTGAAAAAAGGAAAATGAATTCACCTTTCAAAGTGTAGTAGACATGAAATGTATGCTTATTCAAGTAAAATTTATGAGTTTTCAGAACCATTCAAATTAAATGACATTTTAGTATTATATCATTCAAAATGGGTTCCCAATACAACTTTTCAGTGAACACAATAACCTACAAGTTATGTTCTCTTATATGGAAATAAACAGAAACATTATGTACCATCCTACCCTACAAGAAAAAAATGCACAGTACTAATATGGAAATTACCAAATAGCACTATGTAGCTACCTACCAACCTATTAAGATAATGCAATTTACAGTCCTGCTAATATGGAAATTACCAAATAGCACTATGTAGCTACCTATCTACCTACCTACCAACCTATTAAGATAATGTAATTTACTGTCCTGCTAATATGGAAAATTACAAATAGCACTATGTAGCTACCTATCTACCTACCTACCAACCTATTAAGATAATGCAATTTACAGTCCTGCTAATATGGAAATTACCAAATAGCACTATGTAGCTACCTATCTACCTACCTACCAACCTATTAAGATAATGTAATTTACTGTCCTGCTAATATGGAAATTACCAAATAGCACTATGTAGCTACCTATCTACCTACCTACCAACCTATTAAGATAATGCAATTTACTGTCCTGCTAATATGGAAAATTACAAATAGCACTATGTAGCTACCTACCAACCTATTAAGATAATGTAATTTACTGTCCTTCTAATATGGAAATTACCAAATAGCGCTATGTAACTACCTATCTACCTACCTACCAACCTATTAAGATAATGCAATTTACTGTCCTGCTGATATGAAAATTACCAAATAGCACTATGTAGCTACCTATCTACCTACCAACCTATTAAGATAATGTAATTTACTGTCCTGCAAATTTTACAGTTTTAAGTTTATTCTAAGTTGACCTGTAAACTGATATTAAGCAGCAAGAGTATTTTAAATAAGGCAAGTTCTGGGAAAATATTTCTGAATTTTACTTTATTTAGTTTTTTGTATGCTCCTAACGTTTTTGCTTATATTATATGTTTTAAGTGTCCAGTCTCTTTGTTAAAACTGCCATTGCTAAAAAATGATAAACATTTAAAATATATGTGATATTTTACATTGAAAAACACCCATAACAATCTGTGTACAAAACATGATGAAAATTGTGGTACATGTAATACCAGTGCTTTCAAATAACAAGGTTTATGGTGTGCAAATACAAACCATGCTGATATTTAAAAGTATATCCTGGGGATCAATGAACACTTACTACACTTCTCCCAAAAGAATAGTCAGTCCTTTATTATACTGTCTTTTGATATCATTCATTACAGTTAAGTAGCTTAGTGCATGGAATTGTAGGATAGATTTAATTTTACTGCACTATAATTACTATTTTGCTATAAATAGTCTAATACTATAATTACTCTTATATTATAATTAGTCTTATACTATAATTACTATTATATAATTACTACAACAATTACATCATTTGATTATAAAACAATGAAAACTGGCGTAAATACAGAAAATATATGCAAAGAAATAAGATTATTCTAAAAAATAAAATAAAAGTTAAAATATTCAAAACTTGTAAGAATTATCAGACATAAAATAATGAAAACTGATGTAAATACAGAAAATCTATTCAAAGAAACAAGATTATTCTAAAAATAAAATAATTTTTAAAATATGCAAAACTTGTTGGAATCATCTCCACCATTCCTGTTCTTCATGTTTGAGTATAAATTATATTCAAAGTGTATACAAAATATATTTTTTCATAAAGATAAATTCTTTGAAGTTCAACTTGCAATCATCATTAAAACATTATTAAATAGTAAGTGACTTATATTGTACACTGAGAAAATCAATTAATTCTCAGTGGTGAAATAAAAAATGTTTTTATCGTTTTAGGTTTCATAATTGAATATTGATGAAAATGTAGCAATTAAGGAACAAAATTACTGACCTTGAAATTCAGAAATTTGTTGACTTAAAACTGATATTGAGGATAATGTGGACTTGTTATTATAATTTACCCCAGTAATATTAACATCCATTCCAAACAATCTAAGCCAAGCATAATTTTCTCATAGTATGAGAGAAAGCTGATTAACTTGCAGGCCTTCGTACTGTATAAATTCTGGGGTGAATTATATCATTTTAGGCCTCTCCCAGGTTTCATTCCTGTTATTGTTCATTTGTTATTGTTCAGATTCATATAGTTTCTGTTTTTATGTATAATTAAATGCCATCTTTTTTTCCTATGTATATTTTTATTTAATTTTTTTCATCCAAAAGAAGAAACAACAGCTAAGAGTTTGCTGGAGTTTTTGCACTGTCATTTAAATTTGTAATTATTTAAAGAAAAGAATTATGCTATTTTTCAAGTTTTAGTTGTGGTCTATTTCCACAATTACTATGCAGTATGAGAAAATGTTCACAAATCAATGTCACCAAAGCACTTTGGTTCAATTCACAGCAATGTCATCAGGCATCAGGGTGACACTGAGCATCAAGTTTATGGTATGCACAAGGCCACTATTGCTTTTGCAATCATATTTAACACCATTTAGATCTGTGCTATATGCTACAGAACAATTATAAGCAGGTCTGTTAACTCCCTGCAGCTTGATTTATTAACTTTATTTTGTTAATAGTGAGTCTACAGCAAACCTGTTGATAACAAAATTTAATGTCAATAAAAATTACCCAGATGCAATGTATGCAGTATTATTTGTAGAAGAATTATTCTTTGACTTACATTTTATTCTTTCCGTCTTGATATCACCTGTGAAATAACAGGTTTGGGAACCAATTAAAACAATAAAGCAGTTTGATGTCCATAAGTTTTGGTGCCATTTTAAAAGATATAAGGCTAATTCAAATTTTTGAATTTTTGGCAATAATTAATGAATAAACATTTTTGTTAGGTCAATATTATCCATTTATCAGGATATCAATACAAGTTTTACAACTTTGAAAATGTATGTGAGTTTTTTAAAATGGAGTTTAGAAAAATCTATGAATATCATTGCATCTCAAATATAAGAATGACATTCAAATTTAAAAAAAAAAACATTTATCAAAAGCAGCAGTATATAATTGTTCTACATTGGCACATGGGTTTAGAGTAAATATTTTTAAACACTTACACATTAAGCATTGGGCCCATTGAAATCACAGGAAATAAAGCTTATTAGGGATAAAAAGTTTACTTTGTCATAGCCTTTTACCTCCACATTTTAATAATATATTGGCTTAATGGCTGTCAAATAGCTTGCATGCTGGGTCTTTCTGTTATTAACACCTTATATTAGATCATTTAGGTTTTCTTTTGAATCACTGTTAAATTGAGCACTTGCTTTCACAGACTGATTCACAGCTTTTTTTTGAATCACTGTTAAACTGAGCACGTGCTTTCACAGACTGATTCACAGCTTTTTCTAGCTTACTTGACTAGGCACACTGCTCTAGGCTAACTGCTTCTCCCATTGGAATTAATAGATCAATATAACATGACTGGACACTCCAAATACAGCTGAAAATGAAGCAGTGGCTGAAATGCTTTGGTAATGTCTAATGAATTGGCCCACTCTCCCATGATGTATGTGCTTTGTTTGATCCACTGTAGTCCCCATGGAATTTCAGTAGTCCCTTTCAGATGTGGCCACCCTTTATGCATTGGAGTGGTGGCTGTTAGGGTGGCCTAATGTGAGGTGGACAAATGGTAAAAAAATACTAGTTTTGTGGTCTCTGCTGAGTAGTCTGTCTTGATAGTGGCTTTGAAAGGAGCCACGCATGGAGTATAAAAGCCACTAAAATGTGGCTCAGTGATGAATCTTTAAATCTTTATCCATTATTTTTAATGTTAGTTGTACATGCAGATTGTCAAATACAGGTAATAACTGCCTCAATTGCACAAACAAATTATTTTATTTCAGAAGAAAATTTAATACGATGCTTATGTTTTCAATAAATATGAATATTTCTGTACGGTAGTGTTGATCTTTGCGCAAAGGAAGTTTGTTATAAGTGATTATATGTTTAAAATGCTTTAATTCAAAGTTTTACATTTTGAAGCAGATTAACGAACTGTTGCATGTTTTGCTCTAAAGTACTTTACAGATGTTGACAAATATTGAGAACCGATTAGAGGAATTGTTTGAACAGATAGAATCCATGCCGCAGGAAAAGGTTGAGGCTGCGGAAAAGGTAATAACATATGTACATGTTGAATATGAAACTCCAGCTCAAGCTGACACCCCTAAAACAACTTTTGTAAAACATGACATTTTACCTTCATTTTAATTAACAAATACAGGCAAACCAGTCAATAGTGGCCACCATTGAAAAAAGGCAAAACTGGCCTTTCTACACAGCTGACATTACATCATTAAACAGGTTCACCATTCAAAATTGGTTTCTGAACAAATAGCATGTACTGAATATTATTATTATTATTATTATTAATTATTATTATTATTATTGCGTTGTGATCAATCAACATTTTAATGTGTGCTTTTTATTAAAATCGTAAAGTACACAGATATGTTGCTCTCTCTGAAATTTATGCTCAAGACAAGATTACTGTATCCTGGTCACATCAGTTCACAAAATATTCCCTTATCTAAACAATGTTTTCATCATAAAACAAGTTTAGTTTGTGTACACTGAGTGGTCACTTTTGATGTACCCTAGTGACTGCTGAAAGCAGTGAGAAACCATTATTTGATTAGAAACACCTGGCCACTGACCTAAGAAAACTGATAGCCATTACATGCATAATATTTATAAAAAGATTTCCTTGGGGAAATTAAAATGGTCAGTAAGACCAGGTGACAACTTATCAAGGTGACTGTTTGCACAGGTTTGACTGTACTGCTGATTCAGTATGTTGGTGACAGAACATTTTCATGCATAACTAGTTGCATGACAGTTATTGAAAGTAATTAAGGATTGGTTGAAAAGCTAAATGACCAAGTTTTAGATTAAGTTTTTAATCAAATGTAAATGATTATAATTTTCCTTCTATACCTGTTTGACTTAATCACCAGATCATCCAGGAAGAGTTTAATTTATGTGTGTATAACATAGCGTTGTTTAGTACAACTCATGTGCCAACTTCATGGCAGATGAAAACTTTGCTAGTAAACCATTCATGTTTATAGGATCTAAGCAACATAACCATTACCAAGGATAAATATTGACATTGTCCATGCAAAAATAAGCAGTAAGGGTAAGGGTAACAGACTAAATCCCATCAAGCAGTAAGGGTAACAGACTAAATCCCATCAAGCAGTAAGGGTAAGGGTAACAAACTAAATCCCATCAAGCGGTAAGGGCAAGGGTAACAGACTAAATCCCATCAAGCAGTAAGGGTAAGGGTAGCAGTCTAAATTCCATCAAGCAGTAAGGGTGAGGGTAACAGACTTAATCCCATCAAGCAGTAAGAGTAAGGGAAACAGACTAAATCCCATCAAGCAGTAAGGGTAAGGGTAACAGACTATAAAAGCAGTAAGGGTAAGGGTAACAGACTAAATCACATCAAGCAGTAAGGGTAACAGACTAAATCCCATCAAGCAGTAAGGGTAAGGGTAACAGACTAAATCCCATCAAGCGGTAAGGGTAACAGACTAAATCCCATCAAGCAGTAAGCATAAGGATAACAGACTAAATCCCATCAAGCAGTAAGGGTAAGGGTAACAGACTAAATCCCATCAAGCAGTAAGGGTAACAGACTAAATCCCATCAAGCAGTAAGGGTAAGGGTAACAGACTAAATCCCATCAAGTGGTAAGGGTAACAGACTAAATCCCTTCAAGCAGTAAGGGTAACAGACTAAATCCCATCAAGCAGTAAGGGTAAGGGTAACAGACTAAATCCCATCAAGCGGTAAGGGTAACAGACTAAATCCCATCAAGCAGTAAGGGTAAGGGTAACAGTCTAAATTCCATCAAGCAGTAAGAGTAAGGGTAACAGACTAAATCCCATCAAGCAGTAAGGGTAAGGGTAACATACTAAATCCCATCAAGCAGTAAGAGTAAGGGTAACAGACTAAATCCCATCAAGCAGTAAGGGTAACAGACTAAATCCCATCAAGCAGTAAGGGTAACAGACTAAATCCCATCAAGCAGTAAGGGTAAGGGTAACAGACTAAATCCCATCAAGCAGTAAGGGTAACAGACTAAATCCCATCAAGCAGTAAGGGTAAGGGTAACAGACTAAATCCCATCAAGCAGTAAGGGTAAGGGTAACAGTCTAAATTCCATCAAGCAGTAAGAGTAAGGGTAACAGACTTCATCCCATCAAGCAGTAAGGGTAAGGGTAACAGACTAAATCCCATCAAGCAGTAAGGGTAAGGGTAACAGACTAAATCCCATCAAGCAGTAAGGGTAAGGGTAACAGTCTAAATTCCATCAAGCAGTAAGAGTAAGGGTAACAGACTAAATCCCATCAAGCAGTAAGGGTAAGGGTAACAGACTAAATCCCATCAAGCAGTAAGGGTAAGGGTAACAGACTAATTCCCATTAAGCAGTAAGGGTAAGGGTAACAGACTAAATCCCATCAAGCAGTAAGGGTAAGGGTAACAGACTAAATCCCATCAAGCAGTAAGGGTAAGGGTAACAGACTAAATCCCATCAAGCAGTAAGGGTAACAGACTAAATCCCATCAAGCAGTAAGGGAAGGGTAACAGACTAAATCCCATCAAGCGGTAAGGGTAACAGACTAAATCCCATCAAGCAGTAAGAGTAAGGGTAACAGACTAAATCCCATCAAGCGGTAAGGGTAAGGGTAACAGACTAAATCCCATCAAGCAGTAAGGGTAAGGGTAACAGACTAAATCCCATCAAGCAGTATGGTTAACAGACTAAATCCCATCAAGCAGTAAGGGGAAGGGTAACAGACTAAATCCCATCAAGCAGTAAGGGTAAGGGTAACAGACTAAATCCCATCAAGCAGTAAGGGTAAGGGTAACAGACTAAATCCCATCAAACAGTAAGGGTAAGGGTAACAGACTAAATCCCATTAAGCAGTAAGGGTAAGGGTAACAGACTGAATCCCATCAAGCAGTAAGGGTAAGGGTAACAGACTAAATCCCATCAAGCAGTAAGGGTAAGGGTAACATACTAAATCCCATCAAGCAATAAGGGTAAGGGTAACAGACTAAGTCCAATCAAGCAGTAAGGGTAAGGGTAACAGACTAAATCCCATCAAGCAGTAAGGGTAAGGGTAACAGACTAAATCCCATCAAGCAGTAAGGGTAAGGATAACAGACTAAATCCCATCAAGCATTAAGGGTAAGGGTAACAGACTACATCCCATCAAGCAGTAAGGGTAAGGGTAACAGACTAAATCCTATCAAGCAGTAAGGGGAAGGGTAACAGACTAAATCCCATCAAGCAGTAAGGATAAAGGTAACAGTCTAAATTCCATCAAGAAGTAAGGGTAAGGGTAACAGTCTAAATTCCATCAAGCGGTAAGGGTAACAGACTAAATCCAATTAAGCAGTAAGGGTAAGGGTAACAGACTAAATCCCATCAAGCAGTAAGGGTAAGGGTAACAGACTAAATCCTATCAAGCAGTAAGGGTAACAGACTAAATCCCATCAAGCAGTAAGGGTAAGGGTAACAGACTAAATCCCATCAAGCGGTAAGGGTAACAGACTAAATCCCATCAAGCAGTAAGGGGAAGGATAACAGACTAAATCCCATCAAGCAGTAAGGGTAAGGGTAACAGAGTAAATCCCATCAAGCAGTAAGGGTAACAGACTAAATCCCATCAAGCAATAAGGGTAAGGGTAACAGACTAAATCCCATCAAGCAGTAAGGGTAAGGGTAACAGACTAAATCCCATCAAGCAGTAAGAGTAAGGGTAACATACTAAATCCCATCAAGCAATAAGGGTAAGGGTAACAGACTAAATCCAATCAAGCAGTAAGGGTAAGGGTAACAGACTAAATCCCATCAAGCAGTAAGGGTAAGGGTAACAGACTAAATCCCATTAAGCAGTAATGGTAAGGGTAACAGTCTAAATCCCATCAAGAAGTAAGGGTTAGGGTAACAGACTAAATCCCATCAAGCAGTAAGGGTAAGGATAACAGACTAAATCCCATCAAGCATTAAGGGTAAGGGTAACAGACTACATCCCATCAAGCAGTAAGGGTAAGGGTAACAGACTAAATCCTATCAAGTAGTAAGGGGAAGGGTAACAGACTAAATCCCATCAAGCAGTAAGGATAAAGGTAACAGTCTAAATTCCATCAAGAAGTAAGGGTAATGGTAACAGTCTAAATTCCATCAAGCGGTAAGGGTAACAGACTAAATCCAATTAAGCAGTAAGGGTAAGGGTAACAGACTAAATCCCATCAAGTAGTAAGGGTAAGGGTAACAGTCTAAATTCCATCAAGCAGTAAGGGTAAGGGTAACAGACTAAATCCCATCAAGCAGTAAGAGTAAGGGTAACAGACTAAATCCCATCAAGCAGTAAGGGTAAGGGTAACAGACTAAATCC
The DNA here is from genome assembly GCA_029339505.1 of Unio delphinus. Taxonomy (NCBI): domain Eukaryota; kingdom Metazoa; phylum Mollusca; class Bivalvia; order Unionida; family Unionidae; genus Unio; species Unio delphinus. The sequence continues at coordinate 6,550,296 of JAQISU010000433.1, read as the reverse complement.
CATCAAGCAGTAAGGGTAAGGGTAACAGACTAAATCCAATTAAGCAGCAAGGGTAAGGGTAACAGTCTAAATTCCATCAAGCAGTAAGGGTAAGGGTAACAACTAAATCCAATTAAGCAGTAAGGGTAAGGGTAACAGACTAAATCCAATTAAGCAGTAAGGGTAAGGGTAACAGTCTAAATTCCATCAAGCAGTAAGGGTAAGGGTAACAGACTAAATCCCATCAAGCAGTAAGGGTAAGGGTAACAGTCTAAATTCCATCAAGCAGTAAGGGTAAGGGTAACAGACTAAATCCAATTAAGTAGTAAGGATAAGGGTAACAGACTAAATCCCATCAAGCAGTTTGGGTAAGAGTAACAGACTGAATCCCATCAACCTGGGAGAGGATTTCATATGAAAGCTAGAAACTAGTTTCACAGTGGTATTGTTGCCAATGAGGCATTGAGTTGCCTCAAAACGTGCAAGATGTCATTGCCAAGGAATTTAAGAGACATTCTCAGTTTAGAAGAAAAATGAAAGCAATTCAGCTGAAGGAATAAGGAGGTCTGGCCTTTGTTCATTCCTGAGAAATTTAAATCAGATAAAAAAAATCAAATACATATCGTCAATTATACATTCTGCATCAGTGCAGAAAAGCATTTATTTTATACTAGCGAGGTATGGATATGACAGTAGGTTTTCAGTGTAAAATTTTCTGAAGTTAGCAAAATCATAAAATTGAACAGGTGAATGTTATATCTTGTAAGAAGCATAGACATCATGAAGGCATGGTTTACAAAAAGAAATAAATAAAATTTAATAAAATGAAGAAAAAGTAAAATTATTACTACTAACATGATCCATTTGTCCAATAAGGTTCCACTCCTCAGTTTTGTGTTTTGGACTAGGTAAAATTTCTAAAAAAAATAGAAAATCTGACCATTTTACATATTGGATTATATTATGTAAAGAAGAATCTGGGAATGTTTATATTGGTATGAATCAGGCTGCTTTAGAAATTTCACTTTTAGAAGATGCATTTTGAATCTAATTCTTTATCACAGAGTCCTGATGCTATGTGATGCGCTCAGAGTCAATGTTCAGTTTTAGAAAGCAAAGATGCGTGCTAAATTTTTTAAGGTGAAACTTAAACAATTTACCCCATCATATTTCTTCCAAAGAAAGATAAATTAAGGTATTTGAATCTCCATACATTAGAGAAAACTTTGTCAGAACAATGACAGGGACACAAATGAAGTATTTTGGCTTTTTCAGCAGTTTTGCTTTTTTATTGCCAGGATTTAGGTGAGTGTGCCAAAGAGTCTGAATTAAAAATATAAATTTCCATAACACTGACAGAAATTTTATTCGGGAACATACAAAAGGAAACAAGGCTCAGTTTTTTGCAGTTTTCACCTCAAAGATTGAATCTCAAACAGATATCATACATGTAAGAATGTGAAATTTAAAAAACAGGAGTGTAACCTGAAACAAAAATCCTTCTCTCTGTCAAATAAATAGTAGGCAATTAAAGCAGATAAAAATCAGCATGTTAAAGTGTAATGTCTTTTGAAAAGACAGTTATATTCAACAACTGTAAAATGTGTTTAGATATTTTTTAAAGATTTGTGGCAGCTGTGTTGTTATTTTGATGTGATGTAAGTAATCTACAAATATAAGAAAGCAGTGAATATGAGAATCAAGATATTCCACTAAATATTTCTCATCAGCAACAACATTAAACTGATAGGATTATTTCGAAAGTGTAAATAATAATTAAAGAAACATATGACATACCTAAGCTGTTTGGTGGGACCACTATGAGAGCAAATTATGTATGTTATAGAAACACAAATTTCATTACAAAATTAATTTTTTCTTGTTTAACATTTGTTTTTTGATCATGCTGGAAGGAAAAGTTTATTCATATCATAAGGACATATGTATTGAGCTGAGCACCTATTCCATAGTTATTTCCCTTTCCTTCTTAAAAAAGGTGTTCTTGAAGCAAAAATGTTAAACTGTTGTATTGCATGTATTGAAGTTTCTAACAAAGTTTGGCAAGCAGTATGACATGCACAATGACATAATGACAAATGTATTAAGGTAGTCCAGTTTTGCAAACTTAATACCTATTGGACAATGCCTATTGGACAACTTGAAATGTCATTATTGTTACATTATGATGTCATTGATATGACATCACTATTTACCTAGGTGTGTCACAATGATATGAACTCTAGGAGTGATTTGACGTAAAATGCTTACGACTTCAGTGTCATGTTTTGAGCAATTAAAAAGACGAATTCTTAATCAGCTTTAATATTCATAATAAACATTAAGTTAAAAAATAATTACTTCATTAAACATACAACACCTTACAATCTTATACAAAATCAACTTTCTGTTGTGGATATTAAGGGTAAAAATGTAATTACCCTTACTAGGGGATAGATATTAAGGTAAAAATATAATGACCCTTACTAGGGGATAGATATTAAGGGTAAAAATGTAATTACCCTTACTAAGGGATAGATATTAAGGGTAAAAATGTAATTACCCTTACTAGGGGATAGATATTAAGGGTAAAAATGTAATTACCCTTACTAGAGGATAGATATTAAGGTAAAAATTTAATTACCCTTACTAGGGGATAGATATTAAGGGTAAAAATGTAATTACCCTTACTAGGGGATAGATATTAAGGTAAAAATGTAATTACCCTTACTAGGGGAAAGATATTAAGGGTAAAAATGTAATTACCCTTACTAGTGGATAGATATTAAGGTAAAAATGTAATTACTCATACTAGTGGATAGATATTAAGGGTGAAAATGTAATTACAGTAAAACCTGTCTTGAGAGACCACTGCTATGAGAGACCACCTGTCTTGAGAGACCAGGTTCTCCATGTTCAGATTTATTGATCATATAGTGTTATGACCTGTTATGAAAGACCACCTGTCATGAGAGAAAATTATGTTTTGGCAGAAGGGGTGGTCTTTCAAGACAGGTTCCACTGTACTCATACTTTGGGACAAATATTAAGTTGGAAGATTCACTGATATAGCATTGTATTGGTAATTTTGCTTTTTAGATATATACACATTAATACTGATGGCAGATTCTAACAATATTTACAGTATGGTTTTAATCTTCGATGGCAGTAAATAAGCCGTGATGTTTACTGTCATTAAACACTTCGTTTGAAGAATGCATGAGGAATTTCATTGCAATTTTAAGTATATTTTTACCAGGCAAAAGAGAAGGAGAGACGGTTGAAGCTGAGAGAGGAGAAGATGGAGCAACAGCGAATACACCAGGAAGAAAGAGTAAAGCGAGCCTTGGAGAGAGCAAAAGCAGAACCCAAGAAGCAGGTTAGTAATTAACTACATGATATAACCTCCACCCACCCAACTTGCCCTCCCCCCATTTTGGTTTGTTATTAAAGACAAAACAAGAGTAATTTTATTAATTTATACTTTATGACATGATTAAAGGAATTGATTGTTTGAATTAATTCAGGCAATATAAGCTATAAACAAGATGATATGTCTATTAATTATGTAATTTTTCTTTGGCTTTTTGGGGTGGGAAGATAAACTTTTGAGTAAAATATTGTTTGATGATGGGAAAATATATTTTATCACAAATTGCAATTTTAAAATGGAGATAACTCTTGAAGGTCTTTAAATAGGAATATTTTATAAAATATAAAAACTGCCTCACTGCAGATATTGTAGTGATATGACTGAAGAATTGTTAAAGCTACGCTAAAAATGCTTATCCAACAAACAAACAAAAGAAATATTTTAGAATATGTTTATATTTTGCAGGTTTTGAAAATGCAACATATTTTTGAGCAGAAATGTACTTATTACCATGCAGCTTTTTCATATGAATAATATTTTTGCAAGTAAAGTTCTCAGTAAATTCCAAATTTCATATTATTTACAGCATTAAATATTATTCATTTGCAGACTGGCAGAAAGCTTGTGTTCAGGTCAGAGCCACCAAGGCTGAAGAAAAAGGAAGATCTTGGTGCTGATTTGGCAAGCAGAGAAGAAGAGGAACTTGCCTACTTCTTCCAGTGGTGATAGATCCCACTTCTGACACCAACAATTAACCTACCCTTGTATCAGTGATATGATTGCAATAAATTTCATGGTGCCCGAAACACTACATGTTCTGTGTATTATTTTATGCCCAGTGTGATTACAGATGAAGTGGTGTATTTTCAGTCAGAACTTTGGTGATGTTTTTGTATATTGTTTTATACTAACTCAGTTGGAAGACCTTTAATTCAGGCTCATGATCTAAGACAACATAATTCATTATAATATGCTAACACAATACATTAATGTTTTTTGAACTTCTAATTGAAGTTTTTTTATGATTATTTTTTTTTACTGTTATAAGTAAGAAACAATAATGTGTTCATTATGTACAAGATATCTCTGTGATTTCCAATAATTTTTCAGGGTGATCCCTTACGATGTGAGTCTTAAGGTTTATAAGTGAGAAATTACTGTCTACTTCTGTTAAGAATTGTACACACATATATTTATAGGAATATGTTAGAATTCTGCTTTGAATATTTTGATGTCTATAATTAAGAAAGAGCATTTATTTTTAATCAAACTGGAGCCAATATATTTTTAATTTATGTTAAATAAACATAAATGATGCAAGTCAGAAATACACAAAGCTGAAAATTTTCATATACACTGTTTATGAAAATTAGTATTTCAGCATACATAAATCTTTGAGTCTTTGATAAATTGTTCATGATAGAAACCTAACAATGATTTTTTTGGACTGTATATTTTAAATAGGCCGTTTTGGAAAAACGTCTTGCTGGGAATGTGGGAACTGCAAATCACCTTACAAAATGTTGTAAAGTGACTAAAAGTTATTTTTCTTGCTTTATTACAACTGAACAAACTTTGTAGTTTACATTTTTATACATCAGTTCATTGTACATTCATAAATCCTGCTTTTTATTCTGTGTATAAATAGTTTTTTTTTCTTGTGCAGATGTGCAAACAAAATGATCTAGTTGATTTTGGGAAAATTCCAAGAACTTGCACACTTCCTTCTATTTCACTTTTGTAATAAGTTTTTAATGATTTTTAAGGCACATCCTAGAAAATTTACAGATTGATAGAAATTCCCCTTCCCCCTTTAAATGCCACTCTGTATTTCCTAATATAATCTTTTGTCATGATTTTTATTGGCATATGCAGTTCTTATGTTTCTTCATTTTGATCAGTAATTTGGAGAATAAAATAAAGATATGTTTTAAGTTTAAATTTCCTGTACACCTTGAAAGGTAGCATTATATTTATTAGTATCTAAATCCTTTTCCAACATCTAGAAGGAGTTTGTGATAATTTTGTAGCAAATTAATATACTTGGACAAAACTCCCACAGCTGTTTATGATTTCTCTGTCTTAGACACATTGCGTTTTTGTTTAGAAATGTATGAAATAAAAGAAATGAAAGAAATAAAAGGAAATACCATTTTTGCTGTTTCTTTATCACTTGTTGCTGTGAGAAAAATGTCCTTTTTTTAAAAATAGTAATTCAGTCTGTACACCTGTATAGTAACGGATGGTTGGTTCATTCTGTTTGTATATCAAACATAACAGCAAGTCAAAAGTCTAACATCAATGGAGGTGATGCAGTTGCCAGTTTTAGAAAATCTTTCTCTTCAACAAATCTATAAATTCATGAATGATAATTGTTGTTGTCCCATCTTAACAGAGGTGTGGGCATAATAGACAAATCTATAAGTTCATGAATTATATTTTTTGTTGTCTCATCTCAACAGAGGTGTGGGAATATAGACAAATCTATTAATTCATGAATGATATTTGTTGTTGTCTCATCTGAACAGTGGTGTGGGCATAATAGACAAATCTATTAATTCATGAATGATATTTTTTTGTTGTCTCATCTCAACAGAGGTATGGGAATATAGACAAATTTATAAATTCATGAATGCTATTTTTTGTTGTCTCATCTCAACAGTGATATGGGTATATAGACTATTTTACACATTCCCTATGAGTTGTAAGAGTTATGATCTTTTGCGCTGTTTTTTCTGACACTTTTGAATGAATGAGGGCCAGGCATTGTTTTCCCGAACTCTGACCTGTTTTGAAAGAAAAATAACTTTTATGATGCCTTTAAATTGTGTTTATCCAGCTGTCTGTCCAGACATCACACTTCAGCTAGACTTTACATGTTGGTTGATTTTAAGGTGCTCTTGTGTTATTTCCATGCTCCATGAACACAGTTGTTTTAGTCAGTTATTCCGCAAAACTGGTGTAACCTATTACCTGAACTTCTGTCCAGACAAATATTGGACAATCATCTTGAAAGACAACCCAGCTGGATACCTCTATCCTTGGATGAAGGGGACCATGTTACCTTGCACTTGCTGACATTAGGATCAAACTCAGTATATCAGAGGTGCAAAGTACATGCTATAGCTACTCTATCTAAGCTTTCTAATCTTGTTTTAAGTAATAACTCAATTTGGCAGAAACAGTGCTGTTCTGTTTTGTATTGAGAGTTCAGGTTTGGATAATATAAAACAATATTTAATGTGGAGAAGTCTGTAAATTGGTCAGTCAAAACTAACTGAGACAGGGAAAGAGAGCATCAGTGGCAACTTTTGTGTTTTGAGAAAATGGTCAACCTTTGCAAGAATTGTTTCTCCTTTTCAGATACTATAGAACATTAGTTATTTCTGAATTATGCTTCATGGTCATGCTTTGGGATTCAACTTGGTTGAAATAAAGCTAATAGGTTTTTATTTTGATGTATTTCTAGAGTGTACGAGTGTAACAGTATATTGGTTTTGGTTTGATGTGTTATGGTCCGGGAACACACCATTCATTAACTGACATGGGCTGGTCCATTGGAAAGACTCAATCACACACCCATTTGATTGGAAGTCTGGCACAAGAACCACTGTTGAAGCAGTATGACATGAATGGTCATGATTGATAATAATTGTTTGATGTATTATTTAATAAAGCTCACAAACATCTCTATTTTTTAAGAACCAGTATGAATGTAAATGAGAAAGAGGGGTTGTGGGGTTGGAATTCTAGTTTGACCACGATGTAAAGAGAAAGGTCACAGAAACTTTTAAGCAAAGATTGAGGTTAAACTCTTTCTCAACTGTGTATTGAATGACTGGATAAAATTGGCATGAAAATTGAACATCTGATACCGATACCATATATACTCACTTTTAAGTTGAGTCTAAAATTCAAAAACATACACCCTGATCTACAGTTTTTAATGATGGCAGGTCATGGTTTGTGTTGTCTGTTATACCTGTCCTAACAAACTGCATTGGCCACATCCACAAGTGCATTATACAATGGGAGATCTGGGTTTCTGCAGTCTGAAGTTGGGCTTGACTTACAAGTGAGTATTTGTGGTTAGTTATTTTAGCATAACAAAAACAGTTGTTACTTCCTCAGTTATATCAGTTGTATCCTGCATTCAAAATATTTATTCCTTCATTGCCAATTTTACATAGACTGTCAGTATATCAATTCATGTCACATTTTTAAAACAATTTTTAAGACAGAACTAAATTTTTTTCAAGGTCCATGAAAGGCTTGAAAATCAATAACACAGCACATGAACTGCCATAGCTTGATTTTCAGCTGACCATCTTCATTACATGAATGTTTGTGCAAACCTTAAACTTGTTCAGTCAGGAATTCTCAGAACTGTCCAATAGCCAGAATGTGTATATTTTGCTGAATCATTTAATCATTTACATTCAAACAGTCCAGGGGCCCCAAGTGGCCGAGTGGTCTAAAGCGCTCTCCATTACGGATCACTGCCATCTCTCCTCTGTCTGCATGGGTTCGAGTCTAAGATTCGGCTAATGTAGTTATGTGAGAAAGCTTGCCAGTAGCTTCTTGTGGGTCTGTGGTTCTTTCCAGGGGATTTCCCAGTTTCTTCCTCCACCAATAATACTGGCTGCCATGTATAGCCTAGCGTGTGCTGAAAAATGGCATTGAGCACAACAACAACAACAACAACAACATCTAGTCCAGTGGCCGGTTATCATATATTTGCCATCTAAGGGAATAAACTGTGTATTGCAGGTTTTATGAAGCAGTGGGTTTATTCTTCAGTCCATCTGGTAACTCTTTAGTTATATGCAATAATTTGAATTTTACATGTGCACATAATTTGCACTCTATGCATCAAAATTTTCAATCAGTATGATTTTCACAGATATAATGCCTCTGAATGTACCAATAAGTTTTTCAACGTCAAGGTCATCTGCAAAAGGTCAAGGCAATTATGAACCAAGATGGAGGATATAGCCATTCAGTGATTTCTTATGTCAGGCCAATGCCAATATAGTAACTAAAATTTAAAAGTTGTTTGCATGTAATTAAGAACAGAAAACTGAAAACCTAAGGTCACCTTGACCAAAATAAGTTGTATGCCTTCTTGCATTGTTTCACATCTAGAGTTCATACTGTCATCCATGTATTTTGACTGGGACTGTAATTGATTTACAGTACTAGAATTCAGGCTGGAAGGTGAGTGATCATGCTGCTGCAATCTGAAGAATATCTCAACTGCCATGCTTTCTTATGTTAATTAAAGTCTAATATACCTCCTCATTTGTTTGTACCTCACTGCTGATTTTTGATACCAAAAGTACAATTGAGATAAAACATGTACAGAATTTAGCCAGTTCATTTGCTGGTTTATAATTTCAAACCTAATTATGCCAAGGTGGGAAAAGTTTCATAATTAACTTAATGACCATATCAAGTTTTGTCAGTGTTAGATTTTAAATAACTTGAATATTCATTCACTAACTCTGCATTATCCTTAGCTATGTTGACAGTTATACGGTATGAAACATGCGTCTTTTATCTAGACATGACTACATATAGGAGATTTCCACATCACCAATTAAATTTAAAACTCACATATTTTTCATCCATATCAATGTATGCACTGCATTTGCATATTCCTGTGCAAAATATGTACATGCATTTACACATACCTGTGCAAAATGACATGTCACATTAAGTACATTTACACATTCCTGTGCAAACTGACATGTCACATTACAGTACATTTACACATTTCTGTGCAAAAAAGGTATGTCACATTGCATTTACACATTCCTCTGCAAAATGGACATGTCACATTGCAGTACATTTACACATTCCTATGCAAAATGGGTATGACACATCACAATTGCACATTTGTTTTCATTTAATGGACTTCATTTTGTAGAAAAAAAGAGCCAAACATTTTTGTTAACATTTTACATATTTACTAGTTCATATATTGCAGTTTCTGAAACTCATACTGTCTTGTCTGCAAAATTAAATTTCTCAATTTTAAATTAATGCTGATTTTTTGAGCACATGTTAACATTCACTTTGGTTAGCTGTGTGTTGAGATCATGTACAATTTCCATAAGTAGAATGTGAAATTTTAGCCACAGTACATGAATGTAACATGAATGTAACACGAATGTAACATGAATGTAATATAGATGTATGCCAACATTCTCTTCATTGTGCATGTTGCAAATGTACACAACTGCAGTTTACACCTGTCACTCTGTCAGATGTTCATTATATCTGTAGATTGCCCCCTTAGATCCAAATTAAATGGTGTACCAATCAAGGTGTTTGTTTGACTTAGATCTAAATTAAATTAGGCACCAGTCAATTAATTTATTGGACATGGATCTAAATTAAATGGGGTACCAGTCAAGGAGTTTTATGGACTTAAATACAAATTATACTCCCTTAAATCATAAAAAGAAAAAGTTATAAAAATTTTAAGCATATAAAGAACGTTTAAAAACAAATATACAAAATATGCAAGGAATAAACTCCATGAAATGAGGAAGGGGCTAGAAAAGGTACTCTAAACATTACCTACACTAAACTTCCCAGCCAGCTTACTGCCGCTGTCAGGCACTCTACTTCAGTGGTCAAAATACAAAGAAGAAAAAGAGGATTGTTCCTCTCACACTTGGCACATGGAAAGTGTGCACCTTACTGGACAGAAATATTGCAGAAAGACCACAGAGGAGAACCATCCTAATAGGAAAGGAACTTGCCAGATACAATTTGGACATTGCTGCCTTTGACGAGACTTGGCTTGCAGGAGAAGACGAACGCTGTGAAAGTGGCATTGGATACACTTTCTTTTGGAGTAGCTGAGAAAGTAAAGAGCACCGTGAGGCTGTTGTTGGCTCTGCAGTGAAGACAGCACTGATTGTCAAATTGGCTGAACCTCCAAAGGGAGTAAACAACAGACTCATCACCATGAAACTCCCCCACTTGTCTGGAAGAAAGCACCTTGCCATCATCAGTTGCTATGCTTCAACCATGACCAACCCAGATGAAGTGAAGGTCAAGTTCTATGAGTTGTAGAAGAACTCCATCATTGCTGACGTTCCAATGTCATATTACCTCATCATTCTTGGCGATTTTCAATGCAAGAGTAAGCTGTGATCATGGTGCCTGGGATGGAGTGCTAGGAAAGCACGGAGTGGGTCACTGTAACACTGTCTTATTTTGCTCCAGACTTGCGTAAATTATGAACTGCTGATCACCAATATAGTCTTCTGCCTGCCTACCCGTAACAGGACGTATTGGATGCATCCTTGCTCTAAACACTGGCACCATCAACTACGTTATCGTCATGAAGAGGCACAAGCGGGATGTGCGTGTTAGCAAGGCTTTTTGTTGCACTGATTGCTGGACAGACCATCGCTTCAACACCAAGCTCAACATCCGCATTCAGCTAAAAAGACGCCCACAGGGATCAGGCTCCCAAACTACTAAACATCGCCAAGCTGAAATGCACCAGTACTATGCAGTCTCTCGTGGATGTCCTAGAAGAACATCTGAAGTGCACCTCTCGACAATCAGAATGGGATGACAGACTAGGCGGCATTCAGAGAGCTGGTCTACATCACAACTTCGGAAATCCGAGGACCCTCAACCAGAAAGCACCAAGACTAGCTTGATGAGAACTGCGACGAGACCAAGCAGTTGCTGCAGGAGAAACACCGCCTACTTCAAAACTACCTCAACAACCAAAAATCCACCTCTATGCGTCCAACAATATGCACAGAACTAAACACCATAAACTGCGTCAGATGCTAGACGCATGGCTGCGAAACAAAGCTGATGATATCCGGTGCTTCGCAGACCAGCATGACACGAATAACTTCTATAATTCACAGAAAGAAGTGTATTAACCTATATCCAATGGATCATCCACCCCCTCTCAGCGCAGACAGGAACACACTAATGTCTGACAAAGAAAAGATTTTCAAACGATGGGCTGAACACTTTGACAGCGTCATGAATCTCCCTATATCCATCAATGATGAAGCTATCAGTCGTCTCCCACAATTACCCATGAACGAAGCTCTGGATGACCATCCAACCTTGCTGGAGACCCAGAAAGCAATAAGTCTGCTCTACAGTGGCAAATCACCTGGTTCAGACCCCATCCCAGTTGAAGTCTACAAGGAAGGGGAGCGCATACTTGATGGAAAGGCTCCAGCAACAGTTTTTACTGATGTGGCAGCAAGAGAGGAACTCCCTGGAGTTCAAGGATGCTTCCATAATTTAGCTGTATAAATTTACAAGCTCAAAAGGAACTGCCAGGCCTGCGACAACCAGCAGGGTATATCTTTTCTCTCTACTGCAGGAACGATAGTCGCCATTATCCAACTGAATAATCTCACTATGCACCTTGACAAGGGACTACTGCCAGAGAGCCAGTGTGACTTGACAAAATCCTTAGATACTGTCAGCAGAAAAGGCTTGTGGAAGGTAATGGCCAATTACAGATGTCCAAGAAAATTTATATCCATGGTGCAGCATTTCCACGATGGCACAAAATCACGAGTCCAGGACAATGGAGAAACGTCTGAGCCATTCCCAGTAACCAATGGCGTCAAGCAGGGTTGTGATCTGACACCGACATTGTCCAGTTTATTGTTCTCCGCCACGCTGAAAAATGCTTTCAGAGACTGAGAGGTTGGAGTAGGCATCAGGTACCGTGCAGATGGAAAACTATTCAATCCCAGGAGGCTTTAAGCGCAAACCAAAGTTATTTGCTGATGACTGCGCCCTCAATGATGACTCAGAAGCCGACTGTAATGCAGCTTTGGCAAGTTGTTCAGGTCCTGCACAAGCGTTGGTCTCACCATCAGTACCAAGAAGACTGAAGTCTTATTACAGGCGGCCCCTGGAAAACCCTATGTTGAGCCCAACATTACCGTCACCGGCCAAAAACTCAACGTAGCGAACAGCTTCACCTGCCTTGGTAGATGACGAGTCAAACCTTCACATTGCCAGAGCTAGCGCAAATTTCAGCAGATTTATGGAATAGAAGAGGCATAAGCATCCAGACGAAACTAATGGTCTACATGGCAGATGTGCTCCTCACAACACTTTACTCATGCGAAACGTGGACGGTGTACCTACGCCATGCCAAAAAGCGGAGCTTATTTCACACCACAAGTATCAGGAAAATCCTCAACATCAAGTGGCAGAACAAGGTTCCAGACGCTGAGGTACTCGCCCAAGCAAGTCTCCAAGCATCCACAAAATCCTGATGCAGTGTCATGCTCCTCGGGGCGGAACATGTACGCATAACAGACCACCGGCTGCCTAAGAGACTCTTATAAGGCGAGCTATAGCAGGGACAGCGATCCACGGATCCCAGAAGAAACACTTGAAAGACAATCTGAAAGCTGCATTGAAAAGCGTTCGTGCATAAACCCTGATTTCTGGTAGCAAACACCAAGCGATTGAGTCCCTTGGCGTTCCTCTGTTCACAAAGGCTCCTAGTTTTGCGAATCTAGCAGAACAGTAGCTGTAGAGCTGAAGAGTGAAGCCTGAAAATCACGTGATATCAACATTCCTGAAGATGCCCCACTCATCTCATTTTCCTTATGCAAACGAATATTCCATGCAAGGGTTGGCCACTATACCGTGTTCTCGTATTTCCACGCTAAAAAAAAATAAATACACGACGTAAACATCAGACCTTTCTATTCCAACTTTGATGCTTATAAATAAAGTTTGTTCATTGTTTATCTATGGAAAAATATTTAATCAAGTCTGGAACTCTGAAAGAGAAATTGTTAAATGAAAAGCAAGGAAGCATGCGAAAGTACAAAAAAGATTGCATCAATTATGGTTTCATCGCTTCTGGATCTGAAGATGCTCTATTGCCATTCTGTCTGATTTGCAACGCAGTTTTGTCGAACGAGGCGCTTGTTTCTCAGCAAATTGAAGAGACACTTGGAAACAAAACATCTAGTTGTAAAGGACAAACAAAAGGAATACTTCGAAAATCTCAGGGCTCAAGAAAATAAACAAGCTAAGAAACTTACGAGCTGGATGAAGCTGCCCGAAAAAGGGATTAATTGCAAGTTATATGGTCGCTCGGTTGCTTGAAAAACTCAAGAAAGCTCATACAGAGGCCGAGTCAGTCATTGCGTCAGCATTAGCAATTGTCGTTGAAACTGATTTGAACCGAAGCCGCCATAAAAGTAAGGAAAGTTCCTTTGTCGAATGACACGATTTCGCACAAAATTGAAGACTAATTGTCAGATTTAAAGGATCAAATTTGAGAACACTTCGAAGTGTCTGACGATGAATTGTCTCTGTTTCAAGTTGATGCATCTATTGACGTTAGTGGCAAAGCTCAGCTGCTGGCCTTAATTCGATTTATAAATGATGGAAAATTTGTGAACGAGTACTTATTTTGCAAAGATTCGGAAACTACGATGAGAGTCGATGACATTTTCTATTTGGTGAATGAAAACATTTTGTTCTTCAGCCTATAGTAGAGAAACGGTGTCAGCGCTTGCACCGGTGGATGTCCGTTAATGCATGGAAGAAAGAAGGGATTCGTCACTCTCGTGCGCCAAGAAAATCCAAACGTGTTAATTGTTCACTGCATTATCCACAGAGAAGCTCTCGCCTCCAAATCTTTACTGAAAGATTTGGATTCTGTTCTGAACCAAGTTATTCAGGTTGTAAACTTCATCAAATCTTGACCGCTTCAATCTTGATATTTCTCTCAGTTCTGTGAATCGTTGGATTCAGACTAAAAATGCCTGATGCACCGTACCAACGTTCGTTGGCTTTCAATCGGAAAAGTGTTAATGAGTCTCGCCCATCTCAAAACTGAAGTGTTTTCGTTCTTGGAGTTTGAAAAAACCGTCTTTGGATTCTCTCTTCATAACGAAATCTGGCGGCTGAAGGTTCAATTTCTCTCCAATTTATTCGACAAATTAAATCCGCTGGATTTAAATCTTCAAGGACAATCGGAAAACACCATCACTGCAACATCAAAACTGAAGTAATTTGATGATAAGTTGTCGCTGTGGCAAAGTAAGGTCTCTAAGACAGTCGTCGACTGCTTCCCTAATGTCAAGGAATCTCATTCAAACAAGAAAATCATCCCCGAAATTCTGGACACACCGAGAGACCTACAATCGGCACTGCAGCATTACTTCCCATCATATGCAAGCGATTAATATGGATGGGTGATCAATCTTTTCAGAAACAACGAAAATAAACCCCGACAAATCTTACAACCTAAGAAGAAGAACAGCTCATTGAATTTAAAAACAAACAAACAACGATAATGTTTTTCAGTCAACATTTCCCGAAAAGAGCCTGGATGAGTTTTGGATCTCAATCAAGAAGTTATATACGGCAATCAGTTCAAAAGCAATCAAAGTAATTCTGCCATTTGTGTCTTTGTGGTTTTATGAGTTTGGATTTTCAGCATTGACTGAAATAAAATCGAAAAAGATAGCGAAACTTCTTAAAATCAACGATGAAATGCGCGCTTGTTTGACAACTTTGGAGCATCGTTTCAATCTGATTTGCTCTCGAAAGCAGACACATCCTTCACATTAAATTTTTAAATCAATGATCAATGATTATTAAACGAATAATAATAAATTAATGAAAATTAACTATATAGTTATGAGTGTCAGAACTGCAAAGATGTGAAAAGAAGACAATGTCGTGTTATCGTAGGTACCGTGACAATTGTGATTACCAAAGACATTCCAGTTGATATGCTCAGTAAACTCCAATTAAGGAATTAATAGATGATTCCATGATTTCAAAATGAATTAAACATTTAACAAGATTTTTGTCGCTTGGAATTTCATTGGCAATATTATCAGAATCAGATGTAATGGCTGCATAAAGATAGGAAGAAAACAAAATGAAGCAGTTGAGGTAATAAACAGTACCTGAACTTGCCTGAAATAAATACTTATTTAAAAAATGGGCAGAAAACTTATATGGTGAGAAATCAAACTATGACAAATAGTGACATACTAATAACAGTTAGACTGCGAAAAGTATCTCGGGAAAGGAATCCAAGACAAGGAAAGCTGAAAATGGTGTGCATGATGACTGCCCTCATAAATGTGTCAGCATTCCTCCTACAAAGATTAAAGAATTTGTGTTGGAACAACACTTGTTGCATGCAGTAATTGTAGGACTAGCTAAGATCTCCTGCTGCATCAAGTCCTTTAATAATCAGGATTCAGCTCAAGAAATAAATAAACCATGCCCGAATGATTTCTCGCCGATTTCATAGAAGATAACATGTACTTTTTAGCATTATCAACTGCCCTATTGTATTTAGTGCCAGTTATATACTAATGTATGCTGATCAGAATCGAACTTGTATAGTAGAACGAAATTACCTTTAGTCCGTGATTCTCAAAATGCGTGCCGCTCGGCACAATATTATGTAATGTGCCGTTCTTTTTTTTTTGTTCTTCAAATTAGCTGCAAATGTTTTTTCTATACTCGCTGAAAATACAGTATTTCTAATTACTTAGTTTATTGGTCTATCCTTTACAATTTTGTTTTTATGTCATAAAAAAGCTAACCTTCTGTCAGAATATTTTCAGAGAAATAATTATTCCGGCACCAATTCCGCCTATATCAAGTGTATTCGCCATTAGTATCTTCTCATTGGACGGAATTAGCTCGGTTACCACCGTTTCAAAGCTATATAAATCTCATTCCTTTCTTTAATTACCATGCATACAATTCTCTCTATCTGGTTGCTTATCAACATAATCCATTTTAACATTTTCATAACACTTTATTTTCAATATACTGCTTTTAGTTTACATTTTCTAACAAGACCTTTGAACCTAGCTTACAAGTTCCTTTTTCATTTATATCATTAAACCATATTATCGTTCTATTTTTTTGTAATGTTTTCAAATGATTGTAATGTCCTTCAGGATGAAAAGAGATTACGATTTGCCAATGTTGTTCATTCATGTAATAAACAAAGCCGTGCTATCTAAAATATATAACCAAACAACAAACAAGAAGCAGTTGTTCAAATATTAGTTTCATTAAAATTTCTATTTATTTCGTAATCGTTTCAATCCATTACGGCAAGGAAGCTTTAAGGAACTGGAGTAGCTGTTGGAGACAGAGAAGGAAAATACTCTAGTACAGTAGGTCTCGAGTCTCTGGGAGACTAGAAAAGGAGAGAACGGAGGCAGAGGTTTCAAGGCAGACAGGGGAACGGAACCGGAGGAAATGGAAGGGTGAAAGACGTAGTTGGTGGGCAGAAGGGGTACTGGAGTACCAGTCAAGGGAAAATAAATAATACAGGCGAGTAGAACACAGGACAGGAGGAAAATCAATCACACTAAGTCAAATGATGAAATAGGTCGTCACTTGTTTGAGTGAAAGACGAGTGATAGGGTTTTGGAATATTGAACTTCATTTAAGAAATGACTATCTGTTATTGAATTTATTTAAATCGTTGTTTATTTGAATTTCACCTTTTGTGTATTCAGTAATTTAATTGTCGGCATCGCTGACTGTGGGCTCGAAGCTTTTCATCTCTCTATCCCTAATTCAATTTTTTTAAAAAACAAAATAATTAAATATAATACTGGAGCACCCCACCCCAGCCTAAGGTAAACTAAGCCAACCTTGACAGTGAGCCAAATAGTAGAGCGACCCTTTGCATGCCCCACGCAAATCCACGATACTTTTACAAGTTTGCTGTCCGCACAACCAATTGTAACACATCGCATATGGCCAGATGGTCGAGTCCGAACGCAAACACAGGAAGGCATACATACAATACAGCATCTTGCACATAGCAATCACAGGACAATAAGGACATCTAGTTAAAGAATACCGACGATAACCAATGGAAGGAAACCGACCTTTGGCATGTGCTTATCAAATGAAGTACGACCCTCATATTCTCATATATTCGAGTCAGTCATTGCGTCAGCATTAGCAATTGTCGTTGAAACTGATTTGAACCGAAGCCGCCATAAAAGTAAGGAAAGTTCCTTTGTCGAATGACACGATTTCGCACAAAATTGAAGACTAATTGTCAGATTTAAAGGATCAAATTTGAGAACACTTCGAAGTGTCTGACGATGAATTGTCTCTGTTTCAAGTTGATGCATCTATTGACGTTAGTGGCAAAGCTCAGCTGCTGGCTTTAATTCGATTTATAAATGATGGAAAATTTGTGAACGAGTACTTATTTTGCAAAGATTTGGAAACTACGATGAGAGTCGATGACATTTTCTATTTGGTGAATGAAAACATTTTGTTCTTCAGCCTATAGTAGAGAAACGGTGTCAGCGCTTGCACCGGTGGATGTCCGTTAATGCATGGAAGAAAGAAGGGATTCGTCACTCTCGTGCGCCAAGAAAATCCAAACGTGTTAATTGTTCACTGCATTATCCACAGAGAAGCTCTCGCCTCCAAATCTTTACTGAAAGATTTGGATTCTGTTCTGAACCAAGTTATTCAAGTTGTAAACTTCATCAAATCTTGACCGCTTCAATCTTGATATTTCTCTCAGTTCTGTGAATCGTTGGATTCAGACTAAAAATGCCTGATGCACCGTACCAACGTTCGTTGGCTTTCAATCGGAAAAGTGTTAATGAGTCTCGCCCATCTCAAAACTGAAGTGTTTTCGTTCTTGGAGTTTGAAAAAACCGTCTTTGGATTCTCTCTTCATAACGAAATCTGGCGGCTGAAGGTTCAATTTCTCTCCAATTTATTCGACAAATTAAATCCGCTGGATTTAAATCTTCAAGGACAATCGGAAAACACCATCACTGCAACATCAAAACTGAAGTAATTTGATGATAAGTTGTCGCTGTGGCAAAGTAAGGTCTCTAAGACAGTCGTCGACTGCTTCCCTAATGTCAAGGAATCTCATTCAAACAAGAAAATCATCCCCGAAATTCTGGACACACCGAGAGACCTACAATCGGCACTGCAGCATTACTTCCCATCATATGCAAGCGATTAATATGGATGGGTGATCAATCTTTTCAGAAACAACGAAAATAAACCCCGACAAATCTTACAACCTAAGAAGAAGAACAGCTCATTGAATTTAAAAACAAACAAACAACGATAATGTTTTTCAGTCAACATTTCCCGAAAAGAGCCTGGATGAGTTTTGGATCTCAATCAAGAAGTTATATACGGCAATCAGATCAAAAGCAATCAAAGTAATTCTGCCATTTGTGTCTTCGTGGTTTTATGAGTTTGGATTTTCAGCATTGACTGAAATAAAATCGAAAAAGATAGCGAAACTTCTTAAAATCAACGATGAAATGCGCGCTTGTTTGACAACTTTGGAGCATCGTTTCAATCTGATTTGCTCTCGAAAGCAGACACATCCTTCACATTAAATTTTTAAATCAATGATCAATGATTATTAAACGAATAATAATAAATTAATGAAAATTAACTATATAGTTATGAGTGTCAGAACTGCAAAGATGTGAAAAGAAGACAATGTCGTGTTATCGTAGGTACCGTGACAATTGTGATTACCAAAGACATTCCAGTTGATATGCTCAGTAAACTCCAATTAAGGAATTAATAGATGATTCCATGATTTCAAAATGAATTAAACATTTAACAAGATTTTTGTCGCTTGGAATTTCATTGGCAATATTATCAGAATCAGATGTAATGGCTGCATAAAGATAGGAAGAAAACAAAATGAAGCAGTTGAGGTAATAAACAGTACCTGAACTTGCCTGAAATAAATACTTATTTAAAAAATGGGCAGAAAACTTATATGGTGAGAAATCAAACTATGACAAATAGTGACATACTAATAACAGTTAGACTGCGAAAAGTATCTCGGGAAAGGAATCCAAGACAAGGAAAGCTGAAAATGGTGTGCATGATGACTGCCCTCATAAATGTGTCAGCATTCCTCCTACAAAGATTAAAGAATTTGTGTTGGAACAACACTTGTTGCATGCAGTAATTGTAGGACTAGCTAAGATCTCCTGCTGCATCAAGTCCTTTAATAATCAGGATTCAGCTCAAGAAATAAATAAACCATGCCCGAATGATTTCTCGCCGATTTCATAGAAGATAACATGTACTTTTTAGCATTATCAACTGCCCTATTGTATTTAGTGCCAGTTATATACTAATGTATGCTGATCAGAATCGAACTTGTATAGTAGAACGAAATTACCTTTAGTCCGTGATTCTCAAAATGCGTGCCGCTCGGCACAATATTATGTAATGTGCCGTTCTTTTTTTTTTGTTCTTCAAATTAGCTGCAAATGTTTTTTCTATACTCGCTGAAAATACAGTATTTCTAATTACTTAGTTTATTGGTCTATCCTTTACAATTTTGTTTTTATGTCATAAAAAAGCTAACCTTCTGTCAGAATATTTTCAGAGAAATAATTATTCCGGCACCAATTCCGCCTATATCAAGTGTATTCGCCATTAGTATCTTCTCATTGGACGGAATTAGCTCGGTTACCACCGTTTCAAAGCTATATAAATCTCATTCCTTTCTTTAATTACCATGCATACAATTCTCTCTATCTGGTTGCTTATCAACATAATCCATTTTAACATTTTCATAACACTTTATTTTCAATATACTGCTTTTAGTTTACATTTTCTAACAAGACCTTTGAACCTAGCTTACAAGTTCCTTTTTCATTTATATCATTAAACCATATTATCGTTCTATTTTTTTGTAATGTTTTCAAATGATTGTAATGTCCTTCAGGATGAAAAGAGATTACGATTTGCCAATGTTGTTCATTCATGTAATAAACAAAGCCGTGCTATCTAAAATATATAACCAAACAACAAACAAGAAGCAGTTGTTCAAATATTAGTTCCATTAAAATTTCTATTTATTTCGTAATCGTTTCAATCCATTACGGCAAGGAAGCTTTAAGGAACTGGAGTAGCTGTCGGAGACAGAGAAGGAAAATACTCTAGTACAGTAGGTCTCGAGTCTCTGGGAGACTAGAAAAGGAGAGAACGGAGGCAGAGGTTTCAAGGCAGACAGGGGAACGGAACCGGAGGAAATGGAAGGGTGGAAGACGTAGTTGGTGGGCAGAAGGGGTACTGGAGTACCAGTCAAGGGAAAATAAATAATACAGGCGAGTAGAACACAGGACAGGAGGAAAATCAATCACACTAAGTCAAATGATGAAATAGGTCGTCACTTGTTTGAGTGAAAGACGAGTGATAGGGTTTTGGAATATTGAACTTCATTTAAGAAATGACTATCTGTTATTGAATTTATTTAAATCGTTGTTTATTTGAATTTCACCTTTTGTGTATTCAGTAATTTAATTGTCGGCATCGCTGACTGTGGGCTCGAAGCTTTTCATCTCTCTATCCCTAATTCAATTTTTTAAAAAAACAAAAGAATTAAATATAATACTGGAGCACCCCACCCCAGCCTAAGGTAAACTAAGCCAACCTTGACAGTGAGCCAAATAGTAGAGCGACCCTTTGCATGCCCCACGCAAGTCCACGATACTTTTACAAGTTTGCTGTGCGCACAACCAATTGTAACACATCGCATATGGCCAGATGGTCGAGTCCGAACGCAAACACAGGAAGGCATACATACAATACAGCATCTTGCACATAGAAATCACAGGACAATAAGGACATCTAGTTAAAGAATACCGACGATAACCAATGGAAGGAAACCGACCTTTGGCATGTGCTTATCAAATGAAGTACGACCCTCATATTCTCATATATTCGAGTCAGTCATTGCGTCAGCATTAGCAATTGTCGTTGAAACTGATTTGAACCGAAGCCGCCATAAAAGTAAGGAAAGTTCCTTTGTCGAATGACACGATTTCGCACAAAATTGAAGACTAATTGTCAGATTTAAAGGATCAAATTTGAGAACACTTCGAAGTGTCTGACGATGAATTGTCTCTGTTTCAAGTTGATGCATCTATTGACGTTAGTGGCAAAGCTCAGCTGCTGGCTTTAATTCGATTTATAAATGATGGAAAATTTGTGAACGAGTACTTATTTTGCAAAGATTTGGAAACTACGATGAGAGTCGATGACATTTTCTATTTGGTGAATGAAAACATTTTGTTCTTCAGCCTATAGTAGAGAAACGGTGTCAGCGCTTGCACCGGTGGATGTCCGTTAATGCATGGAAGAAAGAAGGGATTCGTCACTCTCGTGCGCCAAGAAAATCCAAACGTGTTAATTGTTCACTGCATTATCCACAGAGAAGCTCTCGCCTCCAAATCTTTACTGAAAGATTTGGATTCTGTTCTGAACCAAGTTATTCAAGTTGTAAACTTCATCAAATCTTGACCGCTTCAATCTTGATATTTCTCTCAGTTCTGTGAATCGTTGGATTCAGACTAAAAATGCCTGATGCACCGTACCAACGTTCGTTGGCTTTCAATCGGAAAAGTGTTAATGAGTCTCGCCCATCTCAAAACTGAAGTGTTTTCGTTCTTGGAGTTTGAAAAAACCGTCTTTGGATTCTCTCTTCATAACGAAATCTGGCGGCTGAAGGTTCAATTTCTCTCCAATTTATTCGACAAATTAAATCCGCTGGATTTAAATCTTCAAGGACAATCGGAAAACACCATCACTGCAACATCAAAACTGAAGTAATTTGATGATAAGTTGTCGCTGTGGCAAAGTAAGGTCTCTAAGACAGTCGTCGACTGCTTCCCTAATGTCAAGGAATCTCATTCAAACAAGAAAATCATCCCCGAAATTCTGGACACACCGAGAGACCTACAATCGGCACTGCAGCATTACTTCCCATCATATGCAAGCGATTAATATGGATGGGTGATCAATCTTTTCAGAAACAACGAAAATAAACCCCGACAAATCTTACAACCTAAGAAAAAGAACAGCTCATTGAATTTAAAAACAAACAAACAACGATAATGTTTTTCAGTCAACATTTCCCGAAAAGAGCCTGGATGAGTTTTGGATCTCAATCAAGAAGTTATATACGGCAATCAGTTCAAAAGCAATCAAAGTAATTCTGCCATTTGTGTCTTCGTGGTTTTATGAGTTTGGATTTTCAGCATTGACTGAAATAAAATCGAAAAAGATAGCGAAACTTCTTAAAATCAACGATGAAATGCGCGCTTGTTTGACAACTTTGGAGCATCGTTTCAATCTGATTTGCTCTCGAAAGCAGACACATCCTTCACATTAAATTTTTAAATCAATGATCAATGATTATTAAACGAATAATAATAAATTAATGAAAATTAACTATATAGTTATGAGTGTCAGAACTGCAAAGATGTGAAAAGAAGACAATGTCGTGTTATCGTAGGTACCGTGACAATTGTGATTACCAAAGACATTCCAGTTGATATGCTCAGTAAACTCCAATTAAGGAATTAATAGATGATTCCATGATTTCAAAATGAATTAAACATTTAACAAGATTTTTGTCGCTTGGAATTTCATTGGCAATATTATCAGAATCAGATGTAATGGCTGCATAAAGATAGGAAGAAAACAAAATGAAGCAGTTGAGGTAATAAACAGTACCTGAACTTGCCTGAAATAAATACTTATTTAAAAAATGGGCAGAAAACTTATATGGTGAGAAATCAAACTATGACAAATAGTGACATACTAATAACAGTTAGACTGCGAAAAGTATCTCGGGAAAGGAATCCAAGACAAGGAAAGCTGAAAATGGTGTGCATGATGACTGCCCTCATAAATGTGTCAGCATTCCTCCTACAAAGATTAAAGAATTTGTGTTGGAACAACACTTGTTGCATGCAGTAATTGTAGGACTAGCTAAGATCTCCTGCTGCATCAAGTCCTTTAATAATCAGGATTCAGCTCAAGAAATAAATAAACCATGCCCGAATGATTTCTCGCCGATTTCATAGAAGATAACATGTACTTTTTAGCATTATCAACTGCCCTATTGTATTTAGTGCCAGTTATATACTAATGTATGCTGATCAGAATCGAACTTGTATAGTAGAACGAAATTACCTTTAGTCCGTGATTCTCAAAATGCGTGCCGCTCGGCACAATATTATGTAATGTGCCGTTCTTTTTTTTTTGTTCTTCAAATTAGCTGCAAATGTTTTTTCTATACTCGCTGAAAATACAGTATTTCTAATTACTTAGTTTATTGGTCTATCCTTTACAATTTTGTTTTTATGTCATAAAAAAGCTAACCTTCTGTCAGAATATTCTCAGAGAAATAATTATTCCGGCACCAATTCCGCCTATATCAAGTGTATTCGCCATTAGTATCTTCTCATTGGACGGAATTAGCTCGGTTACCACCGTTTCAAAGCTATATAAATCTCATTCCTTTCTTTAATTACCATGCATACAATTCTCTCTATCTGGTTGCTTATCAACATAATCCATTTTAACATTTTCATAACACTTTATTTTCAATATACTGCTTTTAGTTTACATTTTCTAACAAGACCTTTGAACCTAGCTTACAAGTTCCTTTTTCATTTATATCATTAAACCATATTATCGTTCTATTTTTTTGTAATGTTTTCAAATGATTGTAATGTCCTTCAGGATGAAAAGAGATTACGATTTGCCAATGTTGTTCATTCATGTAATAAACAAAGCCGTGCTATCTAAAATATATAACCAAACAACAAACAAGAAGCAGTTGTTCAAATATTAGTTTCATTAAAATTTCTATTTATTTCGTAATCGTTTCAATCCATTACGGCAAGGAAGCTTTAAGGAACTGGAGTAGCTGTTGGAGACAGAGAAGGAAAATACTCTAGTACAGTAGGTCTCGAGTCTCTGGGAGACTAGAAAAGGAGAGAACGGAGGCAGAGGTTTCAAGGCAGACAGGGGAACGGAACCGGAGGAAATGGAAGGGTGAAAGACGTAGTTGGTGGGCAGAAAGGGTACTGGAGTACCAGTCAAGGGAAAATAAATAATACAGGCGAGTAGAACACAGGACAGGAGGAAAATCAATCACACTAAGTCAAATGATGAAATAGGTCGTCACTTGTTTGAGTGAAAGACGAGTGATAGGGTTTTGGAATATTGAACTTCATTTAAGAAATGACTATCTGTTATTGAATTTATTTAAATCGTTGTTTATTTGAATTTCACCTTTTGTGTATTCAGTAATTTAATTGTCGGCATCGCTGACTGTGGGCTCGAAGCTTTTCATCTCTCTATCCCTAATTCAATTTTTAAAAAAAACAAAATAATTAAATATAATACTGGAGCACCCCACCCCAGCCTAAGGTAAACTAAGCCAACCTTGACAGTGAGCCAAATAGTAGAGCGACCCTTTGCATGCCCCACGCAAATCCACGATACTTTTACAACTTTGCTGTGCGCACAACCAATTGTAACACATCGCATATGGCCAGATGGTCGAGTCCGAACGCAAACACAGGAAGGCATACATACAATACAGCATCTTGCACATAGAAATCACAGAACAATAAGGACATCTAGTTAAAGAATACCGACGATGACCAATGGAAGGAAACCGACCTTTGGCATGTGCTTATCAAATGAAGTACGACCCTCATATTCTCATATATTCGAGTCAGTCATTGCGTCAGCATTAGCAATTGTCGTTGAAACTGATTTGAACCGAAGCCGCCATAAAAGTAAGGAAAGTTCCTTTGTCGAATGACACGATTTCGCACAAAATTGAAGACTAATTGTCAGATTTAAAGGATCAAATTTGAGAACACTTCGAAGTGTCTGACGATGAATTGTCTCTGTTTCAAGTTGATGCATCTATTGACGTTAGTGGCAAAGCTCAGCTGCTGGCTTTAATTCGATTTATAAATGATGGAAAATTTGTGAACTAGTACTTATTTTGCAAAGATTTGGAAACTACGATGAGAGTCGATGACATTTTCTATTTGGTGAATGAAAACATTTTGTTCTTCAGCCTATAGTAGAGAAACGGTGTCAGCGCTTGCACCGGTGGATGTCCGTTAATGCATGGAAGAAAGAAGGGATTCGTCACTCTCGTGCGCCAAGAAAATCCAAACGTGTTAATTGTTCACTGCATTATCCACAGAGAAGCTCTCGCCTCCAAATCTTTACTGAAAGATTTGGATTCTGTTCTGAACCAAGTTATTCAAGTTGTAAACTTCATCAAATCTTGACCGCTTCAATCTCGATATTTCTCTCAGTTCTGTGAATCGTTGGATTCAGACTAAAAATGCCTGATGCACCGTACCAACGTTCGTTGGCTTTCAATCGGAAAAGTGTTAATGAGTCTCGCCCATCTCAAAACTGAAGTGTTTTCGTTCTTGGAGTTTGAAAAAAACCGTCTTTGGATTCTCTCTTCATAACGAAATCTGGCGGCTGAAGGTTCAATTTCTCTCCAATTTATTCGACAAATTAAATCCGCTGGATTTAAATCTTCAAGGACAATCGGAAAACACCATCACTGCAACATCAAAACTGAAGTAATTTGATAATAAGTTGTCGCTGTGGCAAAGTAAGGTCTCTAAGACAGTCGTCGACTGCTTCCCTAATGTCAAGGAATCTCATTCAAACAAGAAAATCATCCCCGAAATTCTGGACACACCGAGAGACCTACAATCGGCACTGCAGCATTACTTCCCATCATATGCAAGCGATTAATATGGATGGGTGATCAATCTTTTCAGAAACAACGAAAATAAACCCCTACAAATCTTACAACCTAAGAAGAAGAACAGCTCATTCAATTTAAAAACAAACAAACAACGATAATGTTTTTCAGTCAACATTTCCCGAAAAGAGCCTGGATGAGTTTTGGATCTCAATCAAGAAGTTATATACGGCAATCAGTTCAAAAGCAATCAATGTAATTCTGCCATTTGTGTCTTCGTGGTTTTATGAGTTTGGATTTTCAGCATTGACTGAAATAAAATCGAAAAAGATAGCGAAACTTCTTAAAATCAACGATGAAATGCACGCTTGTTTGACAACTTTGGAGCATCGTTTCAATCTGATTTGCTCTCGAAAGCAGACACATCCTTCACATTAAATTTTTAAATCAATGATCAATGATTATTAAACGAATAATAATAAATTAATGAAAATTAACTATATAGTTATGAGTGTCAGAACTGCAAAGATGTGAAAAGAAGACAATGTCGTGTTATCGTAGGTACCGTGACAATTGTGATTACCAAAGACATTCCAGTTGATATGCTCAGTAAACTCCAATTAAGGAATTAATAGATGATTCCATGATTTCAAAATGAATTAAACATTTAACAAGATTTTTGTCGCTTGGAATTTCATTGGCAATATTATCAGAATCAGATGTAATGGCTGCATAAAGATAGGAAGAAAACAAAATGAAGCAGTTGAGGTAATAAACAGTACCTGAACTTGCCTGAAATAAATACTTATTTAAAAAATGGGCAGAAAACTTATATGGTGAGAAATCAAACTATGACAAATAGTGACATACTAATAACAGTTAGACTGCGAAAAGTATCTCGGGAAAGGAATCCAAGACAAGGAAAGCTGAAAATGGTGTGCATGATGACTGCCCTCATAAATGTGTCAGCATTCCTCCTACAAATATTAACGAATTTGTGTTGGAACAACACTTGTTGCATGCAGTAATTGTAGGACTAGCTAAGATCTCCTGCTGCATCAAGTCCTTTAATAATCAGGATTCAGCTCAAGAAATAAATAAACCATGCCCGAATGATTTCTCGCAGATTTCATAGAAGATACCATGTACTTTTTAGCATTATCAACTGCCCTATTGTATTTAGTGCCAGTTATATACTAATGTATGCTGATCAGAATCGAACTTGTATAGTAGAACGAAATTACCTTTAGTCCGTGATTCTCAAAATGCGTGCCGCTCGGCACAATATTATGTAATGTGCCGTTCTTTTTTTTTTGTTCTTCAAATTAGCTGCAAATGTTTTTTCTATACTCGCTGAAAATACAGTATTTCTAATTACTTAGTTTATTGGTCTATCCTTTACAATTTTGTTTTTATGTCATAAAAAAGCTAACCTTCTGTCAGAATATTTTCAGAGAAATAATTATTCCGGCACCAATTCCGCCTATATCAAGTGTATTCGCCATTAGTATCTTCTCATTGGACGGAATTAGCTCGGTTACCACCGTTTCAAAGCTATATAAATCTCATTCCTTTCTTCAATTACCATGCATACAATTCTCTCTATCTGGCTGCTTATCAACATAATCCATTTTAACA
Source organism: Unio delphinus (assembly GCA_029339505.1). Lineage (NCBI taxonomy): Eukaryota > Metazoa > Mollusca > Bivalvia > Unionida > Unionidae > Unio > Unio delphinus. Next base: position 6,522,715 of record JAQISU010000433.1, on the reverse strand, counting down.
TTTTCATAACACTTTATTTTCAATATACTGCTTTTAGTTTACATTTTCTAACAAGACCTTTGAACCTAGCTTACAAGTTCCTTTTTCATTTATATCATTAAACCATATTATCGTTCTATTTTTTTGTAATGTTTTCAAATGATTGTAATGTCCTTCAGGATGAAAAGAGATTACGATTTGTCAATGTTGTTCATTCATGTAATAAACAAAGCCGTGCTATCTAAAATATATAACCAAACAACAAACAAGAAGCAGTTGTTCAAATATTAGTTTCATTAAAATTTCTATTTATTTCGTAATCGTTTCAATCCATTACGGCAAGGAAGCTTTAAGGAACTGGAGTAGCTGTCGGAGACAGAGAAGGAAAATACTCTAGTACAGTAGGTCTCGAGTCTCTGGGAGACTAGAAAAGGAGAGAACGGAGGCAGAGGTTTCAAGGCAGACAGGGGAACGGAACCGGAGGAAATGGAAGGGTGAAAGACGTAGTTGGTGGGCAGAAGGGGTACTGGAGTACCAGTCAAGGGAAAATAAATAATACAGGCGAGTAGAACACAGGACAGGAGAAAAATCAATCACACTAAGTCAAATGACGAAATAGGTCGTCACTTGTTTGAGTGAAAGACGAGTGATAGGGTTTTGGAATATTGAACTTCATTTAAGAAATGACTATCTGTTATTGAATTTATTTAAATCGTTGTTTATTTGAATTTCACCTTTTGTGTATTCAGTAATTTAATTGTCGGCATCGCTGACTGTGGGCTCGAAGCTTTTCATCTCTCTATCCCTAATTCAATTTTTTTAAAAAAACAAAATAATTAAATAAAATACTGGAGCACCCCACCCCAGCCTAAGGTAAACTATGCCAACCTTGACAGTGAGCCAAATAGTAGAGCGACCCTTTGCATGCCCCACGCAAATCCACGATACTTTTACAACTTTGCTGTGCGCACAACCAATTGTAACACATCGCATATGGCCAGATGGTCGAGTCCGAACGCAAACACAGGAAGGCATACATACAATACAGCATCTTGCACATAGCAATCACAGGACAATAAGGACATCTAGTTAAAGAACACCGACGATAACCAATGGAAGGAAACCGACCTTTGGCATGTGCTTATCAAATGAAGTACGACCCTCATATTCTCAATAATTTAGAATCGGGGAAGGAAGTTGGGGAACCAGACCAGGAACCTTGATAAGTACTCCTTTCTTCCATAAAAAAAATCGGAAAAAGGGGACCAGACCGGGAACTCTGATAAGTACTAACCCTTCAAAAAAAATTCGGAAAAAGGTTATGAACCACGTCTCAAAAATATGTCTCAGTAAATTATAACTGAATTCATTTTTAATACATTTTTTAATACAGAAAAACAACACAAACTACCTTAGATGGGACAGCTGAACATGTAAAATGCTTTATAAAATTTTGGCTCAAATGGGTTTGCACCTTAGAGGTGACAAGCTAACATAACCTAGAGCTTGAGAGGTGCTTACATATAAAGATGGTCGAAAGCGACGTTAATCCAAACTCATTCAGATCGTACAAAGCATACACATTTAGGTAAACATTGGCACTCCTAAATGAGTGATCAGACTAGAATGTTTCTTATCGATAATTGATTGATTGCACCGACTGAGCTAGAGGTTATTTACTTCCTCCCTTAAAATCATTGATCGACTCTTGTATTCGATGGCCTCTTCTTCCTAATCTGATATAATATAATCGATCGGTTTAGAAGCAAACAGAACAAAGATCAAAGAACGAGACAAAACAAAAAATAAAAGCAGAGTTTGCTTACAAAAACAGACAGACATACACTATGTCACGGCGATCCACATTTGATATATTGATATTGTTCTTATGCGCTAAAACTAAACTTGATAGCTGCATGATAAACAAGTGTAGAAATTACACGAATTTTGGTCTTAACATGGCAGTTTAACATAAAAAAAAACATATAATGAAGCGTTTTCGTCTATATTAATATTATCTGTAAAATATCTGATTTAAGCTGCTAAACTATATATATATATATATATATATATATATATATATATATATATATATATATATATATATATATATATATATATATATATCCCAGCTTGACTTTGTGAAGTTTTTCGCCTCCCAAAGTTGCATAGATTAGTAACGCAAAATTTTAAAAGAAGAAAAAAAATCACCCCATCCCCACTAAAAAAAACACATTATGCATTTTTTAATTCAGAAAATAACATCATGAAAGGCTATTGCACATTTTAAGCGATATTGTATCAGTCTCACTAAAATAATTATCTTTCAATGACATACTGAGCAAATTATATTAGTAATATTTATTGCTAACAGGTCAAAGTAACTATTATTTTGTTGAAAGGTTGGGAACATTTTATCAGTTCATTGTTTATGTAAACAAACTAGTACAAACTACAGGGCGTGGTGGACTCTTGGATTCTGACAAATTGTTTGATATCATTGAAAATGGTTCAGCAGTTTTCGTTTAGTATATAGTTTAGTGAAAATTTGCTGATAAAATATGTCGTGTGTATTGCAGCTAAGCTGAAACATGTGTAAAAGGTGTTTGTTTTTCTTTCACTTCTTATTTACCTTTACAATCTTATCTGAGGTAGAAGCAAGCTCAAAGAACTATAACCCTCTGAGTACGAAATGTATAACAGCCAATAATTCTTAAGATTTTTAATGAATTACTATTTTCCATGAATAATTTAATAATGTTTTATGGATGCGATATATCCAACCCCTTCTGGATGTGTTGGGACACTCGTATTATGGCACATTCCGACAGAATAGTTTTTTTTCCGTTTAAAAAACACCTCTCTATTCTTTTATCTTAATTCATTCATACAAGTGTGATTCAACAGATGTCCAGTCAGATTTTTTCCCCACGGCAATAAAAGGGTTCCACTAATTAAGAGTATGCAAGGATTGGTAGTACAGTGCATTAAACATTATCGTTTTTCGAGTTGACTTCATAGCTACAATTTCGACGCTGTGCATCAGAAAATGGGGACTTTTGAGGTAGCTTCGAATTTTCTGTTGATAATATTGATCTTAGGAGAAATAGCACAAGGTAGGAACAATCTTTCCTATTTCTTTTTTTTTGCCTGAAGGTTCATCATTTTATAAACTTTTAAATATATTTTTTGTTTGATAGACATAAGCTTGATCCCCCAGAAATGTATACCTAGTAATGTTACATTAAACAAATAAGAAGAAATGCAAAATTATGCTAATTAGCGTAAAAAAGAATGGCAATTATCGAAAAAATATACTACTGACACATTTTCTCCTGAAAACTACTGAGAACAAAATGAATCCTTATCGAAGTTTCACAGTTTGATCACAGTCGATAAGGACCCCTAACTAATTCCAAGACTTAAAGGGCAGTATAAATCAGCTAGACTTAAATGGGATGTCATAGTAAATGTCATAGTAAATAGACGAAAATGCTAAAGAAATGCAAGATATATAGTTGCTTTATATTTATATGCATATATTTACCACTAAATTACTAATGATAATCATGACTATTTCTCATACCACCCATAGTGTCAGTAAGAACGATGTCAAGCCTTCCCATACATTCGTCAGACGAAACTTCCATATTGGATTCGACGATACTACTGTCTACAGAGTGGTCTTCAAGTATGACGTACACATCAATTACTGACTGGAGTGCACCTGCATGGTCGCATTCTTTGTCTACATTTACGATCGACATAAATAACACTAAAAAAAGTGATAACCCATCAATGCAGACACGTACGGAATCTACCTACGTACGATTGGATACAGAAGCATCCAAATTGACAACGGTGACATCAGAGGAAATATCAACTTTCGATTCGACGGTAATACTGTCTACGCAGCTGTCTTCAAGTATGACATACACACTAAATATACATTCGTCAGATGCGGCATTTTCATCTAACTCTAATGTAAACTTACAAACTAATGAAACAAGTGGATATCTACAGACGGAGACAGAGACTTTGTCCACATTACTGAAAGAAGGACGTTCAAAAATATCTTCTGTGAATTCTTCAACTTCCATGATGTCAGAAACTATATCTGCATTTATTACTTCAACAAATACAGAATCTAACTACTTAGGATTGAACTCAGACGCATCAAAATTGCAAACGGTGTCATCAGAGGACACGTATACCTTCGATTCGACGGCAATACTGTCTACACAGCTTTTTTCAAGTATGACATGGACACTAACTACTAATTGGAATGTATCTGCAAGGTCGGATGATTTGTCTATATATACAGACAGCATAACTAGCACTGAAACAAGTGAAAATTCAGCAATAAAGACAGATATGGAATCTACCTACGTAGGATCTGATACAGAATCATCCAAAGTGACATCAGAGGAAATATCAACTTTCGATTCGACGGTAATACTGTCTACGCAGCTGTCTTCAAGTATGACATACACACTAAATATACATTCGTCAGATGCGGCATTTTCATCTAACTCTAATGTAAACTCACAAACTAGTGAAACAAGTGGATATCTACAGACGGAGACAGAGACTTTGTCCACATTACTGAAAGAAGGACGTTCAAAAATATCTTCTGTGAATTCTTCAACTTCCATGATGTCAGAAACTATATCTGCATTTATTACTTCAACAAATACAGAATCTAACTACTTAGGATTGAACTCAGACTCATCAAAATTGCAAACGGTGTCATCAGAGGACACGTATACCTTCAATTCGACGGCAATACTGTCTACACAGCTTTTTTCAAGTATGACATGGACACTAACTACTAATTGGAATGTATCTGCAAGGTCGGATGATTTGTCTATATATACAGACAGCATAACTAGCACTGAAACAAGTGAAAATTCAGCAATAAAGACAGATATGGAATCTACCTACGTAGGATCTGATACAGAATCATCCAAAGTGACATCAGAGGAAATATCAACTTTCGATTCGACGGTAATACTGTCTACGCAGCTGTCTTCAAGTATGACATACACACTAAATATACATTCGTCAGATGCGGCATTTTCATCTAACTCTAATGTAAACTCACAAACTAGTGAAACAAGTGGATATCTACAGACGGAGACAGAGACTTTGTCCACATTACTGAAAGAAGGACGTTCAAAAATATCTTCTGTGAATTCTTCAACTTCCATGATGTCAGAAACTATATCTGCATTTATTACTTCAACAAATACAGAATCTAACTACTTAGGATTGAACTCAGACTCATCAAAATTGCAAACGGTGTCATCAGAGGACACGTATACCTTCAATTCGACGGCAATACTGTCTACACAGCTTTTTTCAAGTATGACATGGACACTAACTACTAATTGGAATGTATCTGCAAGGTCGGATGATTTGTCTATATATACAGACAGCATAACTAGCACTGAAACAAGTGAAAATTCAGCAATAAAGACAGATATGGAATCTACCTACGTAGGATCTGATACAGAATCATCCAAAGTGACATCAGAGGAAATATCAACTTTCGATTCGACGGTAATACTGTCTACGCAGCTGTCTTCAAGTATGACATACACACTAAATATACATTCGTCAGATGCGGCATTTTCATCTAACTCTAATGTAAACTTACAAACTAATGAAGCAAGTGGATATCTACAGACGGAGACAGAGACTTTGTCCACATTACTGAAAGAAGGACGTTCAAAAATATCTTCTGTGAATTCTTCAACTTCCATGATGTCAGAAACTATATCTGCATTTATTACTTTAACAAATACAGAATCTAACTACTTAGGATTGAACTCAGACTCATCAAAATTGCAAACGGTGTCATCAGAGGACACGTATACCTTCAATTCGACGGCAATACTGTCTACACAGCTTTTTTCAAGTATGACATGGACACTAACTACTAATTGGAATGTATCTGCAAGGTCGGATGATTTGTCTATATATACAGACAGCATAACTAGCACTGAAACAAGTGAAAATTCAGCAATAAAGACAGATATGGAATCTACCTACGTAGGATCTGATACAGAATCATCCAAAGTGACATCAGAGGAAATATCAACTTTCGATTCGACGGTAATACTGTCTACGCAGCTGTCTTCAAGTATGACATACACACTAAATATACATTCGTCAGATGCGGCATTTTCATCTAACTCTAATGTAAACTTACAAACTAATGAAACAAGTGGATATCTACAGACGGAGACAGAGACTTTGTCCACATTACTGAAAGAAGGACGTTCAAAAATATCTTCTGTGAATTCTTCAACTTCCATGATGTCAGAAACTATATCTGCATTTATTACTTCAACAAATACAGAATCTAACTACTTAGGATTGAACTCAGACTCATCAAAATTGCAAACGGTGTCATCAGAGGACACGTATACCTTCAATTCGACGGCAATACTGTCTACACAGCTTTTTTCAAGTATGACATGGACACTAACTACTAATTGGAATGTATCTGCAAGGTCGGATGATTTGTCTATATATACAGACAGCATAACTAGCACTGAAACAAGTGAAAATTCAGCAATAAAGACAGATATGGAATCTACCTACGTAGGATCTGATACAGAATCATCCAAAGTGACATCAGAGGAAATATCAACTTTCGATTCGACGGTAATACTGTCTACGCAGCTGTCTTCAAGTATGACATACACACTAAATATACATTCGTCAGATGCGGCATTTTCATCTAACTCTAATGTAAACTCACAAACTAGTGAAACAAGTGGATATCTACAGACGGAGACAGAGACTTTGTCCACATTACTGAAAGAAGGACGTTCAAAAATATCTTCTGTGAATTCTTCAACTTCCATGATGTCAGAAACTATATCTGCATTTATTACTTCAACAAATACAGAATCTAACTACTTAGGATTGAACTCAGACTCATCAAAATTGCAAACGGTGTCATCAGAGGACACGTATACCTTCAATTCGACGGCAATACTGTCTACACAGCTTTTTTCAAGTATGACATGGACACTAACTACTAATTGGAATGTATCTGCAAGGTCGGATGATTTGTCTATATATACAGACAGCATAACTAGCACTGAAACAAGTGAAAATTCAGCAATAAAGACAGATATGGAATCTACCTACGTAGGATCTGATACAGAATCATCCAAAGTGACATCAGAGGAAATATCAACTTTCGATTCGACGGTAATACTGTCTACGCAGCTGTCTTCAAGTATGACATACACACTAAATATACATTCGTCAGATGCGGCATTTTCATCTAACTCTAATGTAAACTTACAAACTAATGAAGCAAGTGGATATCTACAGACGGAGACAGAGACTTTGTCCACATTACTGAAAGAAGGACGTTCAAAAATATCTTCTGTGAATTCTTCAACTTCCATGATGTCAGAAACTATATCTGCATTTATTACTTCAACAAATACAGAATCTAACTACTTAGGATTGAACTCAGACTCATCAAAATTGCAAACGGTGTCATCAGAGGACACGTATACCTTCGATTCGACGGCAATACTGTCTACACAGCTTTTTTCAAGTATGACATGGACACTAGCTACTAATTGGAATGTATCTGCAAGGTCGGATGATTTGTCTATATATACAGACAGCATAACTAGCACTGAAACAAGTGAAAATTCAGCAATAAAGACAGATATGGAATCTACCTACGTAGGATCTGATACAGAATCATCCAAAGTGACATCAGAGGAAATATCAACTTTCGATTCGACGGTAATACTGTCTACGCAGCTGTCTTCAAGTATGACATACACACTAAATATACATTCGTCAGATGCGGCATTTTCATCTAACTCTAATGTAAACTTACAAACTAATGAAGCAAGTGGATATCTACAGACGGAGACAGAGACTTTGTCCACATTACTGAAAGAAGGACGTTCAAAAATATCTTCTGTGAATTCTTCAACTTCCATGATGTCAGAAACTATATCTGCATTTATTACTTCAACAAATACAGAATCTAACTACTTAGGATTGAACTCAGACTCATCAAAATTGCAAACGGTGTCATCAGAGGACACGTATACCTTCGATTCGACGGCAATACTGTCTACACAGCTTTTTTCAAGTATGACATGGACACTAACTACTAATTGGAATGTATCTGCAAGGTCGGATGATTTGTCTATATATACAGACAGCATAACTAGCACTGAAACAAGTGAAAATTCAGCAATAAAGACAGATATGGAATCTACCTACGTAGGATCTGATACAGAATCATCCAAAGTGACATCAGAGGAAATATCAACTTTCGATTCGACGGTAATACTGTCTACGCAGCTGTCTTCAAGTATGACATACACACTAAATATACATTCGTCAGATGCGGCATTTTCATCTAACTCTAATGTAAACTTACAAACTAATGAAACAAGTGGATATCTACAGACGGAGACAGAGACTTTGTCCACATTACTGAAAGAAGGACGTTCAAAAATATCTTCTGTGAATTCTTCAACTTCCATGATGTCAGAAACTATATCTGCATTTATTACTTCAACAAATACAGAATCTAACTACTTAGGATTGAACTCAGACTCATCAAAATTGCAAACGGTGTCATCAGAGGACACGTATACCTTCGATTCGACGGCAATACTGTCTACACAGCTTTTTAAAAGTATGACATGGACACTAACTACTAATTGGAATGTATCTACAAGGTCGGATGATTTGTCTATATATACAGACAGCATAACTAGCACTGAAACAAGTGAAAATTCAGCAATAAAGACAGATATGGAATCTACCTACATAGGATCTGATACAGAATCATCCAAAATGAAAACGATGTCATTAGAGGAAAGATCAAGGTTAGATTCGACGGTAAGACTGTCCAAACAATTGTCCTCAATTATGACATACACACCAATAACTAACTGGAGTTCATATGTAACATCGGGTTCTTTGTCTATAAATACAGTCAGCATAACTAGCAATGAAACAAATGGAAACGCACCAAAAGAGACAGGGACGACATCCACTGCATTGAATGAAACACTTTCAACAATATTTGCAATCACTCCATCGACGTCCACGATGTTAGAAACTATAGTTGCTTTTTCTCCTTCAAAATATACGGAATCTTTACATTTAGGTTCTGACACAGAAGCATCGAAAATGCAAACGGTTTCATCAGACGAAACTTCCACATTGGATTCGACGATACTACTGTCTACAGAGTGGTCTTCAAGTATGACGTACACATCAATTACTGACTGGAGTGCACCTGCATGGTCGCATTCTTTGTCTACATTTACGATCGACATAAATAACACTAAAACAAGTGATAACCCATCAATGCAGACACATACGGAATCTACCTACGTAGGATTGGATACAGAAGCATCCAAATTGACAACGGCGACATCAGAGGAAATATCAACTTTCGATTCGACGGTAATACTGTCTACGCAATCGTCCCCAAGTATGACATACACACCAACTACTGATTTGAGTTCATCTGCAAGGTCTGATTCATTGTCAAAAGATACAGTCAGCATGAATAGCAATGAAATAAGTGGAAACACACCAATAGAGACAGAGACGTCATCCATTACATTGAATGAAACACTTTCAACACTATTTTCTAATACTCCATCGAAGTCCGTGATGCTAGAAACTACATTTGCATTTTCTGCTTCAACAGAGACGAAATCTGCCTTCAACACAGACACATCCAAAATGCAAACGGTTTCATTAGAGGAAACATCCACCTTAGATTCAACGTCAATACTGTCCTCACAGTCGTCTTCAAGAAGTGGATATAATACATATGCTTTTCAGGAGTCAACGCAATCTCTTTTGAATATAAGAAGCACGATCTCGGTGGAGGAAACTTCCCACTTCGTGCATATGTCTGCAACTTCGACTTTAAAACTGTCCGTAAGCATGATGCACACATACGGTAGTGATTGGAATGTATATACCACCAGAGAAAACGAGAATACACCATATTCTCCAACTATACCTGCACTATCATCTTCGGTATCTTTTGGTGTATATGGGATCAGCACATCCTCTAAAGGTTTGTATTGTGATTTAGTAAATGAATAGTTTTGTAATTATCTAAGCGTTTCTTGAGGGAAAGGACGGAAATGTGTGTTCCTGTTTGATTATGCGAACGAGCGCGATGTTTCTCTACTATGCTTCAAAGTTTCGGATAGAGCTTGCAAATCGTAGAATATGATAGGGAATATTTTTTTTTAAATGGAATATAATTTAAGGCTATTTATTTACCCCCGTTAGAGGCATCATTGTGGCTATTTATGTATCCCCGTTAGAGGTACTAAATGGCTATTTACGTAACTCCGTTAAATGTACCATTAACGCTATTTATGTACTCCCGTTAGAGGTATCATTAACGCTTTTTATATACCCCGTTAGAATACCATTAAGGCTATTTATCTACCACTGTTAGAGGTACAATTAGTGGAAGACTGATGCTTAGAGAAAATGCTATAGATGCGTAATTTAATGTTTAATTCATTTTTGAAAGTGGTACGAATTCATGTCGAGTACATGTAATTGCTCTTGGTGTGTTATCCGAATTCGGTTTTAATTTTCAAACATCTGTTCAATTTTAATTTTAAACGGCTATTCGAAAGTCTATGCAAACATAGTGTTTATATACTTCTGAAAAGAATATTTCTGAGTGTCATGATGAAATGTTCTAGTAAAATAATGACATGTTCGTAAATATATTAACTCTATATTCGGTTCTTATTAATTGCTCTTATTAATTAATTAAATTATTGCAAAATTAATGGTCATTTTTTTATATAGCTCCAGACCTTGGTGTGATAATAGGCGCTGTTGTAGGATGTGTGATACTGCTCACTTTTGCCATATTCTGTTTATTGATATGCTTTCGCAAGAGGAAAAGGAGACAGACGCGATCCGTATGTATACAGTTTTTATGCACGCAGTTATTGCTAGAATCACTACATTAAAATTTTGCTGGTTCAAAACTTTGCGAGGTTGAGACAGGTTTATTTTCTTTTATGAAAAAAGATTTTGTTTTTCACTTGAAGTTTGATTATGAAGATTCTGTTGAAACAGACTGCAATTAATTGCTGTCATGTCAAGAACATTTCGAAATCCAGTTTGATGTAGTGAGATTCATGAATTGAATGATCGGAATAGCGGGTTAAGTTTGTCAAGTCTTTTCTGAAACGCTAAAATAGTTTCCAGTACACAGACATGAACAAAGACGTGCAATTTAATTGAAGCAATATATTATAATAAAGAAAGAAGAAAGCATAACACATATCCTAGACCACTTAAAATATTGCTTTATGTTTTTGACGAAATGGTAATTTTATAAAAAGGACAATAAAATCGAAAGCGCATGTATACCCTTGGTAATTGGAGAAGGAAATCGGTGACGCGTATATACTCATATTAAGACATAACCATGTTGTCTAAGTTCATCAGCATTAGAAACGTTTACTCATGTTTTGATTTCATGTTCATTTGTTCTCATAAATATTGATTTATAACAGGAACTTCAGCTAATTTTGCTTAAACATATATTTGTAAAAACATCGAACGAATAATTACTTTCGGGTTTCATAACTTTTGTCTAAATCATCTGTTATAAATCAAAGCGCATGCGTCTGTTATTTGTTATAGATTTTGTTTCAGGAAGACAGCGAGGACCAGGTCGCAGGGGACGTACCAGAGCCAAGCACGTCTAAAATGGTTAATAACTTTTCCTTCGCATTTACTTTGTTTTCAACATGAAGATATCAGTAATCTAAATAGTATTCATGACAATCAAATAAAATTCTAAGTGTTTTAAAAACGGATAAAATAGTCTCACTTCTAAGGCCATTTGTATTTTAAAGATTAATATCAACATTATGAGCATCTATATGTTGCTTCAGAAATATCACAGTTTCTGAACATTATCGTCTGCAGCAATCAACATCTTTATAATTAGCGTCAGCTGCTGTTTCAACATGCTTCAACATTATCACCATCACCCTCCCCACTCACAACAACTACAGCAGCCGCACCACCTCCACCAACTATTATTATTATTAGTTTTGTTGTAATATACATCTGACTGATAAATGTGGTCAAATTGTAAGAGCTTTGAACACGGTTCGTACTATTCAGATGTTGCTTTTCAGTAATCCACATGTTAGCTCTAGTGGTCATATACCAGAAGATCTTATGGTATGGCATGTCGTTCTTCCTTAATCGATCGTCTGTTAGCACAAGTGTGTTGTCGTTACTCATTCTTAACGACAGCAAAGATTGCCATGAAACTTTACACAAACACATACTTCAAAAGGTACAGTTCTTGCAGACACCATGGCCATCAACATAACCATATTACAAACGTTGTGATTGTTATTCCTCCTGAACGGATGATCTTATTGTTTTTGAGCTTTCCGTAAATGACTTACGATGTTTAGACCGGGCTAGATGAAATTGATGCCGATCTGACTTTTTAAATGACCCCACAATCTTCTTGTTGCTCCTCCTAAAAATATTTGGTTTTCACTAAAAAAAATTCTTATCAAGATTGGTTGGTACTAAGTAACAATGGTGTCAATCTTACTGTTATTTATTTTATCTTTACATCTCCTGTACGGATAGTTGTAGTGGCGTGAAGTTTTCAATGAAAGACCTCCCATGCCATGTAGTGAGTCCTAAATAGTGCTGATCAGACTTTCTATTTTATGGCCATGATATCTAAAATAAAAAACAAAACGCAAAAACACTACATAACCGAAAAGAATGGTGATAGCGTTGTGAGGTTTTCTCTTCTCTTGTTACACATTTTTCTCCCGAATGGAACCATGTGTGCTTGGTCGTGTCGAATAGTCCCGATGCGCATTCCCGCATTTCCTAAGAGGCGATTAATACATGCAGTGTTGTCTACGGTCACGTCCCGTGATGATATTCTAGCATTGGATATGTTCAAAGCGTGCGACTTATATCGTAAATCTTGCCATTATAAGTATTGTACAAATTTTGTCTTTATATTTGTGCATGTTTTTGTGATATCTCAACTTAATCAATAGTGTATATTTCGAACTGCGCTGATGTGCAGTTTTATTCTATACATGTACACACTCAAGCACACACTCCCTATATGGACCACATAGTCACTTAAAGACTTATTATAATATGACGTTGCTCTTAAATGAAAATCTCCTGACCTCCTGATATGCTACCATGTAGCCAGGCGGAAAATCTTATAGACACGTTTTGTGAACAGACAACCATATCTATACTGGGCTTTCACTCTAAAAATAATCTTGTGAGATATAATTGGTCCTAAATATCAGTGGTGCTAATCGGACCTCCAACATCACGGCCCTATTGGTCATTATAACTGAAATAAGATGAAAACGCGAAATCCGAATACGTGTCAGTTTTCTTAACAGTTGTTTTTCTTGAAATTCAAGAAAATGCATTGCAAATTTACTTTCTTGAATGTCATCCTGAAAATCATTATGTCACTTACTCATAAACAGTCGGTCGTATCAACATGGGTTTTCTGTAAACTTATATATCAACGTGCAATTTGTTCTGATCTCAAACTATCATATCATGCTAACCAAATCAAAAGTCTAGTTAAAACATCTGTCATTGATTCTGAAGTCAAAGGTCATGATTTAGGTTTTTATCGGAACATGCTTGTCATCACGATAACACAAACAAGTATACGTATATGTGTATATATACCTGAAGAATTACTAGAGTGATACCATTTAGATAACCTTTTTCCCATTACATATGTAGTGATTGATAGTAATTGCATTGTGGTATAATAATGACATTGTCCGAGATAAGTACAACGATCTGCTATCCATGATATCAAGTTTAATTAAAGAGAACTTAGTTTGTACTGTACTTACAAGTATCTTGTCAACACGCCATATTCAATAAAATAATTAATAATTTTCTTGCCACATTTGGTATGTTGGAGTTTCTTATGTGTGTCACAGATGGTCTCAACAATCTGCACCATTGTTATCGTCTCTGCTATTTGGCTATTGACAATATAATTTCGGATATAATTCCTACGCCGACGAGCTCTGCCGGATATATATGTTTAGAGTCTAACATAATTATTCCAAACACTTATTACTTTTCGTTTTATTGTGACGAATTACTCTGGTTGGTGAAATATATTTTAATTTAAACTGAGTAAGAATTTTGTAAAAAATGTAACCTACTTCGTTTTTCAAAACGTACAATTGTCAGTGTTCACTGAAGCACAAGTTGTAAAACATCTGAATTTATTAGAATATATATAAATATTTGTTCTTCTAATTTTATTTGTTTACTTCTCTTCTTTCCAAAAATTTGCTGACTTGTTAAAGATCGTTGAAGAGCATTAAAAAGAATTGGGTATCATAGTGAAGTATACTATATTTTCCTTCTAGAACATCCTCCCATTGTTACAACCTTTCCCAGAGATGGCTGTGCCGAAGACCATGGCCACCAAAGCGACATTTGCTTTGCACAAATGGGGGCCACTGCCCCCAATAACGCCACAGTTAGATTGGATGAAAGAAATTGGAGACTCGTGGAAGAAAAAAAAGAAAAGAAAGCATAAACCTGAGGATGTTCAAACAGAAGAAGGACACGATAGTAAGTTGTTCTCCAAAACGTTACTTTTTCCACTAGGTCGTGAAGGTCTAACTGACAAGCTGCACTCGAGAAACACAGAAACTAGATGCGTTTTATTCGTCTCTAATACAAACAAGTAGTGCAATTCAAGGAAAACATTAATCATTTTTTATGTTAATGTGGCTAGCTGAAATTCATTGATTTTGATATTTGTCTGTTACATTCATTGGTTTCATCTTCTTTGCGGAAAGCACGAAACAAAAGCATGGATTTTCTTTGTTTTTAAAATATAATTGACCAAATTATTTTCAACTGTTTAAAAAATTATTTGTATGATGGTATGTATTAGTTCGAAGGAATACCAATTTTTTTTTCACTCGTTAATGACCTGTCTCTGTTTCATTATCTCTCTCTGTCTCTCTGTGTCTCTGTCTGTCTGTCTCTCTGTCTGTCTGTCTGTCTGTCTCTCTCTCTCTCTCTCTCTCTCTCTCTCTCTCTCTCTCTCTCTCTCTATATATATATATATATATATATATATATATATATATATATATATATATATATATATATATATATATATATATATATATATATATATATATTAGGGTGTCCCAAAAAGAGCCAAAATATTTTTTTGGTAAAAATCAAAGTCTCAACTTCCAAAAAGTTTCTTTATGATTATCTGATTCTACTTAAATACTTTCAGAATTTTTTAAGAATATTTAGGGGTCCCTCAAGGTCCCCAAATTTTCAAGAAAATCTTCAAATTTATACAACATAACGCCCGCATTGCCCGGTTTTGGTAAAATCAATTAATGATTATTTTTACAGTAATTATACTAATATTGCATATGTCATGTGACCAGTCACTAAAAGCCACGAGTTTACAGACATTTAATATTTTTTAATTTGTTGAATATTGACAATTTGTTGAATAATTATTCATAGATTTTGGATAGTTATGACAGCTGTTGCAGGAATAAAACTTGGTAAGTGTTTGTTATAATTTACATTCTATTTCAGATAGTTTGGTTTAATGCATAAATTGTACATAGTCCTACTAGATTATTATTACATAGTTAGTAACTGAGTGATAATGAGTAGTATCACGTAAATTAGTAGGCATTCTGAATAAAAATAAAGAATTTATAAAATAATTTAATGTACAAAGAATTTTAACAATTAAGTTTTTGCTTACAACTAGAAAGTAGTTTCTTTATTCAAATAAAGCAAATGGAATTAGCTGCTGCTGCTGCTGCTACTGCAGATAAACCGTCAGAGAATCATGAGTCAACTACAGAGGTCAATAACACATCAGTAAGGGAACAATCGTCCGATGAAGACGGTGAATTTACATCGAAAGCGTCAGCGCCGAAATGTGATGCAGAAAAAATCAAACGCAAGCTTATCATATCGCCAAAAGTATCAGCTGTGCTTGACCGAACAAATGCAAGCATACGAAAATCCACCATGATACTTGCTTCTGTAGTTAACGAAGTGGCTCCATGTTCAACGTCAGCTGTCGTACTCTCAAGGAGCACAGTTCATCGTCACAGAAAGAAACGTCGTCAGGAACTGGCACAGAAAATACAAAAGAACTTTATCAGCAGTATATCAATAGTTAGTACATTAGGATGGAAAGCTTCTACCTGATGTCACTGGTGACGATAGCCACAAGATTGATCGACTCTCAGTTCTGACAACTTTACTAAATGATGGCAGCACAAAGCTCATGGGGGTTCCAAAACTGACTTCTGGTTCAGGTAAAGCTGCTGCTGATGCGATTTTTGAACTTCTGAAATCATGGCAGTCGGAGACACTCGTCATTGGTATGTGCTTTGATACCACTCCCTGTAACACAGGCAGAATGAATGGGGCGTGCTCTCTTCTCGAGTCATTTGTCGGCCGGAACTTGCTGTGGATGGCCTGCTGGCACCATATATTTGAGGTGCTATTGGCGGATTCTTTTAGTGTCTGCCTAGGAGGGCCTTCTACTGGACCAGATATTCTCATGTTTAAGAGATTCCGTGATAAATGGTCCGAAATGAACCACCGTAAGCCAGAAGAACGTCAAACTCCCTTGATCAATGTGTCAGACAAACTTAAAGAATTCATTGCAGACCACTGTCAGCTCAATTATCCAAGAGAGGACTATCGTGAGTTTCTGTCCCTGGCAGCTTCTGCTGTTGATCTAGAAACAAAGTACGCGATCCGAAAGCCTGGTGCCCTGCATCGAGCACGTTGGATGGCGAATGCCATCTACTCGCTGATGATGGAATTGCTCTATGATGGCAATGAAACCGTCTTCAAACTTACCGCTCGTGAATTACAAGAAATTAAGACGTTTAACAGATTTGTCGTCTGTGTTTACATCCAGTCATGGTTTACTAGTAGAATCGTCACAGATGCTCCGATAAATGACATTCTGCTGATCCAGCGATTGCGTGAATATGATGACCAAGCGTTGCAGACGGCTGGCCTAAAGATGATGACACGACGTTCGTGGTACATCAGCCCGGAGTTAGCAACTCTTGCTTTGTTTTCACCGCATCTATCTTCAAGTGAGAAAACACAGCTTGTGATTTCAGCCCAGTCTGATCGAGGGGAACATTTATTGAAGTCACTGCCTCACAGTTTGGCAGAACTGACCATGTCTCGCACTTTCTTCCACACTACAGGTCTTGATGATAGCTTCCTAGATGTTCCCGTTGAATCATGGCCTGAAAACCCATCGTTCAAGAAGGTAGAAGATCTTGTAAAGAACCTGGCTTGTGTAACCGATTGTGTGGAGCGTGGCATAGCGTTGATCCAGACATTCAATGCCACGATTACAAAAGGTGAAGCTCAGAAACAATATCTGCTACACGTCGCAGAGCAACATCGAAAACTGTTTAGTCATTGCAGCCGTGAAAGTCTTGTAGATATGTAGAGTACAATATCGTAGCACACTGATTAAACTTTTGGCTTAAAAATGACACATAAATTGTGAAAACTTACTTTAAGTTACACTTATGTTACAGTGCATATTATTAAGTGAAAGTTGCATGATCTGATATGTTACTTATTGTGTAGATTTTGATGATTTTATTAAATTTTGGTTTGTTATACAAGTATAGCTAAGCTTATATTTAAATAATTTAATAGATTCTACATAGTTAGACGATCCCATTTCATTAAACACATATTTAGCAATTTATTAATGTGTTAATAATACCTAACATAAAATCGTCACATTTCATGCCGTTTTGAAGATTTTCATGAAAATTTGGGGTCCTTGAGAGAGACCCCTAAATGTTCTTAAAAAATTATGAATTTTTTTAAATAGCATCATATGATCACAAAGAAACTTTATGGAGGGTGAGACATTGAATTTTAAAAACAAAATTTTGGGACACCCTAATATATATATATATATATATATATATATATATATATATATATATATATATATATATATATATATATATATATATATATATATATATATATTCATTGGAACCGACACAGGAAATCATAAATATATCATTTATAGTAGATTTAATCAATCGCGTCTGGCATTTCTCCCACATATGTTTAGTCTGAAGCAGATTCAGCTACTATCTGTTTCCGCAGACATGAGTATATTCCGGTCATTTGTTTTGCCTAGTTGTAAACTTCCCTCTTCAATTCTACTTTATTCTTTCCCATCCAAGAATTAGTCGTTACAGGCGACTTCATAATCAGTATGATAATTGGTGCAACTTTTAAAGAATATTTGTTTTGCAGCAATTTCACCAAATGAAGACCAAACTGGTGAAACAGAAACCGGGAACTCAAATGAAACGTTGGGCACACCAGATGATGTCATAAGTAAGACGAGAAAAAAGAGCAAGAAAAAGAAAGAAAAAGGAGCAACTGTCGACATATCAACAGGTGATTTTACAGAAAGAGAGCCTATGAAAAACTCAATGCAAAGGAAGGAGTACAATCTGCCAACTGATGATATTACAGATAATGATGAGATTAGAAAATCTAGTAAAAATAGTGTTAGTGGCGAACATACAGAAGGAGCATGTGAGTCTTTGGATAAAAAAGCAGAAACGAAGAAAAAGAGAAAGAAAAAGCATAGAAGACATGGTGAAGATAGACAGGAAGAAGAAACTGTACATGGCCTCAACACGAGATCTGAGAAAAAGAAAAAGAAAAAGAAAAGAAAACAAGAAACGGAGACGGATGATTTGTTGCAGAAAGAGTTTGTGCAAGATAGTGACAGGAAAGAAGAGAGAAAGATAAGGAAACACATTAAAGCTGAAGAGGATTTGTTGCAACCCGAATATGTCAAAGATGCTGACACAAAAAAGGAGAAAAGAAAAAAGAAGAAAAAGAAGAAGCATAGGTTGGATGTAGACAAGGTGTTGAAAGATGAATGTGTTGATGATGAGGTTAAAGCCGAACAAAGAAAGCATCATGTGGACTCTGAATATGTATTTCAAGGTGAATCTATTAATGATGTAGACGTGACAACAGATTTAAAGAAATATCCGAAGGACAGAAAGGGGAGTAAGGACGAGTTAGAGACTGAGTCTTCGGTCAGTTTGGAGAAGAAAATGGAGATTAGTAACAATACAACAACGAAGCATCAAAATGACAATGAAAAGGAGCACGAAGGTGAGCCTATTGACGGCATAGATAAGAAACCCAAATTGGAGAGAAAGCAGAAAATAAAGCAAAGATTGGACCTCCTCGATGAGAAGACACAATATGAATCAGCTGAATTAGGAAATGAAACGCAGAAAGAGGGAAAGCATGATTTATTACAGAGACAAAACGACGTCGAAAGAAAAGAAGAGAATAAAATCATGCAGAATGCAAAGGCGATGAATAATGACAAAGCAAAAGATCCAACATCATTAGGTGACTTGGCCACTGATGTCCGTGAATCAGAAGTCGTATCAAGTGAATATGTAGAGTATTTTTCAGAAAAGAAAAAAAAAAAAAAGAAACACCCTTCGCAAGAAGTCGAAAGGGAAAATACACAGACAATAAATGATATAGTAGAACCAGATGTCAAGAGAAGAAAGAGAAAGACAAGACATAGAGCTGCACCATTGAAGGAATTGAACAGTTCTGATGAAGATTTTATAATTACCAGAAATAAGTCTCATACAGAAGGAGACCGAGGCTTCACTACTTCGAAACACGACTTCGAAAGAAAAGAAGAGAGTGAAATCGTGCAGAATGCCAAGGCGATGGATAATGAAAAAGCAAAAGATCCATCATCATTAGGTGACTTGGCCACTGATGTTCGTGAATCAGAAGTCGAATCAAGTAAAGATGTAGCGTATAGATCAGAAAAAAAGAAGAAAAAGAAGAAAAAGAAACACCCTTCGCAAGAAGTAGAGAGGGAAAATACACAGACAATAAATGATCTAGTAGAACCAGATGCCAAGAGAAGAAAGAGAAAGAAACGACATAGAGCGGTACCGATGACGGAATTGGACAGTTCTGAGGAAGATGTCATACGTACCAGAAATAAGTCTCATACAGAAGGAGACCGAGGCAAAACTAGTGCAAATGCTAAAGATCACATTGTCTCTTTCCGTCCTGACAAACAATCGATCGAAGACAATACTCCTAGACCGATTACATCTGAAATAAATAAAGATATTGCCGAAATTCATGTGGAACCGAAAATAGCATTCGTTGAGGTCGAACGCACTCAGGGAGATTTTGTACAAGACACATTGCAAGAAAACAACGAGGAGCAAAATATTAAGACAATTGAAGGAGAAAGTTTTGCTTGAATTTGCAGTGTCCAATGTGTTCAGATCTTGTATTAGATGTAATCATTGGATTAGGTTCAAACAATGCATTTGTCCTTCACCTCAATTATATTCTATAGTAAAAATATATTTACGTTTGGTTAGGTCCAAATTAATAGTTTGAAATTCATCTGCATTATAATCAATATTACCTATATATTTAGATTGTAAAGGAAATACACGTGGAATGCATGTTTCAGCATACACATAAGGAATAGGAAAAATATGCTTAATATATGTCTATATGCAGATATAAAGAATAGAAAATTCACGTCTTACTTAGTGTCTATAGACATCAAAATATGTGTATATATAATTGTACAACTAGTACATTTCTTCCGATGCAAGCGGTTTTGATGTCTGATTGAAACACAAATGCACACAGAACTTATCTTGCATTGCGTTCTTTTATGCCTTGGAAACTCTACGTTGAGATTTTGTGATAAGCCATAAAAGTTATCTACACTGTGTATCTCATAAAACAAAGATGTATAATTTGGTTTGTAAATAAAATTCGTAAACATATTTTAGTGGCATTCATTCTCCTCTGTCAAAACTGTATGTGAATGATAGAGTTATCTTTCCCTGTAGATTTAACTATTTTCAACCTACGGCCCACGACCTTGTATTATCGTGGTACCTTTAAAAATCGCTATCCGCCCCTCTACCTATAGGTAGTTGCACATGCTAATAGCAATAATTCTGACAATTGCCAATGGATCGGTCAATCAGTTAATCCCCCACCACCACCATCAAACAGTTTCTGCAAGCATTTATATGCATGTATATTATTACTACGTCCTTATCAATGTCTGTCTGTCTGTCCTTCAGTCCATCTGAAAGTTACTTTTTACTGTTGTTCCTTTCCTTCTGTCTTTTTTCTATGTTTGTATATGTCTGTTTTCCTATCATAAAATCTATATATTCGTCATTGTTTATCTGTTATTTTTTCTTTCATTTCTATCTTGTTTTTTTCTCTCTATATCTATCCATTCTTATTTATTTCCCTCCATCCATTGACGCATCCATGAAGCTGTCAATCAATATCGAATATATAAATTATAGTCCAGCTGGGACACCTTATAATACCCATTTGTATGATCGCCATAAACTGAAGGACGGAAACTGACTTCAGACTTGTTGGAGTAATATAATTCTTTCCAAGCAAAAATGCTGTCACTTAATAGTCAATGCAATAGACAGCGTCTCAACAAAATTGTTGTATTGGTAATAAAATACCATTAGCACCCTGATAACGTATAACGAAGAACTTCACAAATGTAGTCAAAGCATCCTAGTCTACAAAATCAACCCTCAAAAACTACATTGTTTTCATTTAACTTATGACGTGTACTCAATCACAAAGTAGTCACTTGTCATGGCTTAGGTCGTAATTGTTTGTCTCAGATCATGTTAATAGCTTTTCTGAGCCAATACGAGTAGTCTTTTATACGGGATGTTCTGGTTCCAAACACTATTTGTAACTTGACAACATGATTATTTCGTCCTCAAAAGTCCCCTATGTTAGTCTAAACAAAACCGGAAACAACTTCGTTGAGGCAACATCGTAAATTTCATTATTGATTACATGTGAAGGACCTACAATTCAATTATCATAGTCGTCATACAAAATAAGGCTTGATCCAGAAACACCCCTAATATAAGACTACTCAGATATTTCAGACCAATTTGCTAGAGAATATTATATGATATTTCACACAAAATTTGCTACAGAATATTATATGATATTTCACACAAAACTGCTAGAGAATATTATATGATATTTCACACAAAATTGCTAGAGAATATTATATGATATTTCACACAAAATTGCTACAGAATATTATATGATATTTCACACAAAATTGCTACAGAATATTATATGATATTTCACACAAAATTGCTAGAGAATATTATATGATATTTCACACAAAATTGCTGGAGATTTCTCGAGATATTTTTAACGTCTCAACTTTTGCAATAATGTAACACTCATCATCATGACATAACAAGTAGAAATTAATTTACCGCGGATAAAAGAATCAGGTTCAAACATTTTGATGAAGTTTCCATGAAAAACTATTGTTCTATTAACGTAACATTTTTAGTTCATCATTTACTGTAATTTTTGTGTATTTGTTTTGCGATATTAGATTATATAGATTATCAACAGTTTTAATGGGCTCTATTGTGATCAAAGCAAGTTTATAAAATATTTCTGAATATTCATTGCAAACCAGAGACAACATCTTGTTTCTAATTTTGAAGTACGTGCTATACTTATTGTTGTTCAGCACAATCGTCATATGCTTACCATGGAAGAGAATTCTCTTCATCTTTAACGTGGCGTCTTCCATTGTAATATATTCCAGTATAATTGAAATTCACACAAAATTTGCTGAATACTGTTCATCATATTTTACAGCTCTGTTTGGTATATTATCAACAATAAAATCGTTTGACTCGAAGTTACTGAATCAGATTTAGCCTAATAAACTTTTCACATCTGAGATAAGATCGAAGTTGATTCAATATTTTATTATAAGTCGCTTTTCTTATCTTACAAGACGTGTTCTTGTTCACCTATTTTATTGTTGATCGCTGACAACGCAATACCTACTACTGACACTATCAGCAATAATGGATGTATTGTTCCTCCTGCTGATGCCATTCCCGATGTTGTTAACAGGGATATAGTTTAGCACGTAGTTTATAATTGAATTGTAATACTATCTGGCGCGCCTGATACAATAAAGTGTTGGTTTTTTTTAATGATAGTACCTGTTGTACTTGATCAGCTCGTTACTGTCGTTGTTTGAAAAACTCGATGATATGTGGTTAAAGTCGATCACATCCTTTTTGTCATTCTAAATCTTTGTTAACAAAACGTTAAAAAGTAAACGTTTCTTCAGCAGCAGCTTTATCAACCAGATCACAAAATCTACTATTAACTAGATCAACAAGAAAGTTTTTATATTCATCATATACTGCAGATGATGTATCTTTATACCTAACAGCATCAAAAAATATTATATGGATCACAGTAAGTGGAGGGTCAAGCATCGTTGGTACTTTGGTGATATCATTTATATTATTTTGGAGAAGATATTTTACATAATTGAATATAACAAACTACCTCTATTATATCTTTAAATTTGATATTATTACGCACCATATGTTGTGCAATTATTGCATATGATGTTGCAAAAGACAGAAGTCCATGCTCATTGTCCAAGTTTATGTAATCTGCGGGTATGTTTATATACCAAACAATAAATTATTTTATATTTATATTTTATTTCTGTCAGCAGCTTTCTATCTTCCTTTTTATATTCTTTTTTGAAATTTTTGTCATGATCACGAAAAAATATATCATAATCAGCAGGTTAAATAGTAATAATAATACTTGTTATGTTATCGAGTATTTAGAAAAATAGACATCGGTTCGCATTGCCGAAAGATTCAATCTTTTACTCAGTAGAATTTACTGATATCAGTGGCGCATTTATTTGTTCAGAAGAATATTTGTTGTGGTCGCTGTTTATCAAGTCGTCGGTGGTTTTGTCGCGAATAGCTTGTGCCAAGCGGTCCAGATATAAAACAGGTTATTTCTGAAATAGCACCATCATCAGAAACATCACGTCTGATGATAACAACGACAGAAAGGTTTTGTCTCCGGTCGAAGAAAATATTTTTAGAAAGTTACGAGCTAGACCAAAACAAGATAATAGTGCATTCCAGGTGATTGTAAAATAATTTTAGCAGACAATTACAATGAAAATGTGTATTTAAACTTATCTTGTCCTTGCCGATGAGATAACCGTAGACGACTCTGCAACACAGTTTGAGTATATTCAACATCTAGACGAGAACTCTAATGAACCTAACAAGACCGGTATTAGAACATTTATCAGGAGAGACAAAGATGTGTTTTACTGCCGCGCACAGCTGTAGCTGAAGTACGAGAAGCTATCAGCAGAGGGTGATATAGGTGTTAGTGCAAATATTATATTAGTCAACAACGGCTGAAGCTTGTTTGAAATTACCAGATATCAACTAGCCAATCAAACAGTAGAATATATTTCCACGCACATGCCGATAGCAAGTACTATTCTTAACGCAATTTCGTTCAGTGATTATTCGAGATCTGATGCGATAGATACGATGTGGATCAAAGATACGTCGCTCGGAAGTACTGATGATTTGGATCTTATTCAATTTGGTTTAACTCCAACTGATGGCGCTAATGATAAAGGAACTCGCACTAACATAAACAACCTGGTATTGTGGTTTCATAAGCAATATGGAAAGGCTGCATCAGGTGATAATGCAATAGCACAATTGTGAAATGCTCTGATAGCTCTTTGTAATGTGATTAGAAGTGATCCACCAGATGTTACAGCTGATACAGCTGCGTTGTTAGTTAAAGCCCAGAGTACTGATCCTGTGATCAGTCTTCGAGAGTGCAACGTATTTATTGTTAAACGACAAAATTTCACAGCTCAGTCACGTCAAATGATGATGCGTCTGATAAGCACGCTATTTGGATTTTGCGGGACTATAATACAGTTTTTCGTAGTATGAAACATACTCTTATACTTGACAGAGATGATATTATTGACTGTGAGATAAAAGCTACTAGTATTTCTGATTGCCAATTTTGTGATTTCACGGAGGTATGGAATCCTCGGGTTGTCATATTCATCTCAAACTAATAGACCTTGAGATAATATTATCCGCGCGCACAACAGAAAGATATATTTTGAACAAAACGAGGTTTATCAAATTGCTATACCAAATTCAACTGATAATTCATGGAGGATAACAACAGAGTCGAGTCAGGTGCAGTATCAGGACCAACAAAAAGCTGTATCTGGAGACGGGGTCAAAGGTGACTAAATCAAACAGTTACGGTAACAGGGGCTGCTATAAAATAAAATTTTTATCTGATCGATAATTATAACAATGCCGACAATGAGCAAGAAAACCTCCAATGACGAAAAAAAGAAGAATCACAAAAACGAATCACAACGAAGGTCAGGGCCGGGTTTATAGGCCCGCTGATAGCAGGGACAACGCGTGCCGAGGATTGATGCTACTGGGAACCACGATGAAATCATTGACGAGTTCTGGAGCTCGAAAGATGATATCGACCGCGTTAAATAATTTTGAAATTGCTGATAAAATTGATGATGTCAGAGTATTTTTCGGAGTATTTTCCAAAGACGAACTAGCAAATAGATCAGCTGCTGTTCAAAACTGTGTCACCAATATCCAATATTTCAACGACGAATCTGGAACTAATTGGGTAGCTCTTTACAACAACAACCACTACTATGACTCGTTTGGTCTTCTTTCGAGTAATGCTAACAAAGCTATACATCTTAAAAGTATAAACAGGTAAATTATAACTCTAATCAGATTCAGTCTATTGAACTTCAGCTTGTAGTTATTATTGCGTATTGTTTATCTTGCAGATGTCTGGAACTCAAACGTTCAAGTCTGATGGCAAACCACTTAACTTTGCAAAGCTTATTCTTCAATTTGACCCGTTTCCTAGTGACAGCAATGATCGTAAAGCGGTACTTGGATCGTAAACAATCTTAACATTATTTTTGTCTGACATCAATTATAAAATGACAACATAATGTCTCAAATGCAGAACCAAAACTAATAATATTTTATGCAACAACGGAAATAACCGCTAATAACAGAATAATGCTGCAAATATATGTGATGTATGTGGTAAGAAAAAAGAGTATGTTCCTTAAATAAGATAAATCTGGTGGTTGGGCGATGAAAACACAGAATGTTAGCCCTTAAACAATAAGGTCCGACGATAAATATATGTCTGTCAATGACTAAAAATAAATGAAATATTACTGCGATGACGTGAAGAAAGATCTGTGTCTGGAACAAAATAAGATGGTTCCTTATTACCAGCGTTGCAACCACAGAGCAGTCATCAGATCAGGATTGTAAATACATAAACTTATTGGCAAGTTACCGAAACCAAAAGGAGGCTGAACATTGCCAGGACATTAATATACTGGACCATGGAATCCACGTGATTAGCAACTCGATGAAAATGGTAATATATTTTCAGGCAAAATCTTACAATGCAGTTGATGAAATTGCGATGCTTAGTGATATGTGTTACCGGGATCACGTAGGCGATAAACTTGGCTGCGATTGGGTAATGCTTGAGGAACTACGATATATGCAACCGGATAATATGGGAGAACGATTTGACAGACTATTGCAAGGCATCATTGGAGCAGAATATAAACTTGGCGTTGGTGTACCTAGTGAACTTGCGATGGAAAAGCTAGCGCATGAATTACACAGACAAAATAAAGTTTCTGCGACGAAATGTTTCAAACGTAGTTGATCTATCTGGGCGATAGATCGAGCAGATATGCAAAACATTGCACCGTACTATAATACTTGTTTAATGAAAAAAAAAATGGTTTTATTTTTTAAAAAGCGATGTAAAGAGTATTGTTGTCAAAAGCGTTAATAGTACGATAAAATAAAATATTTACAAATATCTTACAGCAAACAACACGAACATATATGTTGGTGATCCAGCAGAGATGATATTAGGTTATAATAACACTAAACACAGTACAACAGGTATGTCCTTGAACGATGCTATAAAACACGGTTCTTGCATATATCGCATACACAAGTTTAACGTTGGTGTTCGTGTTATAATTTCATTAACGAAAAGAGACACCTGAATAAGATTTTACCCCGAACTGATCCGAGGTAGTATTTGTCGTTGACATGGTTCTAATGAAGATATCGGTAACAAACAAGCTAAAAGATCTTGCAAACGAAGATGTAATAGGAAAATGTTATGAGCAAGAACTTCAACTAACAAGACCAGATATATTTGTTGTCGAACCAGTGATACGAAGAAGTGGTAATACAAGTTTGGTATTTAAAAAGACGCGGTTATGGTGATAGTTTTAACAGCTGGATTCCAACTAGTGAAATCAAAGATCTTTGATTAAATCGCTAGCGATCCCATTAGATCACTGTAGAACTTTTCGTATTTTAAAAGAACATACCTACATTTAACGGGTCTATACAACGACATCAGATATTGTCTTCGATCTTCTGTTAAATCTGTCTAAATATTTACAAAGATGAAATCACACTATATATTTTTGGACGACCATAAACTTCGAGTTGTCGAATACGTAAACCCGGCTTTAGTACATACCAAAATAAATCTTTTTCTTTTATTTAAAAAAATAAATCTTTTTGGCAAGATGATATTTGACATAATATCGCTGAACATCAACTTGTTCGTGTTGAGGCATAATAACTGGTTCGTCGACAAGTTGATCATTAGGTACAGGAAATATATATATTTCACGATCGAACTCTGCGAGCTTTGCAATCCGTTATAAAGCACCCTTATTAATCAGTCGACCACTAGTTGTCTGAGGTATGCGTTGTCATATGATCAAGATCATCTCAAAGATCAGACAATCGTTGAAACATATTTTTTTTCTCAGCGGCATTATTCATAAAACTTTCATCTAATATAAGTAATAAATGCCAGACGGAAAAAGGAGATTGTCAGAGCTAAAATATTGAATATGAACCTGCTGTTTGATGCGAAAGAAGATTCATGAGCAAAGGAAGCAGATTTCAAACATGTTAATCTTATCGTTGGATATGATCCATACTCTGCGTTTGAGGTAGTGTAAAGGGATTCTGATGTATTGTAACTTACGAAAGTTGAAACTATCTTTGTTAGATAGGACAGGGGCACTGTTACAAGATGGGTCTATATTAGGGATATCTTGACGATAGGTCTGTGATCAATTGAGTTGAATAACATGGAACTCTTTGTTAATCCAGCTAATGTTGCAAACGGATATTAACTTTAAAGAGGCTACATGAAACATCTTTCGTGGTGATGTTAATGCGACGGCCCACTTTTAAGTAGAACGAAAACAAAAATAATCTTACTTTTCTTATCAACGTCGAAGTCAATCGCATGATGAAAGACGGTAGCATTCGGATAAAATACGACAGACAATCTCTAATCAAGTATGTTAATTGCAGTTTGACAAAAGCGATGTTGCCGCTATACTAAACAGTAAGTGATTCGTAACGAAAATAAGATTCTATAAAGTATTGTTGTTGAGCATGTGGATTTTGTGGTGCCATCAGCGGCATATTTTATTGACGCTGTTTACTATTGCAATGTTTCGATGCTGCTTATATTGATGAAAATGTTTCGTCTCCTATGACAGAGTTATTTGCTATAACTGATATGTCAGGTTGTTTAAGATTAAATGTTCATTTACCTTGTTTGTTATTTTCTTTAGAAGTAACAATGTTAAGATTTTCGAGAAGATTATCAACTCGAATACCGTTGATGTAATCTTTTGGAGTAAGTCCATGCAAAACTTAAAACACAATTCTGTGTTAGAGACAGCTAACTTTATCAGCGCTGATACATCCTACTGTTACCAGAAAAAATAGCGTGTTATTGATACGACCAACAACTTTTTTGTTTTTATGTACCTGATAATACTCTAGAAGAGGTAGTACCTCTGGTGGTACAGTATAAGGGGGGGGGGGGGCACGTCTTGCCATTTTGAGAATAGCTTGTCCACATTTGGTCCCCACCACGCGCTCAGCTCTCACCTGTGGCCCTATGTAGCTGTAGCATGCGCAGTGGCCACACCGCGGGCAATGGCTTCGACTGGCCGGTTAAACCAAGTTGAGGGTAGCCGACGGGTCTTCAACCATCGGTGAGATAGGAGCTTCCTATCCTTGCATGCAAAGCCAGCTTTGGCAGACTGGGCGGAAGAGATCAACTAAGTGATCAAAAGGCCACGAAGGCCGAGTCTGCAAAAGCTTTGTGGAGAGCAAAGGGCATGACAAGGCACTGAAGACGTCATGACAATCCAATGCAACTAAAGTAGTCCTCATCTGTGACGAATCTTCGAACCACTGAGATGCAATTACCAAGGCAGAGAGAGAGAGAGAGAGAGAGAGAGAGAGAGAGAGAGAGAGAGAGAGAGAGAGAGAGAGAGATTGTCTCTATGCAAAGGCTATTTCACTTAAATCTCGTTCTAGCACAGGTCATGCTGTGCACTTGGCATTCATCTCCATCATCACACTCATAGTTCCTTACCTGCACGTACCAAGGTCCTTCGGCGATGGGCGACTGGAGAAACAATAGGTGGAGATGACCACTAAGAGTTGTAGTCAGACACCTGCAAGTAGACCACCCATGGACAAGTGGTCGCTTTGCTCTGTATCCAGCGCAGCGGAGCAATTCGGCAGCATCATGGGCGACTGAATAGATCTTCTCAGGAAAGCACTGCTCACCCTACCTAGAAAGGGGCGTAGAAAAGATGGCATAAAATACCAACGGTCCTATACGTGAAAATGCCTCGGAATAATAGAACAAGCTAACAAGCATTTATGGACTGGCAGAATGACACAAGCTCCATCTCCCCAAAAGGCTACAAATCCTATCAATCCGGAAGAGGAGATGCCAGACGACATCCTAGACGCATAAGTTGTTACCCTCTATATGAAATAAATGCACAAGTGTGGACTACGGTAACTACAGATGCATCTCCTTGCCCTCTATAGCTGACTAAACACTTGCTCACATTATTCTCAACAGACATATTGCGACAGTGTCAGAAGATAACCTCCCAGAGTCTCAGTGTGGTTTTTGCCTAGAACGCAACACTATTGACATTATCTTCGCAGTGTGACAGGTCCAAGAGATGTGCCTTGAAAGAAGCCTGCACCATTGCCAAAGAGCTTTACTTAATGTAACGCTGACTATTCATGTCCGAAAACACCCTGGCTGTCATAAGCCTTCAAACGACGAACGTTGTCAAACGTCAGTACTCGGTCAAAGCCTACGCTAGTTACATCATTAATCAATCCATTGACTTTCTAATAAAGCAATGAGTTGGTGCAAACCCTAAAATAATGTTTTGAAACTAAGTGGTCGTCACCCTCTTCGTTGGCAAACCCACAAAGGCACCAAATTTATGAACCAAGCTTTCCAAACAGAATTGAAGAAATGTGATATTTATTCTTCACCACTGAGAATCCCAAAAGCAAAGCCAGCATCGTAGAACGTTTTCCACGAACCTTGAAAGAACGCATGTGCAAATATATTACGCACTAACACAGTCTCAAGTACATCGACGACTTACCATACCTGGTCGAAGTGTACAACCATCCATACCGTCAGATGTGCCTGAACGAAGTGACTTTTTGAGCGCTGTTTAGTACGTCCACGACGGTGGCTGTATCCAAGAAAGGTGGAGTGTTCTCAGCATCAAATTGGGTGTGCATTGGCAAAACAAAACGTAGTTCCAACTGGACTACTGAATTGTTTCGAGTCACTGGACGATTGCGTCTCCGTCCGCCTGCCGTCTATAAATTGGCAGACAAGAACGGGGAAGTGTTAAACGGAACGTCTTACTTACTCATGTTCCATACACGTGAAGACGAAGTATACATCGAAAGCACTTTCTAAAGAAGAACTCAAAAAATGGGAAAACGCCGTGTCAAAAAAATCAAAGTTCGTTGGAAAGGATGTCATCCCAGTTCGGATTCTTGGATCGACGCTTTGCAAGTCATCGACTATAAAAATAATTGGTCATCATGCCCGGCAACACAGTCTCAGCTGCCACTACAACCATGACCACTATTTCACTCATTTTTTCTCTGGAAGATTTACAAAATTAAACCTTTTGGGTGTGGTATAGAGAAAGTGTGCCTAAAACGCAAATACTCTTTTCCTGCCAAATCTTTGTGGTGTATTGTGTCATCGGTGTTGCTATTGCCAATTTGAGTTTACAGCAAAGATACACTAAATTGTGGACCATTTTATTGAGCATTTGCATCGGTTACCTTCTTGCCAATCATTCTCTGAAATACTCTTCAAACTGGAACAACGGGAAACTTTTGTCCATCGTTAGTCACACTCCCAACAGGCACCACTCGAACAACCACAATCCTCTTTTAGACACTCCTCTTGCTCCGAGTGACCCTTCGGACAGCAGAACCAATTATACTTAACGTCACATTGTGACAGTTCCATGGAGGTGTGTCACCACAATACTTTGTGCTATTTCACAGCCAAAGGTCATCCAAGTAGATCAGAAAACGATTGGGAAGTGGCTTTAGTGGAATAGATTCACCCCTACAAAAATCAAAACATCACTGAAAGGCAAAATACTTTTGAGGTCGAAGTTCATGACACCCAAGTGCAAAAGTATTTGGATACAACCCCAACTGTTGATGACTCTAAAAAAGACAAGTAGCCCCACTACTCCACGGTACATCTATGCTGTAAAATGCATGTAGGCTAATATTTTAGCAGTCAATGTTTTTGGTGAAGACGACTGTTGTCAGATTCAACGCATTGTTTGGTAAAGCCTTAGTTTGGTAAAGCCTTAGCGACCAAACAAAACAATTTAACCCTGGAGTACCATAAAGTAGCTCGTCTCCTAGTGATACAATTTCCACTTAACGAAACGTTGGCCATTCAATTTTGTCCCTAATTGTTTGACATTTTGGTTGGAAATGTCAATATTATTAGGTCAGGCAAGTCCGTACCATTTATCACCACCAACTTGCCTTTTGCGCAGTATTTTAGATCACCTGTAGAACTGAACCAAGGACTCGATTTGATTTTTGTGTAGTCTGATGTGGTGGAGAATAACGTGGTGTGATACACCTCCGTACCGTTACTGCGTGTAATTCCTTTCAATGTGGATTCTAGAAGGACCACTGATGAGAACGGTGGAAACAGCTATCACGTTCACCGCAAATATGTACATCGTCTTTATTTACGCGTCAATAATTCCAATTTTTATGAATTAAACGAATTTCCTGTAATATGATTGGATGTAAACGGTCACGTGATGTTGATCAGGAATTGTTTACACTTCGATAAATTCTGGGACTACTTTCGGTTTTTGAAATATAAATAAACATTGCAGAAACGTTATTGTGAAACGATTTTGTCATCTGTAAAATATATAATTCTGCAAATAAATATAACTTTTACACTTTTTATACTTTTTCCAATATTCTATGATTCAAATGCATAGTTTACTATACAATTTAGCATTCGTCTGCTACATTTTCTCACTAGATCACCGAGTGGGTCTTGTTAAGTATTAACGATGCTGAGAATGACATAAAATGTTACTCTTGTATAGAATTTATTTCATTGTTACCTTTTTATAGTAAGGGATAGAATCATCTTGTTTATATTTCCATAAAAATTGGAAGTATTCACTGAAAAAATCCATAATGGTTTCAGGTTTGATTGAAATTTAATTTAGCACACTTGCTGAGTCGGTATCAGTTATTATGTAAGGTCATGGTCATCTGACGTAACAGATGGGACTGACTAAAGTTGAACAAGAATGTTGTCAGTAAACAAAATGTGTTAAAAACAACGGTAACCATTGCCTATGATGTAAAAGACGAAGTTTATGAATAAACGTAGCTGTGGCTGTAGTCGATTTCTTCGTGTGATTCTGTACAGGTTATGTATTACGGGGCGGTGTGAAACGCCGAATGAAAGGTAACTACGCGCTACGTAAAATCGAATGCATTATTGATGGAATAAGTTAATTTCACGATAGAAATGATGAAATTGGAATTATAAGGATTAAATGATCATGGTTGGGTATTTATTGATGTGTAGATTTTACCTAATCACTCACAAAGTTAACATAAAGTCCTTCGGACTTTATTTACTTTGTGAGTGATTAGGTAAAATTTACACATCAATAAATACCCAACCATGATCATTTAATCCTATAATAAATCATATTTTGACACTGCCAACATTGCTATAAAAGGAGATTTGGGACAAAAAATTCCAGTCACCAAATGGAAAGTCACAAAGAAACTCCATTATAGAAAACGATACTCTAACGACATGTACGTCATGTATCATGTGCACCAAGGGGTCGCTCGACAGTGAGGACATGGTTTAGATGATATATTGAAAACAACATTTAGTTCGGTTACCCCAGTATTTAAACCGATAGTGACACGAAGTAACACGAGGATTCCATGTCTTAAAAGATGACGCGTTGACGCATGGCAAATAATTTCTCCAAAATGTCATCAACGACAAACAAAATCAATGGATACGGGTAATGGGGTGCTGGAGATAACACAGCCTAGTGTTGTCAATGATACCTACAGCCCGGACCAATTAAATAGCCCCATTAACTGGCATTAATTGGTTGCAAAAGCACATAGTGCGTAAGCGGCCTAAATTCATACAATAAACAAACAGCCTAGACATCCAGAGTAAATAAATAGCTAGCCGTGCTGGCATAAAACAGTGTTCCATGCAATGCTTGAGCACACAGCACTTAAAATTAAAAATTCGTTCGTAGTCTGGACATCCATTGTTCAAATGCCAAAATTTTTTGTATTTCTGTTTGTCTGTGCGTTAAAAATTTAAGTGTGTCTATAACACTTCGTTTCTTTGTTTTATGTCAAAAATAAAATATAAAAAAATAGAAGCATCTATATAAGCACTTCGTTTCCGTAGTTTTTCAAATAGTATGTGCCTTTTATTTGTAGTTGTGCGTTCCATGGTCTATTTTGTAATGATACGGGTATTGTAAGCTTTGGTGTCAGGGTTATGTTATCCGTAACATAAATTTTTGAACAACTTTGTCATTAAAATGAAAACATGATACAAATCCGTGTAAATCAAAGGTTTTTTCCGTTAAAGTAAATATTTTAAAAATATTTACTTTTTCTGAATTGATATAAGGAAATAGTTTACCCTTGAAGTAAAGGCATGCATAGTCACTGGTGGCTTCGTCACTCGTAACATTAAAATGTTTCCACTAGACTCGTGAAGTATTAAAAATAAAAATAATATATATATATATATATATATATATATATATATATATATATATATATATATATATATATATATATATATATATATATATATATATATATATATATAATATATAATATACTGGAAACCAAATGATTGCTTTCGTATGTAGAAAACTATTTTTTTTTAAAACTCTAAAACAAAATATTGCATAATTTAAATCAGGAAACAACTACTCTCCTGCAATTCAAAGGATGATTCACAGTATTGCAAAGGAATACATGTACTTAAAACATTATTATACACTAATTAAACAACTAAAGAGTTTTAATCTGAGACTTTTCCTAAATTTTATATTCGGCCCGAAAATCTTTCACATCATCAAATTAGGACACCATAGTGGTATGTTTGGCACATGTCGAATATATTAAAGGATTATATTAAATATTCAAAATTAATGCGTGACTATTTTGCATAACTATAAGTTTTGAACTACTTTGTCATGAAAATTAAAACATGACACCCATCGAAAATACAAATCCCTGTAAATCAAAGGATTTTACCGTTCAAATTTATATTCAAAGAATAAAATTTACTTTTATATAAGGAATTAGTTTACTCTTGAAGTAAAGGCAAGCATTGTCACTGGTGGCTTCGTCCCTCGTAACATTAAAATGTTTCCACTAGACTCGTGAAGTATTAAAAAAAAAATAATAGATATTCTCTGTGGAACAAATTTTTCTGTCAATATATCATATGGCTATTACATTGCATGTTTTGCTTGCTTGATTTGGACATAGAGTCTGAATTCGGTTCAATTAAAATTAGATAGTATTTTTTTTTTAAATATTGTAAAGCAAATTATTTCTTTGGTAGGTGGCTAATGATTTTTCTTTTAAGGAAATCAAATGTGAAAAGAAGAAGGGACAAGACAAACTTTGCGTTGTGTCGGTTTTAGTTAAGCCAACCGTGCTTCATTTGGAAAACTCGGCTAAGTTTTAGAGGAAGTATATATTCCCAGGCGGCGGTGACGCGTGGACTTAGTCGTCGTGATAGTTTGCATTTGAAAATGGTAGCTCATGTAGTAGCGATAGGACTTGCAGCTTTCATCATCTATACAGCATGGCCAGGATCCAGTAAGTGTTAATGGACCATGAATTTATTTGACATTATTCTTGAGAGAGTAGTGACTATGTCTCGTAGTTTGAGAGGGACAAAAGTTATACGATATTACTTCAGTAACAGTACTAACACACAGACACTTGATTCAGGGGAAACTAATGTTAGCAACAGGGGATGATATTTTCATAATTATAGAATATATAAAATAAAATGTTTTCAGCATAATTTGAGTTTGCAGATTTCAAAAATGAACCCCTCTATGATATCTTTTCAAATAAATTCACAGGTAACATTCTAATTCTTGACCTCATGTTATTTCAAGCTGAAATTTGCATATTTATTACATATATTTTATATAGAAATGTTTTGTGAACATTCAGCTTTAAGAATAAATTGAGTTTTTCTATGTTTCAGAAGCCTCACTGTGACTTTTTATCACCCCCCCAACATTTTTGGTTTAAATATTATATTTTTTTTTGAGTCATACACAAGTTGAAATTATATCCTGCTTTTAAAATGGAATGTTTTCTGCTTAATTTGAGTTTGCCGATTTCTAAAATGAACCCATTTTTATGATATCTTTTCAAATAAATGAAAATAAAATGAAGCATTCAAACACCATTTTTAATATTGGTCTTTCAAACTCTTTGTCAATCTGCACACTCAAATTATGCTGAAAACATTCTATTTTTATATATTCTGTAATTATGAAAAAATCATTCCCTGTTGCTAGAATAATTTGTAGAAATGGCCCAATGTCATATATGCTAAATATAGATATTTGACCTTTCAACCATGAATATATTCAAAAGTAATAATGTCAGCTTTTTACATATTAAAACAGAGAAAGTACCAGGTGTAATGAGGTTGACATTTTGAGAAAATGTTAATCTTGATTGCCAGTGCCTTATAGCAGTGTCCCCTGTTGCTACTAATGTGTACACTAACCATATATATGTTATATTTTGAATGTACACATTAGTTTCCCCAGAATCAAGTGCCTGTGCAGTAGCTGTACTACTTTTCAGCATATGAATGTGTTCAGTTCATGGCTAGTTACAGCATAAATTGCATCAGAAGAAAGAGCCAGCTAAAAAGTTACTATTGTTTAAGAGCTGTCTTGAAGCTCTCAACTGATTGTGTGCACACAACGCTGTCACTCGAATGATTCCAGTCCACAATACGAAGAAAGAATTGCTAAATCGTTCTATTATATTTTGCTCAGCTACAGAACATCTACTATTATTTGATTTTAGTTTTTCTACAACATTTGTACTTTCATACTTTGGAAGAGATTTGATCTGGCCTTTTTGTCTTAATGGTTTTAATACTTTTATCTGCACTTTTTACCACAAAATAACTACAGACATAATTTAGCCACCACAGAGGCTTGTATCATTGCTTACAATTTGACTGTCAGTCAAGCATATAGTATAAAATAATATTATTTAATAATTTATTTTTTAATAATATTTAATACTATATATATGTATGACTGACAGTTAAATTGTAAGCACCAATGCCCCTGTTATACTCCACTAGGCGCAGAGCTAGGCCATTACTATAATGTATAGGCTAACAAATGCATTTCCCTCATCGCATAGTGCACAACAAAGAACGTAGTTGCTTATATTCATTAGAAACACTGGTCATGAAATCACAGAGTGATTTTTCTCATGTTGAAGTTAATTGCAATACTAGTAGATCATTAAAACAATTGTGAAGGCGCATTTCATTCTGTGCATAAGGATCTTATATAGCATCACATTAAAGAATACTCTGCTTTCACATTTAACACAAACTTTTGTACTGTTAGGTACATGTTTCATTTTAATTATCTGGAAATGAAACATATTTGAGCAGTTCTCAGTTTCATACAATATCATCTGTCCATAATCTCCACCACAAATAGAATATTTGACCATACTATTTTGAAGATTGGTTTCCAGCTGTGTTTGTTGTATGGAAATGTATTTGTACATCAAAGATCTGGCATGATTAATGTGCTATGAAATTTTAATTTTGTAACTGCTATTTTATCCCAAAGATCATCGTGTGGAAATACTGTTTGGAGACATAATACAAAATAATATCTTTTTGTAAAATAAATCTCAACATTGTCTGTTTGTTAAAATTGGCTGCATTTCTTTTTGATAGCAACATGCAAGACCACTCCAGTGGCCTGGTGGTTGGAGCATCCGTCTCATATGTGGGAGGTCATGGAATTGATCCCATGCTGAGTCATACCAAAGTATTTAAAAAATGGTACTAACGGCTGCCTCACTTGGCACTCAGCATGGTTGGAAAATATCAGGATTGTTATTAAGTACAGCATTTTAAAAATGCACCAATGAACATCATTGTTTCATTGTAACAAGTCAATTAACCAATTTGTTGTCTTATGATATCCAAAGATGTTATGCAAAAATCGGATCACATGATTATCATATTTGTCTAGAAGCAAGGAATCAAACAGTTGTAGCATATACAAGTCAAAATGTAAAGTGTGTTAATGTTTTTTTTTCTCCATAAGTTCAGATGGTCATCACAATTAACAGTTGTTCACTTGAAAACTTTGTTGTACATTATGTATTGCTTTGCACTGGAACATATGGAGTTGACATGTACTCACTGACAATCCTGACAACACTCCTCCATCACAGTTGGTTACAGATGCATTGCTTGAATGCTTTCAGATAAATTTCATTTGTTAGATGGCACAGATGGTAGAGTGAGGGACATGGAAGTAGCATTCATATTTCAAGTTGATTTATACATTGTGCAACATATACATCAAGTTCCCAGAACAAATCATCATCATCAGTCTCTTGACCTAGTGTGGTCCTGAGGCACTGTGCTACTGAACATCTGACAGAACAAATATATACCACTATAAGACTTTTTTCAGTATTACCACAATATCAGAGTAACCCCAATTACATAACCAGGAATTCACATGGTGTCTGTTTATCAATCATTTCCTGCATTCATCTGAGATAAATTGCAAGGAACAAATATACATGTGTAGTAATATCTTGATGGCAAATGTAATTACTTATTCGTAAATCATTTATTGTGATACCTGTGATGCCATAGCACTTCAGGTTATTGGATTTCACAGCAGAAGTAATTTTTAATAATTATAAATGATGAAGTACATTATAATTTCTACCTGCTCCTTGCTAGCTAAACTTATGACTAAGAATTTAGAATTGCATGTACTTTTATATTCTTTGTGGTCTAGTAGTAAATATATCAACCGCTCCGGTGGCCTAGTGGTTAGGGTGTCGGAAGCGGGGGGTCATGGGTTCGATCCCTGGCAGAGTCATACCAAAGATTTACAAAAATGGTACTAACAGCTGCCTCGCTTGATGCTCAGCATAGAGGTTAGTGTTAGGACTTTTCGGCCTGTTGACATCATGCTAAATGTCTGCAACGTTCCCTCAAAGCTTCATGCAGCTGCTCAGACATCCCCGTGCAGCTGAATTGTCAATTCAACAATAAAGTTGGCTTGTCTCTGATATGCTTGCACAATGCAGCGAGCATTGTACGTGCATAAACCATTCGCTTAGAGGGAACGTTGCATGTCTGTGGCATGATGATTGATGTTCTAGTGCTAGACCTCACTATAAAACTGCCTCACTGCAGAAATCATAGCAATATGACTGAAAAATTGTTAAAGCTACTTTAAAAGTCCTAACCAAGCAAACTAGCAAATAAAAAAGTAAATATAGCCATTTTGTATTTAGAGAAACAGAGTTTAAACATAGCAAATAACCATTATTAAAGTTTTTAAATAAATATATTTAATTTGTTTTGTTCTAAGTTTTTGAATAAATATATTTAAATTAGGAATAAAAATTATGTTACTGCTATTACTGCTAATGTACATATACATAAAACAAAGCAAACCATTGATGGCCAGGAATGAAATAAGACATTTGCTACTTCAGTCAGTTATATATATGCAGGTCAGTACATTTGAGTATGAAATAAGAAATATAAAATATAAAATAAAAATATATAAATAATATAAAATAAGAAATATTTGCCTGCTTCAAGTGAATATTTGTGTGTATTATGCCTGTTTAATGTTTATAAAGCATTTGACAGACACATCTTTATACAAGATCCCTAATCACAATTTAGCAAGAATGCTGGAGTTGGAGACACGGGTAAGGACACATCATGAGAAGTTGGGGCTAGTGTATCGACTAAAACAAGTTTGCGTCTAAAGATCTGAAAATTTGACTGAAAATGAAATGCTCAACTCGTACTGTGAAATTTTGCCATGCAAAAAAGCTAAAAATGATTTGTCATTTAGTCATTTTTATTCCTCACTTTGTCTGTCCATCAAGTTATTCAGTCACATCCTTGCATTTATGGATGACCAGATAGTATTACCAGAAGAGCCAACATAGGTGATGGTTTGAGATGTATGCAAGTGTGACAGCCTGTATTATACGCAGGGTTCCCACTCTATCGATAATGGTTGGGAAAAATGATAGATTTTTTTCAGACTTAAAAGTCCTTAAATTTTGCAAATATTGCTGAAGGTTTGGAAAAACCAGTGCATTTTCAACCACTATTTGATGCCTGAAACAATCACAAAATTGTGTTGTAGCTAAACTAATTGTGAGTTTAATTATTGAATTCTAACCAGAATATTCAGATGTTCTAGTATGTATCATTTTGGTGCTTGCAATAAACATATATGTTGAGTCTATCCATGTATTAACTGGATTAAGTAGTCTAGTGGACTTTTATTTTCAAAGTCAGCTCATTATCCTTGCATGAAAGGTATGACAATCTGTCTAGCATCACAAGAGGCCAACATTGTGTTGGCAATGCATAGCCGCTTACCGGATGGCCTAACCAACTTTAAACATGAAACATGATATGAAAAGACAATGATTATAATACTTGCCATTTCTGAGAAAATAATTCATTTTCGTATTGATTTCATGCAGGTATATCTTGATATAACATAAGTTGAAATTTTCGTTGCCAGCTGGTAAGCAACTACCATATGTTGCTACCACATGGTCACAACAAATTCCAAATTTCCGTTAATGCAATTGCAATGACCCCAAACCCCAACCTGGATGTCCAAATATGAATAATGGTGTGGGAATGTTTGGAGGAAATTTGGTTTAGAAAACAGACTGCTATTTGTTTTTTTATTATTTTATTTGTTGTCTATATTGTTGAATCTTAAAGCTGAAATGAGAAATTTTCGTCCATTGTATTACCTGTATATATTTTAAAAAACCGATATTAACCCCTGTAACAGTACAGGTTTTGGTAACTGGTTGAATGAATTACAAGAAGACAAGTTGATTTTACAGAAAAATCCGTCCTTGTTTATACACCAGTTAAAAATTTATAAGGTCTTTTGTCAATATTTAAATCAACCCTTTTGAAAATGTTCTTTAACTGCTGGATTTTTAACCTGATTGGGTTGAGGAGATTGGGTTGTTTGAAAAATCTTTCGTATTTTATTGGCACAGATAAATTCAGGACTAAACTATTTTTGTTACATGACAAGATTCTACTTATTTACGTTTATTATTGTTTTTTATTGCTATAGAATTAAGGGTTTTGAAAGGAAACAAAACCAACTTATGTTCATTATGTTGTTTCCACTAAACAACATAATGCAGGTCAGCAAAATAAAGTTAGAAGTTGTATTCTGTTCATTGAAATGACTTTACATGTCAGTTTATAGCAATATAATCAAACTTGTTTCATGTGATACATTTTGTAGTTTTGTACATGATCATCTTTTTTGACTTATGTTTTAGGAGAGTCTTGAATGAGAAACATATTTAGATATGTTTTATAATCTAAAATATTTTGTTTAAATTCCATTCAGTAATTTTCATATGTGAACCTTGAATAAATTAATTTTGTCCTGGAAATGACCTGGAAATTTATCTTTAGAAAAGCATGGGAACTCTGTATATTGTATAGAGTCACCTTTTTAAGTCGTGTCCTAATACAAAGAGCATAGACAACCCCTAATCACATGGTGAACTGGCACATGAAGGTTAATATTGTTAGTTCTATTGATTACTGCTAGAAAAATGCATAGACCCAAATTTGAACTCAACTTATAAGCAATTGTATATAGTGTACATGTGCAATACTAATGG
Organism: Unio delphinus; assembly: GCA_029339505.1. NCBI lineage: Eukaryota > Metazoa > Mollusca > Bivalvia > Unionida > Unionidae > Unio > Unio delphinus. Next base: position 6,481,094 of record JAQISU010000433.1, on the reverse strand, counting down.
TAGGTTCAAACAAAGGTTACAAACTATTTTGTATGGCTGAGATATTAAATATTTAGGACAGTATCATAGGGGTTACACTGGCAGTGACTCACTTATTTTATCTAGATGGCTATCGATGGGTTAATAATTAAATGGGTTATGTTAATAATACAGTAGATTAGATTTATAATTAAAAAGGTCACATTAACTTTTAATGCTGACTCAGCATGAACACGCAACTATGCTAGCAAAAATATTGGTTTCTACTTGTTTTATGAATGATTTTAGCTTGATTTTATATGTCATTTTTCACATGTTTTATTACAAAATCAAATAATTGCTTTATGATAATCATGCTGTCATTCACATTTTTCAATCGTTTTATTTGGTAAGCTGCAAAGATTTTTTTGTGGTATTAAGCATGTAGGCTTCAATAGTGCACATGTCTGATATGATGTAAGTTGTTTTTTTTTTTTGTTTACACTGTTAAATATTATGACTTTACAGTAAATAGAAAAATATTGAAAAACATCTCCTTTTTAAAAAATTCAATGAGTAATCTATTTCCATAGAATTATAAAGAGAAAATTTAAAAGATCTTACAGTACATGTATTGTTAATTAAATCCCAAATAGTCCAAAAATTTCTATTATCAGACCTATGTTCTCATTTCAGTGGTGTTCAAAATAAGATCCACATTTGAAGGTGTTGATATGAGTGTGGTGGTTTTTAGTTTGATGATGCACTGACAGTCTTCCAATTACTGACAATAATATAATCCATTGATGTCTTTGTCTGAATTCACTATAATTTACACATGGATATAACATAATCATATTTTTCCACAACACAAAAAGAGCCACTAAATTGCTAATTCTGTTTCACCTAATCAGGATATGTTTTGTTGAAATGACAGCACAGCTGGCATTTATTAATTTTTCATATTGAAATTATTTCTGCGATTCTATGACTTCATTATTCACAAATTAGTTTTTAATTACAGATACTTAAAGGCAAATTGAATTCATGCATGTTGAATATTGTTAATTGCTCCTAAACTGCTGATCATTTAATAAGAGCAATTTCAATTTTTTTTTTTTTTACAGGTCTGTTTTCTTGGCACCCAACTTGTATGGCTCTGGCGGTAAGATAGTCTTTCAGCATGCATACCATCTATACTTGCTTACAAATCAATTCAAACTGCATATAGCACAGACCCAGCTCTGCTATCACATAATGCACTGGTAGATCTGGGTCTCTGCATTTTCTTTAGATATGATCAATTGAGCAAATGACACATCCAGATTTGGTAGTGCACTATGCAGCACCAGATCGATGTCTCTTCTTTGCTGTTGGACCAGACTTGTAAGTGAATACACATGGTACTTATCTCTAATGTATGATGACTGATGGACCAGTATATAATATGGGAAAGTGAATATATATTGCAGAAATTAACAATGCCATTACCAGTATGCCTGTATTCTTTATCAGCCTCCCGCCACAAGCCTTCTATACTGGGATTTGAATTCCCCATGGTACAGGGACCGTTACTTTTTATAATGTATTTTGGATATTTGTACCTCCATTTTTTTTCTGCCTGATGTCATCAGTGAACAAATGCAATATGCTCTTGTACATCAACAGACTAAAATATGTTATCAATGTGAAAGTAAAATACGCTTTTTGTACATCAACAGATACGACTCCTCATTGCCTGATAAATGAGACTGGGTTTACAAGAGTAACTGATTTGCTTATTGAATAAGCACATTGGATCAATGTTCTGAGAACAGTGTACTTAGGCCTGCCGTGATTAGTTCAGCAGGATTTTGAGTATTCATTAGAAATGAGTAAATCTAATTACAGGCAGCCACTGACTGGTGAAAATAGAATATAATAGATTATAGTTGAGTTCCACCTATGGCTTATGGCTCAGATACTGTTCAGTGTTTTAACAACCAATATATATCAAAAATCAGATTTAGAGACAATCTTCATAAGGTTTATATTTTAAAGTAAGATGTCAATTATACACTGTAACTTTTATACATTTTATATATTGTTGGATATTGCCTATAGTTTGCAGGAAGTGACTATGCTATTGTACTTAATGGAAATATTTGTCTTCTTTCAGTTCATCTGTCTGATGTTTGAAGGCCTGCTTGTCTTCAATCGAGAAAGTTCCTTATTTTCTAATGTCAGTCATGCATCAAAGATACTAACCCATCAGTTAATGAACATCGGAGCATTTATCTTTGCCTTGATTGGCTTTCTTGTTATATATTACAATAAGAACCTTAATAACAAGGATCATTTCACAACTTGGCATGGAGCTCTTGGATTGGCAACAGTTTGTTATGTTCCTTTACAGATGATGGGTGGGGCTATTGCCAAGTATCCAGCTCTTCGCAACATTTTAAAAATGAAACTATCAGCTGTAAAATTGTACCATGCAACGTCTGGATCAATTGTGCTTGCGCTTGCTAGTTGTACTCTTTTAACAGCTTTTCACTCAAATTGGTTCACACAGCAAGTTGGAGACATTGTATGGTGGATTTGTTTGGCTTGCTTGACTGTGATACCAATGATTGGTTTGAACCAAATTACATCTGCTTACCTTCCACGATCATTTAGGAAGCCAGCAGCAGAAGGCAAAGGTGAAGAAAAGTCAGAGACAGATAAAATCAAAAGGAAGACCACTAAAGCCAAATAAATGCAATAACAAATATTTTTATCAACAAATTTTGAACAAATCCAGTTTTGTTGTATATCTCAAATTCTTGATTTTTATATACTGTGTAGAGTTTTTAATTTGTTATGTCTCATGTTGGTTGATTCAAATGGATTTGTATTTAGTGTTTTCAATTTTATATGTCATATGTCTCATGCTGTTGATTCAAATGAATATAATAAAATGGCAAACTGCAGGGAAAACTTATATGAATGTGATTATCCTGCAGGACTGGTCAAGAAATATTTATTTTTCTCCCACTGGATAAATCAAGCTGTTAAATGACTGGCATTAAAACAATCTTGTCCAGCAAATATTTCCTTGTCTTGACATTGGTTTTTATAAGGCAGTAAAAACATAATTAGCCTTATTGACATTTTTGGTAAAATATGCCAACTTCAGATTTGGGAATGTTTTTTTTTTCTTCAAGGTTTTAGTTTGGTGACATTAACTTAACATACTTTAAATCTTAAGACATTTGAAGAGAAATGCATTTTTTTTTTTAACTGTAATACTTTAACTCTATTAGTATAAGACATTGGGAACAAGTTTGTTTGTAGAATTATGACGATGCATATTTCATTAACTGCAGAAAACTTGGGCAAATGATTATCTTGAATACTTTCAGAGAAAGCTAAAGTGAGAGATACTAGGATGTACATGATAGTAACCAGTTTTCTACCAAACAAAAGGTAGATTACAAAATGAATTATAAACAAATATCCTTTCATTTTTTGGAGTATATAACAAAATGTGGATAAATAGCCATCACAGAGAATAAATTGAATACAATCCTGAAGTACCTATAGTGTTAGATGTTGTCTAGAAAGAAAGCATATTTGAATATTTTGTCAGATAAAAGCATGCTCAGCCAGGTATGTTTATAGTAAAGGGCACTTGCCCAGTTGACTTCTCAACTGTACAGCCCCACAAATGTCAGACATGTCATTCTTCATTGCACTTGTCGAAGTTACACTATTGCTATTAATATCTTTGCCTGAGAGACCATAATTCTTTGTTATTATCAAGATTTATGTATTAAAAATTAAAAAATTGATAGTTTACAATCATATGTATTTTTAATGTGACTAGTTTGTGAAGCACTTGGTTTTGTTAGATTAAATGAAATCCAAAACAACTTTGAGTGATTTTACCATTAAGTGACATGTTTTGTATGTTGATTGAAAAGCCCGTCTTAAGTGTATATAAAAAATATATAAATGTATCTTCATCCGAGTTTTCTCTAATGAGTTATTTCCACACTTTTGCATGAGATATTATGATACCATCTGTCTGGTACCACATCTCCTAAACCTGGGTGCAAATTCTCCAAACTTGTTACAGATCATACATATTTGTATACAAGTCAAGTCTAACTATAAAATAATATAGACCTTGATCAGATGGTACATTATGCGATGTCAGATCTGGGTATGTGCTGTTTGCAGTTGAGTCTGTTTATATGTTGGTATCTATGGTAGTTTACCATTTTATGACAATCATTGAAAGGGGTATCCACCTAATAATTATTGCGCTACCAAAGTTTCTGTTACACTGCTTGATATGTATCTACACTTTTGAAAGAGGTGAAAATGCATTGACATAATTTATTTTGAATTGGCATGCTAGTTTTGATGACATATTGTGATGAAAGTAAAGCCTTGGGAGTTAATTAAAAGTTTTACTTGTATGGTATATACCTTTTTTGTAAATCACTTTGCTCATTTTTGTATCTGTAATAAAGGAAAGAAACTTTTAACACCATATTCTGTGTGCATTAAAATATATCATGTTACATTTGTTTATTACTTTTGTTATTTTTGCCCTATTCCAAAGATACCACTGAGTATAGTTTTGTTGAGGTCACCTGTTCATATGGTAATTAATGTGAGCTTATGGTTTTATCTGGCGTATGTCATCCATCTTCAGTTGTCCATTGCGTGTTGTCTATCCACAGTGCTATTGCCAACTTCTTATTTAAAAAAAAAAAAAACAACACTTGCTAGACTTTGCAAAATGTTCCTGTGCTACCAAAATTGTGTTTGGGGTGGCTTTCCTAACATTTGCATAGCTTTGATAGCACCTGGTTGAAAAACTATTTTTGTCTAATGAAAGGTTACAGCAAATTTACATTAACCCTGGTAGGAACGTTTCTTATAACATGCTATTTACACAATTTTGTGGGTATGACTCGCATAGCAATAATAAGGTTTCTATAGTAACCTGTTGGAAAAACTTTGACATCTCTAGAATGGCTAAGCCAGTTTCAATGGGACTTGGTAGGAATGTTTCCTAGAATGTATTGTGTCTGAAATTTTGTCTTGGATGGTTCTTGTAGCAATGGTGTGTGTTTTTTAATGTTTTGGGAAATGTTTTATCCAGAATGGATAGGAAGTGTTCATCAAACTTGGTGGGAATGTTAATTGGGATATGCACATTATATCCATTGTTGCAATGAACTGTTAGCTGCCTTACTTAGCAATAATATGGAAAACTTATTTGTTTTTACAGCTTTTCTGGAATAAATAAGCCAATTTTGATAAAACATGGCAGTCTTTGTCAAAATTAAGTCTGGGGTGGCTTCCCTAGCAACAATATTTCTGGCTTTACAGGAAGACTGGAGAAACGTTATCTAGCTCAGTAGAGTCTATTTCAGAATTGGTACGGAAATTCTTTTAAAAGTATCTGTCATCCTTAGCAACCATGCATAAAAACGATTTTTGACTTCTGTAGAGCAGCTTAGTCAATCACACTTTTTAGAATAGTTTTGGACAGATCCAGACTGTATCCATCATCACTCCTTTCTATACAAGTTGTATTGGTGATGACATGGCTTTAATATATACACTATACCAGACGAGATATAACAACGAATTTAAAAGTCTTTGAACATATCTGAAGGAATGCGTGGTTGAATTAAATTTGGTCGCATTTTCACGATCACCCTATCAGAAAACAGATCATATGGAAAGAACGGTAAGTATATTAGTTCCTTAATGCAACGTAATTGAATATCCACTTAACTGGTATTTTGAATTCACCACAATGCATCTTCTGCTCAGTATATGGTTATGTTTAAGTGCTTGCAGTATGTGACATGCCTGTAATATTGAAAATAAAGAATTTCGCAATTTACGGATTTTGTAATTAGTAAGCAAAATCACTTTGGGACGATTCAGTGTGTTATAGAAACGATATCATCATACAGGCTGCACTGTGATCTATGATCATTTTATAATTCATGCAGCTACGAAACCTATTGGCAAAAGGAAGATCGGGGTGGGTGAGCGGGTCAAACAAACGGGTATATGTGTACAATCAGCATGGAAGAGGAAGATATCCTTAAAAATTTACTTAAACAATTTTCAGTGGAAATATTGTGTATCCTTAAACGATACTACTTAATATTTACTTGTATCTAATGTCAAAATTAACTAGTGCGCTGCACTCCACTCAACACTGGTTATTTCACTCAAATAAATTGCATAGAACGTTAAGAAAATACAGAGATGTCTCACTTATAGAATCTACACTGTTGCATTTACTTTGGTTTTAAGGATAGAATCTGTATATGGAATGTTAAAAATATATATTTCCTAGGTTTAATAACGAGAATTTTTGAACGAGAAATGAATGGATACTTTGGGTACAAAGAATAATTTCATTGGTATTTTATTTAATCTATCTGCATGATTTATCTTTGCTTTATGCTGGAGATCTAACTGTACCATACCTCATAAAGATACTTGCATGCAATATTTGTGTTCAGAATGACAAAACACGAAGTTAAAACAGCTAGAGAAAGCATATTATGCGGAAAGTGCATGAAACAGTTACTGAATTTTTTTTTCATCTTTAAAGGAGAAACCTGGCATTACTAGTGTGTATTTTATTATCATAATAATAAAGCATAGTTTATCATTGGATTTAATTTTCTTTAAAATAATTAGCATATTCAACTACTCAAGAGATTGGATTTGTAATATGCAGTTGAGATAACAACCGACAATAGTGCATCTCATATGAGATGGAAAGGCAAGATATTTTAACTTCTTTTGGCAAACGTCATATGCCGTAATATCCTACTTACACAAGTTCTTTTAGAAAACGTCATATGTCGTAATATCGTATTTGCATAACCTCCTCTTTTGGCAACCATCATATGCCGTAATATCCTATACATAACACCTTTTGGTAAACATCGTTGCCGTAAACTCGTATTTACATAATCTATGTTGACAAACATCGTTTACCTCCTTACCCTATTTACATAAACTCTTGGCAACCATAATATGCCATTATATCCTAATTACTTAACCTATTTTGGCAACCACAGGGCAAGACTACCAGGACAAACTTCCGGGAGCACACCACGGTCAGGGTGCCCACCATAGTCACGATTTGTAATTCATAGGGGCTACTGGAGAATTTTTCCTAGGATCCAAAAATCCTGTCCGTGACCCTGGGCAACCACATACGTATTTGTATTGAGCCGATCTTCCTTTTCCCCGATTGACACCTGGCAACCATCATATGCCGTTAAATCCTACGTACATTTATTATTTATAATACTGACAAAACTTAATTCAACACATTGAAACAAAAAGAAACAGACTCTTAAGTAAATTGGAGAATGTGCCCGTGGAATAAATGGTGTGCGTGATTTTTTGTATTGTTATATCTGCTTGGAATGCGTATAAAAATACATTTCAACACCACCCACAATTGTGTCACAAGTGAAAGATACAACCTAAGACAACTTGTTTAGTCGCTATGACAAAAAAAACATAAAACGGGAGAGAACATCAACGTCTTCTTTAATTTCAAAAGTTATTGCCCTTGTATCATTTGTTTTTGCTAAACATCTGATTTGGTGTGGTAATAGGTAAACATAAGTAAGGACGTACGACTGTCTTCAGCAAGATACTAACATGTCTTTTTTAATTGCACCCCTCCGTCAGTACTAGGTACTTAAACAAAATTAAATTGGAATAATGCCAATGTTCTTTATTGACGGGGGAGGCTAATCTAAGGAGTTTGTATGACATCAATACAGTGGAAACAACGTGTACTGGGATCTAATATTTTCAATAATGAAATGGAATAACTTTATACGTGTTAACTGATCCGATCAGTTTAGATGTTATCTTTCAGCTTTAAAGTTCAGAAAAACTCCTCACTTTATTATCATATGTTGGATTTTCAAACTGTAATTCATCCACATTCACGATTCTTTCCTCTTTTTGTTTGTGGGACCTGCTGGAAAATATAAGCATCAATTAATACTTACTTTAGAAAAAGAAAATGCTGTCACTAATTACCGACACAAATAAATCTTAAAAGTCTCTCAAAACTGAGAATAAGTAAAATAGATCGTATATAAAAGAAACAACATTATTTTATGATTGGCGGTATATTATATATTATTTGATTATTTTGGCACAAATTGTTGATGGTTTTGTACATATAAAATAAAATAATGATCAATTAAAACAGATGTTAAATATTGCTGTCAAAAATTAAATACGATTCGTTGTTTTGAAAGCCTCGATATTTTCATAATGCATTGTGATTTTTGTCAGTTTTCTCTTCGCCACCTCTCTATTGAGAACATGTCCAGAGCTCCGTTCCACGATATTCCAAATGTGTTTAGAATACTGAAGACCCTAAAAATAGAACCTACTCGGTAACACTGTTGCCGAGAATCGCGTGTTTGCGTGAGAATACTGCACGACAGAAGTGATCAATGGAAGGAGTATACACACACAAACAAACAACCGCTCGGTGATACTCTTCCGCTTAAACGGCAATGTGAACAAAACGTATAGGTACAGGGAAAATAACTTTTACCATGAACTGCATTCACTTTTCTTTTTTAACAATTAATTTTAGCGTAGTAAGTAGTTATGTGTTATGGGACTAGAGAGACACTATTTTAAAAGTTTGCAACTATAATAATAATAATAATAATAATAATAATAATAATAATTATAATAATAATAATAATAATACAAATAATAATGGAAGTAGACCAAGTAGCTACCTTATCTTTTTCCTTCTGTATAGAATGACACCAATGGCAACAATCACTGCGAAGGCAATCAAGCATCCAATTAAGACAGGGACCCATGCCTGAAAAATGTGTAAGCAAGTTTGATAAAGCATGATATACACTGTTCTATATCGAGTTGAACCCCTTGATATGCTTTCCTCGAATAATACTGTTGACACGAATGCAACAATTAATTTGCTTAAAGTCGATTGTATCATACATTTAAAGTGTTTCTGAAAAGCGGAATAATTTCTGAAGTCAAGATGTTATAAATGTGCGCAGTGACGATATAGTTTTCTTTCTCACCTGTTCTATGAAGAAATGTCTTAAACAGAAAGAAAATTAAACAAGGTAGAGAACAGATAAAAACTATAGGTACAGATGGAATACGGTGTGGTTTATCTAACAAAATCCACTTTAGAAAATGCAAATCTTGTTCTCACATACTGTAGACACAGATACAGACTAAATAATGGGGAGGGGGTGCTCGCCATTATCGATCACATCCCTCTCACCTAATTCCGGCGATGTTATTTTTTGTCATAAAGCTCGCCATTAGCTTCCCGTGCATGAGTGGTTCTTACCAAGGGTTTTCTGGTTTCTTCCTCCACCATTTATAATGGCCGTGCTATATAAGCCTGTCGGGCGCTGATAAATGGCGTAGCCAAAGAAAAACTAAACGAACCAAATTTCGAGCCACTACAATATAGTACATCAGAACTATACAGCTTAATAAATACCCAAATAGATAGAAAATGGCAAAATGATTGGGAAACTAGTACAAAAGGGAGAGTGTTGTACACTACTGTTAAGGAAGTAAATAGAAATAGAAAACCACCAAAGGGCTTACCTACAGAACAAACAATCATAAACAGAATAACTGTAGGCAAAACCATGCTGGCAAACATCCTGGGCAAATACATAGGACCCTTTCCCCATAACATAAACTGCTACAATTGTAACACCCCTGAAGATCTCCATCATATCTTCAACAATTGTACCAAAACCAAACAGGAAAGGGACAAATTCAGATCAAACCAACTAGAAATTAAAGCCCCATATACATACCCAGAGATTTTACTAAACTCAAATACCAACTTAGCAGGGACACATAAAAATATATTAGAATTTCTTAAAAACATAAACAAATTAGATAAAATATAAAACCACAATAACAATAAAATCCCTGATCCGGGGGCGGTCCTCTGGGTGTGACAGTGAAAAACCCTTGACCGTGTCGCTTAACGGCCCAGGATATTTCCTGCAAGGACCCACTAGTCATCATCTAGTTGACCAAACCACACACCTGACCCCATAAATAGAGGAATAGCTAATTAAACCGAATCAAAGCCACACACATAGGGACCCATCATTAAGGAAAAATAATATACTAAACAAATAAGGTCATAAATAAACAACACATAAATAACATCACAAGAGTAGGGTGACATAAGCATAAGGGAAACCAAAAAAAGGGGGCGGTCTTCTGGGTGTGACAGTGAAAAACCCTTGACCGTGTCGCTTAACGGCCCAGGATATTTCCTGCAAGGACCCACTAGTCATCATCTAAGTTGACCAAACCACACACCTGACCTCATAAATAGAGGAATAACTAACACATAAATAACATCGCAATAGTAGGGGGACATAAGCACAAGGAAAAATAAAGTACAGTAGACAAGTAAGGACATAGGAACACCATCAATCTCTCCACCTCTCCTACTCTCTCTTATCTCGTATCTCTACAACTCTCTCTCTAGGAAAACAACCGAGTGTACAATGTCAAAATATCATATTAATAACCAGGAAACTTAAGTAGAACCAACGGTGCACCGAGACCGGTGGACCATAACTAGATAGAATCAAGATAGAAAACCCAAATTAGCACATATAAGGTAGTCTAAAAAGACCAAGACTATCAGGCCCAGCGACACAAGGTTGCAAACCAAAAATATAAGGTAAAAATTACGTAGGACCTCAAAATTAGCTATTATAAGGTAGTCAAAAATCCAAGACTATCAGGCCCAGCGGCACAAGGCTGCAAATATAACCATATAACTAAGATAATAAGGCTCAAATAGGACCTCAAATAGTGTATATAAGGTGATCATACCCCAAGATCATCAGACACAGCAACACAATGTTGCACAAAAAACAATAGAAAAACAATAATAAATAAACACACACTGAACACCACACACAACAAACACTGTATCTCAAACGTTGTACACCCCAAGAACAGCACAGGGTATCAGAATAGGGATAGGTCCCCACAACCAAAGTCGCCCTTGCCAGGCACTCTCAACTCGCCCGCTACCTCTGCAGCAGCAACTACACGTGCTTAGCACGTCCAGAAATAACCAAACACCACCAGATGAATTAATATGAGTGTGTGCTGGAACTATTCCCACTCATATGGCATGAGGCCCTACAATCACACAGTATTAGCTCAATAGCTAATCAGATGTGACGGCCAAATTAAATAAGTGTTCCACTATGAACACATAAACGCCTGCAGGGCGGTGGCTCATTCCCACCCTCAGGATAAATTAAATAACCGTCCATTGACGGATAAAACAGTGATAAGAGCCTTCGGGACGAATCACTTAAAACCCATCTTATTCATTCATTCATTCGATAAATGGCGTTAAACCCAAAACAACAACAAATCACGACAGAAATATATCTATGGTGTAACACAGCGTATAACCAGAAAATTATTTCCTCACATATTTTCGAACCTTCTGGAATGACATTAACAAATAGAAGTGCTCGTATTTCATTGAATGCTAAAACAATCGTTGTTTCCCCAACATTTATTATTTTGTAAGAGTCCATTCTTCGTACATCTACATATGTCTAGCACATCTAGCTATATGTTCATCCACCAGAGACATAAATCAGGTTACATCCTTATATGACCTTAATACGTACTAAGATTCATAGAAATCAATGAGGACTTCGATACTGGATGCACTCAGTATTTTGACATCCAGTTGTGTGTCGGAAAGGACAATAACGCTTCCATAATCTCTTTGAGTCATAGTGATGGCCAATATCAGCATCTTCAGGTGACAATCAAGGTATTTGGCCAAGTATTAAACATAATACCTAGAACCATCGGACTACCTAAGATCAAGACTGTGCATCCATTTCAGAGTCCTAAGGGCAGAGGCGTAGCTAGGGGGGGGGGTACATATAATAAGTAAACAAGGGTAATAAATCGGTCACAAGATCGCTGGGGCGCCAATTTTATAGTTCGTCCCCGGGCGCAAAATATCATCGCTACGCCTCTGCCTAAGGGAAATAACTCTAAGAAAATATTGCGGGATATGCGACTATTCCAATGATAGCTATTCATTTGCAAGAAAGTTTCATGTTTGGTTCCTATGGAAGCACAAAAAACAGAAACATGAAGTTGTTATGCATCACAACTTCACGAAGACTATGATTCTAAGGGAGGTAAAAATGTTTAGGCATCACAGCTGCTCAGTAGCGTCGATAGGGTGTTGCGGACCGCACCGGGTGACACCATCTCAGAGGGGTGACACCAAAAGGAAAATTTTAAATAAAGTAAGTTTAATGTAAAAATAACTATAACTTAACGTTGTTACAGTTCTTTAATACTTTTACATACTGACCATCAATTAATTTGTTTTTGTTCTTGTGATTTTTATACTGTGGACTTATTTGAAGAAGAAGAAGTCCTTGGTGGAAATCTGGAGGGGTGACACCATGAGTTTACCGCACTGGGTGACACCAACCCTAGCGACGCCGCTGCAGCTGCTGAAGATTATGATTCTAAGGGAGATAAAAATGTTTAGGCATCACAGCTGCTGAAGATCATGATTCTGATCGCAGCTGCACGAATGTTTAGCATCTGAGTCAGTGTCACTCTATGAATAATAATATCATCGATACTTTCATATACAGACTTTTTTTCTTTTCTCTTTTACTAATCATAATTTCGCTTTGAAAAATATGGGCTTAATATTTGCTTTAATTTAGCTGCCTTTATTTTCATAATATGAATACTTAATATCAATATGCATACACTTGCATTATAGCTCGTTTATAAAATGCATGTGAAATTGCTTTATCGAGTGAGTGTTATACGTTAATATCTGCCACAACTGTTCAAGTTATTACCATAATCTCTCTCTCTCTCTCTCTCTCTCTCTCTCTCTCTCTCTCTCTCTCTCTCTCTCTCTCTCTCTCTCTCTCTCTCATATGCAAAGCTAAATTCAAACCAGTTTTCTTTGTTATAAACCGACCATTAAATGATCTGGTGAGGTGGGGGTTTAGGATTTATTTTCCAACCAAGATATTTCTTAACAATTCACCTAATTTAATAGGTCATGTACAATTATTTGTCCACATTGAATTTGAGCAAGATTATTGTTCATGGTATTTGGGGGCCTTGATTCCCTTCTCCCTTAGCCGATAGGTTACATTGTAGCTTTCACATACTTTGAAACTGCATCGGTGGGTGGAAGAATATTTCGTATGGCCCTTAACATACTTCATTGATAGGATATGATATTTAGAAGTAAAATAGCGGTGAGAAACGATTATACAAAGTAAAAGCCTTCATCGATGACATTGTGTTTTATTTATCCAGAGCTCTCTCTCTCTCTCTCTCTCTCTCTCTCTCTCTCTCTCTCTCTCTCTCTCTCTCACACACACACACACACACACACAATTTTCTAACTGATTAAGTTAAAGTATACTCTGTAAAGGCTATCTTATGAATATACAGTTTATGCTAACCAGGAATTTGTTTGGGCAATGGACCGTCCATAACTGACGTCACGCATCTGTGGGGAGGGGGGTCACATATTTTGTGACGAGGGGGAGGAAGGTGTTAAAACTGTGACGTCACATAAAAATGCGCAACTTTAAATAAAAGTACCACTTAATTTTTTGATTGCTTACAATTTTAAAATAGGAAATACTCCTTTTTTCTGGGGAGGGTGAGCAGAGCTTTGTGACGTCATATTTGAAGGGTCTGACTTTTTGTGACGAAAGGTGAAGGGTCAAAATCGACCAAAATCGCGTGACGTCATTTATGGATGGCCCCTAATACAATATTACTCCCGTCCGTCTGTCTGTTCGTATATTCGTTCGTGCCGAAGTTATGCGTTTGGTCATCTTTTCAGATATTATTGTGAGGGAGGGATTCATCTTTCATTAATTTTGTTTAAGTCTTACCTGATTTAACGGATCACTATTACCGTTTTCTGCGGAAGGTGGGTCGTTATCGGCAAGTGCGATTGGAAACATGGCCGATTTGTCTGAAGTTGATAACGACTTTAATGCTGTTTGTAGTTGTGATTCAGTCACACAGATACCTCCACACGTGGTCTTAAATCTAATAAAACTTTCACTTAAGGAAAGAAGGAAAATGAATAAAAATGGTGACAAAATATTGAAAATACTCTGTCTCTGTCGATCTGTCTGTCTCAATTTCACCCATATCCCCCCCCCCCCCCGACGAAAAGGCACAAAACAACCGAAGCGTTTCCTGGAGTACTTTTTTTGTATAGTTAGACGGGGAGAGAGAGAGAGAGAGAGAGAGAGAGAGAGAGAGAGAGAGAGAGAGAGAGAGAGAGAGAGAGAGAGAGAGAGAGAGAGAGAGAAAAGAACAAAGACAACATCAGTCATGCATGCCGTTTTTATAGACGTTAGACATCATCTTGTAACCATGAAGACGCTGATTACATCAGGTTCTATTATCGTTATTAGATCAACTAAGAAGTCCCCAGAGTCAAATATGTGGCCTTTGTGCAGCAAACGAAATGTTGACAAACCATACACCATATTTGGACATATACTATCTCAAAACAGATAACGAGAATTGTCTATATCCACCAATTTTTTTAAACATATCTTATTTTGATTTCATCTGTGTTTTTGGGGAGTATGGATCACATAAATACAAATTTAGAAAATAAATGAAGGAAGAGAAAAAAAAACAAGCCCCCGCCCCATTCAACAAACGAAACAATATTTACAATATAAAGCTTTGTGTCAGCACGTTAAGCAATGATTAATATCTTATTCAATTATTAAAAATTCGGATGCAGCTGTAGCCAATTTAACTTTTTCCCTCTATTAGGATGCTTCAGTTAGTGGATATTACAAATAGTGTTCGGGGTACAAATAGTGTTCGGGGCCCCGAGTGGTCTAAAGCGCTGTCCGTTACGGATCACTGACATCTCACCTCTGCGTGGGTTCGAGTCTAAGATTCGGCTAATGCAGTTATGTGAGAAAGCTTGCCAGTAGCTTCTTGTGGGTCGGTGGTTCTTTCCGGGGGTTTGCCAGGTTCTTCTTCCACCAATAATACTAGCCGCCATGTATAGCCTATCGCATGCTGAAAAATGGCGTTAAACCCTACAACAACAACAACAACAACAACAACAACAACAACAAATAGTGTTCATACGTTTTTCCATGACTGAGGGTTATGGATAGTGCTTAGTAATTTTAAGTAGTAATGAAGATATTTATTGCAATTAAAGTGCAAGACCAAACCTTGTTCACGAACTTAGAATGTTGTATAAACAAACCTGTGAGCAAATCCATTTTTATCAGAATTTTTGTTGTGTTCAGATATATTTTGAGAGCAATTATTTTTGTTTAAATCATGCATTGAAATTGCAAAGTGCTCATTGACTGGACTATCGAACTATTTATGGATATTTTTTTTATAAATTAAGACATTCAGGATTGTGCTATGGTATTGAATACAATTTGTTCATCATGACATTGAAGACTATTTAATTAATTTGGAGCGGTCTCTACGTTTGGAGTTGTGACAGGATATTAAGGATTATTTTGTGTGAAATTCACAGTACTCGAAACGTTTCTTTTGAATTTTTACCTTGTCTTCTAGGGAAATAATGGTTTGTTGAATTTTATTTAAATTGTTGGTTAACATCGTTTCCATTACACATTTTTAGACCTAGGTTCGTAACAATATATTATGTTGTTTAAAAACCATCTTCTTTAAACGCACAGTCTTCAATCAGTTTTGGGGTGGATGGTGGAATGTCTTCCGAAAAAGGAATACAACTTACTTTATTGAGATTACTTTCGTATCCATGTCAGCAAATGGACATGTAGACTTTTTCATGAAGGCTTGTATGCTGCTGTTGATTTTGTTCTCTAAAGAATGCCGAATTGCGTACGCAAATTTCACTTGTAATTCATCTAAAGGAAAACGAAAATGCAGTATTATTTAATGCTAACAGTAATTTTATAACTTGTATCTGTCATTTGTATTGTGCAGTTATCATTTTTTTAGTAAAAAAAATATTAAATGTTAGTATTTGACGTAAACTGAGATTATGTTCGTTCATATTTGTAACTCTACCTCTGCAATGAGTTAGAACAGGTTATTTTTCCAACTAGTTTTGTGATGAGAAACAAAGAAAATTATCCGCACCCAGGAAATTAATATTAAAGTCAGTAACATGAGGTAGAAACTATATACAAGGACTGCAATTTGTTTGAAAAAACTTTACATCGGTGTCATACAAATGTATGATCCATAACGATAAATCACAAAAGATGTTTCGGCAGTCTTCTACGTATGTCAAGGGTTGATGTAGATGTAAGTAAAACAACTATTGTTTATATACGTACGGCATTTCCCAGCGTGTCGGTCATTTGGTATTGTACAATTTCTTCCGGACCATCCGGCAGAGCACGTACAGTTAAAGTCTCCTGGGAGATTTGTACAGCGTGCATTATTTTTGCACGGACTTTCCGTACATCCATTGACGTGATCCTCACAATGGGTACCATTATAGCCCTTTTCACACACACAATTATATCCACCTGGAAAATTCGTACATTTTCCATGACCACATGAGACAACCAGACATTCATCTATATCGTCTGAGCAGTTTCTACCCTTAAATCCAGAGTAGCATGTACAATAATATCCACCGGATAAATTTGTACAGTTACCTTTTCCACAAATATTTAAGTTATCTTGACATTCGTTTTTATCTTTACTACAGTTTTCACCAATCCAACCGTTCTCGCAGTCGCATCTATAACTTCCTGGAGTATCCACACATTTTCCATGGAGACACGAGTTTGGATTGCGATTGCACTCATTCAGGTTGATACTACATTCTGAACCAGTCCATCCACTGTCACAAGTGCACGTGAAATTTGCTCCTTTCTGGTTGTGGCAAGTACCTTTGTTTTTACACGGACTTGACGAGCACTCATCGATATCTTCCTCGCATTCTTCCCCTGTCCAAAACTGTGAACAACTGCAGGAAAATGATCCGCTGAAGTTTATACACGTACCATTATGTTCACAAATGCGTTCTAAACACTCGTTTTGATCTCTTTCGCAAAAGAGGCCCGTCCATCCCCTTTTGCAGATACACTCATAGCCTTTAGTATCGTGATCACTTAAAATTTGACATACTCCGTGGTCACCGCTGCAGCTTACGTTGTCACATATGTTATTCTCACATAAATTGCCCACAAACCCGGGCAAACACGCACATGTAAAATTGTTCACGCCGTCAATACATGTTGCATTATTCATACATGAATGTGACACACAGTCGTCCATATTCACAGAGCAGTTGTAACCGGTGTAACCAGGATCGCAGACGCAGTTGTAACCTCCTTTATCTAGTTCATTACAAATTCCATGACGGCAGGGGTTTAACCAGCAGTCATGGAACGTTTGACAAAGTGGTCCACTCCAACTCTCGTCACATTTGCATATGAAACTTCCTATGGTGTTTTGGCATATTCCATGCAGACATGGGTTAGATTTGCAATGATCGTTGTCTTCACAGCCATCTCCTGTCCATCCTGTAGTAACATAAATCTGTTTATTTTTTAACTCTACAAACGCATATTTGTTCCATTTAACTGTTAAGAGACTGGTTTTAAATATCATTTGATATATGTATCTTGCATAGGTAACTAAAATGTTGATTTATTGTCTTTGTTTTAAAAACAATAGAATCATTGTTGCTTTCACAAGAATAATTAATAAGAAATATATTTTATATCTGATTACTATTAAAATAAATTAAATACATAACCTTATACTCAAACAGGAAGTGCCAATCAGATGTTTTGATACCGCTGACGTAAGCAAATATAGCACGCGTTAAAAGCCCCTAAATGTAGCTTGATCAGGAAATAATGGCGCATAGCTTATCATATTTTGTTTCTTCAGATTCATTTCTGGAACACACTGGATCATCCATTTCGAGCAGCTGTCTGCTTAGGCAGCGTTGTATGTTCGTAATAGTACATATAAAGACAGTGCATGCAATAAAAGACAAAGAAGACTAGAGGAAGGGCTACAATGTCCAGATTCTCACGAAAGGGGCTTTAGGGACTGCATAAACTTGAGAGGTATTCAGATCTTATCCCAACCAAACAAAGTTGATTTTGGAGAGGACCAGGTCTGCAGTAGGGTCCAGAAACTGAGAGTATAACAATCAGGATTCCGGGCTGGAAGGTCATATATAAACCAAATAGCAACACTCTGTATTATCATGGAATAGTCCAAGAAAACGGCCGTCACCCCTGTATGTATGTTGAACAGAATCGCCATCCTGAAAATCCCGAGGTCATGCAACTTTTCCGAGACGATGGTCAGGATTATCCAGTACCTCTACAAAGACTCTACCAGGCTTATTTATCACACAGATGTGTCTCCATCATTTTCTGCTGATACCTGCGTCAGGCAAGGATACTTTCATTTGCCATTCTTATTAGTGATAGACTGGCTGATGAAGATGGCAATGGATCAACCACGAGGAACATAGTGGACCTTGGCCCAAAATTGGAAGATCTGGACTGCATATTATCTCTCTCCTTTTCTCTCTCTCTCTCTCTCTCTCTCTCTCTCTCTCTCTCTCTCTCTCTCTCTCTCTCTCACACACACACACACATACTCATGCACGCACACTCCAGAACATGCAATGAAAAAAGACAGACAGCGTACATACTATAGCCCGAAGATCAATGCCGACAAGACAAAATATCTGCGAGTCAATATTCCACTCTAAAGAATATTGAGGACAACCAGTCATGACTTGGCGAATAACAATGGACACCGAACTTAAAACCATCGGCACGTGCTAGAGGGAAGCAAAATATATAGCCAAAAATAGTGACAAATGGAATGCCATATGTTCCAGAGAGAAGGAAGAAGAATGATAACGACGATGATGGTGATGATGATGATATTAATTATCATGATAAAAATGGTACTACATAATGTGCATAGATACGCTGAATATTTCTTGAATTGTTATGCAAAATCGGCAAGATTAATTTAGAAGTACACCAAATTGCTGAAAAACATGACACGCAGCATGAAGGCAAACTAAATCACGTAATTTGTTTGCATATTGATAACTTTGTACAAGAAAATAGCAAAGCCATTTATTACTTTAACTACTTCACATAAAATCTTAATTACATTTTTTTTCATCATTTCAGACGAAATATTTGAATGTCCATGAATAACCTTAGTCTTATGTTCGTCTATGAACGCAGAATATTGTAATCTTTCGACTCAATCCATAAATTCCATCTGAACATATGTATTATATCTCTAATGAATTTTTAGAATTTCGTGTCAGTAATTTGGCGAGTTTCGCACGATTCGTTAGAAATTTTTATATTTTTACGTTTTAGCAAGATATTGTTACCACATATATAAATAAAAAACAAAAAGAATATGGGTAAGCAGGTGCCCTACGGTTTTTTGTAAAGGCACTCACGTGTGGTTCACACAAATAAGATAAAATGATGTAAAAACAAAATGTATTTGGCCTGATAAAATGAATACAGTAGCTGACTTTACCAGGATCACAGGTGAAGTTTCCCTTTGACACTGAGCAATTTTCTCCTTCGTATCCTGGAGCACACCAAAATATTATCTTCAGCTTGAGTCTGCATATGAAAGAAGTTTCACACTTATGACCTGTTAATAATTCACTTGTGTATGAAATCACAATTTCCGTGCCTTTTTTGATAAAAAAAAAACCACGAAGATTTAAATGTAGTCAAAGTAAGATGTCTACCGAATGAATTAGCCAGTTTTGTCAGTAATGATAAGTTTATAAAAATCCACAAAAATGTTGTTCATATAATCAGAGAAAAGTCTTTTGATAATAACAATTATTTTAAGAATTTAGCATTTCTCGAAGTGACTAAATATTGTAAACTATTTATTAGATAAAAAAATGAAAAAGCTAAAGGTCTTTAAATGTCCTAAAAACTATTGTAACAAATTATACTCATGTATATCTTTCAGTGAAAAGTTTAAATGGCTGTGTGTGTGTGTGTGTGTGTGTGTGTGTGTGTGTGTGTGTGTGTGTGTTGCAATGTACTAATTAAAACCCTTCCAAAGTTTAATATTTTACTTTTAAATTTCATTTTGCTGGTTTGCTCATTTGAAGATTCTATTTTCTAAGGCAAACAAAAAACACTGAAAATTGTTGACAGTTTTCATTTTTATAAAGTTCTCGTGGTGAATCAGGACGTTCAAAAGAAAATAATGTGAACCTTTTGTTGGTATGTTTTATACCGGTATTTTGAGTCTGCTTCTGCTTTCGAATTTAATATTCCGTGTTATTCCGTTTTCTATCTTCATTTAACTGTAGGTGTGTTAAATATAAATTAATTTCATTGGTACTATCTGGTTTTAGAGCTCAACCCATCACAGACTTCATAGCATTGAAATCAACTTATCTTTTTAGTTTCATTTGCTTTCAAAAGAGATCAGAACAGAGAAAAAGACAGACAAACAGACAGTGAGTGATTTCTCAGTGAATGGAAGTAATCATATTCCTTATGTAGCTAGATGGTGTGACTATACTATTGGATTTCCGGACGGGTTCTCTGTTTTACAAAGCTTTTTATAACAGGGAACCCTGAAAGTCTACACTACATATACACTATCTACAGGAGTGGTGTGTGTGGGTGAGTCCCACGGCGGATATACACAGTTTACATATAAAAGGAAACTTCATGAAAATTCTTACACGATATAATTGCTCATATCCACTTCTAAGATTCTTGCTGCTGTAAGATTAGGGCTAAATGTAAGATTGATATCCTTTGTAACACCATCTATTAAATCAAATCCCTTTTTCTCGAAGTCAAAGTCTCGCACTATCGCAAAAATAGTCGTTGTTTTCTGTGAAATTAAAAACAGAAGATGAACAGTAAAGAGTATTTTTTGAAAAGAAGTAGTTTAACAACAACAAAAAAAATAGAGCATGGCGTGGGGTGGATTCTATCCTTCAACTACATTAAGGAAGGCGACTAAATTATTAGAAAGTCAAAATTCTGTACAAGTCGGTGCAAGCAAGTTAGTTTCTCGGACCCCATATTTGATAAATACACGTCTTTGCTTTAAACACCTAATAGAAAATTATGTTTCTAAAGGTCTTAATGTTAGGTTTTACCGTAATGTCTGGGTGAAATATTTCATGCACTGAACATCAGAAAAAATCAAACGTCCAATGCCGCTGGTTCACTTTGCATTAGCTGTAATTTAGTCAGTCTATGAAATCATTTTAGGCGTGGGCTAAATTATTCTTCAGCGTTTTATCGCCGTGCATTGAAACTTCAAACATTTAAATGCGATATTCTGTTATCTTTGAATTTCCCTTAAATACTTAATATTGGTGACTATAGCGAAACAGGTTTAATTCAGTACTACATGGCAATGGAGTTTTTTTCCAACCAAGAAAGAACTTTTCTACCGGTCATTTGTACAAGATACGTACAGCAGAGAATCGTTACCTTTTTAAAATTTTCAACAGCTGATTTACAACTTTATATGTTTCCGAATGGACAAGTGTCATATATAATGACAAAAGTTGCTTCCATATAAATTTTGTTGTGCAGTTGTTGTTACAAGAGGAAAGCCAGTTCACAAATGTGCACACCGTAAAAGACTCAATCTAATGGAATAACAAGTTGTTTTTTATTTCTATTTTGTTTCCGAACGAAGGTCAGTATGTATGTATGTATGTATGTATGTATGTATGTATGTATGTATGTATGTATGTATGTTACTCACAGTAGTGAGCCTAGTGGCTCCTATCATCGGGTGTTGTATGAAGGTTTGTTGTGTGGTACGGTCCAGCAGCACAGAGCCACATGTTGTTAGACTATTTGTATTCATGTACACAGCAGTTTCCATGAATGCTCCAATGCACTCTGATTCAGCTAATCTGAATGTAGATAAAATTCTTACGTTTACAATGCCAGCCCACAAACTAAGGTAAAATTTCGAAAAAGGGAGAGAGCACACAAGTAATTTACAAGGTCGATGTTCGGAATAACTTTCGTGTCTAAAGTCTGGTTCTGAAAACGTTTTTGTTACCTTCCCCAATACGACCCGAATGCTCAATCATATTTCTAAACGCAATTTAATAGACTGTCGATTTAGGTGACGATTTTGGTGCACATTTAGTACCTAAAAACCATTGCCTACGGGTTCCTTTGCTTACTTTCACACTTTGCACCTTACATTGTATCAGTTATTTTAGATGTAAGTATTGCACACACTTATAAATACATCATGAAGTAAAACGAATATCGCACACAAATTACTTTTTGCGGAAATGTAACGCTTCAGATGAATGAAAAATATCTATATATGTGAAGAGAGACAATGATCAGATAAATAAAAGTCCTGAAGAATAATATATATATATATATATATATATATATATATATATATATATATATATATATTGTAAGGTAATGCAGCAGAAAGCTCAACCCCAAGTTGGACTGATGAGTTGATACATGTAGGAGGTTAGCAGGTTTACTAGTGAGACAGTCAGACAGACAAACTTGCCGTCCTATGCATATTGATATCGTTGTATCACACAAATCATTCAAAGGACACGTGGAACCCGATTCCACATCACAACAGCGTCTACCACCCGTTGTGTTGGTACCAACGTATGATTTTCCCGCCGGATTTGCATACTCCAAAATCTTTACAGATACGAATACATTGGGATCGCCATGCTGTGAGTGCAAAAAAAAAGAAAAAGTAAAATTATAAAGTGGTTCGACTTTAGACTTATTAATTTGTATGAGCTCAGTATTAAGTCAAAATAGTACCTCTAACTTATAGTAAAACTATAGTATGAAGTAAATCAATTCCTGAGGAAGAGAGTGCGATCTGCGTTCACATAATTTAGCCGGATCATAGCGTGGCCTACGCTATTGAAATTCAAAGTAATGCAAGTAAAGACGAATGTGCAAGCGTTCCGTGCGACTTTAGAAAATATTTTGTGAAGTTCCCCGCCCATATCTTTGATTTGGATTTATACACATGTAGTCTATTTCCCACACGTACAATACTAATGATGATTTTTACCCAATGCGTGCCAAATAACTAACCTGTCCATATCCCTGTGGTTTTACTGAGGAACCAAAATCAACAGGCTGGTGGAAAAACTTCATCAGGGTGGAACTGTTCAGCATCCTTACACTGGACTCCATTTCAAGAGGTAGGATGGGTATACCGTTACAGGTCAGCAAAAAGGATACCGTCTGACTAACGAAGTAGAGTATATATATATATATATATATATATATATATATATATATATATATTAGAACACACCACATAAAACACGAGAGAGACAGACAGACAGACGAAGTCGAGCTATTTTGTATTATGCTAGAAACTATTATTCTTTCCACACCGCAGGTCGAGTTTTATCCTATCTGTAGGCCTAACTCTGTAAATTGTCAGGACAACACCATTAAATGTTGCTAAAAGTACCTAATTAGTTTTAAATACTTCATGCGAAACGAATTAGATAATGTTACCTACATTTAATGACGCTGCCCTGATAATGTACACATACTATAAACATCAATGACTACAAAAACGAAAAATCCAAACTCTCTCAAGAGCAACAGTAAAGACCGCAACAACTATAAGTGTGATATATCAGACCTGCCTTCATAAAACTTTGTCAAACACCACCACACAGCGCCAGTTAAATATGTTTTAAGAAAACAAATGGAAATTCTTGCGTTTATCAATCATAGTGATTTATTCATCGGTCCACACGCTATTCCACAATAATATTTCCACGTAGCGTATCATTCATTGCACTAGTAATTGCAACACTTCCCATATTGTCACAAAAGAAAATATTTCCCAAGAATATTAGATATCTGATCCGTCACTTCACGCTAAGTTAAAACTCTATGGTAGTCTGTACCCAGTATTTTTTTATGTATCGTAGTGTTACCTACATAGGAACTTTTTCCAATTAGAACTGATGAAAGTTTAAAGTTGTCAGTATAAAATATATAATTACTTATTGTTATTATCATATGACACCCATCAATTAAATGTGATAATACATTAATATTATCAAATGGTTTTATGTTTATATTTTCGCATGCATAGAATTTGTTTACTTAGGGTGGACGTAGAATTTTATCTTCTCTGTAGTTCAGCAAATTTTCGTAAAAATGCGCAGTACAGTATTTTGAACACTAATAACACGTCGCTCGATATGCTTGTTGCTCAATACGTAAAACACCTAACAACTGTTACTTTTTATTTATTATTATTCCTTTTTCTAAGAATGAGATAAATAGCTAGATTCTACTTAGATAATTACTCAGATTTTCGTTAAAAAATTACAAGACCTTAAGAACCTTAGAGTGAGAAGCAATAGTAATACCTGATGAAAAAAACTCTGTTTTGAATATGTTAACTAAATTGCAAAAGTGCAAGATTATTTTAATTTAACTGGAAAATACTGGGTGATAAAAAAATAGTCCGTTTCTATGTTTATACCAAGACAAGGAAATTTTCTGCAATAAATATTGTAACCACTTCACTGTGATTTCCTTGTCTGGGGTACAAACCCATGCATATAATCTCTTAATCTCCCGATAACTTTGAAAGGTCCATTAATGATGGAAGCAATAATGTGTTTGCCAGTCAAAGTTTGACTGTAATCTAGAAAATTGTAACATGGTCAAGAAAACATTCACGTGATTGTTGATAGATATTAGTCACCTCTGTTCAACACCAAACCATACTCCGACAAATGCAGAAATATGAGATCTAATGTACACTTGGAAGTATATGTGAGCATAATAAAACGCGCGGACATACTGGAATTCAAGGTTGCAGACACAAGTGAGTGTGCAGACATTCTGTAACAACCAGATTTGGAATGTTATAGATCTCGCGTCTATTCTGGAACAGAAACTTCCTGACAAAACAGAACATACATACATACATGTTAGAATAGAAACGTTAAGAACATATAGAAACATTTGGTACATATGGAAACAAAACTTGAGAACAGGACACGCAGACATATGAATAAAACGATTTACTGTTAGGGGAACGTGTAGACACATCTGAACAAATGCATGTAACGGAAAGCACCGTCATATAGGAACTAAAATTCTCGGATATATCAAAACGCGTTGAGATATCGGACAAAGATGTTGTAGAAAAACGAAGGACTAAAAGCGGATGTTGTGAAACACGCGGACAAAATGGGACATTATGTTTCCTGCGAGACAGATTAAAGTACGGTGAATTTGCTTCAAGGCAAAAAGTAAATTTATGACCGTCAAACCGTTACCTAAGGGCAGTCTCCAAGGTCATTTATCCGACAAACTGACCTGGAACCGTTCGTGTCGGACAAAGGATATGTTTATCAAAATTCAGCACAATCGGTGTAAATTAAATAACCCACCTTCCTAGTACAGTGTCCACATAATGCGTACAATTAATAGTGAAGATAAAGCGTCCAAGGACATGAAAATGCATTTGAAATATAACAGACTGAAATATGTGCGTGGTTGGGGTACGAGAGGTGGGCGGAGTTAAATAAGATTTACTCTGCTCTAATATTTGTTTTATATTTGAGTGTGTGAGTGCGTGCGAGATAGATTGAGACAGAAAGACAGACAGACCTTTTGAAGTCCGGAATCAATGACGTTATACTAGTTTTATTTTTGTTCTGGCAGAATGCGTAATCAGCAAGATGCTTGATTTCATCACGTAAATTTGCATAGTTGCCTCTTGTCAGGGTGGGTACTCCAATCATGATTCTTTCTAAAAAAAAAATAGTGCAAGGAAAAACAAACATGTACATTATTATAAGAGTATTTCTCATCAATGAAAGTCACCAATCACTATCGTCTGTCAGTATATGGCACGAACAACGTTCTCTCTAAGCGACTGGTAGAAGTGCGCGCAGTGCTCGCTGCAATGCGCAAGCATTACGGAGACGAGAAAAATTTAACGTTGGATTGAGCAAAAATTGACAATTCAGCTGCGCGGGGATGCCTGAGCAGCTGCGCGCGCTTAAAGAGAGCGTTGTGCACGAGGGTACTTATACTGTCCGTCCATAACTCGTTCTAGAAGACGGAACGAGTTTGCGGCTCCTACGTCACAATGGTTTTTGCAAAGAATTTTATATAAATCTAAACTTTAAGGTGTACTCTCCTTTTTACTCTTCCTATAAAAGAGAAGTATGATTCTTATTAAAACAGACTGATTTCAGTACTTTTTTATATCTATGAGAGGCCTTCATTTTTGTTGTTTAACTTTGAAAATAGTCATTTAAATTATAGCCTTTGAAACTACATGTTAAGTCTCCTGCTTTTGCTTTATTGCCATCTGCTGCTAGTCTTTTCCCTATCTAATTAAACACAGCATACTATGTACGAGTCAACGCCATGACGTCATAAATCAAAACGTTTTCATATTCATCTAATCAGGACAACAGTTACATAGATATGTGCATAGTCTGTATATAGACAACTGGACAGACATAGTCTCGTTGAATCAAACTCTTTCGTTACCCTGTAAGAGCTCTGCGTTACGAGAGTCTGGTACAATGGTTATTCTGATTAAAATTAGATCTCCACTGTCCTAAGTGACGATTTGCCAGCGACTGCTTACTGGTCTGGTTCTAGTGATCAATCGCCAATTTTATCAGCCAATAAGATGAAGTTTACCATCTTAGCGTTTGGGAGATTGAGAGGTATGGCCGAATAGTATAAAATGTATGCCGAACGATTTTATTCACTTTCATATTTTTAAAAGCTGCATTTCAATTGGCCAATTCAAAGGTCACCAGAAAATGACCCCTAAGCGGTCGTTGTCAGATCTTTACCTTTGAGAGTGGAGATAACATTTTAATCCGATTGGCAAAATGTTTTTTTTTTTGGCTATCATTTTCATCGAGACACTGAAGAACAGCGACATCATTACACTTTGACATGGGTGCAATATCTTAGCAGTACACATCACATCGAGATCCATAATAATTGTATGCGCATCACAGTCGTATGTAAATATTTAATCTGTGACGAAAAAGAAAAAAAAACAGGATATAAGTCAACTACTACAAATTGTTATAATCGTTAACCATTACCGTCATCGTCATTGTAATCATCATTACGTCTGAAAATATCACCACCTACTAGTAGTAGTAGTAGGAGGAGGAGGAGGAGGAGGAGGAGGAGGAGCATCAATATACTACTACACAGCATGATTCATTTAATGCATATTACCTGTTTTATTATCATTTTCATCGAGACACTGAAGAACACCGACATTACTACACTTTGATACGGGTGCAATATCTTGGCAGTATACATCACATCCATATCCATAATAACTGTCTGCACACCAAACTCGTATGTAAATTTTTAATCTGTGAAGAAAAGAACACAGGATTTAAGTAAATTACTACGAATTGTCATAATCGTTAACCATCACCTTCATTGTCATTGTAATCATCATTACGTCTGATAATATCACCACCATTATGATCATCGTCAATCTTTCATCATCATCATCATCATCATCATCATCATCATCATCATCATCATCATCATCATCAATCCCTTAACCCAAGAGATCGAGGGGGCACCCCAGATGACTTTACAAGTAATTCCCTCCATCTTTCCCTGTTCTCCACTGCCATTAGCGAATCTCAAAACCACATAGCTGTCCATTCTTTAATGTTGTCTTCCCACCTCTTTTTCTGTCTGCCTCTTCTACTGTACCCTCTCACTGTGCCATGCAAGATTGTTTTTGTCAGTCCAGATGATTATGACACATAACCGAATCACGTCAGTTTGCTCTATTTTACAGTGTTCGAGATTTTTTCATAGGGTCCGATGGCTGGTTGGATACTGTTGTGGACCTCTTTGTTGATTACATGCTCAATGTACGAGATGCGCAAGATATTGCGGTATCATCTCATTTCGAAGGTTTGAATGTAAGCGTCCATGTTTCACAAGCATACAGAAAGATGGATATGACAATCAAGCGCATCAGCCTTTTCTTGGAACCAAGATCAATATTGTTATCTTTTAATATTGGTCTCAAACTTGTCATTGCTGCTGTTGTCTGTGAAATCCTGCAAAGTAGTTCTGTTTCTGAGCCCACATCTGTGATAATGATTCTAAGTACTTGAATATTGTGACTCTTTCCAGCTTCTGTCCACTGTCCTTTATTTCTGCACTTATGTCATTGGTGTTGTTTCTCATCAGTTTGGTGTCTCGGCGTTAATCTCCATACCGTATGCTGTTGAGGTTTTGTCGAAGCACTCAACCAAGTCAGCCAGTTCTTTTCTTTATTTGCTAAACCATCAATATCATCCGCGAGGCAAAGGTTGGTGATTGTTATTCCTCCGATGCTGACAGTTCTATTGTAGTCATGCAAGGCGTCCTCCGTGATTCTTTCCATGAACATGTGAAGGTGAAGGTACCCATTCTTTAGTTTGTCCCCGCTTCCGCTGAAGTAGAGCTTATGCCCCTCATCTGTTGTTAGTTCCCCAAAGTTTTCCAGCGCACTTCGCAGAAGAACAAATAAAAAATTTCATTTTTTAAAGCATTTAGTTTCTTCGTAAAATTCGAATAAGTCTAAGTTTACCAAAGCATATTTTTTCTGCTTGATGGCCTTTTTTGAAGGACTTTCGAAATCTCTTTGGAAGCTATGTTAAATGGACTGACCAATTAGTAACGCATATTTAATAAATTCTGACATTTCAGTGCTCTTCATTTTCTTGCAAATGGAGAAAGTTGTTGTTTCTTAGATAATAAAATTAATACGTCAAATACAGGTTACCTTAGTTTCTATATGGACTAATCACGCCAATCACTACAAATGTCATCCATTCTGAATTTCTTATCACATCACATTATTAACAGGACACATTAGTAATAATTAGCCGTCTCAGGTGTGTGAATTTATTGGGGATTACTCATTTTATTTATAGAGGGTGGACCCTCATTCTTAACGTGCTCAGCAATTTAATTCCATCAATATCCTGTCATTATTCAATTTGTTTTTAGTGTATGTTGAGAGAGAGAGAGAGAGAGAGAGAGAGAGAGAGAGAGAGAGAGAGAGAGAGAGAGAGAGACTTACATGGTTATTTCACGGAATGAGAACGAATATTCTATACTTTCTGATTCCGAAACGGCTGGGATTATTGGGGGTAATTTTTTGGCCATGGTGTCTATATGGTCATGCATTTGTACAGTGCCATTGGAGTCATCGTCCAGCACGAAAATAATGATAGACATACGATCCTATAAATAAATAAATAAATAAATAAATAAATGAATGAATGAATGAATGAATGAATGAATGAATGGATGGATGGATGGATGGATGGATGGACGGATGAAAGAATAATTGAATGAAATAATGAATTAATTTAAAAAGAATACAAACAATATTTTCAGGTAAGTATAAATTAACTAACAGGCATCTTAGGGTAGATAAATGCACTGTACTATGTTAATTCTTGTATATGTTGACATCTCAAAACTGAACCTAAAATGACATGATTTAGTTTACACTATACCCGACACCCTGTAAAAGTCACAGTGCTGACATTAGAGAGTTTGTTTATAAAAATAGGAAGCGTTGATACTAAGGTATACAATTTACTAGCTACATTATTCATACAATTAGCAATGATACTTTGAATGGGATCGCAACACCCTAGGAAAACATTTAGGGGACTTGAGAAATTATGCAAAATTCAAACAGAAAACAATTATAGTTATGAAAATGTTAGGATGATTCGCAGTCTTACGAAGGCATACATGTGCGTAACACACTAACATATGCCAGTAAATAGGTAAAAAGGATACATTTTCATCAAATAAATTCCACAAGATGGATTTGGCCCAAATACTTTTTCACATTTCACAACATCCCATTTGACCACCACCACGTTAGCATACGTGACGCATGTCAATATCTGCAATATTCAAAATTAATTTGTGACAAAATTCTACTGCTTGTCATTCTGACGGAACTACTGAAGTAGCAGTCAGTGAAAAAGCACCATGGTAAGTACCACCGGAACAAAATACCGTGGTAAACCGATATGCTGGTAATATCATGCACTGTTAATAATTATCTGGAAAAATTACCCATTTGCTTAACCGTTATCATTCCTACCTTGATAGATCGTCTGCCATTTTCACTACCAGTTCATAAGGTGTGGCGTTTATTACTTTTCAGTTTTGTAAAATCCGTATTGCGCACTCAGTTTAATGGACTCACCACCGTCAAAAAGAACGTAAAATTACCAAGCACAGCCCCATATTGCCCTGGCAAAGACAATCGGTTGTCGATTTTCATATTCAGATTCAGAAAGCGACAAATAGAGAGATCTCAAGAAACGAAGCCGTGTGTGTGTCAGCGCCGGTGCAAGGCATTTTCGTGCCCTAAGCGAGATCAGATATCTGTCGCCTCCCTTCCACTCACGCCCTCCCCCACCCGCCCATCATGAAATAAACCCTTAGCCCAGCGCCCAAAGCGATTGCCTAGTTCGCTTAGTGTGTGTGTGTGTGTGTGTGTGTGTGTGTGATTTAGAGTTTTAACAATTATTCGGTCATATCGCTATGATATCTACAGTGTGGCAATTTATAGTGATGTCTAGCACTGGAGCATCATGCCGCAGACATGAAACATGATGTCCCACCTAGTCACATTATCCTGACACCAGGCCGACCAGTCCTAACACTAACCTCCTAATACTGAGCGCCAAGCGAGGCAGTTTTTAGTACCAATTTTAAAGTATATGGAATGACTCAGCCGGGGATCAAACTCGCGACCTCTCGCATCCGAGGAGGACACTCTACCACTAGGCATTCGGACCGGTAAAAATGTTCCTATATTAGGACGGAAATCGTTGTATCGGATAGTAAATCTTCTGTCACACAAACGTTAGGTTACGATCTTCAAGCAGGTGGAGGTTTGGGTGGGGATTGCGGAGCACTACTAAGGTCTCTTATTTAGTGATTTAGAAGTAGTAGTAGTAGCCAAAGCCATTAGGGGATCTGTTCTTGAATGTCGCCCCATAGCTCCATCATCTCCATTCGTCACTGAAGAATGGAAAGGCAGCTGGAGTAGACAACATCCCAGCTGAACTTATCAATAATGGTGGGGAATCAGTGATAGAACTACTAACAAAAATCTGCAACAAGTTCTGGCAGACAGGCGAATGGCCAACCCAGTGGACCCAGTCACTAATTATAACACTCCCCAAAAAGGCAATCTCCATCTGTGCCAAAATTACAGAACTATCAGTTTGATCAGTCATGCTAATAAGGTGATGCTGAAGATCATCTTGAACAGACTGAACCCACAAGCAGAAGAAATAATCGCTGAAGAACAGGCAGGGTTCCGTAGTGGAAGAAGCACAACAGAACAAATTTTCAATCTTAGGGTTCTGTGTGAAAAGTACTAACAACATCAACAAGACATCTATCATGTGTTCATAGATTTCAAAAAGACTTTTGATAGAGTGTGGCATGAGGCACTGTGGGCCACAATGAAGAATTACAACATGGGTCGAAAGTTGACCAACACCATCAAGCAGCTGTACGCCAAGGCTACCAGTGCAGTAATTGCTCAAGATCCTGTGGGAGATTGGTTCAAGACTACAGTTGGAGTACGGCAAGGCTGTCACCCACGTTTTTCAACATCTACTTAGAGCGCATCATGAGCGAAGCTCTGGAAAACCACTGTGGGACAGTCAGCATTAGAGGGCGTAACATCACCAACCTCCGCTTTGCAGATGACATTGATGGGCTGGCAGGCAGTGAAGATGAGCTTGCCACCTTAGTGAAGAACCTGGATAAAGCATCTTCCAGATTTGACATGGAGATAAGTGCTGAGAAGACAAAGCTGATGACAAACAGTGGCAAACAAATCTCAACCAAGATTAAAGTCAGAGGACAGGAACTTGAAACAATAGACCAATTCAAATATCTTGGTTCCATAATCACTGAAGAGGGATCAAGAGCAGAAGTTTTGTCATGAGCAGCACAAACAACGGCAGCTATGTCAAAGTTAAGACCCATCTGGAGAGACAAGAACATCTGTCTGAAAACTAAAATCAGACTATTGAGAGCACTAGTCATCTCAATCTTTCTGTATTCATGTGAGGCCTGGACCTTGACAGCAGAATTACAATGAAAAATTCAGGCACTTGAAATGAGATGCTACAGAACTATCCTTGGCATCTCTTACATGGACCACATCACAAATGAAGAAGTGCGCAACACCATCAGGCACAAAGTAGGCCATTATGAAGACCTCCTCACCATTGTCAAAAAGAGAAAGCTGAAATGGCATGGCCATGTCACTAGAGCCAACAGTCTATCCACAACAGTACTGCAGGGTAGTGTCCAAGGTGGTAGAAGGAGAGGTAGACAGAGAAAAATGTGGAGTGACAACATCACAGAATGGACCAGGAAAAGTTTTGCAGAGACACAGGCATTGGCACATGATCGAGAGAAGTGGAGGGAACTGGTCAGATGTTTAGCAGCAGAGTGCCTCAACGACCACACTAGGTCAAGAGACTGAGTAGTAGTAGTAGTAGTAGTAGTAGTAGTAGTAGTAGTAGTAGTAGTAGTAGTAGTAGTAGTAAAAGTTATAGTAGTAGTTCTTATGGTTGAGGTTGTGATTGTTATATTTATTATTTCTCAGTAACGTACATGCGACGATAACAATTACATGAGATGCTTTTAAATTAACATAGTGTACACTAAGCAAGAAAATGAATTAGTCTCATGAATAATGAAATAAAGTACAATCTTAATTTAAGTGGTTGTTGCCTTGAATGGTTTTAATTATCTGTCTATCCAGATTAAAATGGAGTTAATAATATAATACCACACGAAACATTGGACGCTAAACGTTTGAGTAATATATTATGTCTTAATTTTTTTAACGGAGTTTAACGATAATTAACAAACACATTGATATAAAACTTAACTTTAAAGTTACGGTAAATAGATATCCGGTAATTGACGATGATTAAGATGTACATGTATATTTAAATTAATTTTTTTTAGTGAATATAGATTGAAAACGTTATTTGAATGAGTGGAATAAAGAATATTATAGCAAATGTGTACTTTCTTGTATACTGCATTGATAGTATTTCACTTTTGTGAAGATATCGCATTTTCTGAAAACACTGTATGGCCCTCCCAACTCTTATCCAGATACCTAGCAGCAAAGAGGGTGGAAATAGTTTGCTTGAAATAGTTTCGGTCTGTCCACCCTCTTTGCTGCTTACCTTAAAAAAATCATGGAGAGATCACTGCACTGTATACATGTATGTATGGGATGGATATTTGGATTGTTACGTTCATATCAAATGAACCGGAAGTAAAACATTTTTTGCACTCACTTCGACCCAATTTTCCTCAGACATGGCAGTCATGGCATTCAGGTTTTCGAAGTAATTTGTGTCCTTCGCTGGTCTTGTTTGAAAGAATGCGCCTTTACATTGGTTGTTGATAGTCCTAAGCAGAAATATACATTAATATACATATATTATATACATTATTGTTATATACATTATACATATATTATATACATTATTATTATATACATTATACATATATTATATACATTAATATGCATATACTAAACTAATAGATTCGGAGGAAAATCAATAAAAATGAAAATGTTTCCCTCAATAACACAACAGGGCTCTTCTGAATTACCCAACATTTTTTTTCTTTCCCACTGCCCTCTGTACCTAACATCACAACTAAATATATACATATTTCCTAATGTATAAACTTAACATGCAGGTAAGTAAAAGACACACATATGTCAAAGAATCCCAAGGCATTACTTTAGTATTATGAACAAAATATCGATTTGGTAGTAAAGCCTGTAAAGGCGTGTATTCGTTGACTTACAACTTTTACTCCATAACATGATTGTAGCACACCAGTGAATTAACGAGATTTATGATTGGTTAAACGCCAAAATGTATAGCATTAAATCCTCGATGAAATGACATAATTGGCTATTTTTAACCATATTTTTTAAAAATAGATCTTAATTCTTACAGTGTCGATAGCAATTATGTAATTAACGATTTTAGCACGTTAATCGTTAATCTTAGTTGTGTGACGAAAATCCATTTTAACAACTTACTGAGAGATCGTCGGTAAATTCAATTCTCGACAGTGACACCACCATTAAAATTTTATAGGACTGTCAACCCTTAATTGCACAAATGTCAATCATATTTATGGACGAGAGCCCAACTCAGTTTTTTTTATTATAAAAGCTCTCCTTTTTGCTTCTGGTTGAGCAGACCTGCTTTACACATCGTCCTGACGCGCCCGATGTTTTAACCGGAATTTATAACTGTGAAGAGAAATATTAAAATAGCGATATCTGCTTCAAAAATGTTACATTAATTTTTTTTAATGTAATTTATTGATTAAAAAAATTATCTGGTTTACACCAGGATCAAGTATACACATTATGTGAGAAATACAAATGTCAAAAGACATGCGCATGCAGTTTTAATGGGAATGTCGATAATTATGCGTTAAAAATAATTATTATTACATCATCATCGGAAAGAAGCCCTCTGTGTGACAAGCAACCGCTGTACTAAGCAATGAAACAGAAACAGACTAATGCAACAAACCTCAAAATCTTGCAACATTATTATGTCACACTAAATTTACACCATTCTCAACCGCTATCACATTATCCGATTTTTAAAATGATGCCAAAATGATATTTTCTATTTTCTTTAATATCTTCTGTTTTCTGTTTTATTTTTGATGTCATTCCTTTACTCGCGAGAAAGCAATTTAAAAAATGCAAATATTTAAATCATAAATGCATCCAGCTACAGTAAAATGACTTAATATTAATACTACCTTACTTTTTAAAAGACTGATTGATTACTTTCTTCGTTAATATCATCCGACTTGACAAAATTTAAAATCATATATAATAGCAAGTTAAACGTCAGTAAAATGTGATGTATGGGAACGAACGGGATATTTTTTGTAGTATTGTTGAACAGAGAGAGAGAGAGAGAGAGAGAGAGAGAGAGAGAGAGAGAGAGAGAGAGAGAGAGAGAGAGAGAGAGAGAGAGAGAGAGAGAGAGAGAGAGAGAGAGAGAGAGAGAGAGAGAGAGAGAGAGAGAGAGAGAGAGAGAGAGAGAGTACTTACTCTCCAACACATATATCGAAGAAAGTGTCACATTTGTCGCCAGTTTGGCAACTTTCTCTCGGAGGACCATCACAACACCGTCTTTTGACTGAGTTCTGTTCAAAGCATGTTCCGTTTTGGTTACCATATTGAAAAATACGAACGGACACCATATAACTTCCATGCACAGTCTGTCGAACGAATAAGTACATTTTTAGGAATGATGTAGAAATAAGAACGAGTTTAATTGTTAGTTTGTTTGTTTGATTAGGATTTTTAACGTAGCTTTAAAAAAAAACAACAGTCATATCGTTACGATATCTGCAGTGAGGCAGTTGTTTTAGTGATGTCTAGCACTGGGGCATCATGCTGCAGACATGTTGCATGATATCTCACCCAGTCACATTATCCTGACACCAGGTCGACCAGTCCTAACACTAACCTCTTATTGATGAGCACCAAGCGAGACATCTGTTAGTAATAGTTTTGTAAGTATTTGGTATGACTCGGCCGGGATCAAGCCCACGACCTCCCGCATCCGCGGCGGACGCTCTAACCACTAGGCCACCGGAGCGGTTGAGTTTAATTGTTATGATTGGGTGTGTTTTAAAATATAATGCCAATCAGTCGCGACGAACGCAATGGTTTTATGCAGCTGTCAAAATTAAAATAATTACCGCTGATTAATAACATATTAACAACCACGTGTGACCTTATACCTTTGTCTAACGCTTGTCAAACAATAGACAGCGATTTGGAAACTCCTGGAAGCCATCCATAGTTTAAAAATTATTTTTATCTTCAAACCTTTTTTAACCTCTTTCATACCGATACCCCCCCGCCCCCTTATAGGGCATTTAACCTGGTAATCCTAATAGTAGACAATCAGTAGTGATTAATGTATAAACTGTAAACACACAAAGTTTAGAGTAGTTTAGACTTGCGAGCACACATGTGCATGTGTATGTGTGTGTGTGTGTGTGTGTGTGTGTGTGCGTCTGTGCATAAGAAAGATCTTTGCTTGCCTGTAATGCAGGAAACACAGCTGCAAGGAAAATATATCCTTTGGTAAGTAAATACATTTCGTCGATTCAAATCCTCACTTGTATGGATAAATTGGATTAACAGAATATAACCCCATTCTTTGTGCTCTTTTATAGAGTAAAAGTGCCATCTTCATGGGATATACTTACTGTGCACTTTGACACTATTGAATCTATCCCACTGACCGACAACAATGAGCTACCCATGACGTTCATGACATAGGTATACAGCACTGATAATGACCACTGTTTATATAGATAGCATACATGTAAATTGCTCATGTTCTGTTCGACAATGTATTACCGGTAAGGTCAAAGGTGATTTAAGTATGAATACGTTTTAACACGCTTCATAATAGAATTAAAATAATATACTAATTGTATACAAGCCGATTGTGATTTGAAAACGACTGAGCTTTTTCACGGTGTGGAGGCTAATTTCTAAATACGATTTTCAGGTTGACAACGTGCGAACAATATGCACACATTGATTTAGACAAAATGCTGATCATCCACGTAATCTTTAACCTCACAAAAACATTCGTAATCAGCTAGTAAATAGTCATGCAGCAGATGTATCCATTCACGATAACGTACTTGATGCACGCACCAGAATCTTAATCAGCATATACATGTGTTATTTATATTGAATAATAAAACCTTTATTGTTAAAGAGTTGCAAGACCAAATCTTAAATATATATACTCATTATATATTAAGATAATGACATACGAACAAGGATGAACACCATGTTCATCAGTAAATTTGATTAGTGTAACATAATATTTAGGGTCTAAGTACGGCAGCAGCTTCTAACATAACATATTTGCACATTTCCTTTTAATATTTTTTTAAACAACGGCATCATGTATTATTATTTTTATTTATTAAAAATTATCTTATCTTAAAAGATATTATTATCTTTATTATTTTTTATTTTTCGAGTACTTTTTGCATGACTGTATTTAATATTTAAATTCTAGAAAAGTGAATTTTCAATAGGAAAATGTTTATCAGTTAAAAAAATAATTACGATAATACATTTGTAAAGAAATTATCTTGTAGCTTTACATATGTATGTTCCTGGCATTGTGGGTCGATTTTTAGGTGATCTCAAGTTCTCATCCCGTACCACGTGTTCTGTAAGATTATTTGGTGCTCATATGCAACCATTAATTATCCTCATCATCAGTATCTTGACCTAGTGTGGTCATTGAGGCAATGTGCTGCTGAACATCTGACCAGTTCACTCCACTTGTCTCGATCACGTGCCGAAAATCTTTTCCTGGTCCATTCTGTGATGTT
This sequence comes from Unio delphinus, assembly GCA_029339505.1. NCBI lineage: Eukaryota > Metazoa > Mollusca > Bivalvia > Unionida > Unionidae > Unio > Unio delphinus. The sequence goes on along the minus strand of JAQISU010000433.1, from coordinate 6,443,439 downwards.
GTCAGTTCACTATTTCCTCTGTTTACCTCTCCTTTTGCCACCCTGGACGCTGCCCTGCAGTACTGTTGTTGATAAACTGTTGGCTCTAGTGACATGGCCATATCATTTCAGCTTTTTCTTTTTGACAGTGGTGAGGAGGTCTTAATATTGGACAATTGCGCCTGATGGTGTTGCGCACTTCTTCATTTGTGATGTGGTGCATGTAAGAGATGATAAGGTTGGTTTTGTAGCATCTCACAGGGAGGTATGTAACCACAATATATATATATATATATATATATATATATATATATATATATATATATATATATATATATATATATATATATATATATATATATATATATATATATATATATAATATATTATAATTCTGTTTAGTTCTATAATGTCACATTTATCGCGCATTGTATCAAACTGTTAGTTGTTCTTTAATTTCATTTTAGTCATGAAAGATAGTTCGTATATATATATATATATATATATATATATATATATATATATATATATATATATATATATATATATATATATATATATATATATATATATATATATATATATATACTTTGAACAGGCTTTCGAAATAGGAATGTTTCATTCACACATCTACATGGTACTTGCATAATCCTTTTTTGTCTGTCTTTGTCTCTACACAAGTGTTTTTCAAAACCCTGGGCATTGACAATTGTGTGGAATATAAGTTGGAACATTTCCAGCATAGGATTGAAATACGCATGCGTGTGTTCACTTTCAACACCCCATCCAGAGTTTTTACAAGCCTGTACCATGCGAATCGATCTATTATTGTTATCAACGACAATAGACTGCCCATGAACTCTCTGTTTAATAAATGTCACAAAGTCCTCTTATATTGATAACTTCGTTATTGTAAAAACTTTCCCCTCCCATCGTTATTCACCAGAGTTAGGTTACTCACGTGCAAGTCTAGCTGTGCCATACAGCATACCACTTTTTATGTTATTTGTTGTTTATCTGTCTGTTTTTCTTTTAACGTGGAAAAACTTCACCTATCCATGGCATGTGAATACTTTGAAACTTAAAAGAGTACACATACAAATGATTAACCCATTTCCTTTATCTAGTTAAACTTGTCTCCAAATTTATCGTTCTCTCAATTAACCTCTAAAACTAGATTTTCTTTGATTTTTGTTTCATTAAATTTCCAATATATATATATATATATATATATATATATATATATATATATATATATATATATATATATATATATATATATACACACACACACACACATGAACTATCTTAATTTATCTGACGGAAGTAGCCCATTCTACTACTTTCTACCCTGCAGTAAATATCTGTTAGTGTCTAATAATTGTACCGAACACGGCGCAGAATCTGTGTTTTTAAAGTTCGCAGAATCTGTGTTTTTAAAGTTACCGGGTCCAGCAACAGCCGTAAATATTTGAAGTGTGATGATGTCATCAACCGCTATTTCTACTATCAAAACTTTGACTACATATTTCTGTTCTGGAAATTTAAATAAAATTATAAAATGATACAATCTGAAATAAAAAGCAAGCTAAACATTTTATCTTGAGAAATTACTTTCATCATGTTATTCAGCACATTTACTGCAGGGTAGAAATTGGTAGAATGGGCTACTTCCGTCAGATAAATTTCCGAGCGAGGCTATTGTGACCGTACTGGTGAAATTAAAGGTTAATTCACCGGTTGGATTCAGGACATGGTCATTTAAGAGCTATGCGTTGGTAAGTAACTGTCTTTTGTTTGCATATGTGAAGTGTTTCAGTCTTCTTGCGATTCTGAAGCGATAAGAGACTCATGAGAAAATGTCGAATCGAGCGAATGGTTGTGGTCACGCTTGCATTCCTTGTGTTAATATATATTATATGTATTATTGATAAGGGTATTTAAATTTGTCAGACATTTCGCCGTACTTTATTGATAAAACGTCAGACTCCTGTGGTTTTAAGCTATGTACACTATTGCATTTTATTACATTTTAAGATAAGTTCCAGATTTGGTTTACAATGCCATCTGAAAACAATTATAGCTTCAAACTGACGAATGAAGTAGATCGATAGCGCTTGGCTTGCGGTATCTAGCTATTTTGGCGCCACGTGAAGATACTAATTAAAGAAACCTACGTGATTCTTGACGATCTAATGTGTTGCTGATGGACTCAACTGATTTGATGACAGAAAGGTGTAAAATTGAAATTATAACGAGTAAATGACTTCAAATTGCATGTCTACTTTTTGAATGATTTGATAAAAATAAGTACCCAACCGTGAATATGAAATCATCCTATAAAAGCGGACTAGGGACTATGTAAGTGTATTTCGTGTTTGCATTTGAGGGACACACACACACACGGGACGAATCAAACAATATTAAATATTTTGTTTAAAAAATAACATTAATGAAAACAGACGGAACAAGATGTGTGTTTCATGAATCTTTATATATACATTAACAAATTTCACTTTATATCTAGTTCACAATAACAACATAATCGATACAATAGAAAATGTTATGTGCTTTTTTCAAATAAGATTTCAATTTCTTATTACAACACAAACGTCAGATATCATTCTGGTAGCTTGTGGTACATTTTCACGATTACAAAGATTTTCAAACGGAAATTATATAACTACTACTGGGAAGCAATTCTCAGCCGCCAAGGGATGCAGTTGGTTTTATATATTTGTGCTTTTGTCGCACATGGAGACCGGTATCCATAATATAGTTTTGTAAATGTTGCAAAATTGGAAACCCTATCAATAATGACCTTATATTTCAAAACCTTATTTGTTTCACGCTCATTTTTTAAAAATATAGAAATGGTTTTTGCGTAAATGTGGTTTTTATATTAAGCCTCATGTTCAACAAATGCATTGAATCGTCTGGGTATGAAGTGTAATATCAAAGATTATCCGCTTTGACAAAACGCCCCAAACTTGTTTGAGATCTTCAATCTCCGACATCTTGACCAATTCCAGAGTCACTGTTACCAGTTGTGGAACTGTTCTCTTTCGTGTTGTTTTCTTTGCCATTCTTTGAATCTTCCTTAGATGTGTTCAGTGCCTCACTGTTATCGCTAATGGTGCTTTCTGGGGTATCGTTCAATCTAGAACAATCACCCAAAGCTGCCAGCGAAGAAGAAGGCCAAAACGAGTGATCGGAGTTCGGAGTTTCAAGTCGAGTGTTCGCAGATTTCATTGCTAATTCTGGCAGAGGACTTGCAGTCTCAAATCTTCTTGGCAGAGACATTTTACGCTTAAATGCACTTTTAGGTGTAGAGGATGCTGTAGTTGAGGCAACGTTATAATCTGCATCTTGAGAATCGTACAAATCATCATAAAATGGTTCTGCAAAATTATGACGCATGTTGTTCATTTCAGGAGACGACTGGGTTGTCATTATTTGAGACATGGAGTGAACGCCAAAGAAATGGTTATTTCCATAGTTACCCGGAAGCCGCACCAAAGACTGCGCATACTTCTGGTTCTGCACTTCAAGATGCATGGCACCTGTTGGTACCGGAAGGAAATGTGGGTAGAGTGACGGATAATGACCCACAGGGTAGCAGTTTAGAAACGAGCCTATGGTAGGATTTTGATGACAGACCGAAGATTTTATAGGGGTAGTTTGCTTCGGCTTAGATATTCTTTGGGGAGCTGTTGATGTTCTGTTGCGCCGACTGGGTGTCCTGGTGATCGGTTCCTTCTCTCGTTTGTGAGATCTGGCTCTTCGATTTTGAAACCATACCTGCCGTGGAAAGAATTGAGTTTTAACATTCTCCTATCAATAATATTTCATTTTACAATAAAATATTATGCGAGGTACTACAGAAATGGCAAAGATGAAATAAATTTATAATCCGAAATAACATTACGGCGTATATGCAGTATACATGTGCAGAAACCAATGATATTTTGACTTGAACTTCAGATATTTAAGGAGGATAATGATCAGGGGAGATTAACATATATGTATGAATAATGGAGCTAATTATTATGCATCAATTCTAGACCATTTACCTCCCTTAGAATAGTTTTTTTTTTGTTTTTGTTTTTACGGACAACATTCATTATTATCTATTAACTGAGCTGGAGTGATAGATTAATATGAATATAACATTGTTTAAACTAAGAAAAATGGTTCTGTAAAGGTTAACACCATATTTTAGCTGAGTTAATAATCACGAATCAATGTTTACACTCGCCATCAGTCGAGACAAATACATGTAATTTTTTTTCGGTCGGATAAAGAAGAAACATTCTTAAATTTTTCAGCACCGATATTTTCTAGTATTTATTATACAATTATATAATAAACTAAACGTACATAGCTCGTACATATATTTATTAAAACATGCATGTCGACCATGGAACTTTCCACGACAAAACTATAAAAATACGTAAATAATGTTAGTGCATTTATGGCTTATTTTTACGACTGAAGTATCATATAAATCCCCTTCCGCGTTTAGATTCGTTTGACGATTGGCTCGATAACAAGCGATAACAACACGTTAAAGTAAGTCTCTATTATTGATAGAAAAATGAAAATGTCCAACTTAAAACAAAAGTTTCCATGCACATACAAAATAATGAATATATGAGTGAACAACGAGCAAACGCTTAACATACGGAGGAAAGGGTAAAGAAAAAAATGAATGAATGAAATATTCGAAAACAGACAAGTATGTGAATTACCAAATGCATCAATGTATAAACGGAAACCGGAAACGATAATGTAAAGAAATACACGAAGACATGAACAAAAACAATCTATTCTTTTCTTGTTGGCATTTCCTTTCAAAAGAAGGCCAATTCCAGACTTAAGGAGACACGGGCTCGCTGTCTTACAGGTGACATTAATACATACAGTGTACAAGAAATATTTATTAATTGGTACGACAAGCAATTATTTTAACCTTATCGAAACCAGATAGCAAAAATACATGTTTTCGTATTAAACTGAAATATTAATAAATATTTCTCTTCTACAGGGAGTATTGTGCCTTCTTTAATCGACCAAGCAATAATCAATTGCCGGCTTAGCCGGTTGCACTCGAAAGAAAATAATAAACGTTTGAAATAGCGGAGTTATTAATCTCTCCTCATTAGAAGACTCGATGCAGTTTTAAACAAGAATGGTACTCGCTCACATAGCGCATATATGTAAAACAAGGCATGTAAAACATAATACTCAAAGCAGTTTGAAAACAGCAACACCGAAAGTGTGTCATCCACCGGTATATTTTGGTATTGTGTGGATGCAACATTACGGAAAATAAAGAAGTATGTGTTCTATTTCATTGTTATGTGACTTATTCTTTGTTTAAATATACAAGGTGTGTATTAAATTTTAATTTGACGACACTAATAATAAATATGTCTTTCAACTCTCGAAGATTACAGAGAAAGAACGCATGAGTCACAGTGCGTCACGTTTGTGTTATTTACTTTAGGGTGGCGCTCTACAGTTTCGTACTTTGCATAGGGTTAGAATTTTAAAGAAAAATAATTTTCTGGGATTTCTTCACTGGTTATACTGGCAATATAATAAAGACTTTGTATATCTTAGGTGTTGGGAGAAGAACTTTCAATTCCCTTTATTTTGATGTATGATTGATGGGTGTACTTTAGGTTCTAGAGCATACAGCTTGGGCTAACATAAGATGTGCTCATGTAAACAAACTGCTAGCTCCGCATGGTCATTTTCACTCCCTGGACTTCAGAGGTAAATTGTAGAAAAATGGTACGATAACTTTTTTTACTTTTCTGATATTTTGTAATTTGTTCATTGCACTTTCAGAAGCTGCTATTGCCTACTTCAGCAAAATTCGTTTTCCCTAGTTTAATATCTGCTAAAGTTAGTGTACTTTTGATTAATTCTGGCTAATTTTTCAAGCACATGGGAGCATCCATTTTGTTATACCATGCACTTAGATCATTTACAATTTCCACAAGTGCAGTATCCAAAGAAATATCAGCCACATTACATCAAAGTAACATTGAGATATGCCAACATTATCTCCATTGTGCATGTTACAAATGCAAACAACTTCACCTCACATACGTCACTATCTGAAAAGTACATATTAACTGGTGAGCGCCCCCTAGAATACACGCTTGTCCAGCAAGCAACTATAACACCTTTATCAAAGTAGATTATTGTTATGAATTGGAAGATCTTCTATACCTCCAAGTAACGTACTAAAAGAATCTAACATTTAGTAGATACGGGCAGTAAAATTAAATGTGGCCAACTGGGATATTATTTTGGCCACATATAATACTGTTTGTTTTTATAAACAAACTGAAATATAAGTTCAAACATTTGCATCAAAAGATAAAGACTATTTATAATGGGATTACTATTCTCTACTAATTTCTTAATTGTCTTGAATAAATTTGATAGGTTTGCCTATTTAAGCGAAACATTTCAAGTTGTCGCATTATTTACCGTCACTTGAGAGACAGCGGGAATGTGCAAAGAGAATGTGTGAAATGGTTTCATTCATTTATCCCACACTTAAAAGAAAAGAAAACGAAAAAATAACTTTTCTCGCAGTGATTGCAAAGGTTATAATTAGGCTAAATCATATTTAACACCCACCTGTACCCTGGCCTCCTGGACTCCTATCTTGTGTGCAAGTGCCTCCCTCTGGTGTATATCCGGGTACTTGTTCTCCACAAACATGGCCTCCATCTTCTCAATAGCGTAGCGGGAAAAAATCGTTCGACTGCGTCGACGGCGATGGCGCATTCCCTCGTGAATATATCTTCCATCCATAGTGTTAAGCGATTCTTCATCGTCTATAGACAAAAATATATGTAAATTTGAAGGGATTGACCTCCGAATACAGATATATGCAGAGACATCAACAAGTCAATATAGAGCAAATATATTTATAGGTATGCGCAATTAGGCAGGTTGGTAGGTATGTAGATAGATAAATGTTGATAGTTAAAATATGTCCAACTCTTTTGTCCCCATTATATTGTTATTCTTCTTATTCTTCTTCCTCTTCTTCTTCTTCTTCTTCTTCTTCTTCTTCTTCTTCTTCTTCTTCTTCTTATTATTATTATTATTATTATCATTACTATTATAATTATCATTATCACCATTATCATTATTATCATTATTTTTATTATTATTATTATTATTATTATTGTTATTATTATTATTATTATTATTATTGGCAGGCTTTATGTTGTTTGCGGTATGTGAGTTTATGACATCAGCCTTTTTCAAATATGGGACTGCACGTGCTGATTTATTATATATTATAGCGTTTTGATGTTTAAAACAGTGTTTCATGTGAGTGTTTTAAATCTAATTAATGTTCTTACTAATTGATCATATCCCAATACCTATTATGCATGTTTTGCTGTATGCAAGCGTTATTGGAACACTCGAGAAGGTCTTTGAAAACCATCAAAGTCAAGGCAATCTTATTATTTCAAACCGTTTTATCGTTGTTAATGTAGTTGTCTTTGAATTAATGATAACCCTAATAAATGGCGTGTATAGACTTATTCTTTCAAAACGTTTTATCGTTGTTAATGTAGTCGTCTTTGAATTAATGATAACCTCCTTAATGAATGGCGTGAATATACTTATTCTTTCAAAACGTTTTATCGTTGTTTATGTTGTCGCATTTGAATGAATAACATTCTTAATGAATGGCATGGATAGTTTACCATTTAAACTATTGTTTTGTAGAAATATCCAAAAAGAATGAACGGATGTTATGATTTCCCAATACGTTATTTAGTTATAAACTCCCAGATAATTTTCACGCTAATTATCAATTATACTTAAGTCTTTTGAACAAATTATTGGTTATATCTTGCCAGGGAAATGGGGAAGCCTCCATCCAAAGTACACACCGAGTACATGTACAATCAACCTGGGCTGGTCTGTGCGGTAATTAAAACCACACCCATTTGGAGACCGTAGGCTTCACAAACTGAGGTACGGCTGCTCCAGAAAATTAAGGCTTACGATTTTTGTGACTGTGAAACTCGAATAAATTGGTCCATTTATAAGATTCGGGGATTAATTCATTAATCCCTACATGAATAACTCACAATTAATACATTTATAATACTGAATTAGGACGGCAAGACAATGCACGAATCCCTTAGAGACTGCCTTTTTCCTGAGCTTTGAATAGGTTCCCAATCTCAATGTCTTACTACAAGGTTGGAATGAACTTAAGTAATACATTGAGCTTTATAGTCAATAAAACTATTGATAGTTAATTAAGATCATAGGCTCAACATTTTGTCTGATATTAACTGGTTTGTTTCTTAAGCAATTTTTCTTTCTTGCTGTTGCTGGTACATGTAATATCAAATACATCTTCTTTAAACTGGATATTTCGTCATTTTTATAATGATCATCTATCACGTTCTTTTGATGATAAAATGTAAAATTGAAAATTACAATATCTGATATTATTATAAAGCAAACCTTAGATTTCCAAAACAAACAATGTTCGGATGCAGCATTAAATCACAAGAATGTACTGTTGTCTTTTCAATGCAATAATAATAATAATAATAATAATAATAATAATAATACATACATACATACATACATACATACATACATACATACATACATACATACATACATACATACATACATACATACATCAAAATGTGTACACATTTTTCCTTCCTCTCTTAATAATAATAATAATAATAATAATAATAATAATAATAATTATTATTATTATTATTATTATTATTATTATTATTATTATTATTATTATTCCATAATAAAATAAATTGAATAAATTTACAGACAGGTTAGATAGGCTTTTCAAAGAAATATATATTTGCTTCTAATTCAAGCGCAACGTATACAATATTGAAAGAAATCTCACCTTTAAATCCCAAAATATGAGCAACAGAATGATCCGTGGACCGTTGAAGTGACATCTCTGAAACGTATTGTTATGAGTCAAGTATCTCTGAAACGTTATTATTATTTATAAAGTAGATCCAAACATCTAGGAGAGCAAATCCAAGACTGACTGAGACAATATATGTAACCAAAACTAATTTCACAATAGGAAAACAAGTCAGCTTTTAAAATCCTCTCCGTCAACTATTTAAGATCATTGGTCACTTTTTCAAAGCTCATATTACATTATGTTGTTCTTACGTGAACTGATTACTCAGGTGTTATATTCATTTGATCACGCCGACTAAGACTAACGAAATCCTTTTCCTCGTAGTAAGATATGACCGCGCAACCCTGACCCCCTACTCAGAAACCAGTGCGACGGTAATTAAATAAATAATTGTCTTAAACAATACAGGTGTGATGGTATTAGTCATTTAAGGTCTCCGTTTGTGGCGAGAACGTTATCTGAAAGATAACGGCGCAAACATCAAAAGTTATATTTTTCAAACGACCACTGACCGATGTTGGTTTAATATTTAAGTTTCATACCGATTAAATAGGAAACCACGTGTGAGAAGCATTTTTTAAAGGTAATTTCTTTATTTCTTATATAAAGAATTCAGAATGTGTGAATTGTATTTTATTTATTAAATAAACATTCTTAGATACATTTAGCTGGTTTCGATTTAATCGGATAAGTTATCTAGCATACTGAATGTATGTTTAATTATATTTGTAAAAATAATTAGAAACATGAGTGAGAAAATTAACAAACTGACATTCAATCCGCCAAAATTTCCAAAAATGATATGCTATTTATATTTTTTATACAGTTAAAATGTGATGACAAATATTTATGAAAATAAAGTGAATCTATCCCTTATGAAAATAAAGTGAATCTCTCCTTTCAGATCGGCATCATCGCTGGTTTCTGGATGTAGTATAAGCCCCTAAATCGCCTTCACGCAGATTGTGTCTGAAGCAATCTAGAGCATTTGATGCATCCCGGGCCGCTGAGAAGGCATTACATTAAAAAAAAAAAAACACATTAAAACAATATTGTACTTTTTGCACAGTAAGGATTTACACTTTATCTGTCCGTAACTTTTTTTTTATTCTGTTTCTGGATATTATTTTACTTGCCACTGTAAAGGCTTGTATTGTGCTGATGTGCTTGCTGTTCGACCGTATACATATATTCACACCCATTATCAAAAATCGATATGAAGTTTTCCACACATTTGAACTTTGTGTCGCAGTAGTTTCAAACAAATTTAAAGCTGAAATTATTGACGACAATGGTTTTCACCAACATCATCGTCTTACTTTCTTTCTAATATTGACGTTCCTAATGTTGATGTGTCGGTTTTATGCATTGTTGAATGCGAGCTGTGATAAAGTAATTTTTATAAATTCGGTCCCATGTATGTATGTATGTATGTATGTATGTATGTATGTATGTATGTATGTATGTATGTATGTATGTATGTATGTATGTATGCATGCATGCATGCATGCATGTATGTATGTATTGTATTGCGTGCGTGTGTATGTATGTATGCATGTCAGTTTGTGTGGAAGGGAAAATCATTTATTCACTTAATTCGCCTGTAAATTACACACACACACACACCCCACACACACTATCCAGCATTTTATTCTGTCTATATTATTTTCTTCAAGGAAATATGTTTCAAACATAAAACAATTGTCTACGATTGGAGCGAATGCAGCTAAAAAAAAGTCATCTTGGTTCAGAGTTAATTTTTGTTCGAGCTTAAAGACGTCTGTAAAAATACTGATATCCAACATTTTGAAACCACCTTTAAGTTAGTCTTAAATAGAGACTTTTCGTTATCTCTTGTCTCACCCCATATAAACGTTTAAACATATATGTATTTAAGCACACAATGAAGAGGATTTGGTGAACTCAATAATGAGCAAGATTTGACAGTGTAAAACTTTTAATAACTGTAACTTTAAAAAGTGCTGCGAGTAATCATTGTCTTGAAAATACATTTGTAACTTCACAAAATTTAGTATTCGTTTTTTTTTTGTCGCCATTTTATTTAAGTCTGGAAAACGTTGCATAAACGATGTAAGTTAGCTGAGGTGAATCCCAGTCTAAACTATATTTTGAACAAGTTTCTGACATTACTTCCTGTCCTACTAACAATTCAGACTGGTTTAGGATTATAAATTTTGTGTTAAGGTCTGAAACTTTATAGTATTTATCTAAGAGATTCATTACTGATTTAAGTGACTTTTCAGAGCCATTAACAGTGAGTGCGACGTTATCTGTATATATGCCTTTTCCATCAGATATAGGGTGCTGTCATCGCTTAATCAACTTTTTGGGGATACCTTTATCAACTTTGATTATATAGTTTTACATATGAACTAATTAAATGATGATGCTTTGGAAAAAAAAGTATAAACCGGAACTTAAATTCTACCTGAGACAATATGGGAAGAATGTTAGCGGGAAAAAGGACCAATATTCAAGCGAGGGATTACGGTATTGAGCTCACAAGATACGTTTGTTTTCCTTGTTCGATTAGGATTTTTAACGTAGCTTTAACAATGTTTAATTCAGATCACTACGATGTCTGCAGCGAGGCAGTTTATTGTGATGGGGCATCATGCCGCAGACATATAGCATGATGTCCCACCCAGTCACATTACCCTGACACCAGTCTGACCAGTCATAACACTACCCTCTTAATGCTGAGCGCCAATCGAGGCAGCTTTTCGTACCATTTTTGTAAGTCTTTGGTATGACTCGGCCGGGGATCGAACTCACGACCTCTCGCTCCCGCGGCGGACGCTCTAACCACTAGGACACCGGAACGGTTCAACAAGATATGAATTTTGTTTAGTCACTTGATCATAAAACGCTACCGTGCGCCGTACTCATTAAATACTTAGAAAGAGTTTTGTGTAACATTCCATATTTTACAGACAACGTCTGCAATTATTCAGTTTTGACAATGAAGGCCAAGCAACAGTTGAAGAATAAAGAAAAGACATTAATTTTCTCATCTACTTATACTGGCTTAAAATATATCTCTTCGTTTCAGGTACTTAATTAAACAAGACGGAACTCTTTTCCCATTTCGGATAATATTTTCACTGTGGTTAATGAAACAGTCGCAGAACAAAAGCCTAAATAAAATTGTTAAAAATAATTTAAAAATGTGTGTCATACCTCGTTAGTAATATCTCTGCATGTACCATGGACATGTAAGGAGAGAGCGGATCTCCTTTACTGCAGCCTCTTAAAATATAAAAACGATGATTATGAACCATTAACATTTTGCATTCGATTTTATATTATTGTAAAATATTGTTTGCTCGTTTAAAATCCACATAAAATAAAAAATAAGTAAAATATTAATAATAAAGGACCATGAAAATGAGTCCAAAAGCTTTTACAAAATAAATCAAGACAAATCGAAGTATGTAATATTTTTCGTATTGAATATGAGAGCGTATACAGTAGGGATATTTTCTCCTGCAAGCCTACCTTTAATTAAACTAGTCTGATCGTTATAAACTATTGTGGGGAGAACTTGTTTAAGTCTATTTGCAATGCATGCCGAATAACCTTTATATGGTAAGTTAAATATATAAATTGATACCCAGCTCTACAAAATTTATGAAAAAAAAATTAATATAACATCCTTTTTCAGCGGATGTTAGTTTACAACGGTTATATGAATAAGTCATTGATTTGGCCGAATTAGGACCGGTACCGTTCAAAAGAACTTGAAAAAACTTTATGCAATTCATTGTAATTTAGATTATTTTCTTTTTCTTTGTCAGAGATGCATTTGCTTAATTTATGGTTGTGTTGCAGTTAATTGTTTTTTTTTCCTGATGATTGTTTAGTTGAGGAATATCCTAATTGCTGCGTAGAGACTTACGAGCTTTACGAAGCTAATGCAGTTCTGATTTTCTGAGTTTGTTTCTGTCAAACTTTTTCAGTGATTGGTAGCTTAAATTCAGTTTGATTCAGCAACGTAAACATTATTATACTAAAGAAATTCAAATATTTTTAATTACATAAAGATTTTTTACCCGTCCTTAATCCATTATCCTAGATACATTATTATCGCATCTTCCAGTTTTTTCTGTGGAATTCCTTTCAAGTGGGTGTTTTTTCCCCCTTCAGTTTGTGATTGATCAATTTGATTGCCTTGTTCAAAACATTGATTTTATTAATAATTTTTTTCCATATTGATCTTTAAGGCCTTTATATAAAAGAAGACATGTTTGTTCCTCTAATTTCTATGAGGGAAAATTAAAAAGTGCATCATTATGATAAAATTTATAGACAATGGTGGAAGGTGCTCAAAATGAAATATATGATTAGATCTGATACATTGACTTATATATTGAGATTGTTTTGTTATTTTATTTTTAAAAAAAGTCCTTCATCAAAGAAATTTAAATGTCCAAATTCCACTATACCTTTCAGTATAGAAAAAGAATATTTAGCAAAGAAAGCTTCAGTCTGATTACTATGTTCTGCGACTGTTTCATTAACCGTAGTGAAAATATGTTAAGAAATAAGAAAAAAGTCCCGTCTTGTTTAATTAACTGGATTGTTTTTGTTTCATTCTTCTTCACGTTATGGTTTGAAATCCATTGTTTGTTTCTTGTTAAGTCTCAATTAAATTACAATCCACACATATATATAAGAACTACAATTGTAGTACTGGGATTATCCATCGTGTTGTAATTATATTGACCCGTAAGTACATTTAATCCACTGCCAATAATCCCGTTATTATTATGTATGTTAGCAGTACAATTTTAGTTCAGTATACAAACTTCAATTATCTAGGTATTTGTTGATGAATCGAGATACGCTTACAACCATTATTACCGCTCTCAAATTGTACCTTATATAGAAAACAGACAAATAGCAACAAACACCAATAGCAAACACAAGGAAATAAGAGACCTCTAGCCATGGTCAAAACAAATAATATAAGTAGACTACTAGTGTGGGTAGATCTATTCCCACCTAGTAAGGATCTACATAAGTAACACTAGAGATACTTAAATACCCCAAATCAAATATATAACCCCGATGGGGAAAAATTAAATGGGAATTTAAATAAAATAAAAAACAAACAATCAACATACTTGGGGGCGCACAAACATACATAAAAACTTTTTACTTTTTTTTATTGGGGTGGGGGAGGCATCTGTCTGGTGCCCCGCCCCCCCCCCCCCCCCAAAAAAAAATCAAATTGTACAAGAAAGAATTTAAGAGCTCGCATGGAAATACTCTAGATCTCATGTATTACTCACATTTTAAAAAAAATCAATGTTTTAATAAGTAATTATATTATTTATTTGGTCTTAATTAAAAACATCTTTGTTCTTTTTAGCTCATCATCAAATCACTGACAATGCATTTTCACAACTCTTAGACGTTTTTTTTAAAACCGTATAAAAGAAAGCCGTATAGACAATGAAGTGGAGAAGAACCGCTCTGTTCGCAGTATGCGCATCTAATGACATTGATAATATCGGGTTGAATATGACAGTAACTCTAATAAGACTAATGTGTTCTTCATGTGTAACCATCCAAATAAAAATGTAAACGAAAGATGCCTAAATTAATACCAGAAACAGAAACAAAAAATTAGATATAACAATATATCGAAGAAAAACATGATAAATGTAAAACTCCAGAAAAGAGAAAAAGAAGGAAATCAAGTGATCGATGTTCAATAGACAAAGAAAGAGAATGTTTTTAATTAGTCATACACATCCATGTGAAAGAAACAAGATACAATAAAAATCAAATTAAAAATATAAAAAACCGGCCATTGAATTATCAACAAGATACAACATAAATGAAAGACCGAAAAATAATGGGAAGTTAGAAACGCGATTTAACGTTTCACGAATTCTTCCAACACTGAAAGTTCATACTAAATAGATTCTCATTAAATAAATCATTGAACAGAGCAGGCACTTCCAAATAGAGCTCACCTATACAATATTTGTGTGGAGAATTTAACAAACCTGCCTTGCAATTAGGAAAATAAACATAATTTTCCGTGGCCTAAAACTGGCTCCGACTGGTATAGTTTTATTATCTGACATTCTTTGTCTAAATGAATATCAATTCTGTCTACGTTTGGAAAGATTTATCGACGTCTCTGAATACTGTCTGAGTAAATGTTTGGACAATTTAAATGCGTTTAGATCAACTTTTTTTTTTTTTTTTTGGGTGGCACCAGACAGATCCCCCCCCCCCCAATCAAAAATTTTTTTAAAAAGTTTATTTGTCTGTGTGTTCCCCCCCCCATGTTTTTATGTTGTTTTTTATTTATTCTTTAATTTCTAAAGACCAATTAATTTTCCCCATCGGGGTTATAGATATATGACAAGGGGTATTTTTTCCGCTGCCCTAGTGTATTTCTAAGTATACCTTACTAGTTGGGAATTGACCTACCCACTCTAGTAGGCTACTTCTCATTAAGTTGACCATGGCTAGCGGTCCTTCTTATCCTGGTGTGTGTTATATGTTTGGTGCTATTTGTTTGTTTACTATAAGAGTATGTTATATACTCGTATGTATGTTCAGGATAGCCGTAACATTTTTCCAAATCTTTACCAGTTGTCTTATTTTATTTATCTTCTCCAATGGAAGATAAATTTTATATTTTTTTATTTATAAAACAAAAACTTAAATTTTTAAAAAAAATTTTGAATTTGGAATAAATTGAGGTGTGTTATTTAAAAGGTTACGTGAGTCTCAATTTATCTAGTTTATTATGATAGGTCCGTTTTCTTTGAGGCAGAAAATGCACAAATTTATTTGGCTGTGCAGTTCCTGTCTCAATTTGCCCGTCCTTTAATTATTTAACTTAATAAAGTTTCCAAAATTATTTTAAGTCCCTTAATTTGGGATTCATGACTATTATGGGATATAGCCATGAAGAAAAAGAAAAAGCTAGGATATAGCATCCAGAGGAAAAAAATATATATATACTCGCTTCTATAGAAAAAGTATGTAAAAGAAAATGCATATATTAATTACATAAAAATTTGGGTGTTTTTCTAAACTCTTCCATAGGCCTGCTCACTTCGCGTAGCGCCCTGTGATTTAGCCCTATGGCGTCCTCATCTATACTTCTCCCTCACAAATTGTATAATATTCAGTTTTAAAGTAAAAATAATTTTTATTATTATTATTTTTTTTTTAAATTAAATATTTCAAAATTTTAAAATTTTTAAATTTAAAATTTCAAAGTTTCAAACTTAAAATTTAAAACTTCAAAATTAAATTTGTATGTTTTCTATATTACATTAAATTTAAATTTGAAACTTTGTTCCTAACCTTCATTAGTGGACCACATTTTATTAAAGTATCCGTAATAAAGTCCGTTATTTGTCTAATTAATTGTTTATTGAAATTTCCGTCAAGGAAGAGTAGATTGCGTCCGTCATACTTGTCTACCTTCATTATTTCTTTTATTAGTTTTGTCCTTTCTTCCTTTATTTTGTCACATTTTATAATTACGTGGTCTTTCGTATATGGGGCATTATTGCATAGAGGGCAGCTAACAGGGGTCCTTAATAATCTTCGTTTAATTGCCACTTCGCCTGTTAGCCAGGCGTTGTGGAGGTACGTGTACATGATACTTTGTACCTTAAACGAGTTAATGCCGGACCAATGCCTCCAAACTCTGTCCCAATTCACATAGGGATGTTGTATTTGAACTTTTGGTCTATGTTGAAATGATAATTTTTCTAAAATCCAGTCATATGTTCTATCCTGTTCTAAGTCCCAAATTTCTTTAATGTCTCTATACTTGTATAATATATCTTTAGTTTCCCTATATAGGTGTGGTGCGTCTACTTTTTTCACTAATTTGTTGTTCATGTATATGTCTTGTTTGTTGCGCATTCCAAAGCCTATCCAAAAAATGTATAGTGCTTCCCATGGTTTCTGTGGTGTAGCATTTAATCTTTTAAACCTATTTAATATTGATTTTAGTTTTATTACGGGGGGATTAGGTAAGGCCAATCCCCCTTTAAATTTAGTCCTATATAACGTTTCCTTATTTATATAGTGTGTCTTGAAATTCCAAATGTAATCTACTATTTCATTATCTATTGTTGCTAGTGTTTTGTTTTTAATGTCCACAGAGTTTATTAAAAATGTCAGATTTGAATACATATATGTTTTTGCAACCTGTGAACGTTCTATTAGACTAAGTGGCTTCAGTGCCCAGATATTTATTACTTCTTTTATTTTCTTTTGAACTTTTAAACAGTTTTCCTTTTCTTCGTTTGCCCCAAAGAAAATTCCCAGGGCTTTCACTCTACTTTTAATCAGGTGGGGGGGGGGGGGGGTAAACCAGGAAGGTTCCCCCTCCAGTTACCTATTTTTAAAATTTCCGTTTTGTCATGGTTTATTTGTGATCCCGAGGCCCTCGCAAAGGCCTCATACTCTTTCTGTAAGTGGTTGAAAGAATTTGGATCATTAATGAAGTTTGTACAATCGTCGGCATGCTGTAGCATTTTAAATTCCTCTTTTAAGTTAGGAATTTTTAGTCCTTTAATATTAGTATTATTTCTAATTTTTAAACTCAGAATTTCAATTGCTATTATGTATAATAGCATCGATAGTGGGCATCCTTGCCTCACTGATCGATGTATATTAATTTTTTGGGTTTTCGCCCCGTTAACTTGTACATTCGCAGTTATTTCATTGTACATTATTTTAGTCCAGTTCAGAAAATTTATTCCAAAGCCAAATTTTTCCAGTACTTTTTGCGTGTAATTATGTTCCAATCTATCAAAAGCTTTTTCTTGATCGAAAAGTACCATAGCACATTTCGAGTTATTAGTGTTTACAAAATCTATTATTGTCCTAATATTAAGTATATTGTCATGTATGCTCCTATTTTTGCCCGCGCATGTTTGATTAGTGTTTACTATGGTGTTTATCCCGTGTTTAATCCTATTTGCCAAAATTCTACTCAGTATTTTGTAATCGGTGTTAAGAAGGGAGATGGGCCTCCAGGTTTTTAAGTCTGTTCGGTCCCCTTTCCCTTTGTAAATTAAGGTAATTAATCCCTCCCGCATTGTCGTTGTCATTTTGTCGTTTTTTAGTAAAATATTATTAAATAATACCTCTAATATTGGTGCCACCTCACTTTGGAATTTTTTATAAAATTCCGCCGTGAGGCCATCTCTGCCTGGTGATTTACCTTTTGCCAAATCTTTTATTGTGGTTTGGATTTCTTCCACAGAGATGAGCTCATCGCACCGTTTCTTGTGCTCAGATGAGATCATCTCACATTGTGTTGAATTTAAGTATTGCATGATTATGTCGTTGTCTACGTTGTTAGAAGTATAAAGTGTTTTGTAGTAATTGTGAATTTCTTCCATAATTTCTGCTTTAGTTGTAATTACCATCCCATTAATGACTAGTGCATCAATTGCCCTTTCCGCCCCTTTCCTTTTTTCTTCCCTTTTAAAAAGTTCTCTGCCCTGCTTGTATAAGTGGTGAAATTTTCCCGCCCTGATTTCCATTCCCTTTGTTTTGTACTCTCTTAACTTCTCTAATTGTTTAGAGTAGTTCTCTTTATCCCTTAAAGGTGTGTTTTTATCATTTATTAGTCTATTTAAAACCTGTATCTCAATTTTTTGAATCCGCTTACGTTTAGTTGAGTGATACGTCGCTATTTAATTGACTTTTAGTTTAAACTTATCCCAATCTTTTGCAATATCTGCTTTATTTTTTCCCTCTTCATTTGTAAGTATTTTGGGGATTTCAAGTTTTATTTCATTTATTAAATCCTCGTCGTCAAGTATCGAGTTGTTTAGTCTCCATTCGCCCGATCCCCATTTATTTGTTTTTATCACTATTTCTAGAGTTATTAGTTTATGGTCCGAAATTCTGTGATCTAAAATTTTAGCATTTTTGTATTTTTTATGGTCAAAATCTGTTACATAAAATTTATCTATTCTACTTGATTTTTTTCTTCCTAAGTTAACATAATCATGTGTGTATTCAGTTCTTAAGAGGTTCAATCTTCTATACACATCTATTAGGTTATATTTCTTTAATAATCTATTCATTACATCAGATGAAGATAGATCTTTAGTTGTTAAGTTTCCGGTTCGATCTATGTTTTCTACCACCCAGTTAAAATCCCCCCCCCCCCCTATAATCAGATGTTCTGCTGTGTATTTTTTTAAATAGTTATTTAGATTTCCTATAAAGTCATAGTGCCTTTCTCTTTCTGCAGGAGCATATATATTCAAAATATGTACCTTATTTAATTTTATATGAATTACCCTTCCCCTTAAGCTAGTTTCTTCTGTTATTCGTTCCCAATTTTTCCTATTTTTGTTTCTAATTATCATTGCTACCCCCGCTTTTCTATCGTTTTCATGTGCTTCGCTAATTACAACTATTGCGTCCATTTTGGATTCTAGTTCTGCTATCATATTTGGTGTTAACTTGTTGTGTGTTTCTTGTATTAGTAAGATGTCCTGTTTTAATTTTATTAGTTGTGCAATTTTGTCCTTATCTATTCCATTTGTGTTTAGTGATGCAATATGGAAGTTTGTTTCCTCCATTTTAGGTTTCCAGGTGGCAATATTATAATACCTTATCTTTTAACTATAGTTAATTAAAGTTAGTTTATTTATTACTGTGAGTTATCGTTTGGGGGCATTATATCAACTTTTGGACTGTTAAAGTTGCACAGAGCGAAATACGCCAAACAAGAGTACGCCGGTATTGCGGTTTCAAAGTTACACACTTACTTCGGCATTAATAGTTGACTGTGCTGAAATGTTTTTAATATCTGAACATACCCATTATCAGATACAGATTTAATGCTCTTTCTTCAATCTTGCAGGGAAATCCAGGATAATAGTGAAAAAAAAAAGTAGTTATGAAAGCTTATTTTGATGGTCTGCTACCATTCCGATATATTTAAGGTTTATAATTAACTAAACTGATTAGAGATTTACAGAATTTCAGCTGAATAAATGCGTGTATGGCTTTATTTTGTCTACAGACACCATAGCTTAGCCAATTATGAAATAAGACTTATGATGAAACATGAGTAAATACTGTATTTCATATGGCATGAAAATTGAAGTTATTTGGTTATATCAACTGTGATCATCAAATGTCGGAGATACGTCAGACAACTGAGTCAATCTGTGACTATTTAAATCTAACAAATGCCACTGAAAATCCCTACTTGCGATGTTAAGGACATAATTACTTATTAAAACATCTCACTCACCCCCATCAAATGATAAATACCCGTGATACAAACAATCCACATTTCCTTTACCATATTATAAATTTTCAATGCCGCATATGCTGCATCACATGACAGACACACACACATCTACTGGCATCACATGATAGCTATACATAATAGACTGGTATTACCTGATTGTCACGGAATTATATATATTTATCGTTTATTCATTATTTGGATTAAATACTTACACTCATGTTTTTTTTTTGGTGTACAGCGTTATCCGATGGTGATTTATGTATATCGTATATTATTTCGAAATGGGGAGTTCGGTTTATCCCATGCTGCACGAGCAAATTGCTTAGTATTGGAAAACCGATATAACTTTAGCGCACAGGCAGTGTATGGCCACATGGCCTGTGTATAAAACACCTCACAGTAGAGTAAAACATCACATTACGAGAAGTCTTGACAGTGAGCAGTCCGCTTTATGACGCGCGATCTCCAGCTGTAGAGGTATGTGAGTTAAATATTATTTTTCTATTTGAAATATAAGATATAACTGTTTAACTAGAACATTTATCTTGTATTTAAAGTAATTCTAACTTTTATCTTATACTGCGTTGTTATAGTCTTTTTGCTAGTTTACATGTATATAATTTAGCAGAACGATTATATTCGCAATAATGTTGTATTTATTAGGGAAGAGAAGGTATTACATTAAGTACGGTAAGACTGTTGTCAGACACAGGTTCACTTCTGAGCCTGATTATCATCTTGTATTGTTATCACGATAATATAATTTGTATAAAATCAACTCAAGTTTACGTACATGACGTCATTACGTGCTGTTATACACGACCATCTCATTTGTAGTACACGTATTCGGATATTATATTTTCAGGTGACTGGTGGTTGATTGATTGATTGCCGGCGAATAGTGACTGGTGAATGCTGATGACTGGTGACAGGTGAATGCTGACTGTAGTGCTGAAAGAACGAACGAGGGCGGAGTGATATTTAATGCTATATTTCCGTATATGCACCGTATTGTAGGCGTTGTTTAGACCAGGAAATTAGATAAAAGGTTACGAACCAAGACTTCTGGACCATCGGGTTTGCAGAGAACAAGAGGGTTTATGGATCTATGGCAGAGCAAGAGGGGCAGACAGTTCGTGGTGGCCTCTCTACCATTCGACAGAGCGTTGGGACTGAGAATACCTTTCGGATTTGTGCTCGATTCCGCAAAATGTGTCCCAATGTTCCATATATATTTCACTATCTGAGAGAAAACATAATTTTTCACTGTTTGAGTGGAAACGCAAATTTCACTATTTGAGTGAAAACGCGTCATATTTCATTGTTTTGTGTTAATTTGAGTGATAACGCGTCATATTTCATTGTTTTGTGTTAATCATTTTTTAATCGTTATTCATTGTATCTTTTAAATATTTAGTTTTTCTTCTTCTTGCATATCAGTTCACATTTCATTTAAATATCAATACATTATCAGGTTCGTGCATAGCTTGTTAAATATCCGAAATTTGGATTTTGTTGGCGCACGAATAAATATAATTTTTATCTTTGATACAGTCGTAAATAAACATTGTATTTTCGTCACCATCAAAAGGGTTCATTTTAATCAGACCCCATCCCGGTTATATCGCTACACTGATAACCACAAATAATAGACTGGCATCACAGGAAAGCCACAACAATAGACTAATAACACATGTCAGATACATACAATAAGCTGGCAATACCCATTAGCCACAAATAACAGAATGGCGTCACATGATAATTACAACAATAAAATACTAGGTTTACTATATTTAAAGCAGACGTCACAGAATCACTTTAAGACGCATCAAACATTTTGTCGAGGAAATCATTCTTGCTGATGTTTACGAAATGCCTAATGACGTCATTGATACATGTGGTGATATATACGACAGTATTTGGAATGTGAAAAGTTACTATCGATTGTAGTTAATAACCATACTCCAAAAATAAAAAGCAAAAATACCCCGCCCCAAATGACCCACTTTCCTACAAGAGTTGTAAATTTAAAAAGGCAAAATAACATAAGCTTATGGCACATAAGAAAAACAAAAATAATCCACACTCGCAAACTTGTCAGAAAATGAAAAATCGTTGTCACAAAGTTCGAAAAACAAATCTTTTAGATTTTTTGATTTTACACACTGCACTGGTGTCCAAACCTATACAAACGTTTGACCTACCTCATTAAAGCAATGTTAATCAACCAAAACGGGATATTGACCTGATATCGTTCAGAAATTTCAATCTTTTTAAGAAAGGGTGTAGATGCCAAACCCTACTGCTGAAACTTGAAGACCGTTGTGTGTGTGTGTGTGTGTGTGTGTGTGTGTGTATGTGCTGAACGATGGTTCCAAAATTGGATGCAGTCCAAATATACCGAGGCTTCGGCATTGCCTCATCACTATAAGCATGAATCATAACATTAATCAGAACTCCATGAAACTAACTGAACAATTGAACAATATTCGTTTGAAACAAAAACGTGTTAAACTGGGATTCTCACATAGCAACTGAAATAAACCCCCAAGAGTGCCGCGTGCTTAGCATTGGAATCTTTCATATTTAATATCTTTATAAATGGCATGTTCCACATTGCTAAGCAAATATCGCGGTATGACAACTGAAAAAAAAACAACGCCTCCTAAGATAAGACATAATTGTTTATGCCAGCTTGAA
Source organism: Unio delphinus (assembly GCA_029339505.1). Taxonomy (NCBI): domain Eukaryota; kingdom Metazoa; phylum Mollusca; class Bivalvia; order Unionida; family Unionidae; genus Unio; species Unio delphinus. The sequence continues at coordinate 6,420,493 of JAQISU010000433.1, read as the reverse complement.
TATAAATAATAAATCACAAGAGAAGACCTAATTGTCTAGGACAACTAAAATATAAACAATGCCTCCTAAAATAAGACGTACTTGTCTATGACAACTTAAATATAAATAATAAATCACAAGAGAAGACCTAATTGTCTATGACAACTTGAATATAAATAATAAATAAAAAAGAAGACCTAATTGTCTATGACAACTTGAATATAAATAATAAATAACAAGAGAAGACCTAATTGTCTATGACAACTTGAAGATAAATAATAAATCACAAGAGAAGACCTAATTGTCTATGACAACTGAAATGTAAATAATACCTCAAAAGAGGAGACCTAATTGTCTATGACAACTGAAATGTAAATAATACCTCAAAAGAGGAGTCCTAATTAAAATATAAATACCTCACAACAGAAGACCAAATTATCTCAATAATCTGGTCATATTAAAAAACTGCAACAATAATACCAGACAGCACAGTCTTACCTCAATACCAACGGTGAAGACCTGAATGGATAGCAGGCTTTCTTTTAAATTTGAAAGCACATTATCTGGAACTTAAACAAACCGAGATCAGTTGTTGATTAAAAGAACTTAGCAGGTTCCAGGTATAAATACATAATGACAAATCAGGTTTATGATTAAAAGTCTTTGCTGAGCTACTTCGGCTTGAACCTTGCAGCAATATGCAACACACACACACACACACACTCACACACATACACAGAGAGCAAACATTTCACGACAACGGTCAAAACTAATACTGTATCTCCATCTATTACCTGCCACTACTTTGACAACCCTCTCCACAAGGGTTCTCTCTCTCTCTCTCTCTCTCTCTCTCTCTCTCTCTCTCTCTCTCTCTCTCTCTCTCTCTCTCTGTGTGTGTGTGTGAAGGGCCTCCAACTGTTTTCCAGTTGATCTCTTAGTCGATATGCCGTCAATAGTGCCTATGTAAGCACTGTCCTGAAGTTCCAATATCTGGATCCTGTTATAGTGTGTGTGTGTGCGTGTGTTTAAACTTCTTAAAGCGCCGGTTTGCCTACCCACCATCAGTTTAGTAGGCACTGATCTAACCTTACTATTGTCATTCCAGGACAACATAGTTAATGACAAATCAGGTTCATGATTAAAAGTCTTTGCTGACCTACTTCGGCTTGAACCTTGTAGCAATATGCAACACACACACACACAAACACACACACACACACACACACACAGAACAAACATTTTACGACAATGGTCAAAACTAATACTGTATCTCCTATTACCTGCCACTACTTTGACAACCCTCTCCACAAGGGCTCTCTCTCTCTCTCTCTCTCTCTCTCTCTCTCTCTCTCTCTCTCTCTCTCTGCGCGCGTGTGTGTGAAGGGCCTCCAGCTGTTTACCAGTTGATCTCTTAGTCGATATGCCGTCAATAGTGCCTATGTAAGCACTTTCCTGAAGTAACACTATCTGGATCCTGTTATAATGTGTGTGTGTATATATATATATATATATATATATATATATATATATATATATATATATATATATATATATATATATATATATATATATATATATATATATATATATATGTGTGTGTGTGTGTGTTTAAACCTCTTAAAGCGCCGGTTTGCCTACCCGCCATCAGTTTAGTAGGCACTGATTTAACCTTACTATTGTCATTGTCACTCAAATCATTATCTTATCTATCTTTGCAAAATACGTAAAACGTATCACCAAACACATCCAGTGTTTACTTTGTTTATCTCCAAAATTACACAATATACAACGTATTAGCATTATTACTGCATAGCAAAAGTGCCGAGCATTCCAATTATTTTAAAACCCTTTACATTTACGTTTACGTATTTTTCTGCATTCTTGTCCACCTGTCTGTTTATATGATTGTTCGTATTTCGATTATTGCTAGCTCACATCTGAAATTCAACTCGCATGCCTTAAAAAGTGATTAAATAGTTTATAAAACCAGAATCAATCTTATCGTGCCCACCTCCACCCCACCTATATTAAACCTCGAAAGCCTAAATCCACGATTCCCGTAAGTTTATTTGTGCTCGGGCTCGGGTCCTGAAGCATTATCTATTGCCACTCATGATGTACAAGTATAAGTATTAAACCTTGAAATAAACTGAATATGTTTCTTAAATAGGACGATAAATTTATTACTGTCACAATAATGCACAGATCAGTAAAGCCCACGTGACTGTCCAGACAATATGGGCCTTCTACAAATCGCTATATTGCAAAGAAGTAAGGAGTAAACCATTTCTCGATTTCAAATATACTGGGGGAAATTTTGTCTATTTACCTCTGCCTTCAATTCTCTATCACATATATTTAGTTCAAATATACCAGTCTACATGCAAATACATAAGTGTACACTAATTATTTTCTGGCCCATCTTCAATGAGGCATATGAACTGCCTGTCCCGAAGCTGGAAAACAAAACCTATGTTTTATATATTTACACTCAAGCATGTAAACTTTGAGAAGCGAAGTTTCAGCGTGGTATATGGGGTTGCCATAGCAACTGATTTGGGAGGAGAAAATTATCTACTCTTCATCGCTGGATCCATACTGTGTGTTAGGCTGTTGTACAGAGAACTACCAATCTGCAGAATGATGTAGCAACGTTTCATTTTAGTTCCGTGTAACAGAACATTGACCCTGTAGGAATAACGTTTTTGATCTAAAAAAAAGGATAAAAGGTAAGAAATAACATAAAATATATTATAATTATTCATAATTATATTGGAGTAAATCTAAACTTAACTGTGCCAAAAATTTGGAAAATGGATACTACATATGCTTATATGTAGACAGACCGACATTACTAAATACGCTTGTTTTATGCATACAGAAATGTTCCCTCTTTGATTCCAAAACAATTCCCAGGATAATTCTTTGCAAGAAAATCAGCTTATTATACCATTTTCTCAAAACATTTTAATATCACTGTCAATCCCCTCGATAATGTTGTATGCTTTTTTTGTTAACATTTAGCCCATTAACTTCGATAAAAAAAGGTAATGTGGTATTGACAATGCGTAGATAATGAAATGAGAGTGAACTTCAATTACCTTACAAAATTGTGTCTCTCTTTATTTTACTTCTGCCTCAACGTATTTTCCTGTCATATAAACTAAAATTACACAAACCCATCACTCGTTACTACCTTTGACCCTACACCATACATGAATGCATGCAAGGAAATAAAACATAAGTACTCAACGAAAGAATGTATGGAATAAAAGGTAGCAATCAAGAAACAAATGCACACCCACCCAATAACATGTGTCCAAAAATACGTAAACTATATATACATACACACATTGAAAGCAATAGTGTGCGCGCATATCGGAAGCTTTCATATAACGTAGCTATTGTTTATTTGCAAAAGCAAAAGAAAGAAATTAGTGATGAATTCAACTTTGAAGGGATCGAAATGGTAGTTTTTAATATTGGTATCTTCCCCTCCTCCACCCTCGCATCCTTCAGTATCTCAAGACCAAGGTAAGTTCAGAAAGATCGAGGGGAACAAAGTCAATCAGAACTAAATAGGGATACCCTATGAGAGAGAGAGAGAGAGAGAGAGAGAGAGAGAGAGAGAGAGAGAGAGAGAGAGAGAGAGAGAGAGAGAGAGAACCATCACTAAATATTATACGGAAAATATTTATGTTGTGTTTTGAAGCTGACTTCTATTGGGCTGGCCTCTTTTTTACTCTAATGTGATTTACGAATTGACGATAACAATACAGTTTTGTTCCACAAAATCTAGAACATTGACAATTAGGTCGTTAATTTGAGAAGAACACTACTGTTTCGACATCAAGGGGCACAGATGTTTACAACATAGTCTGTCGGTTATCCACCACGAATGAATTTGACCTTTATGTAAACCAGATAATGCCAGAAGAAATGGACAATCGGGGCGGCTGGTGTATTTTAGTTCAGTACATTGTCTGATAAAATCACGGGTTCCAATTGGCTAAGATCAAGAATATACGTTAGAACAGCATGCATTCCGCTTGATTACGGGATATTTGGCTGCGGTCATTACTTACATTCCAGCAGGCACAATTGCAACGCGCGGATGTTGTATGACGTCATGTGAAGTACTAAGTCTGTTATTGACCCCTCCCTTTGGAACCGTTCTTGCATAGTGGTGTCTCAAGGGGTACGATATCATTCGGAACATCCTGGTCGCTTGCTGATGCTAGTCGAATATATCATTATATAAAAGAGACTCGGAAGTGATACTTCCAAATCGGCAAGTTTCTCGCGGACGAACATCATGCTAGATGTGGCTGTTAAAAATAAACACTCGACGGTAATTAAGCAATCAGTGATGCCAATATAAGTTTTATTTTTAATGTTATTTCGACAACCTTGTAAAGAAAACAAAATAAGAAATCATTTAATGTTAAATGGCCGAAACTATTGTTTATGCTGCTGCTGCTGATGCCGTGCCTGTATTGTTAACGTACTGTCAAACTGAACTCTTTCTTCATGGCATTAATGAGCACATATAAACCCTCGACGATAAAGAATAAATAGCTGTATGTTTGTCTGTCTGTTCATACCCCACTGAGTATTGTTTTGACAATGATACATTAAATTAGTGACGGATTTAACACCATTTCTATTTTTATTTCTTACAAAGTACATTTCTATCATAACACCTTTAAGTGATTGGTATTAATTTTTTTAAAGATACCTTTTCATTCTTGCATTATATGTTTTTATTTTAGTATAAGATCTGCAGTCATATTGGAGTTCGTTTAGTAGACAAACGAAGGGGCCTCTTTGGCGTGTTCTTTGACAGGTTGTGATGAAAATGATTAACTGTTTAGATACTGTGTTTTGATATGGGTACACAACAATCTGCACATAGAACATACCCAAATATGTCATCGTATTAAGCATCAGCAAATTAGGGTCTATGCTCTTGGTTCTATTTACAATTTATGTGACTCGAGGGAAATAAAACTGACCCTGATCTGTCAAGGTACCATGGGACGGCATATATGGGTCTTCGCTGTTATCAGTCACGTGTTTGTTGTACTGTAGAAATGGTTTGTGATTTATATAATTATACAATCTGGCAACACAAAGCTCGGAAATACTTCAATAGAGTGATAAAGTATAACAAGAGTGAACTCCCTAGAAAACGACAGAGAATTCACTGAAGTACGCTAGGAAAAATAGACCCCTTTCAATACTCATAGGCATCCCCACCCCGATTTAACCTAAGATAATGTTTGTCCTACGTAAGTAAAACGTAATATCTGAGCACATGTTTCGCCCTGCCCCGAAAATAAATCTGCGGGCGCCACTGTCAACACCATTACGGAAGTATTTGCAAGAGATCGATACAAGAAAATAATTTACTGATTACATGATTGAAAAAGAAATTTCTAAATCTTTCCGCAAAGAATAAGTCATCCCAGCTTAGTACACGTACTTATCAACGTTTTCGACAAAATATTGAAATTTTACAAAATAAAGCTGAACAACATTCATTGGCTAAATCAGACCCCCCCCCCCCCCCCAAACATTGTTTCGCTTGTCTTTAATGATTCTAGCTTTCTCGTTTCCACACAAATATATTCTTCTTGCTTTTATAACTTTTTTTATTCATTAAACACACGCACGTAGTGGGTACGTATTATCCCTTAACTGTGAATGGCTGGCGTTTGACGATGTACATAAACAGGTGGTTAAGCCAATACTGTGGCATTATCTTTTAACTCGTGTGCTCACTCAAGTATGGGCGTATCAAGTCAAATTTAAGCTGGTATTTAAATCTTAACGGCTGATTAAAAGGTTTGTCTGATACTTTATTGAGGATTTGATTAAAGAAATAAATTGATTACTGCAGGTGATATCTTTGTTCTATTTTAAAAATCTTGTTAATTGATACATATCTGATTTGAAAACGGCCAGTCTATTGGAATGTTGACATATGTGTCATCTCCTTATTGAGCTGCGTTTACACTGTGGATGTGAGGAAAACATGTCATCTGTTTTCAAACCAGACCAGCTTATGAGCTTTACTTTTTTGAAACGTTTCTTTTGTCAGAAGAAAATTAAATAAATTCCAGAGCAGAGTTAATAATGCGGGGCTGCCCAGATTATTTAGCTGGTTATAACGTCTCAACACCATGGATATACAGTGAAACGGTTAAAGAAGATGCTTTTGTGAAACCTGCTATTTTAACGATATGTAGCCATTCAAAAGACTCATAAAAATGATTTAGAAAGCTGCCTCGGTTGACATTCAGTATTATGAGGTTACTGTTGGGTGTCTGCTGCATGATGCCCCTGTGCTAGTAATCATTATATATGGCTGAGCTGGAGCAATGGTAGTGTGAACTGGAGCAATCGTAGGTTGAGCTTGGAGAGATCGTAGGGTGAAGTGGAGCAATCGTAAGGTGAACTGGAGCAATCGTAAGGTGAACTGGAGCAATCGTAGGTTGAGCTTGGAGAGATCGTAGGGTGAAGTGGAGCAATCGTAAGGTGAACTGGAGCAATCGTAAGGTGAAATGGAGCAATCGTAGGGTGAGCTTGGAGCAATCATAGGGTGAACTGGAGCAATTGTAGGGTGAGCTTGGACCAATCGTAGGGTGAACTGGAGCAGTCGTAGGGTGAGCTTATATATAGAAAATTAAACAAAAAAAAGAACATACTGACACTTGGATTGACAAATGGTCCTAATGTTGCATTAAGCCTAACAATCAAACAGTGAAATAAAACTTAAACTAAAAAATATTCTTGTTAATGTAAACCTGGATGTTTTTAGGATGCGTATGAGTTTAAATTCTTCTTGCATTCCTACGATTGCTCCAGTTCACCTTACGATTGCTCTAAGTTCACCCTACGATTGCTCCAGTTCACCCTACCATTGCTCCAGTTCACCCTACGATCGCTCCAAGCTCACCCTACGATTGCTCAAGTTCGCCACATGATCGCTCCAAGCTCACCCTACGATTGCTCCAGCTCACCCTACGATTGCTCCAGTTCACCCCACGATTGCTCCACTTCACCCTACGATCGTTCCAAGCTCACCTTTCGATTGCTCCAGCTCATCCATTTTGAACGATTGGGCGTGCCATAACTATAAACTGCCACACTGCAGACATCGTAGCGATATGATTAAAATTGTTCATCCTAGATAAATATGCAAGAAGTAAAAGACCGGCGTGAAGCCATTAGATTCTCTTACCTTGTATGGATTCGAAGAGGAATTAAAATTTTTATCGCCAGTAAGGTTAGACGGACCTCGTGCATACATTGCATTCCTACAAAGAAATATTTTACGAAATATTTTTTCACAACACCGTCTGATAACAAGATAGGCAATATTTGTTCAATTTGCTAAACAAGTTACTCAACAAAGTAAAAAAAAAAACAAAAAGGATAAATACAAACATTGACAACACGCGAACTAGGTTATTCTATGCTGGGAATTAAACATAATTTCATTTAAGAACAGAATTGGTTGTAGACCATGGCAAAGGCAGAAATTCATACACAAATGGCCGTTTTTGTAAACAAATGTTTGTACTTTTCTGCAGTGCATTGTGGTTAAAAGTTGTATAGTGTTAAACTATCGCTAGTTCATCCCCTATAGCAATACATTTTGTTTTCTTAAGATGAATGCCTAATACAGTCGAAAATTCGTAGCATAATAGTACTCACCAAGACTTGGTACGATGCTGCAGATTTGTTTTGAATTTCCATTGTATAGATGTGTCTGCGACAATCCAAACACTTAATTGCAACTGACATTCGTTTACCGGTCCAAAATAACAGAATTTTCGTTCTATACTTGTTTGTAGTTAACATATTAATTTAATACAGTTTTATTTTCATTCATAAACAAAAGGAAAATAAATAAAGCCCCAATCCAAAAACGAAGCAATAACAAAACGTAACATAAACAAAAACAAACTTCCAAAAGCAACTCTATTATGTTAAAATAAAGTTTATACCTGTACAAAACGTTAAGTGGATTGAAATATTTCATCCTGTTAATAGCTCATCTTCTATCATTATATTTTAAAATACACATGAACACAAGTGCTTCTGCTTACCAGCATTTATTTCGTTATTGTGGAATTCCAGTGAAGAAACATCACATCTCGTTTGAAGTATTTCCAAAAATATTCATGTCATTCTAAAGTGCTAATCATTTAGGATAGTTTGGATTATTACCACAGTTTCAAGACGATATAGTACAATATGCTAAATGTTTGATATATCTGGGCCACAAAGCCAGCTACACCGACTTCTTTAAAAACAAAATGGCTCGATTGTCATCATGTATATGGGGTTACTGAGGAAATTATAGTTTGTGCTATATTTCAGAAATTTAAAAAAAAGTATACCCATTCTGCAATTCAATATGTTTCCATACATTTTGTTTAGTATTGTTATAACTGGCAAAGTTATTTTGCAAACAGATTGAAACTTTCCAATGCTATCCCCTCTGAAACCCAACCTTGCATGGAGACTAGACATATTTTGGTCCATGTAAGATCTATTAAATACTACTAAACTGTGGGGTTTTTTTTCGGCTGTAAACTAACCTCAAGAGTACAACAAAACTCAAGCTGTGTCCATTTTAAAGAAGATAGTCTTCAACGCAATAAAAGATAGCAATTTTATTTACGACATATACAGATTTTGCAACTTCGAGATTTTGTGTTCACATGTATTAGGTCATAAATAGAGGACCTCAAATGGGTAACGATTTAATATTGAATTTTTTTTCATTATGAAACGAGTTGAATAATACTCAGCTTTTGCGAACCTTTGCGTTCACACGCATTATGTTATAAATAGAGGATATCAAATGAGTAACAATTTACTATTGAATTTATGAAACGAGTTGAAGACTGTTCAGCTTATGCAACCATTAGCTCGCAAAATCTGGACATTTTTCAACGAGGTCCATAAATTTAATATTTAATCGTTACCCATTTGAGATTTTTTTATCACATTTTTTTATTTCAGTTGAAATGATTTAGATAGGAAGAAGAATGAATAATTTCGTTCATTCTGACAATCAGTGCATCTTTCATTTGTTTTGCTCAAAATACAGTCCCAAACAACGTTGAACTGGTAAAAGTAGATTGTACTTTTTTTTACAAACTATAAATCAAAGAAAAAGTTTTCTTCTGAATAAGCAGAACATTTTAAACTTCAAAATCGTTTTTCAAAACAGAATAATCAATGCGATGTGATGTCACATTGATATAGTAAACAGTAGGCCTAAAGCACATGTTTACCTGAAAATGTCACTCGCCACGAAACATTACATTGTTGCAATTTATATGTGAAACAGGATTACTGGATACAGAAATTTCCACATTTACTGCAATGCATTTGTGATCGGATATTTATAGTATTTGACAGCAACAGTAGACTGTACAGAAGACGTAAAGAAATTTCTTGTTGAGTTGGATTTGCTTCCCATATTTATTGTGTAAAGATTCTTTGATTAGATAAAATTCTGTCAGTTTTGAGACCCATTTATGTCCAAATTCTTCTGTGAACAGAGGTGAATTTATTTACTTCTATAAGTTGACATGTAAACCACGCGTATATATACAGTGGATTATATATCTCTGTTACATATTTACCGCTCCCTTTCTTCACCCACCATCAAATAAGCAATACCTTTAGTTTACTTCTTATTGTTGTTCTTGTCTTCTAGTTTAAGCCATTTTTCTATTATGATATTGTTGTACAGTACTACATTATATAAAAAACACTCCATCCATATTCAGACACCCAAGATGATTTGTCCTTAATTTCCATTGCGAGTCGACTTAAAAAATGGCCGCTAAAAATGTTCATTCAAAACCACACTTTCCAGAAGGTGGGGTTAAAAACGTTTACCCACGATCCCAGCCAATCAATAAAGAGGATACTGCACAATAATTTCATGGCCTTATTTGGACCAATCAGAATTATACAGTGATATTTTAACATGTGGTAATATAAAAAATATGAAACTGCATATACAATAGGAAAACTATACCTACGGTGTGATACATTGAATATAACACGAACCTTATAGATGTATTTTTTCGATACACAGGGGCTTATATCGTTGCTTACAGTTTAACTACATTAGTATAAAATAATACTGTACTAGTATTTTATACTATAGGCATGACTTACGGTTAAATTGCAAATAGTCATATGAGTCCCCGTGGTTCTATATTATGTTTAATCTAAATGCAGAGACTTGATTACTTCAACACAGACGTAGACTTGATTACTTAAACACAAACGTAGACTTGATTATTTCAACACTAACGTAGACTTGATTACTTCAACACAAACGTAGACTTGATTACTTCAACACAAACGTAGACTTGATTACTTCAACACAAACGTAGACTTGATTACTTCGACACAAACGTATATTTGATTACTTCAACACAAACGTAGACTTAATTACCTCAACACAAAGGTAGACTTGATTACTTCAACACAAACGTAGACTTAATTACTTGAACACAAACGTAGACTTGATTACTTCAACACAAACGTATATTTGATTACTTGAACACAAACGTAGACTTGATTACCTCAACACAAACGTAGATTTGATTACTTCAACACAAACGTAGACCAATGGTCTAATAACTGCGTTTCCTTTTTTTCTAGATTGCCACCATGCCGTTGACGGGCTGTGCGAATTTTATGAAGTACTCGTTGTTTGTATTTAATGCCCTTATTCTGGTAAGTGTTCTTCCTGCACTCTATCAATCATAGTTCAGATCATTTTGTATTCTTGTCAATATAGTTCTTCATCTGCACGTTTTATGCATGTATGTATGTATGTATGTATGTATGTATGTATGTATGTATGTATGTATGTATGTATGTATGTATGTATGTATGTATGTATGTATGTATGTATGTATGTATGTATGTATGTGTAGCGTTCTGCAAAGGTTGGGGTGGGGTACTTCCAAAATATTAATTAAAATATTATAGAAGTTCCACCTGGCTCGTGAATTTAAATTTAGATTAAAGACCTAATAGGTATACGGCTCTGAGCCCCCAGTTATATATATATATATATATATATATATATATATATATATATATATATATATATATATATATATATATATATATATATATAACACGAAGATGAAATTCAATAATAACAATTTAATGAAACCTATAAAGTTAAATGTCACACAATCACTTGTCCTTTAAGTGATAGCCTATTTCATCTTATTATTTTCAGTGTGAGTTCGATTTTCCACCTGGCCTTTGGTTGTACTCATCTATTATCCTATCCTTCCGCTCTTCCTGAATTTCACCTCTCCCGATTTCTCTTCTCCCTTCACTTTCCTTCCTTTCTTATCACAACAATTGGGGCCACTTTTCCTGGTCTGTCCCCCGAACTTCCTCTTCAGATTTCCCTCTTTCTTCTCTTCCTTCCGTCTATAACGGAGACACTGGGACCACTCACTAGTCTGTCCCTCGAACTTCCTCTCCAGATTTCCTTCTTTCCTACTCTTTCTTCCGTCTATAACGGAGACACTGGGACCACTCACTAGTCTGTCCCTCGAAGCTTCCTGTGAAAATCACAAGGCGTTAACATATTGTTTATCAATCTCACCTCACACTAAATCATCCATTAACCATCAGATAAGGCTATTACGTTTAGGACACGCATACATACACATCGAAATTCCCACACACTCTTACAGGGAAACAATGGCGTAATAGCACGATATCATACATATATCCATACATCATATCACATAAGTATATCTAATATGTATATATATAATCTCGTTGTACTTATAATATTACGACAACCAGATGTATGTCTGTACACTACACTCCCACAAGCGTACACAAATATTCAAATATTCATATTATTAATTTCTCAAGTGAAATCGTTTCAAAGATAACATTCACTTCTATAATTACATGGATAATGTGCTATTGTACTATAAAATAACCACACAGCGAATTATAATAGTATTAATTCTTACTACGGCTAGCAAGCAATACGATTCTTTACAAATAGAAACCCATTCTTCAAAATATACAAACATATCAACATCACAAAATAATTATTCCTAGTACGATTTTAGTAATAATACGTATATACCTGATCTACAATTAAATGCAGTCGCAGACAGCAAAGATCGAACAAATAGCTCACTGACCTTTTTAGAAGCTACACTTAGAAAATTCTGTTCCTAAGGCTTTTCCCGCCAATTAACGTATGGCCGCCGGAGTTCTATCTTCTTCTGACACCCTCCTCTAACGGATGATCGAGAACTAAAGCTAGCCGGCCGGTTAAAGATATTATATTTTAAAATAAATCAGGGTCCCACCCCTTCCTCGATTCTGATTGGGTAGCGCTGGGGCCCTATCCACTCGACGTATTCAGTCTGGCGGTCAGTCAGCGTATCCAGAAGATAATGCACGCCCACTCCTTCTGGCAGCTTCTTTGATGTACAAAACATCCTTCCAGCCCAAGGTGCTAATTACACTTCTGACGGGCTTTTTGGTCAGCTTCCTCTCTTAACTATGGCAACTTACGTAAGGGATGGTGTTAGCCTGCGGTCATGTGTAACAATAAATAGTGGCTTGTCCGACTTGCTTGATAACACATGGTTCTAATTTAATTTTTTGGGTCGGGCAACGCCACATTATGTATGTATGTATGTATGTATGTATGTATGTATGTATGTATGTATGTATGTATGTATGTATGTATGTATGTATGTATGTATGTATGTATGTATGTATGTATGTATGTATGTATGTATGTATGTATGTATGTATGTATGTATGTACATTTGTAGATCCTGTACTGTATCTATAATGAACAAAGCATAGCTATAGGCAGCGGCGTCGCTAGGGTTGGTGTCACCCAGTGCGGTAAACTCAAGGTGTCACCCCTCCAGACTTCCACCATGGATTTCTTCTTCTTAAAATAAGTCCACAGTATAAAAATGACAAGAACAAAAACAAATTAATTGAAGGTCAGAAGGTAAAAGTATTTAAGAACTGTAACAACGTTAAGTTATAGTTATATTTACATTAAATTTGAGATTTTTCATTTTGGTGTCACCCCTCTGAGATGGTGTCACCCGGTGCGGTCCGCACCCCCCGCACCCCCTAGCGAAGCCACTGGCTATAGGCATGTATAATTATACGGCATTTAAGGTTTATTTATACACCTCCAGTTATGCTGAACTAGAGGACACTTCAAGTTTGTTAATGAATATGCACCAGCATGATAGCGCTAAATTCAAATTCTCTGATGTGGCAATTGCAAGTACATGTATCTTTCACAGTAGATTATCTACCCTTACAGCTCGGATGACTCTACGGACACTAAAAGATGAAATCTTCCATACAATTTCAGAAAGGCTTTAATCCGATGTTACCTCTGTTTTCGAAAGCATTTGCGAAAAGCAACGGAGAAAATAAAATTTAATAAATCTTCCATGATGCAGAATGTCCAGTGGCGTAGTGAGGATATTTAGCGCCGAGGGCAAAACACCCAAATTTGCGGCGCCCAGGGCAAAACACCCAAATTTGCGCCCCCGGCTGCCCCTGTTGCGCAGTTATGTTGATACTTTTTGCCGATTTGGGCCTCATTTGGCGCCTCCTAGCCACCGGCGCCCGGGGCGAATGCCCCGCCCCCGCCCCCGCCCTCCCCCCATGTTGCTACGCCACTGAGAATGTCGCCAGTTATTGATTGTGATAATTTTCGCGTTCGTATGATTGGGAATTCATTTAAGGTCATCCTGTTTTTTATTGTTTACACAGAGGAGCTTTGAACTTTGGATAATTTTTTTTATTATATAGAAACAAATGATTTCGAACAGAAACTTTATTATGAGGACAGACTTTAGAAAATTGCACATATGGGTCAATATTTGGACAGAAGCATGACCTTAAAACGTTAAATTCCGAAACTATTTATCCTGCGTCGCTATAATTTCCACTGTATCAATAATTTTCTTTGCAGATTGCTGGATGTGGCTTGGTCGGATTCGGTGTGTATACACGAACAAACGATTTAGGAGTGACCTCTACATTGTCCTCCATTCTTGGGAGCACCCTTCTACCTACGCTATCTCTAGTGCTCATAATAGCCGGTGCAATTATTATTGTTCTTTCTTTCTTCGGCTGCTGCGGTGCAATTAAGGAAGTGAAATGCATGCTTCTCACGGTAAGGTTAAATTCTGAAACTTTTTTTTCTCCCTCCGCTTTCTTGAAGCTTGGTAATCATGTAGATGGTACAGTTTATCATGTAGGTGGCACTGCAAAGATAGTAGGTGCATATGATAACTTGTAAGAGATGCCGATTGATCCAATCAATGATCTGTATCAGGTTATAATTTTTTAATACTGTTTTTGTCCGGTAAAATACAATTTATTATGAAAGTATTTTGAAGCGGAAACGTACTTATGATCACTTACTTAGAAAATAAATTAACTATGTACTGCATGGGTTTGGAAACGAAATCTTAAGTTGCGGCATTGCCAACGATAGTAACAAGAAAGGGACGACTGTATTTTTATGCAGTCACCATATTTTAGGCACTAACATACTTAACCACTATACTGACTGGATACTAACTGGGTCTTCCAGCACTGCTGTTGAAGATTTCATTAAAGCAGTTTATTGGTCAAGGTAGTGTTAATGTTAATGCATCTATTTCTGATTCAGTTTCTTCCCATATGTGTTCGGCATATAAATTCATTTTCTCTCTGTATTTTGGGTGATACCTTTCAAACAGAATTTAGCAGAGATTCTGTTTACAAATGCGAGGTTTTGGTGATATTTAGAAACAAATATAGGGTCTACATTTTCTTCAAGGCAGTCAGTGCTACTACTATCATGTATGCTTTCATTCTCAGCAAAGATAAAAAAATAAAACGCCATCAATATTTTACAAGTTAACTCTTGTTGATAGACGAGGCTCACTGAGGTCATTGTCCAAACGCGTTTATTTCTTTCAGCCTTTTGTCCTTCAAGCAGCTTAAGGTTAAGTTTGGCTTGTAATTTCCTGGCTATTTCACTGTTCGCTGAGACTTGAAGAGGTCAGGTCAAATACATATACATTTTCAGCCGAATTACCAGATTCCGCTGATTTGGCACTTGAGGTTGGCGTTTTGGCATTTTTATGCGTCGACGTCGATATTACCCAAGTAAAAATTACCGTTACATAAAACAACGATTCTGTTTGTTTCGACGCCTTCACAGCTGAAAATGGTCAGAAATGTACACACACATATATATATATATATATATATATATATATATATATATATATATATATATATATATATATATATATATATATATATATCAGCACAATATTGGTTATATAGTGACAATTGAAAGTTAAATTCTACAGCTAAAATAATGATCACCAAGAAATCAGTTTAATGTCCTAGTAGATGAACGTTTGTTTAACGCAAGAGTGAGTTGTATTTGGTAAATACCGTAAAGTACAAGATCTCCAGAATTATTGCCTATTTCGCGGCATATAACTCCTGGGGGCACATCAGCCTTATACTGTACTTTTTGGGGTTGGGTGACATATTATATGCATGACAATTAATTGCAAAATTATGATTACCTTTGGTTTGGTTTGAGTGTATTTCTGGCACCAAAATAAATCACCCAATACTAGTCAATGCTGGTGTTTCTGTGGAAAGCTTATAGTTGTAAAAATATATACACTCAGTCAACTGTTATTGCACTTTACGAAATCCGGTCTATGAATCCATAGTTTACACCCAAGTCCGAGTTTGTACATTTATATCCAGCTTTGAAACAAATGCATATTTGCAGTTTAATCGCTTATCTTTAACTCTGTTGACTGTACATACAATCTTTGAAGTATCTTTCATTCAGAAATATAAACAGTCAATCAAAAGCTAATATGAAATAGAAATCAAACGTTAATTGCATATCCTCAAGGGATATAGGCAAAAAGCCAACTCCAATCGCTAGGTATAGTGGAACTATGCTGCAAAATCATATGCATATAACTTTTGCTTTAAATCCCCGCCATCTGTAAAACAGGGAACCACTGACATGAAATGTACTGCCTAGTTTATTGGTGTTTTGTATATTTTGCACACACTCTGCTCGAGCCGCTTGTCAGCTTGAACATACCTTCTGCAGAGAAGGGTGTGATCAGTTTTAAGTTGAGCGAATTCTCCATTGCTGATATAAATCTTAATTCCAATTATTAATTTAATCTGCAGAGTGCTACAGTCTTTCTCTAGCATTTCGGAGATAGAGCCATTCAAATACGAAGGAAGCTTCGTATAAAACTGTCGAAGGATAAGAGGAAATTCTTTCACGAATTTCATATATTGTATCAATGATTTGAAGAAGACCATACATGGCTTGAAAATAGGTTTTGCTCGTTTGGTTGCTTTGGCTGTTTGACATTAGTTTCATATCAGATACCGCCATTGTGTGATGGGATGCACGTATAAGTCCATTGTTTGGTTTTTTTTTTCATGTGGAAGATAAAGCTTACAATATTGGCTGCAATTGTTTATATGTTGGTCCAATGTTACTTTATTAGATTATCACATCAGATGTCTATCCTATTTAAAAATTTAAGTGAAGTAGATGAATTTTAAATTGTCCCCTGCTCTGTTTACTACTGAACAGGTCTCTAAAGTGGCATAATAAAGAATTCATATTTATGAAACTTATTTCATTTTAATGTATGTATGTATGTATGTATGTATGTATGTATGTATGTATGTATGTATGTATGTATGTATGTATGTATGTATGTATGTATGTGTGTGTGTGTGTGTGTGTGTGTGTGTGTGAGTGTGTGTGTGTATATATATGTACGTGTACGTACGTACGTATGTATGATTGTAACCTACCTTATGAATGGAAGACAAACTTGAAACCTCGTGTTTCTTTTTCAGTTCTTTCTCCTTCTGCTGATAATGTTACTTGGGTTTATAGCAGGAGGCATAGTTATATATGCATACAGAAACAAGGTAATAATAAGATTATTCGTGATCTATTCCCAATTTTTTAGTTAAATACAGCAATCAAAGTCTCTTTATCTCTTCCAACCCCCATCCCCGCAAAACACACACACACGCACACACACACACACACACACACACACTTCTATTTGGTGGGGAATGTCACAAAAATGTGAAATCGAATGTCTACAATAAAAGAGCTTAATAAAATAAATTATGATAGAGATCTTGTAGCTTGTTTATAGCTGTTTATAACATGACAGCTTTAAAAAATGCTGAATGAACATTTTCAATAATTAACGTTCAGTGTATTGAAAAATAAATTCAAGAATGAATTAAATACAACTGACAAAGATTTAGAGTGTTACTATTTCTTATTTATGGACTTAATTGTTTTTTTTTTATCAACATTGATTTAATAATGAGGCTGCAAAATTTGACGAAATATAATACAATTTACTGATACTTTACATTGGTTTGTTATATGTTATGACATGAACTGTATTCAAACACTAAATACCGTATGTATATGGTAAACTCAAACTTGCTAATTAAGTTGTGTTCAAATTGTTACAGTTTAATTGAATAGACATAAATGGAGTACTGGAAAAAACGTTTAAGAACGTGATTCGAAATTATGTTCAAACCTGTCTAGTGTGTTTTGAATCTAGATTCATAAAACTCAAAAACTGGTAGTTGAAAAAGAAAACTGCTTACAATTGGAGCTAGATAAATTTGTGACCTCATAAAACCTCAACTAGCCAACTAATTTTCAACCTAAATACATCATTTTACCATACGCGTCTAAGCCCTTTTTCAAGTAGGTGAAAATATCTGCACAGGCCTTAATCACAGTCTTAAATTTAAATATTTTTTTTTTGCTATTTACTTTATAAAATAATGTCATAAAATGGAAAAGAGAAAAGTTTACATGGTTGTGTGTGTGTGTGTGAGAGAGAGAGAGAGAGAGAGAGAGAGAGAGAGAGAGAGAGAGAGAGAGAGTGAGAGTGAGTTTCTGACTTAGATTTGTAACTTATCTTTAAGAACTTTTCACTCATATCGCTAGTGTGTCTGCATTGTGGCAGTTCATACTGGGGCATTATGCCGCAGCCATGTAGCATCATGTACTACCTGACGCCAGGCCGACCAGTACTAAAGGTAAACGCCTAATGCTGGACGTAAGTCAGGCAACTGCTAGTAACATTTTTATAAGTAATTGGCATGACTCATACAGGGCTCGAAATGAGAGATCTTCTGGTACCGAGGCGCACGCTCTAACCACTTATGCCACCGAAAAAGTACACACACACACACACACACACACACACACACACACACACACACACACATACATACATACATACATACATACATACATACATACATACATACATACATACATACATACATACTTGTCGCTTAATGTAGGTTTACCATACAATATTTATATATTTCTCACTTGCTCGGTTTGATTTAACCAATAAGCTGTTAAAAAATGTCGTTAAAACAAAAACTAAAGAACTGGTGTAACACTAGCAGTTTCATTTCTTAATTTTCCAAAGAGTTACTGTTTATTTGATGTATGTATGTTAAATCAGGCGAGTTGTATTTTCCCATATTTTGTGTGTCTCTTCGCTTTGCTGGAAAGTTATTTTCGTTATAATATTCATGTTCTTGGCGATATATCTTTTTAATATTTAGATTTGCAGTAATACAAGGAGGACACAAACTATTTCAGGGTTATACGTCCTGAGTCACAGTCCGGAAGTGCATGGTGCTGGGTGGCGATTAAGCATGGCGAGCCATTAAAGTCGGCATTGTTTTAAATTGAAACTTTTATATCAAGGAATTCTTTCAAGTACGGAGACATGCTGCAAAGAAATTTTCTAATAATATATTACTCTGCATTTGTTATATGTTTTGTTTTAGATTGAGGACATTACCTTACAACAAATGAAGATATCTTTGAATTCCTCCTATGGAAGTGTGGACCACAAGCAGGTTACCGAAGGCTGGGATTCTTTACAGAAGCTGGTAAGTTTAGATGTCAAGAAAAACAAACGAAGCGAAAGAAGAAGCAGATAAATGAACGTACGAATAATCAGACACAAACAAAATAGACAAGCAAGCAAGCAAGGTAACAATTTACATCAAATACAATAACTTGGTATTGCAGTTCAAGATGAGACACATTGATATAAATATGCAGTTTTTATAATGTATCATCCATAATATATATATATATATATATATATATATATATATATATATATATATATATATATATATAGAGAGAGAGAGAGAGAGAGAGAGAGAGAGAGAGAGAGAGAGAATTCGTTCCAGACACTGTCACAAGTAACGGTATCTGATGCCTAGGGTTCAGTTCTCATTGACAATGTGGACAAAAAACACTACTTTAGGAGTGAATATATTCAAAGACATTCTGGATTTAGTCGTTGACTAAGAATATTGGTACATAAACTCATTCAAGACTATTTGCAAATCATCACAGTCAAGATTTTTGTAATTTATTCGGAACATTTTCTACTTTTGAAGTTGTGATAGAACGTTTGCGTTTATTTGGAATTTAATTCACAATACTGCATGTTCTTAAATTTTCACTTTGTTAGTTGGAGAAATTTATTTATTTGTTGATATTATTTATAAAAGTAATATACACATTGGTTTTGCTTCTTTCTGTTACTTAGTTTAAGATCAAAGAGTAATAACTTACGTATCTTTACGATGCCTGCATATCGAAATCTACAGCATTAATGGAAAGTCACCTTCAGTATTATTTCCAGAGGATAACTTTTACAGCATCAGGAGAGACTGCTGTACGTTGAAAAGTTAAACTCGTAGGTTCCTTTGAAAATATTGATTGTGCAGCGGATCAAGATCTTTTATTCATGATGGTTTGTTGAATTGTATCAATATTTGAATCACATTCATAGCAGATTCTCCTTAAATTAACGAAAAGCTTAAGATTAAGTTTGAATTTGTTCAGAACATTTTGTCGGAAATATTAATTGTCACATTTATTATGAGGAAAATCTGTTTCTCACGACTATGTTTTATTTACTTTTGTGCAAGCATGAAGGTTTATCTGTAAATAATAATGCAATGCCTATTTTTAATAGTTGTTCCATCCGCGTAATTAATTCCAATTTGCGTCATTGGCATTAGAATTTGGCTCCTCTGATTAGAACTTGCATACATCAGAACTGATTTCTGCTTCATGGATGTAAAATTGGTTTTATAACACGAGTGAAGGTAATAAGGTAGCACAGCGTGACTATTGGTGACGTCTCGATCTTCATAGTAGGATTCGCAAGGTTGTGTTCTTTTTCTTGTTAACTCAAAGTTTGTTATTCGTGCCTCTCATTTCAATTCGGTTTATCTAATAAGGAGTTCGTGCAAAGTTTGGATCGCTTAAAAAAATGCTTTATAGAAGATACATTGTGACCAGTTGTATATGCAGGATTAAACGAGTTCTCAAGACTGTTGTGATCAAATCAGTAGTTTCAGCAAGTGTCAATGCCATCTCACCTCTGTCCACGTGGGTTCGGGTCTCTGGCTCAGCCAGTGTTGGTATGTGAGAAAATTTGTCAGTAACTTCCTGCATGTCGGTAGTTCTAACAGGGGCTTTTTCCAGGTTCTTCCTCCACCATTTTATACTGGCAGCCATTTTTAGCTTATCGCGTGCTGAAAAACCAACAATAAAAACGACATAAAGTTCAGCTGCTTGAGAACACGCCTCTTTACAAAATGCTATGGCATGACGGAATGATGAGTATAAATCGTTCTCGTTTATGGGTGAAAGAATGAATATAAGAACCAAGAGCCTTTTCGCCTTGCACCGAAGTTCTTTAGTGTACAATACAGCGAATCAAGTGACAATTATACAGATCAAGCGACGAATCATTCTTGCTGTGTGACGCAATATATTACGGATATGGTTTCTTGCACGTCATCAGAAACATATTTTGTGAAAGAAGTGGATGGATGCCTTAACGTTCTGAGTTACCGCTCTTTAAAGCGGCGAACATAAAGAATATGATCAGTGAAACATACACTCCTTGAATTCTTCCATATGCCACTTTCATTCAGATTATTACGGTTAATTTTAAATAAACCATCTTGTAGTTGTACGTGTAAAATTCGATTGATTTGTATAAAAAAAAATGAAACTTTCGTGTTAATTAAAGACTAAATGCTAATTAGTCATCGCATATTTAACAGGTGTGTGTTGTTGCCCAAATAGTGTTAACATTAATTCACAAGTATTCCATGTAATGTTGTTTCCCTGTTGTCTTAAAATTGATGCTTTTCATAGGTTGTCAATGGTGTTTATTGATTACTGGGATAATTTCATAAAATGAGAAGCAGCGCTTGTTTTGTAAAGCTAAACTTTGGCGTAGATTCAGGTAACCGTATGTGCATATAACGAACAAAATTGTATAAAATGGTATTGCGTATTGAAGGAATCTCATTTGATTAAGAACGAAAGAAAAGAGATACAACTACACACATGTATGCATTCATAATACGTTTATACATACAGGCACACATACAGACAGATGTACGCGACTGAAATTAATTACGGTAATTAGGCTGAATTTTTGTTATATCAGAATTGTTTATATGCTTTTTCTTGTTTTCTGATGAATCATCATGTCTACACCGAACTGGATGAACCCGTAATGTACAAGTGTATGACGTCTTTTCTTTCCGATAGGGATATCTGGCTTCAAATGTTAGGAATGTATAGCAAAGACGCTATGTATATGCAAAAACCACTTATTCACCTCGACAAATTCGGTAATTGTTATCTAATCAAACGGTCTGTGTTCTGTAAATCTAGATCTAAGTGGTCCACATATAAATATCAGAAGTAAGTATATAAACATCAGAAATCCACTTATAAACATATCTAAAACATAAAAATATTCAGGCTGATTTTTTTTTTGTCAATATAGGCGATTCCATTGTCTAATGAAACAAGGCTTTACATAGCCGATGTTATTATCAATATATTTATAAGATAAATTATAAAAAGAATATAAACTCATGTCATGATTGTTTTTTCTCTATTATGATATCATTACATGCTCCTGATATTACATGTTAATCTTTTAAAAGTATTTAGGAGAATATATTGAGAATTTACTCTAGCTTGCCATTTTTATAACAATAACCCCTCCCTTCGAAAAAATAGACCAAAAACAAACATACGAAATCAATAAACAATGAAACAACAATTAAGGAGCGGTAGAAATAACCCTTTGAAAGATTCAGAAAATTAGAGAAAAATATATTTATCTTGAAGAAACACTTGGAAATATGAAATAAAATGTATACTCTTTAACAAAAAGTTTCTTTAAATGAACATTGCTTTAAATTAGAATACTGCGAACTTTGTTGTTTTCGTTGGTTTTCTTTTTTTCGTGGATATTGTGGTTGTTAAAAATTACGAACTTAAATACCCATGAATGAACTTGTATTATATTTAATAATAATAATATTTCATTTGAAGATATTTGTCTGACATTTGGACTTCCATCATGGTTGAAGACATATAATTACATATCCGTTTAATAGCCCTCAATGATGTTGAGTTTACTGCTATCCATGCGTCTCCAAAAACATAGACAACCATCAGATATAATCCCCACCCCCAATTTCAACACAACTATTAAAGAACAGATGTATGTTGGGCAAGTGAAGATTTTGCAGACGTTTCCGGATGGAGACATCAACCAGTAATTCCAGTTTAAAATACTAATGAGGATTAACTGAACGGTACCATTTTCTCTCTGTTCATGATAGCATGCAAAATTCAAAGAGGCCGTGAGCTGAATATTATCATAGCCATCTTATTAAATGTATAGAACGCTAGAATACGTTAGACAGAAGAATATTCTCAACTTTTAATTACGAGATGACGGGTATGTGAATTCCGAGGCACAGCTCCCGTGCATTTGGGATATGATTTACGGGAGAGTAAATTCGTAGAAGTCACGTTGTTTCGCCGATAACATCCTAGAACGATAAGTAAATACCCGATTGACTTGCATATATAAATTAACAGATCAAGAATCAGTGGAAAGAAAAAGAAAACCCCACAACAAAACTCCTAAATATACACAGAGCCCTTATAATATTTCTAAGACAAGGCATGTATGGAACGGTAAAGATCCTAGACCTTCAAAGATGTCATCGATGTTTTGAGGTCGTACTTTTGTGTGCTACATTTTGTAGCATATGGTTACATTTTGCGTCCATGATCGTAACATAAGATAACACCAAATGTCATAAGTTACATTTCGCGTCCATTATTACAACATAATATAATATACAATATCATGTGTTACATTTCGTGTCCATTATTATTGCAGAAAATGATACAAAATGTCATTGGATACATTTTGCTTCGATGATTAGAAAATAAGTTAACACACAAGGTCATTGGTTACATTTTGCGTCCATTTTTACTACATAAGATAACACACAATGCCATTGGTTACAGGTCGCGGTACATCTTGACTGAAAATAAAATTTTCTGACCCTAGCAGAGGAAAATGAGCATATAACTGCTGAATTAAGTTATTCGGAAGACCTTTGGCATTTTCCTCTCAAGTACGTATATTTACGGACCTATTAAAGCAACAGTATTCGACTACTGTCAAGAAAGAATTCCATCAAGAATGCAAAGATAGCAATCTGGTCCATAACAGGTCGAAATCTCATTGTCTCTCAAGGACTGTAATTTGCCGTTGTGAATGCCAACACCAATTACTAATGTACTGACAAGTTTTCGACAGTCGCCTAATGAAATCATCAGCATGTCAAATATTTTGGTGAATAATTAAGGAGGTTGCATCTCAGAATCTAGCGCTAAAGAGAGTAGATTGATGCCAATCACTTTCATGATCTTACGGAGTACTCAGTTATCAGATAACTATCGATTGGCAATCGTCTCCGTTTTTTGAATTACGTCTCAATAATAGACCATCAATTTATCCGTTTAATTTAGTGGAGGGAGCCACTGGGATATTTTCAATAGAGCCGGAACATCATTTTATCATTACCTCGTAAATTGCCCCACCTTACGTTAAGATATAGTTAGTTGTTTTTCTAATAATCAGAAAGAATATTTCTTTTCTTGCTATTGTGTGGCGGAAGTTTTTCCTCCAAAAATGACAGCAACCCTCTTTTGAAAATAAAATGATCTGTCTCTTGGGTTCGGGCCTCTCAAATCGATTCTGTGAATAGAGAATGGCATACTGGTAAAAATCAATCTCCATTAGTTAATATACTTGGTTTAGTTGTCATCATTTTGGTTTGCCATGACACCATGTCAGTCTTATGAAGTATATATGAGAGAGAGAGAGAGAGAGAGAGAGAGAGAGAGAGAGAGAGAGAGAGAGAGAGAGAGAGAGAGAGAGAGAGAGAGAGAGAGAGAGTTTGTGACTTAGATTTGTAACGTAACTAACAACTTTTCACTCAGAATGTCTACATTGTGGCAGTTCATACTAGGGGGCCCCGAGTGGCCGAGTGGTCTAAAGCGCTCTCTGTTACGGATCACTGCCATCTCACCTCTGTCTGCGTGGGTTCGAGTCTAAGATTCGGCTAATGTAGTTATGTGAGAAAGCTTGCCAGTAGCTTCTCGTGGGTCGGTGGTTCTTTCCGTGGATTTTCCCGGGTTCTTCCTCCACCAATAATACTGCCATGTATAGCCTATCGTGTGCTGAAAAATGGCGTTAAACACTACAACAACAACAAAAGCAGTTCATACTGATGTTCAGCACTGGGACATTATGCCGCAGACATGTAGCATCACGTACTACCTGAAACAGGCCGACCAGTCCTAAAGGTAACCGCCTAATGCTGAACATACTACGTACGTACGTACGTACGTACGTACATACATACATACATACATACATACATACATACATACATACATACATACATACATACATACAAACATACATACATACATACATACATACATACATACATACATACATACATACATATCAATTGAAGACTAAAGAGATAGATGATATGATTTAATAAAATTTAGATTCATCTGTTAATTGTAACCTTGATTGTTCCTAACAGTTCCAGCTTAATTTATATTTATATTCAAGTGCAGTTTTTCCGATGCGTAAGCAGTTACAAAGCAATCCTTTTAGTGGTAGTAAAACTGTGTTGGCAGCAGAGGCGTAGCTAGGGGGGTACATATGTCCCCGGGCGCCAAGGTACAGGGGCGCCAAAATGAGGCTTACAACGTTACATTATAATAAGTAAACAAGGGTAATAAATCGGTCACATGATCGCTGGAGCGCCAATTTTATAGTTCGTCCCCGGGCGCAAAATATCATAGCTACGCCTCTGGTTGGCAGCTGAGCCATTAGCTATTAATTTAAGAAGAATTGCAACTTTATATGTAGCCGCCTAGGTATCTTTTTATGGCAATTACTTAGCAAGCAGTCTGAGTAACTATTTGCAGCTTTGGGTTGGGGCAGGTTGATAATATCGTCTTTGGAGGGATCATTGCTTACAGAGGCGTAGCGATGGTATGTTGCGCCCGGGGACAAGCTATAAAATTGGCGCCCCAGCGATCTTGTGACAGATTTATTACCCTTGTTTTCTTATTATAATGTAACGTTGCAAGCCTCATTTTGGCGCCCCTGTACCTTGGCGCCCGGGGACATATGTACCCCCCCCCCCGCCCCCCCTCCTCGCTACGCCTCTGATTGCTTATTTATTTCATC
This sequence comes from Unio delphinus, assembly GCA_029339505.1. Classification (NCBI taxonomy): domain Eukaryota; kingdom Metazoa; phylum Mollusca; class Bivalvia; order Unionida; family Unionidae; genus Unio; species Unio delphinus. The sequence continues at coordinate 6,394,664 of JAQISU010000433.1, read as the reverse complement.
TCTTTCCAGTTTAAATGCTGCGGAGTTCGAGGCGGAATCAATTCGACTGAGTCTTGGGCATACTATAGGTTCAATACTGGGTGGTTCGTGAATCAGACAGGTAATAATTTACACTATTGAACTCCTTTAGACGTAGGACAGGTGTGCTTGTGCTGGGTAATTTCTTTATCCAGTAATCAAATTTTCTTTCGTGTAAGTTGTTAGCATCATTTGCAATTATACCCGCCTCCTACCCTACCATTTTTTAAATTTTAAAATAAGCATAAAATGGCAAATATTATTCGAAATGCAAAGCTTTTACAAATGATTTCTTTATGTGTTGCCTAAAGATTATGAAGTCTTCAGCATCAGTTTAAATTTAAGCCGCATATAATTATTCAGATAGAACTTATAGTCAATACTTTTGATGTATTTTTACATCATAGTATTTCATCGTCTCTTTTGTATACGAGGGCACATGTGCGTGCAATACAAATAGATCTTGTTGACAATATTAACATTTACCAACAAAAACAGTCGCCTCGTATGGCATGATGATCGTTCCTGCATGTGGTAGAATTGACTAATGGAGGCGCTGGCTGGTTCGAATCGTACCATCAGGTCATCCCAGATAGTTCACTATGAAGCGTCCTTGGAAAAACCACTATACTCACATGGCCTGCACTAAATAACCTATTTGTTGGGCAGTATCGTAAAGTAGTAAACCATACCACGTGAAACATCTTGCAACAATGCTCTCTTTTTAGAAACGTCGGAAAATGATGACTTTATCAATTAAGCTGAAGAGCATTACATGTAGCTATATCGTTATGGTCTATAAGCAAATTAAAACTCCAGACAATAATAATTGGACATTAAAAAACAGTACGTGCATATAAGAGAATAAAAAAAACCTTGGAATGAAAGAGCATTATTTGAAAACTAAACCGCAGTCGTGAGTGTACTGGATGACCTATGTGCGTGTATTGGTAGGTAGACTATCTCATAGTGACCATTTATGTTTCAGTTTTCGTAGTAAGGATCAAGACGCTTTGAGTTTCTTTGAAATTCACGATGTAACTATCCATAAGTTTTGGTCTACAGACCTGCTGATCGATGCCAGCCAAACTATCTGAATTGTTCTCTATTTATTGCTATGCAAACCGGGCATAGATCCATTAGATATATGTTTCCTAGTTTTTCAATGAAGTTTATTAATTATTTGGCGATTTTGATGTATACCAACTGTTTTCGAATGTTCTATTTTGCTTTTTCTACAATGAGATTGTGTCAACGAAAATAAGTAATCGTTATTTATTGATATTTCACCAGGCTTACAATACGAACTGTTAAGGTCAGTGTAAGACAAGTGTCATAAATTACAATGTTCACATCGCTGCAAAATTCTCGCTAAGAGTAAGTATCATTTTATTTTAATGTTTATTACTGTTTCCTTTGCACAATATGCGTTATCCAAATTGTACTCACAGCTGCCTCGCTAGGTGCTCAGCATTAAGAGGTTAGTGTTAGGACTGGTCAGCCTGGTGTCAGGATAATGTGATTGGGAGGGACATCATGCTAGATGGCTGTGGCATGATAGCTAGTGCTAGACATCTCTATAAACTGCTACACTGCAGACTTTTGTAGCGATATGGCTGAATCTTTTTTAAAAAAGCTACGTTAAAAATCTAAATCACACACACACACACACACACACACACACACACACTGCTGGTTAAAAATGCTCAACATTTTGTTTTACCTTGTGTGCTACAATGAATAAATGCAAACATTAATGTTGGACTAATTAGGCATAACTGACTAATCCATATTTTGTGATGATGCATATAATAAATCTTTCTTAATTGTCAACTCTTTTTAAGTCTATAAGAATATCATTACTTAGCAATATGCATTATCTATTTCCGTCAGTTGTTTTACTAGCATATTTCATTGTATAGATGAGTCGTTATTCTATATTTCATACAAAACATTACCCTTTCGAAAAATAACATAACATATCTGACAATGTGTTCGGATGGTTGATTCAAAACGATCGATGGAGAATCTTTTACATTAAAGAAAATAATCTTTTTAGTTTATATAACACAGAATATGTATTCTGTTTCAGAAAATGAAAATAGTTGAGATTTCAATTTGATATAAAAGATTGTACGACAGTTTCTTTGTTTTTGTTGTTGTTTTTGAAGGTTTAACGCCATTTTTCAGCACACGATAGGCCATACATAGCGGCCAGTATTAATGATGGAGGAAGAACCCGGGCAAACTCCCGGAAAGAACCATCTACCCACGAGAAGCTAATGGAAAGCTTTCTCACATACCCACATTTGCCGAATTAGAGACTCGAACCCACGCAGACAGAGGTGAGATGGCAGTGTTCCGTAACTGAGAGCGCTTTAGATCACTCGGCCACTCGGGGCGTCTGAAAGTTTCTTTAGCACTTTTATTAAATGATTTAGTGAATAACAAAAAAACGAACAATAACTCAATTGTTTATCTATTTACTGTGTCGATGATGATATCGGTGATAATGATAATGTATACGAGGATGATGATTATAAATCCAATAAGTACATAAAGCTTCTGCTGCTGCTGCTACTACTACTACTACTACTACTACTACTACTACTATTACTACTACTACTATTGCAGGATGTAGTCATGATTATTCAAATTCTTGTTGTGAATGCACGTTTAGCTTTTCATGGTCAAATGTTGGTGCAGGCCCGCACCTGGGGGGGGGGGCAACCATGGCACTTGTCAGGGGCCCGAGCTAGATAGGCACATATACGCACATATTTGAAACACGAAATGGGCCCAAACTCTGTCAGCTGCCTGGGGCCCAGAATTTCCTAGGTGCGGGCCTGGTTGGTGAATGACATCCTACTGATGTGCTAATACATTTTAACGGAAAAAAAACTTTAAATGATAAATTACTGATGTGCGCAAATAGTGTAGTAAATTTTATAGAAGCAAAGTGTCCGCTGCATGACTCACTAAAGCGGGCACACCTATTGGTGACAGACCACCGACAAACCCGATATTTAGACAAAGGGGTGGAAGGTTTGTTACTTTTAGCTTTACGAGATCCTATGTCACTTTGAGTCATCATCGTACCAGGTTTCGTTTACACTAATATCTTACTATGATGAGGCAGGGAAAATATCCGTATTTAGTATGAATATAATGAAAATTTGAAATGTCGAGGAGAGACCGTATCCCCATTTATGTGAAACGGATATCTCCTTCTGTATAAACGCATGTCGTGAACGTACTGTGTTAGTGTTGCATTTCATTATAGAATGTCTGAAACGTCTGGACTAAGTACAATAGGCAGGCGAAAATCGGAATACTGGTAATCGAAATATAAATATAATGTCAGCTTGAAATTAAATTAAAACTTTTTATAATTAGGTAACAAAAGGACTATAACTTAAAAGAAGCATTGGTTTGAAATTGATTCAAATATTATCTATTTATGGCGCGGCTAATATGTTAATAAAATATACCCCGGCTCAGATTAACAAATGCATCGCTTCTGTTTCAGCTGTTGATCTGCTCCTGTAAAATGGCCAACCAAACATAGAATCAGCTGATTTTATTTTTTAGCATGACATATTTGTTTGATAACCTCGCGGACTGGCTCCAAAGCATTCTTGTAAAATAAATAGAACTTTCTCAGTCTATACTAGTCTGCCTTTTATCTACTCCGGATAACTTTCAACTGTGACTATAATTTGGCCCCGAGAGTACTTGGATTCGACAAGGTGTACTGTATAAGATAATAACATAACATATTTTCTCATTCATTGTTTACTTTTATTGTTAGTTATTCCATGTATCACGCGCAGTGCAAACTTAGGATAAGTGTCCTCTCAGCAGTCAGACTAACCAAAATATTTATTGAATATTTACTGAGTGTTTGCCTGTGGCTATGTGACATTTTTTGCCGGACATTACATCCAGGATCTCTCGTGTTGTCATACTATTATTATACCAAATGCGGTAAAACATCAAAATCATCACTGATTTCACTTCCAGAAAAACAGTTAAAGTACGTTCCAGAGAGTTGTTGTAGAGACCGAGTGAACACACCAAATCTCAACAAATGTCAGGGTATCACAGACCGGAAACTGATTCCCTACCTAAAGCCACCTGTAACTCCGAAACAAGAGAACGATGAACTCTTTACCGAGGTATTACTGAAGAATATATATATATATATATATATATATATATATATATATATATATATATATATATATATATATATATATATATATATATATATATATATATATATATATATATATATATATTTCAGCGCAATTATTCTAAATCTTGATCTGTCTCTCTGACACTCATATCTACCATCTTGTTATAGGATTACTCTTGTCACTTAACAATACAATTGGTACAAAATTCCAGACGTGTTATATCTTCCATGGATTCGTGACCATCTTTAAAGCTATGAATCGATTGTAAATTTTAAGATAAGACAGAAAGTTGATCGGCATTTTTTTTATTGCAATTAGGATTCTTCAGTATGGTCTTTGCACAGTGACATAATTGCTATCTTTCGACATTTTTACGTCACTGTCACTTAATTATATATGTGCAGAAGATAATCGTTTACATAGCGTTACGTTGTCTACCAGTCATTAGATTTATTGACAGGTTGAAGGAAGCAAAAACATGAAGGAAAAATGTTCAGAACTTTTTCCAAAACCCTGGTATTGCCGCTGCCGGACAGATCTGACAAGCTAATGGTGTATTGTTTCAAAATAATTATCCATGAAAATGTTTGTTTACCATTGCTAGGGAACTGCTGGTTATAAAATGGTCCTACTGACTTTACTTACAATTGCCCCAATCGCACTGAGAGTTTTTCACTGAAACACTTGATAAGACATCGGGCTTTTCATGCATCCTTATATAAACAAGTACTTCGTGAATACTTTTGTAGGAATCGGTTATTGTGTGTATACGAGTACTTTGTGAAGTCATGTAAAGATTGGTCTAAATGCATGTCACCATACAATCTTTACATATATGCAGCAATAAACTTGCTTGAGGGTCTGTTATTTAGGAAATTTACTCAAATTTTAGATAACACAGGTATATATTGAGGCACGATACTGATATCCATTACTATGCAGATATCCATTAATATTCTTATATCCATTAATATACTGATATCAATTCATATGCCTGTATTCATTAATACAATAATCGTTTATAAATTAATATACAGATATCCATTAATATTGTTGTATCCATTAATATACTGATATCTATTCATATGCCGATATTCATTAATATAATAATCGTTTATAAATTAATATACTGATATCCATTACTATGCTGATATTCATTAATATATTCTTATATCCATTAATATATTGATATCATTTAATATTTTTATAGTCATTAATATGTTGATATCCATAATAATTATAATATCCTGATATCATAAAAAACTTGATATCCATTAATATAATATTCGTTTTATCCATGAATTTACTGATATCCATTAATACTGATATCCATTAATATACTGATATAACATTTACCTTGATTGGTTGCAATATTGCATTAGTTTTGAGACTGTCTTACCATCTGTTTTGATCTCCCTTACAGTGTGATTGTGGTATCATAATACATTTAACTGATTAAGCAAAGAATTATTAGATACAAGCCATGTTATTAATTCCAAACGCATGATTTAAGATACCCATGGCAGGAGTGAGATTAAGAGTGAGATTGTAACAAACAAGAACATGTGATAAATGACTCACACTGCTCAGGAAAACATTAATAAACGTGTATTATTCATTCTTAGGTAGAATTTAGTATAGACGCTTAATTGAATAAAATAGAATGCAATATGACCCACATACAAAGACATATACCATGGTGCTACGTACAACAAATACGAGGCCTTTAAAAGAAAACAAATTACACAATTATTTTCCTTTTGACAATCTCCATTTTTCACAGAATCTATATATCTGTGCCAATTCTGTCTGCGAATATAAAATACTAATTATTGTTTGGAAGGTAGGTATCAAGTGATATCCATTTTCAACACTTGTGTAGATATTTAATCTAAGTGTTTTAGAACTGGTAGTTACACTTGTGTGAGGCTGCTTCAGCGCTAATTCAGCTACATGTTAATTAGACTTGTGATGCCTGCTATAATGGATATTGATTAGTGATGCTACAAGGGATACCCAAGCCTATGGGGATTGTATTTGTTATGCGCACAAGGAATACATTTGTTTAGACATTTTAAAGAAAGTAATAGTTTTTCAAAAAATAATTATTTAATCTTAAATTAAACTTTAGGATATTTTCTTTCCGAAAGAAAGACATTTTCCGTTATGATTCTGAGTGGTTCCATCGACAAATATATCCGAAACGTTTAGCACACTTGACTCGAAACATTTCCAGGAATTATCAGATAAAAATTACAGAATAATATGAAAACAATGCAGGCCTGTATCAGCTTCAAATATATTAGTCATGGGGGCACAACTGATGTAAATAGCCCCTCTGTTTCCGATATCTTAGCCTCTCTGTTTCCAATATCATAGCCCCTCTGTTTCCGATATCTTAGCCTCTCTGTTTCCAATATCTTAGCCCCTCTGTTTCCGATATCTTAGCCTCTCTGTTTCCGATATCTTAGCCCCTCTGTTTCCGATATCTTAGCCTCTCTGTTTCCGATATCTTAAGTTCCTGCAATAATATCATTACGCACATCAGAACTAAGATACCTATCTGTATTACTGTAACATGAAGATCAACAGATTTAGGAACAGCTGGTAAAACGTTTCATCCTAATTTGGAAGGTGCTAGAGGGTTCTTTATTGATATATTCTAACTATATAGCGTAACTTCATTTAGTTAGCACCTCGCAATGTGTTCCTGCAATCTACTTCTTACTCTATTTAAGGAATACTTACTAAAGTCAGTTTTGCATTGGGCAAGATAACTGCCATAAACATCCTTGAAGAAGGCACGCAAACCTTTACTAAAGCCTCTTCCATGATACAAAGTGTCAAAAGCAGACCAAGTTCCTGAGATGATTATTAATTAATTAATGTAAAGTCAATATCTCGTAAAATTGCAATAATTGACAATTCAGGTTCCTAACAAAGTAAAAAAAAAATGACCTGTACAATTAGCAAGTCTCTGACAAATGCAAGCTAGTTATCTTGGGTCCATAGATACAAATTTATGAAAATATATATTTTTTTGTTTTTTTAATCTTGGAAAACCAACACTAAATAGGATACATGGATCATCAGAAGTATGTACGGAGACTAATTTAAGATCTATCGTAAAAGAAACAATACTTTTCTAAATTTATGTTTATGTTTACCAAATAATCGACGGTAGGATATTTCAGTTTTACTTCATTGCATACATAATGATATTTGCCAATTACAAAATTAATCAAAATTTTCAACAACAAAAAGAAATTAGAGATCTAAAATAACTCTTCTCTTATTTGAATCTTTCTTGGGTACTGAGTTTTATGCCGAAAAGTTCCCGATTTCATAAATGATCAAAAAGATTAAAAAGAAAGTTGAGATAAAATAATAACTTTTCTTTCAATAGAACTTTTCTTGAAGTTTGAACTATTGCATAGCCAAATCATATTTATAGGACTCTTAATGATATTAGTTAAGACCAGAATTAAAGTTGATAACATTGTTATATATTCAGGCTACTTTATAAGACCTCTGTCAATATCCTCGCTCCTTGATGGTTCTGAACAACTTTGATGTGTCTACGACTTTTTTCGGGAACACTTTTTGTAATCTATATGAATTTCATATCTGATACATTTACTATGCCAGATTCGACCAATGGAATACCACGAAATAGGCAAATGCAGGCATGACTAATCTGTGAACAATTTAGGAATTTTATTGATGGGGCCAGAAACCAGTTATTATAGGGCTTACAAAGTGAAATAATTGTGTATCCGGTTTACATAGTTACAAATTTTCTTTGTAGCAATTACGCGTTTTTGAACGTCAAGACCTGCCAAAGTGAAACATAATACATTGAAAATAGTCTTTTATTCTGGAATTAGTTTCGACAAGGTTTGCTTCATTCTTGAATAATTGCACTGGCAGTCTATTTCTGCTATATTGACGTGCATTTGTTCACTTGGACTGCCGCACTCCTAGGTAATCACCTCGCAGATATATCCATTGGCATCAGCATGATATAAAACTTCTCGTGGTCGTAGCACATAGAGAATGGTTTCTTAACAAATCCAAGATTACTTAAACAATTGCAGCAAATCCCATACATTCACAAAGACATCAAACAGTTTACAGTGGTATTTCATGCAAATGCAAGAGTTCTAGACCATATCTAATAATTTCCCAAAATGTGTACATCGATGAGTCTGGATTCTTAATTAGCTAGCTGGAATAAAACTGTCAAAATAAGTAAAAAAATTCTCCATATGAGAATAGACGAGGTACAAATATGTAACTGAGACATATATATATATATATATATATATATATATATATATATATATATATATATATATATATATATATATATATATATATATATATATATATATATATATATATATGTATATATATATATATATATATGTATATATATATTCTCTGAAAATATAAATCAAAAGTTTAACTTTCTTCACCATCAGTATGACTAACGAAAATGAAAAGGTACAAGTTTTATTTTATTAAAAAGTTTTTGCAGACCCACATCCAAGGGTATTTCGTAATTGCTTATTGTAAAATACAAGTATTATTTTCATTTGTACATTCCATTGCTCAGTGTATAATGTCAATATAAGTATTATTATCATTTGTACATTCCATTACTTAGTGCATAATGTCAATATAAGTATTTTTTTTATTTGTACATTCCATTGCTCAGTGCATAATGTCTATATAAGTATTATTATCATTTGTACATTCCATTACTTAGTGCATAATGTCTATATATGTATTATTTTCATTTGTACATTCCATTACTTAGTCTATATATGTATTATTATCATTTGTACATTCCATTACTTAGTGCATAATGTCGATATAAGTATTATTATCATTTGTACATTCTATTACTTAGTGCATAATGTCATCATTTGTACATTCCATTACTCAGTGCATAATGTCTATATAAGTATTATTATCATTTGTACATTCCATTACTCAGTGCATAATGTCTATATAAGTATTATTATCATTTGTACATTCTATTACTTAGTGCATAATGTCATCATTTGTACATTCCATTACTCAGTGCATAATGTCTATATAAGTATTATTATCATTTGTACATTCCATTACTTAGTCTATATATGTATTATTATCATTTGTACATTCCATTACTCAGTGCATAATGTCTATATAAGTATTATTATCATTTGTACATTCCATTACTCAGTGCATAATGTCTATATAAGTATTATTATCATTTGTACATTCCATTACTCAGTGCATAATGTCTATATATGTATTATTTTCATTTGTACATTCCATTACTCAGTGCATAATGTCTATATAAGTATTATTTTCATTTGTACATTCCATTACTTAGTGCATAATGTCTATATAAGTATTATTATCATTTGTACATTCCATTACTCAGTGCATAATGTCTATATATGTATTATTTTCATTTGTACATTCCATTACTTAGTGCATAATGTCTATATATGTATTATTATCATTTGTACATTCCATTACTCAGTGCATAATGTCTATATAAGTATTATTATCATTTGTTCATTCCATTACTCAGTGTTTGTATAAGTATTATTATCATTTGTACATTCCATTACTTAGTGCATAATGTCATCATTTGTGCATTCCATTACTTAGTGCATAATGTCTATATAAGTATTATTATCATTTGTACATTCCATTACTTAGTGCATAATGTCTGTATAAGTATTATTATCATTTGTTCATTCCATTACTCAGTGCATAATGTCTATATAAGTATTATTTTCATTTGTACATTCCATTACTTAGTGCATAATGTCTATATAAGTATTATTATCATTTGTACATTCCATTGCTCAGTGCATAATGTCTATATAAGTATTATTATCATTTGTTCATTCCATTACTCAGTGCATAATGTCTATATAAGTATTATTATCATTTGTACATTCCATTACTCAGTGCATAATGTCTATATATGTATTATTTTCATTTGTACATTCCATTACTCAGTGCATAATGTCTATATAAGTATTATTTTCATTTGTACATTCCATTACTTAGTGCATAATGTCTATATAAGTATTATTATCATTTGTACATTCCATTACTTAGTGCATAATGTCTATATATGTATTATTATCATTTGTACATTCCATTACTCAGTGCATAATGTCTATATAAGTATTATTTTCATTTGTACATTCCATTACTTAGTGCAGAATGTCTATATAAGTATTATTATCATTTGTACATTCCATTACTCAGTGCATAATGTCTATATAAGTATTATTATCATTTGTACATTCCATTACTCAGTGCATAATGTCTATATAAGTATTATTATCATTTGTACATTCCATTACTCAGTGCATAATGTCTATATATGTATTATTTTCATTTGTACATTCCATTACTCAGTGCATAATGTCTATATAAGTATTATTTTCATTTGTACATTCCATTACTTAGTGCATAATGTCTATATAAGTATTATTATCATTTGTACATTCCATTACTCAGTGCATAATGTCTATATATGTATTATTTTCATTTGTACATTCCATTACTTAGTGCATAATGTCTATATATGTATTATTATCATTTGTACATTCCATTACTCAGTGCATAATGTCTATATAAGTATTATTATCATTTGTTCATTCCATTACTCAGTGTTTGTATAAGTATTATTATCATTTGTACATTCCATTACTTAGTGCATAATGTCATCATTTGTGCATTCCATTACTTAGTGCATAATGTCTATATAAGTATTATTATCATTTGTACATTCCATTACTTAGTGCATAATGTCTGTATAAGTATTATTATCATTTGTTCATTCCATTACTCAGTGCATAATGTCTATATAAGTATTATTTTCATTTGTACATTCCATTACTTAGTGCATAATGTCTATATAAGTATTATTATCATTTGTACATTCCATTGCTCAGTGCATAATGTCTATATAAGTATTATTATCATTTGTTCATTCCATTACTCAGTGCATAATGTCTATATAAGTATTATTATCATTTGTACATTCCATTACTCAGTGCATAATGTCTATATATGTATTATTTTCATTTGTACATTCCATTACTCAGTGCATAATGTCTATATAATGTCTACATTCCATTACTTAGTGCATAATGTCTATATAAGTATTATTATCATTTGTACATTCCATTACTTAGTGCATAATGTCTATATATGTATTATTATCATTTGTACATTCCATTACTCAGTGCATAATGTCTATATAAGTATTATTTTCATTTGTACATTCCATTACTTAGTGCAGAATGTCTATATAAGTATTATTATCATTTGTACATTCCATTACTTAGTGCATAATGTCTATATATGTATTATTATCATTTGTACATTCCATTACTTAGTGCATACTGTCATCATTTGTACATTCCATTACTTAGTGCATAATGTCTATATATGTATTATTATCATTTGTACATTCCATTACTTAGTGCATAATGTCTATATAAGTATTATTATCATTTGTTCATTCCATTACTCAGTGTCTGTATAAGTATTATTATCATTTGTACATTCCATTACTTAGTGCATAATGTCATCATTTGTACATTCCATTACTCAGTGCATAATGTCTTTATAAGTATTATTATCATTTGTACATTCCATTACTCAGTGCATAATGTCTATATAAGTATTATTATCATTTGTTCATTCCATTACTCAGTGTCTGTATAAGTATTATTATCATTTGTATATTCCATTACTTAGTGCATAATGTCATCATTTGTACATTCCATTACACAGTGCATAATGTCTGTATAAGTATTATTATCATTTGTACATTCCATTACTTAGTGCATAATGTCATCATTTGTACATTCCATTACTTAGTGCATAATGTCTGTATAAGTATTATTATCATTTGTACATTCCATTACTCAGTGCATAATGTCTATATATGTATTATTTTCATTTGTACATTCCATTACTTAGTGCATAATGTCTATATAAGTATTATTATCATTTGTTCATTCCATTACTTAGTGCATAATGTCTATATAAGTATTATTTTCATTTGTACATTCCATTACTCAGTGCATAATGTCTATATAAGTATTATTATCATTTGTTCATTCCATTACTTAGTGCATAATGTCTGTATAAGTATTATTATCATTTTCATTCCATTACTTAGTGCATAATGTCTATATAAGTATTATTATCATTTGTACATTCCATTACTCAGTGCATAATGTCTATATATGTATTATTTTCATTTGTACATTCCATTACTTAGTGCATAATGTCTATATATGTATTATTATCATTTGTACATTCCATTACTCAGTGCATAATGTCTATATAAGTATTATTATCATTTGTTCATTCCATTACTCAGTGTCTGTATAAGTATTATTATCATTTGTACATTCCATTACTTAGTGCATAATGTCATCATTTGTACATTCCATTACTTAGTGCATAATGTCTATATAAGTATTATTATCATTTGTTCATTCCATTACTCAGTGCATAATGTCTATATAAGTATTATTTTCATTTGTACATTCCATTACTTAGTGCATAATGTCTATATAAGTATTATTATCATTTGTACATTCCATTGCTCAGTGCATAATGTCTATATAAGTATTATTATCATTTGTACATTCCATTACTCAGTGCATAATGTCTATATAAGTATTATTATCATTTGTACATTCCATTACTCAGTGCATAATGTCTATATATGTATTATTTTCATTTGTACATTCCATTACTCAGTGCATAATGTCTATATAAGTATTATTTTCATTTGTACATTCCATTACTTAGTGCATAATGTCTATATAAGTATTATTATCATTTGTACATTCCATTACTTAGTGCATAATGTCTATATATGTATTATTATCATTTGTACATTCCATTACTTAGTGCATAATGTCTATATATGTATTATTATCATTTGTACATTCAATTACTTAGTGCATACTGTCATCATTTGTACATTCCATTACTTAGTGCATAATGTCTATATATGTATTATTATCATTTGTACATTCCATTACTTAGTGCATAATGTCTATATAAGTATTATTATCATTTGTTCATTCCATTACTCAGTGTCTGTATAAGTATTATTATCATTTGTACATTCCATTACTTAGTGCATAATGTCTATATAAGTATTATTATCATTTGTTCATTCCATTACTTAGTGCATAATGTCTGTATAAGTATTATTATCATTTGTTCATTCCATTACTTAGTGCATAATGTCTATATAAGTATTATTATCATTTGTACATTCCATTACTCAGTGCATAATGTCTATATATGTATTATTATCATTTGTTCATTCCATTACTTAGTGCATAATGTCTATATAAGTATTATTATCATTTGTACATTCCATTACTCAGTGCATAATGTCTATATATGTATTATTTTCATTTGTACATTCCATTACTTAGTGCATAATGTCTATATATGTATTATTATCATTTGTACATTCCATTACTCAGTGCATAATGTCTATATAAGTATTATTATCATTTGTTCATTCCATTACTCAGTGTCTGTATAAGTATTATTATCATTTGTACATTCCATTACTTAGTGCATAATGTCATCATTTGTACATTCCATTACTTAGTGCATAATGTCTATATAAGTATTATAATCATTTGTTCATTCCATTACTCAGTGCATAATGTCTATATAAGTATTATTTTCATTTGTACATTCCATTACTTAGTGCATAATGTCTATATAAGTATTATTATCATTTGTACATTCCATTGCTCAGTGCATAATGTCTATATAAGTATTATTATCATTTGTACATTCCATTACTCAGTGCATAATGTCTATATAAGTATTATTATCATTTGTACATTCCATTACTCAGTGCATAATGTCTATATATGTATTATTTTCATTTGTACATTCCATTACTCAGTGCATAATGTCTATATAAGTATTATTTTCATTTGTACATTCCATTACTTAGTGCATAATGTCTATATAAGTATTATTATCATTTGTACATTCCATTACTTAGTGCATAATGTCTATATATGTATTATTATCATTCGTACATTCCATTACTTAGTGCATAATGTCTATATATGTATTATTATCATTTGTACATTCCATTACTTAGTGCATACTGTCATCATTTGTAGATTCCATTACTTAGTGCATAATGTCTATATATGTATTATTATCATTTGTACATTCCATTACTTAGTGCATAATGTCTATATAAGTATTATTATCATTTGTTCATTCCATTACTCAGTGTCTGTATAAGTATTATTATCATTTGTACATTCCATTACTTAGTGCATAATGTCATCATTTGTACATTCCATTACTCAGTGCATAATGTCTTTATAAGTATTATTATCATTTGTACATTCCATTACTCAGTGCATAATGTCTATATAAGTATTATTATCATTTGTTCATTCCATTACTCAGTGTCTGTATAAGTATTATTATCATTTGTATATTCCATTACTTAGTGCATAATGTCATCATTTGTACATTCCATTACTCAGTGCATAATGTCTGTATAAGTATTATTATCATTTGTACATTCCATTACTTAGTGCATAATGTCATCATTTGTACATTCCATTACTTAGTGCATAATGTCTGTATAAGTATTATTATCATTTGTACATTCCATTACTCAGTGCATAATGTCTATATAAGTATTATTATCATTTGTACATTCCATTACTCAGTGCATAATGTCTATATAAGTATTATTATCATTTGTACATTCCATTACTTAGTGCATAATGTCTATATAAGTATTATTATCATTTGTTCATTCCATTAC
The DNA here is from genome assembly GCA_029339505.1 of Unio delphinus. NCBI lineage: Eukaryota > Metazoa > Mollusca > Bivalvia > Unionida > Unionidae > Unio > Unio delphinus. The sequence goes on along the minus strand of JAQISU010000433.1, from coordinate 6,379,574 downwards.
TTAGTGCATAATGTCTATATATGTATTATTTTCATTTGTACATTCCATTACTTAGTGCATAATGTCTGTATAAGTATTATTATCATTTGTTCATTCCATTACTTAGTGCATAATGTCTGTATAAGTATTATTATCATTTGTACATTCCATTACTTAGTGCATAATGTCGATATAAGTATTATTATCATTTGTACATTCCATTACTTAGTGCATAATGTCTATATAAGTATTATTATCATTTGTTCATTCCATTACTTAGTGCATAATGTCTATATATGTATTATTTTCATTTGTACATTCCATTACTTAGTGCATAATGTCTGTATAAGTATTATTATCATTTGTTCATTCCATTACTCATTGCATAATGTCTATATGTATTATTTTCATTTGTACATTCCATTACTTAGTGCATAATGTCTATATAAGTATTATTATCATTTGTACATTCCATTACTCAGTGCATAATGTCTATATAAGTATTATTATCATTTGTACATTCCATTACTCAGTGCATAATGTCTATATAAGTATTATTATCATTTGTACATTCCATTACTCAGTGCATAATGTCTATATAAGTATTATTATCATTTGTTCATTCCATTACTTAGTGCATAATGTCTGTATAAGTATTATTATCATTTGTACATTCCATTACTTAGTGCATAATGTCGATATAAGTATTATTATCATTTGTACATTCCATTACTTAGTGCATAATGTCTATATAAGTATTATTATCATTTGTTCATTCCATTACTTAGTGCATAATGTCTATATATGTATTATTTTCATTTGTACATTCCATTACTTAGTGCATAATGTCTATATAAGTATTATTATCATTTGTTCATTCCATTACTCAGTGTCTGTATAAGTATTATTATCATTTGTACATTCTATTACTTAGTGCATAATGTCATCATTTGTACATTCCATTACTCAGTGCATAATGTCTATATAAGTATTATTATCATTTGTACATTCCATTGCTCAGTGCATAATGTCAATATAAGTATTATTTTCATTTGTACATTCCATTACTCAGTGCATAATGTCAATATAAGTATTATTTTCATTTGTACATTCCATTACTCAGTGCATAATGTCAATATAAGTATTATTTTCATTTGTACATTCCATTACTCAGTGCATAATGTCAATATAAGTATTATTTTCATTTGTACATTCCATTACTCAGTGCATAATGTCTATATAAGTATTATTATCATTTGTTCATTCCATTACTCAGTGCATAATGTCAATATAAGTATTATTTTCATTTGTACATTCCATTACTTAGTGCATAATGTCTGTATAAGTATTATTATCATTTGTACATTCCATTACTCAGTGCATAATGTCTGTATAAGTATTATTTTCATTTGTACATTCCATTACTTAGTGCATAATGTCTATATAAGTATTATTATCATTTTTTCATTCCATTACTCAGTGTCTGTATAAGTATTATTATCATTTGTACATTCTATTACTTAGTGCATAATGTCATCATTTGTACATTCCATTACTCAGTGCATAATGTCTATATAAGTATTATTATCATTTGTACATTCCATTACTCAGTGCATAATGTCTATATAAGTATTATTATCATTTGTTCATTCCATTACTCAGTGTCTGTATAAGTATTATTATCATTTGTACATTCCATTACTTAGTGCATAATGTCATCATTTGTACATTCCATTACTCAGTGCATAATGTCTATATAAGTATTATTATCATTTGTACATTCCATTACTTAGTGCATAATGTCTATATAAGTATTATTATCATTTGTACATTCCATTACTTAGTGCATAATGTCTATATAAGTATTATTTTCATTTGTACATTCCATTACTTAGTGCATACTGTCATCATTTGTACATTCCATTACTTAGTTCATAATGTCTATATATGTATTATTATCATTTGTACATTCCATTACTTAGTGCATAATGTCAATATAAGTATTATTTTCATTTGTACATTCCATTACTCAGTGCATAATGTCTGTATAAGTATTATGCTGCCTAATGGAACATATGTGGGTTATCTGTTTTCAAAAACACCTGCCTCAGTTAACGTCATTCATTTTTATCTATTAATTAACTGTTGCTATAAGTTCTTAAAACATTTGTTGGGATAATATTAGCGTGACATCTCACAAAGACTTGCCTCTCGTATTTTATTGAATTCGTTTCGGTCTTCTGGTGTTTTATTGAATTCGTGTCGTACTCCTGGTGCTTTAGGGAATTCGTTTCGGGCTTCTGGTGTTTTAGGGAATTCGTTATGGACTTCTAGTGTTTTAGGGAATTCGTTTCAAGCTTGTGGTTTTTAAGGAATTCGTTTTGGGCTTCTTGTGTTTAAAGGATTCGTTTCGGGGTTCTGGTATTTTAGGGAATTCGTTTCGGGATTCTGGTATTTTAAGGAATTCGTTTCGTGCTCCTGGTGTTTTAGGGAATTCGTTTCGGGCTCCTGGTGCCGTAGGCAATTCGTTTCGGGCTCCTGGTGTTTTAGGTAATTCGTTTCGGGCTCATGGTATTTTAAGGAATTCGATTCGGTCTCCTTGTGTTTTAAGGAATTCGTTTCGTGCTTCTGGTGTTTTAGGAAATTCGTTTCGGGCTTCTGGTATTTTAGGGAATTCATTTCGTGCTCCTAGTGTATTAGGGAATTCGTTTCGGGCTCCTGGTGCCTTAGGCAATTCGTTTCGGGCTCCATGTGTTTTAGGCAAAAGGTTTGGGGTTCTGGTGTTTTAGGTAATTCGTTTCGGGCTCCTGGTATTTTAAGGAATTCGATTCGGGCTCCTGGTGTTTTAGGGAATTTGTTTCAGGCTTCTGGTGTTTTAGGGAATTCGTTTCGGGCTTCTGATGTTTTAGGGAATTCGTTTCGGGCTTCTGGTGTTTTAGGGAATTCGTTTCTTTCTCCTGGTGTTTAAAGGAATTCGTTTCGGGTTCCTGGTGTTTTAGGAATTCGTTTCGGGGTTCTGGTGTTTTAAAGAATTCGTTTCGGGCTTCTGGTGTTTTAGGGAATTCGTTTCGGGCTTCTGGTGTTTTAAGGAATTCGTTTCGGGCTCCATGTGTTTTAGGGAAAAGGTTTGGGCTTCTGGTGTTTTAAGGAATTCGTTTCGGATTTCTGGCAATTTAGGGAATTCGTTTCTTGCTCATTTGATTAATGCCATTATCAGATATGTGACATTTTAGGATTTTCGCATTGAATACACCTTTGTTTGCAGTGATGGGGCGTTTTAAATTGTCCTTGATTTCAGAATACATACAGCATCTTTAAAGTCAGATTTCTATTGACGAGAAGAGACCGCGAGTTTAACGTCATGTATGTCTTCGCATTTTGACAAATTTTTATCGAATTCTCGTCTTGTTTTTTTGACTACCATCAGCTTCCGTAAATAGCTTACCATTTTCTCATCACTATATGTAATTTCTACAAACAGTCATATGAACAAGTTACGCCCTGCTGTTTGAGACAGCAACAAATTTGATTTCGTTGATATCTTCAGGATGAAATAAATCAGAAACCCTGCTAATCCATAATTACTGAAAAACAACTGGAGACCTTGGACTAAAACAACTCAGATCTTACAAAGCTCTTTCTAAATTGCATAACCATTGCCTACTAGATATTCACAAACGAGGAAATTACACTGCAGAATGCGTCCTTGAACATGATTTATATTTCCGGGCATTATCAAAATAAAATGTGTGACTTGAAAAATAAAGCTTGAGATGAGTCATTTTTCCCATACTGAAACTCTTTTGGTGCATCGGTTATTATAGGGAGGGGGTGGGGGGAAATGTCCTATTACTCATGTTAATCATATAAACATGCATAATAAATATAAATCAAATAATAATAGTAATAATAATAATAGTAACAACAACAACAGCAATACTATAGTAATAATACTACTAATAAATATAAATCAAATAATAATAATACATATAAATGAAATAATAATAGTATTAGTAATAATAATAGTAATAATAATAGTAACAACAACAATAATAACATGGTAGCAACAATACTACTACTACTTTTCCTTTGCAGGGTTGCTTTACACGGCTTCAGGGAATGTTAGCGGAGAATATCAACATTTTGGTGGGAGTTCTTGCTGGTATCGCTTTCATAATGGTAATATTTTGTGTTCTATTAATGTAATACTTGCCTTAGCCATCAGCTTAGTAATAGTGGTAGTAGCAGTTGTTGTTATATTAGCAGTGGTGGTACAAAGCAATGACGATGCGAGCAAGCACTGAATTTTAAGGCTACTATGTTGTAATGGATACAGGTACGATATCCATTACAAGATAGTAGCCTTATAATTCAGTTACTGATTTTTTTTCTTTCTCTTCACACGAAGTGAATAATGGACAGGTTAAAAAGTGTGCAACAAAGATAGTACCATAATTAAAAACTGTAGCAGTAGTAGAAACGATAACAGTAGCAATACTACTACTACTACTACTACTACTACTACTACTGCAAATACTATAACTAATAATACTAACAATAATAATAATCGTGTCAGTTTTAGGATGAGGATGAATGCTAGGAATTACCTTTTGCAGTACATGGGTTGAAGTGCTATCCGTTTTTTGGTTTGTATTACAGGTACTCGAACTCTTTTTAAGCCCTCAATCTTTGATTGCAGCACTTATGTCTGAATCAGTCTATCTAGCATTTAACATAATTATCTTTTGAACCCTACACTGAATCAGTCTATCTAGCATTTAACATAATTATCTTTTGAACCCTACACTGAATCAGTCTATCTAGCATTTAACATAATTATCTTTTGAACCCTACACTGAATCAGTCTATCTAGCATTTAACATAATTATCTTTTGAACCCTACACTGAATCAGTCTATCTAGCATTTAACATAATTATCTTTTGAACCCTACACTGAATCAGTCTATCTAGCATTTAGCATTTTAAGGCTACTATGTTGTAATGGATACAGGTACGATATCCATTACAAGATAGTAGCCTTATAATTCAGTTACTGATTTTTTTTCTTTCTCTTCACACGAAGTGAATAATGGACAGGTTAAAAAGTGTGCAACAAAGATAGTACCATAATTAAAAACTGTAGCAGTAGTAGAAACGATAACAGTAGCAATACTACTACTACTACTACTACTACTACTACTACTACTGCAAATACTATAACTAATAATACTAACAATAATAATAATCGTGTCAGTTTTAGGAGGAGGATGAATGCTAGGAATTACCTTTTGCAGTACATGGGTTGAAGTGCTATCCGTTTTTTGGTTTGTATTACAGGTACTCGAACTCTTTTTAAGCCCTCAATCTTTGATTGCAGCACTTATGTCTGAATCAGTCTATCTAGCATTTAACATAATTATCTTTTGAACCCTACACTGAATCAGTCTATCTAGCATTTAACATAATTATCTTTTGAACCCTACACTGAATCAGTCTATCTAGCATTTAACATAATTATCTTTTGAACCCTACACTGAATCAGTCTATCTAGCATTTAACATAATTATCTTTTGAACCCTACACTGAATCAGTCTATCTAGCATTTAACATAATTATCTTTTGAACCCTACACTGAATCAGTCTATCTAGCATTTAACATAATTATCTTTTGAACCCTACACTGAATCAGTCTATCTAGCATTTAACATAATTATCTTTTGAACCCTACACTGTAGAAATTTAGTGCTGAGATATTTGTAGAATAAAATATAAAAATTCACTTATTAACACGTAAAGCCTTTGTGTATTCTACGTCAAAAGAGAAATTAATAATCACTTGGGACCATTCTAAACTGTATGTGGTAAATGTCAACTCTGACATTCTGAGAGGAAAGTAAAAATAATCGTTGAATATGCGCAGCAGTCACACGACATAACATTTACTTTCTATTGATCGGAAACAATAAGGACGGGGGTTTTCTTAATAAAGTAGAATTGATCTGAAATACAATTCTTTCCTCTAAATATCAAACCTGTAAGGAATGAGTAAATATCTTTGCTTAAGAACATAATAAAGAACCCAGGTGGTATCAAAATAGCTTTCTAAAACCTGTATTTATTTGTTCAATGCACAATATAATGTATGTTTTAGCTAGAATTTAAAAATGAATGTTTTATGATACAAGTAAAAACTAAATAAGAAACGGTAATGAAAATAAAGTTTCTTTACCAAATTTATTCGCTTATTAGTTGAGTCAAACTGCACAAAAACAAAGACCCCGATCTACCGTAGCATAATGCGTATGCAGATCAGGATTTGTGTTGTTTTTCTATTGAATGCTCCTAACAAACTGCACAGACCCTGACCTGCTAGTGCATTATGCACGTACAGATTGGGATCTGTGTAGTTTGCAGATGGACTCTTTATATGGTACGCAAAAGAAATTAACACAGTACAGTTTATACCATACCTAACCATTTGAAAATAAATAAACACAGTACAGTTTTTACCATACCTAACCATTTGAAAATAAATAAACACAGTACAGTTTTTACCATACCTAACCATTTGAAAATAAATAAACACAGTACAGTTCTTACCATGCCTAACCATTTAAAAAGAAAGAACATATTCACGTTATAAAGATATCGTAAATTTAAAAAAATCATCATCTGTTAACATGTAGTCAAAGTCGCAAAGTACAATAGCACGGTAGTGACGGACTAAAGTTCGCCGTTCTATAACCTACAGTCAAATGCAACGGTATAATACACTAGTAGTCAGATTCCAATGTTCTATATTCTATAAGGTGTAGGCAAAATATAATTTGTCTAGAATATTGATACACAAGCCAAAAAAAAAAGAGAAAGAAGTACTCTGGCAGTTTCCCAAAATGTACAACAAACCAAAACTAGACGTAGCCTTTAAAAGACTTGGTTAGAGGTATACAAAAACATTTTCATATTCAGTGACCGGTTAGTTTCCAGACATTGGCTAAAAGGACGTCAAAATTTAGAGCAGCATATTTTGAGTTTGAGAATGTCGTGACCTTGTTTTGTTGTGTATTTCAGTCAGAGGCGTAGCGATGATATTTTGCGCCCGGGGACAAACTATAAAATTGGAGCCCCAGCGATCTTGTGACAGATTTATTACCCTTGTTTTCTTATTATAATGTAACGTTGCAAACCTCATTTTGGCGCCCCTGTACCTTGGCGCCCGGGGACATATGTACCCCCGCCCCCCCTCGCTACGCCTCTGATTTCAGTTAATTCTACAGTCTAATGAAATATTTGGCACAGTCTGAAAGCTATACGGATTTATTGTCCCAAACTCGTAACAGCCTAGTCAAAATTGCATTTAAGTTAACAGTTTTGTCCACTTGAGTTCGACTATACATATAAACATTGAGACGAGACTACTGGTCAGTTCATACATACATACATACATACATACATACATACATACATACATACATACATACATACATACATACGTATTTCAGAGTAATATTGACAATATTTCTTCAAGAAATATATTTTCATTAGGATTTACGTACACAAAAAAAAAAATGCCAAGGAAAATAGGTAACGTGCCGGAGTTACTACACTCTAACAATCACATCCACTCTGTATTAGATGTTATTTAAGTACACCCAATATGTTACTGAAATCGAACAAGAAAAAAACATCCAGTTGCGAGGTTGCCTAGCAACTGTGAAGTCGTGATGCAGTCCTGAAGTTGTGATATTTGTGGCCATTCCCTGATTAGAACAAAACTATTTATAGTTTAAAATTTAGGCCCGTAATTAGAACTTTCAGTAGAATGCGGTTCTTGTCGAGGAATCATTCGAAATAATGGAAAAATAAGTAACTTTTTGCAGAGTTCACGCAAGTTTTGGATTTGATTGTTAAAGAGACCCCTTTGCAGATTACAATATTAAAGAGGTAGCTGATAACCTTTTCAGCTTTTCCACGATTGTTACCCGTGCTAGTTCATTGGCTCCTTCATCTAAGACAATTTGATTTGTAAATTGTATACGACGCATTTCAATCCTTCTGCCTTTTTGTAACTGCTTTGCGTTTCAAATTCAAAGAAGAAAAACAATATCAAACCTTCATCGAAGCTTTACTTTCTATTACGATATATAATTTTATATAACATATCGATGATATATATATATATATATATATATATATATATATATATATATATATATATATATATATATATATATATATATATAGATATATATATATGACATAAATTGTATTTAACACATATACAGCCTTACAAATGCATATCATAAATGTATGACATATACATTTTATTTCACATCTACGACATGTACGAAATATATAGCACATTTGTAAGAGATATAATTTAATGTAACATATCTTAAATTACATTTCCAGAAGTTCAGAACTTTTAAAGATATAAATAAGGAATCAATGTATTTTGATGATTTTAATAGAATTTTGTTTCTTATGTTTTTGGTAAAGATATTGATGAAGAATCGATTGTATGTATGTCATTTTATTCTTATGTTGTAAAGCTTTTGTGTACTAATTTTCAATACTTATTTGATCTAATTTATTGCTAAGCGTTTTCTCGAGGTAGACAAGATTAAAGAAATGTGTACTATACATTACATATTCAAATAATCTTGTACTCCATATTCATATAATTTAAAGTGTATTTTGATAGTTTACTTAATATTCATATCATTATAAGTGTATTTTGTTATTCTGTCAACTTTAGGAATTCATGTTTGTATTCTTTCTCTCGTTAGAGGGAATGGCTATAAAACAACACATCGGTTACTAAAAGAAGGGCTACATTTGTGTTATTGAATTTCAGGTCCTTGGAATGGTGTTTTCCATGTGTTTATGCCGTAGAATAAGATCCGAATACGACGATTACTGTGAAGAATAGAGCTATTGTCCTTGGGCATGAAAACAAGTAAAGCTATGCAGCTAGTGATCCTGATAGTTTCGTAGACAATACAGCATAGTGAATTTTATATCGGAGTTCAGGTCTTTCTTGTAGGATACTTTCATAATTAAATTAGCTCTTTCTTGAACTCACGCATTGAAATCTCTCATGCTGATTGATTCAGAGCGAATGTTAGTGTCATGAGCATACGCAACCAATTTTAGAAAATTTAGTTTTGAATGACTGAACAAATTATATTGACAATATAATTGAAGAAACTGCAAATATATACGCAACCGTTGGCTTTTCATCCTTATTTCAAGGACCTAACATTTTCTGTTATCTGTTTTATTTATGTTAACACCTACATTGGAACGGAACAGTGTAGTATCTACAGTAATTTTCCCAAGTGTTGAAGTGGAAAATATTGGCTATAGAGATGAGACCTATGCGTCAGCATATGCACCAGGAAGCTCCGTGATATTAACATATATTTCAGTCATGCTTGAGATCATGCACGTGATATTAACATATATTTCAGTCATGCTTGAGATCATGCACGTGATATTAACATATATTTCAGTCATGCTTGAGATCATGCACCAGGAAATTCGATGATATTAATCAAATTTGTTTTACGTTTAACTATCAAATGTGAAGAAACGAATATGTATTTTTTTTATATAAAGGAATCAATATTGCTATGTGACCCACAATTTTAAGAAAATATACCATATAGACCCAGAACGAGTTCGATCCAAGTACAAACAATATATACCTTGATAAAACGGCAAAAAAGAGTTTATATTATTTGTTCTACTGATTATTCCTAACAAACACCATAAACTTTAATTTAATTAGTCGCAGTAGGAGCAGAGATACACTTGATAGCATACGGTATAGTGTTAAGACTTCTTTCTTTTTGTTTCAGAACCTCATCATGTACTGCTCCGTCAATATAATGTTGTATTTCAGTTTTCTTTTCCTGTAATATCGTGGCTATATTACTGTAAATCATATTATTTTGTCGTCTTTGAATTTTCGGATATCTAAATCACCTAAAACAGACTTTGTTAAGGTAGGTTTACATGTATGCGTATTATACTCTCTAATCACCATAAATTTAAATAAGGAATTGTGGCGTCTCAGGAAAGATATAAATATTATTCAAAATCATGACTTAATCTCAATATAACCGAAGTGTGTTTGTGTGTGTGTGTGTGTGTGAGAGAGAGAGAGAGAGAGAGAGAGAGAGAGAGAGAGATAAAGAAAAAAAAATTCAGTTACTTCCGTCAGCAGTTGTATACTTTCCTTGACATCAATCCGCGGGTGTTCCATAGACAGTGGAAAAGAATTTTATTATGACAGCTTCAGTTCTAGGCTGCTACAGATTTAAAGAGGGGACCCAAGTGACCGAGTGGTATCAAGTTCTCTCCCTTACGGATCACTGCCATCTCACCCTCTTTCTGCATGGGTTCGAGTTTTAGATTCGGCCAATGTGGGTGTGTGAGAGAGCTTGTGTTTGTTGTTTTCTTAGATTGTTGCCTAGGGAAAAACTTAAGGAATGCATTTGTCTTTAAATAATGTTGAGTTCACTAGATAAGCTTGTGTTGTTTTTTCTCGCAACATAGTTTGAATATAATGCTTTTATATTATCATTTTCCATATGAATTATGTATATGATGTTTATGAACTTTAAACATTTGTGTGACTACACGCATTTTCTTTGTTGTATTTAGTATTCACAATAAATAGTCTTGTTTGTGCTAAAATAAAGTAGCAAAGTCTATCTACTTTTTTCGTACCATTCTTTAAAAAATTGAAACATTTCCATATTGGTTTCATTTATTGTACATTGGTTGTACATTTTTTTCATGCTAAATAGACGACATGTGCCAGTAAATGATCTTTATATCGATATCATTTTGTAAAAAAATTAAGAAAACTAAATTTTGTAACAAACAAAAATGTTCTTACACTACGAATCATAAGGAAAAGATGCAATAAAAGTGACAGTTTTGTGAGAAAGTCTCTTATAATGGGACACAACTCCACATTCTTTAAGACATGTCTGTCAGCGACAATAATTTATCTCCCTTCCACTGCGTTCGCAATATTCGATTTGCATTACATATTAAAACATTTTCAAATTGCCACTCTAATGACGTACTGGGAGATCTGGGTCTTTTCAGTTTATTACGACTAATCAGTAGAATAAAAAACGTAGATCGTGATCTACCAGTGCATCTTGTGACGTTAGATATAGGTCTATGTTGTTTGCAATACTGTAAACACATTCTTATAAAAAGTTATAATTCAAATACATACGAAGACGATGGTCTCTGATGATTTGGGACGATGTATACTCAGATAGCATCGATGCTAGCCAAGGGCGTCCATCCACATCGTGGATATGGAACGAAGTGTATCAACAATCGTTGGTTTGATGAGATGCCGAAATATGCACTGATAAAAAAATTTGGAAATATCACAACACGCAGGAAAAATGTACTTTATGAAATCAAAACAAGAGATGAATAAGATTAAGCATCAATATTAAACTTATCTCTTATTGTTGACAATAATTATATTTATCTGCTTTAAGCTAATCTTTCCTTATTGCTATAATCTTTATTCATCTGCCTTAATCTTATCTCTGCTTATGGACAATAATCTATATTTATCTGGCTGACATGAGCAAGAACATAAAATAGGCAGATAATAGAAAACAATGATATAAAAAGCTAATAGAATATTAAAAAGAAATTGTCAATACATTGATGTAATGGAACTAAACAGCAATCAGAATGCAGCTCTGATTTCAGAAACATTTGTTGCTTACTAAAAATACGACATTTTTTAAATAATGTAAATGACTTTAATTTAAGCGTATGCTGCAACTTGGAATATATATATATATATATATATATATATATATATATATATATATATATATATATATATATATATATATATATATATATATATATATATATATATATATATATTACCGGCATAACCAATGATATGGAACATGGCACGGTTTCAAGTATGTTACTCACTTCGTTTAAATAGTACAGCGTTAAAATGTTATTTTCTTTGGGCATTAATGAATTGTTAAAATATAAACTTAAACAAATTGCCACTATCTTTATGAAGCACTTTCCTTCAAAGACAAACATTGTACTCCTCCTGAATAATAGTGCTAAATAGAAGGCCGCAAATGTATAATGATTTAATTTTTTATTTATGAAACGAGTTGAGTCATTTCCAGCTTAAGTCTTGGAGAAACGTTGGAATGAATTCAAAGTTTCATAAATTGAACCTTAAATCATTTCCCATTGGAGGTTCTGTTTATAAAATCCTTTTCATTTTGAGAAGAAAAAAAAAGAGTCTGGATAGAATGACGAATAGATCATTTAGGGCACTACATTTAATTCAACCGCTCCGGTGGCCTAGTGGTTAGAGCGCCCGTCGCGGAAGCGGGATGTCGTGGGTTCGATGCCCAAAGACTTCATACCAAAGACTTACAAAACTGATAATAACAGCTGCCTCGCTTGGCGCTCAGCATTAATAGGTTAGTGTTAGGTCTGGTGGTCGGCTTGGTATCAGGATAAGGTGACTGTATGGGACATCATTCTACATGTCTGCGGCATGATGCCCCATGCTAGACATCACTATAAATTGCCTCACTGCATACATTGCAGCAGTATGACTGAAAACTTGTTAAAGCTACGTTAAAAATCCTAATGAAACAAACAAACAAACATTGAATTCTTGCTCGGGCATTTTACTTTTCAATTCTCCCATGTGAACAGAATTTCCCAGACGGGAGTATAAGCAATATTGCACAGTTCGATCACCAATAAAATTTAGATGTAGGTTTAGTTTACAAATTAGAACGTAAAGAACTAATGTTCTTCTAGTCAATAGGACAATAGTCAACACTGGATCTCGTTTTGAAATTCCTGTGTGACGTCAGGCAGTTCACTCTTGCCAGGTCAAGGCGTGGTTCAGGCGCTAAACACACGGATGTCAATGATGTAAGTTCCAGCATTACCACCATTAAAGTGTTGCAGTATGCATTTATCAAGGTGTGTCAGTAATGAACTTCCAAATGAAAATGCATGTGAAATGATCAAAAAAATGTTATTAATTGCTATCTAAAGGCACGTGTAATCAAATTCTAAACTGATAGCTAATAATGACATTTTTTTTCAACACCTACCTGACCAATATGACGTTTACTTCAGCTGTGTATACATCTGTTTGAGAAAGCTTTTAGATGAATTATGAAGGCTTTGAAAGTTAAATAAACTTTTTTCCCCGAACTTCTCTCATCTTTTGATCATCATTATTATCATCATCTTTATCATAATCTATTTCCTTCTCGTCCACGTCGTACATTAAACAATATTTGGATCATATCGATAGTAGATAACTTGACGATATTTGACACCTTTTTACAACATTTTATTATTTTATTAAAGGTAAGAAAACTTGAGAGGAAGGAAGCATCATAAATTATAACACTCGCCTTGATAAAAATCTGCAGCACAGAGACATGGGAAATCTATAGTTTCTGTCTTACCAAAAGCCATAGCAAACAAACATTCAGGTCCTACTTTTAGTACATGAACTTTGTTTATTATGGCAAGCGAAGATGATATGGGATCAACCTGGAGATTTTAATTTTACACACTGTTGATTTATATTTTGCAACTTTTAAAACACATTTACAATGTGGATAAATTTCTGAATAATATATCGTCGCAAAATCATTGTAAATTATTGCAAACAAATCTTTCCGATACCGATGAAATTCGCAATTGAAGTTAATACCATACTAAAAATTTAGTTACCATATAAGGAAAGCGGGGGTGGGGTGTGTGCTTGAAGCGACAATTCATTCAGATTTATAAAGAAAACTTCTTGTTATTTAGGTGCATACTACAAAGAAGCATCTTTTAATGAATACTTTTTAAAAAAATAATTTTTTTTACTTAATTAATCGAGTCTTGTGCTAGAGTCTTGTAGGTAATTTACATTGCTTTCTTAAAAATTCTTGACCTCAGTAAGTTAAAGTTTTAATTGTAAAAAGGTTAGGAGGTTAAGTTATTTAATTATAGAATACAGTTATATGAGAAAATATGTCGTTATATCTCTCTAATTCAAACACCGTGGGGAAAAATAAACTTGAGTGAAGCCATAAGAAGCTCCATGTTAGGTTATAAAAGGAGAATTCTCAGCTTTCTTTGCAACTTGAAATATTAAACATTAGTCGACTTGTAAAATATCAGGAATGATTTATTGCTATATATTTTAAGTTATCCAAAAATGCAAACGCACGTTTGTAAGTTTAAGAAATGCAGTATTATTTGCTGAAAATGGCATAATTTACCCCTGGAGATAATGGAAAAGTACTATAACAGTGACGAGGCAGTTCGTGTGCATTTTCACGGTATCTAGAAAGAGAAATTGGAGTTATTTGAGGTGGGCAAACTATCTTGGACATAATGTTTGAGAATAAGTTCTCAGCTGAAACTGGTTTGCAAAGTGACATCAACCATGAAGAGAGAGAGAGAGAGAGAGAGAGAGAGAGAGAGAGAGCGGGTGATAACAAATCATTTGCAAAAGAAGAAAGACTAAGGGAATCCTATCAATAATTTCGCGTATTATTTGCAATCATAAAAAAAGAATTTGAATATACTGTACACGAATAAGTTTTCTGTAAAAACTTGAATCTATTTAATTACTGTTAATCTGTAAAATTTGCCTTGACATTTGCTTGGAAGTGGAGTCTATATTCAGTAAATAGAGTGTGTATTAAGTAAACAGAATTTAAGAGAAGAGGACACTTAATGGTCGAAAACCTATGTTCCATTTGAGAAGTTTAAAGAGCTCCCTTTCCTGTGACTTCAAATGTTGTAAATAATATTTTTAAACATTCAAAGCCAAGGAGTAAATCTATATTAGAAATGCAGATGGACTGATAACTCAACTGCACAGTTTATGTAGGCTTAACTACGGCTAAGTACAGGTACATGTTGACTGCTGTAAACTATCTTTCATAAAATGCCAAATGCAGAATTCAGTTTTAAAAAAAGTATTTATCAAAGTATTGTATAAGAATATGTGAATAAAATGTGGATATGCAATAAATACAAAACTAAATCAATGCTTAGTTTCGAGTCTGGAAAAAGAACACGTTTGACAAGGCTTAGGAATATAGTCCTGGACTGACAACCTTGATATTACTACGCCGTATCAAACTAGTTCTTTCCACCCGTTTGGAACAAATACAGATGTAGTTTTGTCTATGTATCGCTTAGACACAAAACGGTATGGTAGCTAAAATGTAAAAAGAAAAATAAACACACATAAGGAAGGGTTCGTGTACTTACGAATATGTAAGTGTTTGCGAATGTGTATGTGTGTATGTGTTTACGTATGTATAAGAGAAAATGTTATTATTCTGTTTCATATATATATATATATATATATATATATATATATATATATATATATATATATATATATATATATATATATATATATATATATATATGTTTCATGTGGGGCCCCGAGGGGCCGAGTGGTCTAAAGCGCTCTCCGTTACGGATCACTGCCATCTCACCTCTGCGTGGGTTCGAGTCTAAATATCGGCTAATGTAGTTATGTGAGAAAGCTTGCCAGTAGCTTCTCGTGGGTCGGTGGTTCTTTCTGGGGGTTTTCCGGGTTCTTCCTCCACCATTATTACTGGCCGCCATGTACAGCCTATATTGTGCTGAAAAATGGCGTTAAATCATAAAAAAAACAATTAAACAAACAATATTTCAAGCTTGTTTTTGAAGCAAATGTTAGCAATGAAATATTTTATTTTCAGGTTGCACATAAATTTGTTCAGCTTAGTAAATACCCTTGCTGTTAGGATGGAGCGTTATTGAGGTGAGGGTGGGTGATAGCATGCAGGGTCAGATTAAATCTTCGTGGAGCCCATGACACTTAAGATAAAGGGAACGTTATAGGCCTGAAAGCAGTCCATAAACTCTCCTTTGTGTCTAATTATTGTAGCTATATTAGGCTAAGTATTAGATGATATATACTTATCTAAATTTTATTTAAACAAATGAACTTTTTTTCACGGCAACAGGACATGACGAGGGGTAACTGGGGCACGTGTCCTCTACCATGACGAAGCCTTAATCCGGTCCTGTAAACGTGTCACAAAGTTTTGAAACCAGTATCGATAACAGTTGTCCATGTTACAGCCATAGTATTTTAGAAATGGAAGATGCCTATATTTTAATGAATATTGATTGACTTTTTATTCAAGAACCGACTTGACGGAAATGGTTGTGGAATATTTGGACCGTCTCATTGATTGAATGACGTATACATGTATTTGTTACTGGAGGAAACGAAACGTCTAAGGATTAAATTCCCCGCTCCATCGTTCTATACTTGCATTTTTAAGAATAAATGCAAAGGCAATTTTATGTTTTGTGGAGCTAGTGTTTTCAGTGGACACAGTTAATTTGAAATTTAACTCTGCATGCTGAAAGTGATTTGACATTTTCTCGTCTTTAATTCGAAGAAATTATATTCTCACATATTGCCAACAAAGAATAAATAGTCCCAATATTTTGTGCCTATATTTTGCTTATATTTTGTTTGAGTTCTCTCTGAGGTAATATACAAATATGACCCATTGTTTCTGAAAAATATTGACGTACTTTGCCCACAAAATACTGACCTACATTTAATGTCAAATCAAAGTATCTTGTCTCAGGATGTACAGACCTTCTCTACTTTCCAAGTGAAGACAGTCGAATTAGAAAGAATGCCTATCGAGCTTTGCATATCTAGAAAAGGACGTCCAATTTTATGCTTTCGAACCGAATTACTTCCTATTGTTCACTCTTTTATCAGTACCTGAGAAGAAACATATACATCAATACTGTTTGTTTGAAAAAACATTCGGTTTAAGATCTAAAAAAGACATGATAGTTAATGTGACCAGATTATATTTCATAAATATACATGTATTTTTAATCATTGAAGAAACATTAAATGATTATTTAATCTTTAATCTTAATCTTTAGCTAATAGTTAGGCATAACATTAAATTTTACATATATACATATATTTCATTTTATGTTTGCTGCAAGGGAACACTTCTGGTGAAATGGAGAGAACATTTGTTTAAACAACATATAGTTATTGCATTTTGGCGCTTGGAGAAACGTCTTTTACAAACTATTTGTGTCATTTCTTTGGTCCAGCATTTTAATGTATACTACTTGTACAACGTTCTAGATACATACACAATGTGTCCTGCAAGAAACCACATTAGTGTAATTCTGCTAATAACCCACAAAGTTTAAAGTAAAATATAATAATTTTCTATAAAATGCATACACCCACGATATCCGCTTTTGATTGTCGTGCAAAGACCGTTTTTGCATGAACAAGATAAAATCGCACGTTGGCGCCTTATCTGTTGCAACTCTGATCTCCCCATACCGAAATGTCTGGGAACCAGTTACTGACACAGTGCTTTAGAACTGCAACAATATAAATGGTAGGGCTTACAAAAGTCTGTCACAATCCCTGAAATTAAAAGCAGGAAGCGTGTTGTACTTATTCTTTGTATCTATTTGGATGCCGAGGTAGTACATGTTGTCCAGTTATAGCTTAATGTAATTGCATGTATTATAATTCGTAATGGTACCATCCTGAGACTAGCACAGTAACGATAATAGGTACTATTATGGCGGTGGATTATAAATTAGAGAGGGAGTTGTTATTAAAAGGTCTGGTACAAAATGAAATGACAAGAATGACATTTTTGTAATCTTTTGATCTTGTTTTAACATCGCATGGCTAACATTACTTTATTTGCATTACTCGTTGTTTCACTTTTAACTGTTAATTTAAACGCTTTCGTATAAAAGTTGGCAGTGATGCGAGTTATCAATTTTCGGTTGGTGTTATGCAAGAACGAAAAACAATACAGCTTTATGTTTTACTTCATTTTGATATGCTTTTTCATTTAGTTTACAAAAAAGTAGATATTTAATGCTGTATACACTATATATATATATATATATATATATATATATATATATATATATATATATATATATATATTCTATGCTTTGTGATTCTTTAAGACTTGCTCATTATTTCTTATAACTGTGTTTTTAAAATAAAATCTTTCGCAAATTTATATAGAGATCTTAATTCAAGAAATTGCAGGTATTTTTCTTATACAGAAATTATTGTGAAACTGCCGTTCGTCTAACATTTGCTGTATTCATATTGTATGTACCATCCTTTTGTTAATGTCATTTTAATATATGCAGTTTCATACAATTTGTAGTCGTCATTTCTTTAGTATCCTATTAGCAGATAATTTAGATTAATATAACCACAAAAAGATCATACAAATTCATTCGAAAGAGTTTCAAATTAACGAAGGACAGATTGCTCGAGTCACGAAAAACACTTATCTTGGTAATATGGTAATGTTACTTTAAATTTGTTCGTGCTAAATTAACAATTTCATGTTGTGAATCTCCTAAACTGATTTGTTTTACTGAAATCACCCTTTTCAGTCTAATAAGATAACCAAACAAAGTTAAGAAAGTGCTTACTGAAACGATAGAATGCAACGTGTGTGTATTTAAAATCTTTAAATTTCGTCACTCTGTGTGCGGGTTCGAGGATGTATAATAGCGTACGTCTTCCTGTCTGTCGTATGAGGCGATTATTGGAGGCAATAACCGCCTTAGCTTAGTGGTTTGCGTTTGGGTCTCATTACTAAATAGTGTTTGGGTTTGAATCCTGCTATCATATTCAGATATCACCACCATGGTCCATCCTTGGGCAACTTAATTTACAGCAGTCACTAAATAACTTACTCGTCTTTTCTGTGTCTTGAAATACAACACCAAATAAAACCAAAATTCTCGTGCCTCGATACTGTTTAAGGAAGCCTTGTACAACGCAATACCATTAGCTAAAATGGAATGTCACTCTATATGGTGAACTGAGCTGAATGCCATTATCAAAGGGATATTTGATTTAAAAATTACAGAGTAAGAGTGCTGTTAACATCTTTGTAACTTTTGTCTGTATTCTTATAATACTTTTCCTCAGGCTCAAAATCATAAACCTCGCCTACCCAGCGAGACACTGTTTCTAAGGACAGCTTTTACTGGTGCAAAGCTTTACTAACTTTGTATTCCTAAACAAATGTATACATTGTGCATATTGTCATTTAGTCGTATATTAGTTTTAATTTCTCAGACTTGACATTGAACATTATATTAAATGGCCGAGTGGTCTAAAGCGCTGTCGATTACGGATCACTGCCGTCTCACCGCTGTCTGCCTGGGTTCGAGTCTAAGATTCGGCTAATGTAGTTATGTGAGAAAGCTTGCCAGTAGCTTCTCGTGGGTCGATGGTTCTTTCCGGGGTTTTTCCCGGGTTTTTCCTCCACCAATAATACTGGCCGCCATGTATAGCCTATCGTGTGCTGAAAATGGCGGTAAACCCTACAACAACATCTGCTTCGTTAGTAAAGCTTACTCATAATATAATACAGCCTTTACATGTATTAGATTGAAATATCCATTATTAGTGTTACGTCTGACATGAGCATTCGAGATATACTATTTTGATTGATTTATTCATACGATTTGTACAGATTCATATCTGTTAGTATTTCAAAGGTTTCATCAGGCTAATCGGTATTTTAAAGCTTTCATCGTATCGATTAAAGGTTGAAAAGTTTCATCTGTCTTATCTATTGGTATTTGAAAGGTTTCATCTGTCGTACCTATTGGTATTTCAGAGGTTTCATCTGTCACACCTATTGGTATTTCAAAGGTTTCATCTGTTGTACCTACTGGTATTTCAAAGTTTTCATTTCTCGTACGTATTGGTATTTCAAAGGTTTCATTTGTCGTACCTATTGGTATTTCAAAGGTTTCATCTGTCGTACCTATTGGTATTTCAAAGGTTTCATCCTACCGAATGTAGTTAGAAGGTTTGAAAAGTTTAGTTTCTTATTTGGGTTTTAAATTAACTTGATGTTGTATATTTTAAATAATCAGCTATGCAATTCAGTACGAAAAGAAGAATATTTAATTAGAAAGTGGTTGAAAGAGAAAAATATTTTAAAAAGTTTATTCTTCTAGATTTAAACAAAAATATTTTCATGGATATATTTTCGATCGGTACTGGATCAAGCTTATTCAGTACGATGCAACGTCAGTAAAGTTTAAGAGCATATTGCTTATATACTCGTGTTCCTAACCATCAATGCATGTTTGTAAGAATGAAAATAAATAGGTGAGAATGGCACTCCATTGACACTTATTATGTTAGTACGGGTCCGCTTTTTCTAGAGCATTAGCATAACTTCTTTAAGAATAAATGTCAGTAACGAATACTTCCATCCGAGAAATATCTTTTTATTCATTGATAATCTCATTAAATTTGCCGTCTTTCTTCTTACCCTTCCGTCTGTTTTTAAAAAAAATATAAATTACAAAATTTATTAGTACCAGAGAGAATTGTCATCATGACCACTGCGCCTTGGGTTTAAACAGTGGAATACTGTATTATAAATAAACAAATTCATGACTGAGATACAGTACACGAGGAATTAATGTATTGATGAGTTTCTAGTGGCATGTATTGTAATAAATTCAGCATAATAGACTAGGCTATGTTCTTCCACAGGAATCAAACGTAAACCTCTGGTTGAATGTGAGCGAACGGATTGCTTTTGACTCATAAGATAGTTAATATACAACAACGTCTAATAAGCTATATGATTAGATTCACATTATTTTATAAATATTTAGGATTCAAAGCCTTCAAATAACTTAAGACAAATTTCCAAATTTATTATGTGTGCTTCAAGAAGGACACTCGATTGATATAATTGAAACTGAATTTAAATATTTAAAAAAAATAAGTTATCTTTCTTTTTCAAAAGAAAAATTATTTAAGCTTCCTTCAGCCTTGCCATTTGTAAATATATTCCTAGCTATATATTGTATACGTACACATTGTTTAAATTCCTTTCTCCCCCTCCTTTATTCGAGTCCGCCGCAGAAGTGGGGGCCGTGGGTTCGATCCCCGGCTGAGTCATATCAAAGACTTACAAAAATGGTACTAGCAGCTACCTCGCGATAGCTCAGCATTAAGAGGTTAGTGTTAGGACTGGTCGGCTTGGTGTCAGGATAATGTGACTGGGTGGGAGATCATGCCACATGTCTGCGGCATGATGCTCCAGTGCTAGACATCATTATAAACTGCATCACTGCAGACATCGTAGCGGTATGACTGAAAAAATTGTTAAAGCTACGTTAAAAATCCTAATCAATCAAACCAACTAAGTGAAACTCGTCTTGACTTCATTACTAACTTTTGGAAAGACAATGAATTGTACTAAGATATACGTTGTGACTATTTCTGAAGTAAAAAAGAAATTTGAAATTTTCACTCTTGACTTCAGGCAAAACGTACCTCAATTTAACAGCTCGTGTTAATGAAAAATGAAATGATTCAGTCTTCTCTTGGGAATATTGCCAAGAACAACATGTAAAACCCGTATGTAACTGTAAAGTTCTCATTTGTACGGCTGTGTGACGTTATCAGACGAAGTTAATATTCACTCTAAACGTACTTTTTTATTTAAAACCAAGAGATTCACTCAGTGAATTTATTTATATAAATAAGATAACTTTTATTGCACCATGCCATTTTCTAATACCAGGCAATAAAGTCTCAGAAGCACTGCATGATTTCCAAATCTAAATAAAATATGAACCATGTTTCTAGTTATTTAATCTTTATCAACGAATGAAAGGTGTTTGATATGCTCACACGTTGTGCGCAGATACAATTTAATAATATTGTACCCTTCCAAAATTACATGTTTCCAAAGATGTCAAGTAACAATCCGATAATTTATCATTTTACTTTCGTTAAACAATGATTGTATTAATTTAAACATATAATGTTAATTACTTTAGTTTTGATCATTGTGATAGTTTTGTGCCAGATTATAGTTCTATACCGAATGAAAGCTATGCTTTCACCAATGTTAATTAGAATGACATAAAATAGCCGTTTCAATTATGCCATGAATTATGACTTTCATATGGACCATGTCCGGTTCATTTCGTTATATGCATTGGCTGTAATTTACCGCTTCCCTTGAAACTTCAGCTGTCATTCAATGCTGCTGTGTACGACGTTTTAAAGACAAGTATTACTATTGTATTCGGTTTTTGTACAGTTCCATGCGAACATGATATGAGAATAAAGGGTTATTACGCCTGAGTAGCCAATTATCATAAAAGTAGGCACGCTATTACTCGCTGCTTGTTTTGAAACAAGACCCGTTTATGTAAAAACAAATCAAAACAAATGTTTTTGTGGTTTCGGATAAAAATAATTGTGACGTATATGTATCTATTTGAGCGTGAACTGAATAGGTTGATATATATATATATATATATATATATATATATATATATATATATATATATATATATATATATATATATATATATATATATATATATATATATATATATATATATATATTAATGTTATTTGATCAAATAAACATAATTTAGTTTTCAGCGTACATTCAAGAGTACATTCACGACCTTCTGGGGAATCGGTTTTCTCAGAAGCTGTCACTTTTATTTTTCGGATTTTGTGGCCAATTATTATTAAATAACTAGGATACGAATGCCTTAAACATTAAATGTAAGTGGAGTGTGTGTGTGTGTGAGAGAGAGAGAGAGAGAGAGAGAGAGAGAGAGAGAGAGAGAGAGAGAGAGAGAGAGAGAGAGAGAGAGAGTCTTCAGGCTATCTTAACAAGGGGTGCGCTCATAACGGTGTAGATACGGCGACATGTTGTGTAATGAGGTAGTAATCGTTGTAAGGAAAGAAAACTACTTTGTCTCTCAGTGATCGATTTTTATTCAAATAATATATAGTTAAATTCTGTAAGAGGTTTAGTTCAATTCAAGACATGTCGTAAGAACACCAAATTACATTTAAATATGTATCAAAGTTCCATGACGGTTTCTACTGGTATTATTACACACACTACCAATGCTGATGCAACACATTTATTAAATGCATTATTGAACTTGTTTTATATCGTACCTTGCCATCGTCGTTTTCTTTCCAGTTTTTCGATTAATTAAATATTAATTTATCAGTCTGAGTCAGTCGTTTCATTTCTTTGTACCAACTTATCTCTGTCCGATGTTAATCCTTTTCATTTGATGTTGGGGGTAGATATTTTGTATATTTGCACGAAATAGGGCTTTGCTTTAGATCATGAAGCAGCAGAGGGGGCGAATCAGACAACTTTTTTTTGTTTTTATTTTTGATTATACCCCCTCCAAATAACACTTGACCCTTCTCGCGAAAAAATAAGTCTCTGACCCTTGTCTGAAAACATTCGCGTCGCAACGTCGTTGTCACTCACCCTCTCTGCTGCTAGAACTTTCAGTTCTAGGTTAACCGAATATTTTATCCAGTCCTTACTACGACGAAAATCTTTTCAGGATTTCACAAATAGACTAATTTGTAAAACCTCCTCTTGTAAATCAATCAGATTATTAGACTGATCTGTGAGTTTGAAATTAATTCTGGTTAATGAATTATTATGACATCGCATATAGACTGGATTCACCGGAGACTCAATTATTAAAAACCCTGGAGGAGCTGTTGGTGCAAATGAATACAAAATATATCCTTGCTGAGCTTGATTTGATCGTTCTAGATTAATTTGATAGCTTCCTTCGATCACATCACATACTAAATTGAGCGCAATCACCGTTGAAATATTCACATTGAACGGAGCAATATGCCTGCCACCACCATCTGGGTCATTATTATGTTTGAGGATAGTTGTTTGTGGTTGTGATGGTGTTTTTTTCCACGTATCATGGATTTTTTTGAAACCTTCATCGATGGCATCATCGAGAGATTTTTGTAGTTCTGAGATATTATATCCTGGAAGTTTGAATGTTGGAATATCTCCTATGCGGATCCTATATTCTATTGCAAATAAATCTCTTGTTTTAGGACTACTGTCACCTAATACTTCTTGAATAATTTGTGAATGAAATGTTTCCATGTCATTGATGATTTTGTTACATGTTTCTACGACACTGATAAATTCATCTCGGGTGAGAGTGCCGGATCTAAGAGATATAAACAACAACGAAATATCGTTATTGAAAGCTGTGAAATTTTCAGTGATTTTATCCCGGTTAGCAAGATGATGAATAAGTCGTACTCTTTCATCATATTCTACTCTAATGAAAAAATATGACTTATCATAATCTTTATAACTCCTTACTGGATTATCAGATTTTGTCCTGTCTGTGATATAATCGGTTTTTTGTGGTTCTGGTAATTTAACGGTTTTTCCTCCGGGTGGTAATTCAGGCCATCCTAGTACTGTTCTTATTGAGCTTTGATAGATATCTACGACATAACCCTCTGTGCTTATTTCAATGGCAGATGATAGTGTCGGCACATGAACTGTTATAGCTATTTTTGATTCTTTTCCAGTAATCGATTTTATTCTACGCGCGAATTCATCATTGATTTGTTCAATTTGATATGATCCGGTTGGTATGGAAACAACGTTCCAGTCTGGGGTACCGTCGGTTTATTCTTATTTGCAAATACCAGTGAATTATTCGGTTGTTGACCACCAAATGGTTTTGACCTAATATTTGGCCAGCTGTGGTATACTCGTAATTTTGCTAGCGCGATTTCCTTCACTGGGACCGGAGAGGGGAAATTCACACTGAATTCTGGATTCGTTGAGGTTATTGAGATCATGCTTGTTTGTACTGGTTTTGTGTTCTCCACTATTTGTTGAAGTAATTCCATCTGTGTTGTCATTGTTATTATACTCATGTTGTATTTCTAATTTTGACATCGCAGAATCATATATATCTACCATCGCTGAAAACTCACTCTCTGATATAATTGTATCATCGAGCGATGACGATATCAATGAGGATAATTGCGAGTATGCAGTGGACACAACATGAAATTGAATTATGTAGTCTTGTAGTTTCCGTTGGCTGCATGAGGATATTTTTTTTGTGATTATTGAAAATATTCCAGCGATTGTTGTTGCCGCAGAAATGCAAATTGGAACAGCTATCGGAGCCATCATTGTCACTGAAGACAGTATAATACCAGCTCCGGTGATTACACCACTCACAGCGTACACAGTAACATCAATTGCGGTAATTCTCCTGCGATATTTTTTAATTTTCAATTCATACTCCTCAGACAAGGTTTTGAGTCTAGTTTGATACTCTCTGACCTGATCATAGCGATATTGAGATGATGAAATCATTTTTATTTTAAATATGCTAGCGTTTTCAATTACGATTTACTTAAATTCGCTACGAATTCCACATACCACGTTGTTGAGACCCTAACCAAATGTTTATCAGTAGATGTGATTGTGAACTTTTCAGTTGTATTCTTGTCGATGATCGTTGAAATCGTATTATTGACCCCAGATGAACTGGACGATGAAATATCAAATTGAGACGATGGTGTTACTAGTGTTAATCGATAAATACCCTTGACGGTTGCACTGATATCTAATGTGTTGTTTGTAGGTGTCCACTCAAATGATCCATGTTGGATTGTGTATACTAAGTTGTTGGTTTTCTCATGAGGAATTTTTGTTTTTTCAATGGCTGTTATCATCCTCGAAAGATCACCTTTGATGCCTTCGATGGAAGTTTTCGTCTCATCAATGGATTTTTTAATATCAGGGAGTTTTAGTTCAATTTTATCTAACGGGTTTCCAATAAATTTATCAATGGCGTCGGTTGTTGTTTTTGTTGCTTCGTTGATAACCTTTTGATCATCAACAAACGTTTTAATTTCAGCGATAGATGGTGTAACTACAATTGGGGATCCAAAGAACTTATGAACGACATTTCTACGGAAACTATTGTAGTTTCTTAAATGATCTTCAAATTCTTTATCGTGGTTTGTAAATCGATCTGTAATCGTCGAAAAAAGTACACCCGGTTTGAGTTTACCTTGATCGGAAAATAGCGCAACGGTGTTCTCGATTGCGTTTTGTTGTTTAACCAAAATATCATCCAGAGAAATATTACTGGATTTCAATTTACCCTGTTTGTCTTGAAATACAACTATTTCATTCGGGTCAACACTTGTTAAGTTCAACGTCTCAGCGATTTCATCTTTAATTTTTTTTTTTATATCCTTGATAGAATCAGGAGTTGCAGTGTCATCGGGTTTGGGTTTCAGAGGTCTTCCCCAAATATCAATCATGATATTTTATATATCTCTCTCTAAAAAGCGATTACTAGTGTAGTCATTTACGACAATGTGTGGTGGTTTTCCCCTTGGGTTACCCAAGGAGTTAGAAATAGCGTCAAGGACATTTAATACTTCACTGCCGCATATTGGTGGGTCATTGATTTGTTGTGTTGGTAGCGTAGAATACCAAGTCTTCATTGGAAGGGTTTTTATATAATGCATAAACTCTTTTGGTGGGGCTAATCCATATGAATCAAAATAGACAATCCCACGTGGATCAATAGCGTATGCAACCCAGTGAGTTCCAGGTCCGGTGCTGTTATCGAGATTAATAATACCTGTTTCAGTTTTGTTTGGTTGATGTGGTAATTGATCTTTCATAAAAACACCTCTGAAATTTTTAATCACTAGTTTTTTAGCAGCATCCATTAAATCAAAATTGGACATTGGAACCATAGATTTCTGAATTAATAAACCGTTCCTGGTAGTCTCAGGCCTGATCCGTGAACGGATCTCCCGCTGTACCATGAATACGGGGTTCCTGGTAGTCTTAGACCCTTTCCGCTGTACCATGAATACGGGGTTCCTGGTAGTCTTAGACCCTTTCCGCTGTACCATGAATACGGGGTTCCTGGTAGTCTTAGACCCTTTCCCTTTTTTTTATACCCTTGACCTTTCTTCGGTTCATATGATTCAGCAATGCTCTGTACCGCTTTTGTTCCCAAGCCTCCAACTACCCCCAATGCGGCCGCTTTTGCTGCTGCTGGGGCTGCTGCCGCAACCAATGCTGGTATTGCAGCAAACAACGGAAATATACCACCTGTTTTTATCATATTTTTGATAGCAGCCGCAGAAAGAGTAATCTGAACACCTTTTTTATCCTTGAAAGCATCATTGAAATGTTTCACTTGACGAGTTGTCAGCGATAATTTATTTGCCCCGCCATTCATTTGATTAGGTTTCAACGTGATTGTGGTTCCACATTGTTTAGCGGATTTTGATTGCAATTTTTTTAACTGACCAGGTGTCAATGACACATTGATATTACTATATGACATTATACAAATACAGATTGATTCTAAATCGTAAAACGATTCAATGGAAATATCCTTCGGATTTTCAATTACATATTTTCCACTGGTGCATCTACCACTCTCATTCTTCCACCAACACCTTCAAGTAGCATTGATTTATCACTGAGAATGACAGCAACCGCTCTATAATTCGGGATAAGGATAGGAGGTACCCCACCAACTGGTGGACCAACAGGACGGGTTACACGGGCTCTAAAGTGTATATCAACGACAGATTGTCTCATCAAATCAAGATGTTCCAATGAAAAGTAATAAATCGGATAGAGGCTTTTAAAATCCAATTGTGATATTTGCAAACCGGTATCCACATTTTGATCACGTGCCATAAATGACAACAGGTTATGATAGACACGTGCAATATGATTCTGACCGTAATCAAGTTGTATATCCTCGGATGGTTCCTGCTGTCCGTTTATTCTCAGCGAGACTTCACTAACACCTAACTGATCAAATATCATATGACTTCGTTCTTGATTACCAACTCGCGCAGCATTCTGTAACGCAATAAATATATGACGTGGAGCTGAAACCCCTTGTTTTGATGCCAGGTGCCATGTGAATGTACCATCAACACTGTCTTGTTTAATATCCGTGGTCACTGATAACCATCTTAACAACGACTTTCCTCCTTGGTCCATAAATGATAGTAGTCGCTGTTCGTCTGTGATTGATGGAGTTAACACTGGCATCCATAATGATAGTTTTGTTAAAATGACTTTACCGGCAGCAACCCCAGCATTACGCCAGATTGCATCATCATCAGTACCCTTTCGTACAAGCGCTATTGTGTGTTTGGCTCCATAAATAACTTTTCTAACATTTCTACAGAATCCAAATATATGATGCAGTGGAATCGCACATGAAAATCGTCGATGCTGCCCATGCAACGTTGCTACGCGTGTTGCAAATCCTAAATTGAGATTACCATTAACGCCTCCGAGAATATCAAACGCAGCTCCGGGTCTAGTTCGACGTTCTGGATTAGCTGCTTCTTGTTGATTGTTTTCTGCAGTACCCTGTGCTGTTAACACTTTAATGAATTGAAGGTGATCAGCGTTATCAGTAGTATCCTTTGCAAACATCATAGATGGACCCGCTGATCTTGTATAATCATCAGAATATCTTGCTAACCCTATGATTGTTGTGGCCATATCAACTTCACGGTCAATGGATTCAATTTCTTTTCCATCAATGAGATATCTAGCGCTTTCAAATAACGCCATGATGCCGTTATTAACAAAACCAACTCGGACATTTGAGTTATTGTCATATGGGGTATCAGCTGCAACATTTGTTACAAGTTCTCCTTCTACTTCAATAAATGCCTCACACGGTAGAAAATATTTACTGGTATCATGAACTTGAAGTTCAATTCGCGATCGGAGATCTGGTTGTACTGCGTGATAAGAATAAAATTGATAATCGCGTACAGAATCATCTTTACGCACTGGGGCGTCTATATCAAATGCTGGATCAGCTGATTTTTTGAACATTTTATTCTATTTATCAGAGTCTAAATCGGATTTTCCATTTCATCGTGAAAAACGCTAGCGTTTTCGTCGTGGTTTTTTAAGGCCACTTCCTGCTATCATGTTTGCAATATTGCTTTGGTCCCCTTGATTTACCATCGACGCTAGTTTTTCATCTACTGCGTTATTTATAATTTTACTAACACTTGCAGGCATTTCTTCTGTAGACGGTAACGGTTTCTTTTTTCGCCCCACTAATGATGTTATTTTATCCTTCGCAGTTGAAAACGCTTTCCCGGCAAGATCTCCAACAGTACTAATACCCTTATCACGAATAACATCAATGGCTTTCATTCCAAGTTGTTTAGCTAACGGCATCACTTTTGGGGCCGTTCTTGAAAAGAATCCTAAAATGGTCTTGCCGAGGCCATCTCCGTAGTATGCTCTATAAACTGGAAACCGTGAATTAACTACATAGACGAGGGTTGGTTTATCATGATTGTAATGGATGATCATTATTATAAAAACAATAGTGTTTTCAATTGTTATTTAATCACTATGATACCCATTTGCTAACTCGTCAATGAAATCTCGATAGGTTTTGATATCCATGATACCACCGGCAAATAATCGTCTACAAATATCAGCTGCTTCATTAATTATTTCTGGAGAGTTATTTCCAGCTCGGAACCCTCCTACAAGAACATCTAATCGTGATATATCATTGATAACACTATCAGGACAAGTGTTTCCAATCCTTGGATTTCCTAATCCACTTCCGCTATAACCAGCTGCTTCATCTAGTTTGTCTGTATCCGTGGTTTGTAAATAATCAAGAGTATCATCATCATCATCATCAGGTGGTAGTTGTTGTTTTTTAGGTTCTTCTTGTTTTTTTTGTCTCCGTGTTGGTGTTTGACGTCGTTCTTCTAAATCATCATCATCATCAGGTGGTAGTTGTTGTTTTTTTTGTCTTCTTGTTTGTCTACGTGTTGGTGTTTGACGTTTTAGTTCTTGCCGTTCTTCTATTTCTCGTTGTCGCTCTTCTATTTGTTCTCTTTTATAATTACTAATTCCCTTTTTAAATTCCTTGTATCCTATCTCATCCTTATTCAAACGACCAATCCCTTTATTTAGTTTATACAAATAATCGAACCAATCATTACTTGATATTCTATCATTTTTATACTCGTCCTTTAAAAAATCTTTTTTTGAATTATAGCTTTGAGCAGCAAAATTACCAAAGGCTTGATAATCCTTTGATTTCAATAAACTAGGTTTTTTTATTAATATTTTAGCATGATTAGTAAATTTATTCAACAGAGAAACAGTCGTTTTTTTCGGATCAGTTTTTTCAGTTTGTTCAGTTTTCGCTGCTAGTTTTTCAAGTTCACCAATAACAGATTTCCCCGTCTCGGGACTATCTCCCAGTAAAGCACGCTCTACCCCCTTCGTTGCTGTGGTTACTGGTTTAAACAACTCTTCAGACCCCAGAGCAAAATCAGTCTGAAGACTCTGTCGTTGTTGCAGTTTATTTCTTACAGAGTCGCGAATTGGTATAAATTTCTTAATTGCATCTAGTCGCTCACGAGCCAATCGGGTCGTTAATGCTTCATTGACCATTATTTGAAATCAGAAACCATTTTTCAATTGTAAAACAATTTTTCCCATCGATGATTCCATCCTTAACGGTCCAATTTTTTATTGCTGTGAAATATTTTTATTTTTTATCCATTGATTTTGCCTGTTTTGGTGCCATTTTGGTGGTTTTCAGTTGAAAATCTCAAAGAGATTTTACAGTCAAGTAGTCGATTTTACATGGGATTTTCCATAAGGAAAAGCTGTTAAAACTCATTTTTGATGATTTTTAGCCATTTTTCATCAATTTTTGCCTGTTTTCAGTGATGTTTGGTCATTTTTCATCGATTTTCATCAAAAAACCTCGTAGGGTCAAGTAGTTGATTTCCATAGAGAAAAGTTCTTAAAAGAACTTTCAAAGCTGTTAGGATTCTATTTTATTTTCGCAGTGTGAAATATTTTCACTGATTCAATCAAAAATGACAAAAAAAAAATGAAAATCTCAAGGAGATTTTACTGTCTGACAAAATCTTTTGAGGGGGCCGGTCAATCAAAATAGTTCATTTTCTTGAATTAACGCTCGTAAGTTTCTAATTTTAGAATTAACTTCCTTTTTCAATTCATATTCGTTACCCAATTCTTTTCGTATTCCTTCCACGATAGTATATAACGGAACAAACACATCTACTTCACTGGAAAATGCAAGAGAGTCTCGAATAGAATTTTGAATTTTTTTGATGAGTGCATATTTCTTTGGCAACATATACTTGTTAGTGCTAACTCCGTATTCTATATCCTGAAAATCCGACTTGATTTGATCAGGATTTAACCCATCTGACAATCTAATATTCTGATTTTTCAATTTTGCAATTTCAACTATGATGCTATTCATAATTTCAGAATTCATATATGATAATACATATTTCTAATTCATTTTTCAAAAATAAAAGAGCCGTTAATATTTTTAAAAATTCAGTCTGTATATATAACTATCGTTTTTAAAATTCAGTCTGTATATATAAATATATTTTTTAAAATTAATTCTGTATATATAAATATCTTTTTTTAAAATTAATTCTGTATATATAAATATCTTTTTTTAAAATTAATTCTGTATATATAAATATATTTTTTAAAAATTCAGTCTGTATATATAAATATCTTTTTTAAAAATTCAGTCTGTATATATAAATATCTTTTTTAAAAATTCAGTCTGTATATATAAATATCTTTTTTAAAAATTCAGTCTGTATATATAAATATCTTTTTTAAAATTAATTCTGTATATATAAATATATTTTTTAAAATTAATTCTGGATATATAAATATATTTTTTAAAATTAATTCTGTATATATAAATATATTTTTTAAAATTAATTCTGTATATATAAATATATTTTTTAAAATTAATTCTGTATATATAAATATATTTTTTAAAATTAATTCTGTATATATAAATATAAATGCAGACAAAAATAAATATCAACCATGATGAGCGATTATCAGTCATTTGGCCCCCTTGATATAGGCCGTTTTGGTTCTATTTGCATTCATTGGGTCCCTTATTAGGCCTTTGTGTCTTTCATAGGGTCCTTTGTTAGAGCATTTTTCTGTTTCTGTTTTATATCAGAATGTTTTTTTTTTGTTTTTGCTCTTTGAGATATGACCCTATGACCGTTTCTATTAGCCTATAATTCATTCTGGGGTTACCCAATGTGCATCCAAACCTTTTTTTGGCCGGTAATTCATTTTGAACACCATACGGGGCTACCCAAATGTAACGGAGAGCTAATTACATCCATGGATGTTATTTATTTTAGGGCATTAATGTGTTTACACATTCAACATGCAACCCATGAAATCAAATTCATGGTTGCGTAAGTTGTCAAAAACCGACAACCCACCGCTACCGTAAATTTGATAGCATGGGTTTGCATGTTATGTGAATGTAAAAAACACAGAGGGGGTGCCTTCCTCCCCTCAATTAAATAGAAAAAAAAAAACATCCAACCGTTTCACCATCAGACAATTGTCTGCTATGGGGCGCGAACATGTGAAGAATAATTGTCTGGGTTTACAAGCCAAACACGATACCGTTAGACCACTGTTCACGTCTATAAAGAATAACGTTTTTTAACGTATATATGTTGTAACTATTCATATGGTATATAAAGGAAATTAATACATCAATCCGCAAGTATGCTATTTTATTTTCTTGAATTACTTATTAATGGTGTTTCACGGTATTTAAATGAGACAGAATATTTGACTTAAACACTAGAACAAAGAATATAATTGTTTGAAAACATGTCTTTTCTTACAAAACAATGCCCAGCGCTGAATCACAATACCCATTAAACAAGTTAACACAATCTAAGGGAGAAAGTATACACGTGTGTTATCCTGTAACGCCTGTATCTCCGGATCACATCCTATGTTATGAAATACGCATTAATCGCACGTGACACAGAATATTTGACTTAAACACTAAAAAAAAAGAAAATATATCTTTTCCTAAAAAGAAATACCAAGCCGCTAAATCACAATGATAACTCCCTTGGTTATTATCATTTAAGAGTGGTCTCCCTTGGTGTTATAGACGGTACGCGTGTACTGTATTTTGACACGCGAAAATAGAATTTTCTGATAATACCATTACGGAATGCTTCATAATTAACAAGCACGGAAGGGTGAGGTCTGAATTCTTGGTTCATTTGTATAATAACACTATTTTTCTAATTCATTGTTTGGTTTAATTATAAGTCTCTGTATATAATCTTGAGCAGTCTTTAT
Source organism: Unio delphinus (assembly GCA_029339505.1). Taxonomy (NCBI): domain Eukaryota; kingdom Metazoa; phylum Mollusca; class Bivalvia; order Unionida; family Unionidae; genus Unio; species Unio delphinus. The sequence continues at coordinate 6,346,350 of JAQISU010000433.1, read as the reverse complement.
TATTTTGTCATCGTTGGGGTTAATGGCAGTATTTTTTATTTTTTTATCATAATAGCGTTTTAGTTCCCTGTATCGTTTTCCGCCGCACATAACGCATAATTGCGACCTCCCCCTGACCCCAACCCCACATTGAATACAGGGTAACGGACCTCGGCTTCCACGACGAAAGCTTTGCATATGATACCAACAGAATTCATTTCTGCATGATTTGTTACACGGTGTCACTGATCCAATCATAAGCCATTTGCAATGATTCATTATACTTAAATCTTTCATTTAAATGCTTGTTTTAATTATAGTATGGAGGAGTTCGAGAGATTATCAAAAATTAAGCCCTGGAAAAGTGTTCAATTCAATCTTGATAGAGTTTCTGATACACCAAAGAATAAAATTCTTGATAGAACCTTGATTAGTAAAATCAGAGACTGTTTTAATGAATTCAAGCGTGATGGGGCAGCTCATTGTTGGTCAACATTTCGAATTGATGGTGTTGTTGACGCTACCATGAATGATGAAAAAGCAGCAGTGATAATCTCACGTCTTGGGGAAGAAAGAAATTTTTTTCGAATAAAATTCCTTATCCGTGATAATGGAAAATGGATCATTAGGGACAAATACGAGCCTATTCTTAAGGACAAAAAAACTGTCACTGTGACTCAGGATTCAAAACCAGGAATTTTGACTGGACTTGATAAACCCTACTACGAAAGATCTTATCCTGTCACAGTAGTTGTTTACGGGATATATCCGCTCAATGAAAAACCTGATATTTCAAAACTAGCACCCATGAAATATTCGACAGGGCTCAATTGTGTAGCAACACGAATAATAGAACACTTCACAAATGCGTCCCGGGAAAATAAACTAACTGATCTAAGACGAAAAAAAATAACCGAGTGGGAACTGACAGTGAAACAGCATGGGGCAACAATTCAAGATATAGCCAAATTAGAAACATCATTGAGATTTCCAATATCGGTAAGGACAATCACCGGAGAAGTATTATACAAATCGAAATATAAATCACAGGGAGCTCCCATTGAAATTATTGATCATAATGCACACGCGTGGTCATCTGCAGTAACAATATTCCCACGGGATAGAACCGTAAAATATCTGTTTGGAACCGAAGAGTTTTTTTCAGAGCAGAAATTATTTGATGCTATTTACCATTTGAGTAAAAACGATTCTGTGTCAGTGTGGCTATTTCATAGTACTTCAGACGAAGAATGTAGATTTGATCAGTTTGTAAGGCCCAACGGAGAATTGTACCGTACTGAAGAGCTGCATAATCAAATGAAACAACTAGCTAGTGAATTTTCTCCCCAGAGTTCTGGGGGGGGGGGGGTAAGACAACGATCAATTATTAGCAAACTGTTTTACACTTCCATCAGTTGTAGCACATTTTGCTAGGAAGAAAAACGCGTGGAAACCAACCCGAAGTGAGTTCTTATCAGATGTCAAATTGTCCTGTCTTGAATACAGCCATGGAGGATTATGGAACACAAAATACACCGCTGATACCGTTATTTCAGTTGATATGATTGCATGTTATCCAGGAAGTTTTCTTGGGTATGGAGAGTGTGAGAAATATTTCAAACGATTTGGACACCCTACACACGAAATGACCCGTGTTGCTATTAATGCACCACTGCCACATTTCGATTTAACCGGATTCGCTTGTGTAGTATCATTTGAAATGGCTGAAGGACTTCATCCGTGTAGTTATCTTTGGATTGGTAAACACATGTCTGAAAAACACTGGATGCCAATAGTGTTATTACGGTATATGCTTGATTGTAAGATGTTAAAATCATTAATTGTCAGTGAAGCAATTATATCCTATCGAGCACAGAAATCAGTCTGGTTACCACAACCTGATCTAGAAAAAATAATTAGCGAAGAGCGAAAACTGTTTCCTGATTTTAATGAACAACAAATCATGGATTGGTCCAGACAGTTATTTGAAATCAGAAACAATGAAGCAAAAGATCTTGGACGAAGAATAATCGGTAAATTTACCCAAGGTGGCAAAGATGATAATACGAGATATTCTTCACGATTGATTATAGACAATGCTGAATACGATTTTGTAATCAAAGATTTAACGAATAGGGGCTTATATGTCAATCGTAAGGACGCATTTATGTCCGATGGAACCAAATTGGGTACAATTGTTACTTACACTGATGGATACCATCAGCAGTACACATATTTGAGAGCTTCTATGCTTGGTTATGCTTCTATTAATTTATTTTCAATGATCAATAGATTTCCTACCACCGCAGTTAGAGTTGCTACTGACTCATTTTACATAAATAGCAAAATGGCTGATTTTAAGGCTACTGGCAACGAGAATTGGGGGTCATGGAGAATTAAGAAGGAAATGCTTCATGATTATATTCCATCAGCAGATGTTACCATTGAAAATAATTACTTAGAAAGCAATCAGTGTTCAGAATTTTCTAGTGCACCACCGATTTCTGATCCAATCTGTAGATATAAAACAGTTTATTTAAACGGTTGTGGCGGGTCAGGAAAAACAACCCGGGCAATTGAGTTATATCGTGGGAAATCAAACATGATTGTGCTAACACCGACTCACAGACTCGCCAGAGAGATGAAACAACGAGGGGTAAATGCCTGCACTTATCATAGTTTCTTTAGATGGAAGGGAGATAAATGGACTCCTGAGCGCATGGGAGAGAAATTTATTCCTGAAATTATCATGTGGGATGAAATAGACACAGTGTCCGAAGATGTCTTAAAAATATTTCTTGAGTGGTTGTTATTGAAGAATACAAAAGTCGTCATGTGCGGGGATCACGGCCAACCTCCACCATTTGTCGGTGCATCCCCCCATGAATGGCTAAAGGGTTTTGTAGACTATTATGAAGAAATTGATACTGATCATAGATCACTTCATAATGAATTAAAAGAGTTTAAGAAATTAATTAGATTACAACCGGATAGAATCCAGTGTGAAATAGCCCGTGAAATAATTTCGGAAACTCCCATGAATGAGTTTTGGGAAGCGTGGAGACCAAATGATTTAATCATTGCAAGTAGAAAAATAGTCAGGGACACACTTCAGATGAAGTTATTTGAATTGCATAAACAAAAATTTGCAACACTTCCAGTACCGTTATGTTATAGGCCATCGGATACACGAAAACAGAACATCGAAGTTGATATTCCAGGACCAAAATCCGAAGGATTTCAAAGACAGATTCTCGTATTAAATGATATTGTGCTGGTTGATATCAATGTCGTTGAAGATGCATTGCGTGCTAATAAATCCCCATGGACGCTAGGTTATGCAGCAACTATACACTCTTCACAGGGATTGACTATATCGGATACAACTGTTTGGATGGTAGATAATCGCATAGAATGGTCGAATTTAGTCTATCTCGCAGTGTCTAGAGTACGAAAAATAAATCAACTTCGAAGAATTGTCTTCGATGATGAAATCATTGGTGGCGATGATGAAATCATTGGCGATGATAATGACACCACAATAGATGATATTATTGATAAAAAACTCTCCGGTTACAAACAACAAGACAAAAAAAAACAACGAGAATTTGATATTGATGCTGAATTAATAATTACTCTGAAGCAACAACAGAATAATCACTGCGCGAGTTGCAATTGTATAATGCGTTGGCAGTATTCGGATAAGGATCCTCGCCAATTCACCGTGGACAGAAAAAATAACAATCTCGGTCATGTCAGAAATAATGTGATGTTGACTTGTCTTGAGTGCAATAGACGCAAGGGTGCTAGTTAAGCCCATGCGGTGGTAATTGAGTATCCTCAGGTATCACTTGTAATTGTTGTCTAGTAAAACCCCGTTGAGGGGCAGTTGAATCCAGTTTATAGATTGGAAGTCTACCCGTAGATCGTGTTATACTAGATATCTTATGCGTAGTGACGCTCCAAATAGGATCAGTAGCCCTTTTTGTGCCACCCTCAAGCTCTCCTGGTTCGTATAAGTACCTCACAATGACATTACTACCAAGAATTGGTTGGGAAACGCTAAAATCTTTTTGAATTATTATTTCAGGTATTGACTTCTTTTTAATCGCATTGATAGGTTTCATGTTGATGGTTCTAGTAATCTCGTTATTCAGTGCAGTAATCACAGCTGGTAACCTTTTAACCCATTCACGGGATCTTTTTTCTTGGATGAATTCTTTTGCGTATTGATATCCAAATAACCGCTCAGCAAGGGTTTTATTAAATCGTTCTACAATGGCCTGATCACGATGCAGTGCAGTATGCCCTCGTCTGATAGCGACATTGTGATATTTCATTGTAGATAACACTGCACCCTGAAATTCCTTGCCCGGGTCAACTTGTAACAGATTTGGCCAGTGCAGAGGACTCCTTCGATAAATCCTTTCAAATGCAGAAGCCACTTCAGTGGCTGATTTTGTTTTTAACGGTTCTGCTTCTTTGTATCGACTTGCAATATCAACTACGGTTAATGCGTATTTGTAACCACGATCATGTGGCAGAAATAATATATCAGCCTGATGAACTTCATTGGGTCCGGTCACATCAAAATGCGAGAAATTGATTTGTTTAGGCGGTTGTAGATAAATTTGCCATCGTGCCTGTTTGGATAACCAATGAGCCGCAGTGGTTTTTTTCACTTTCGCAGCGCTAGCGAGTTTATGGATTGCTGATTTACCCCTCCAGTATCCTCTTGGGGAATAATAAATAGATTCCATGTTGTTATTAATTACCAGCCCCTAACATCAATTTACTTTTCATAGCCGATTTTATCAAAAAGGAAGCCAATTGTTCTTTGAAAGATTTATCAGAAATAGCATTTAACGCATGAATTAATTTCACATCTGCTAGATGCCTGTGCTGCAGATTACTGCTTTTATTAGATACATCATGAAGGTGACAGGCCTTATCAATAGCGTTTATTGGTTCCTCACCGGGTCGGGGCTGATTTTGATCATTGAGTCTGATATCAAGTCTTGTTCCCGGTCCACAGTAGCTATATCCTGGAAGGTGTTTTTCTCCGGGGTATTTTGCCCATGGGGTTCCAGGGAGTTTTGCTAATTTGGCTGCGATATCACCTCCTCTTTTTTTTTTTAAAGGTTCCTTGAGTTCCTTGGGTTTAGAAACAAATCTAAATTTCTTTGTACTACATTGTACGCATTTACCAGAAAGCGTTGATCGGTTATTTTTAGTTGTAATCGTCGTCAAGTCATCTGTGCCAGTACGCGCCTTACACTTCACGCAATATAGATCCATAATTTATGTATAGAGATATGAATATAATTGATTTTTCAGCGACTAAAACAAGAGAACCAGTGAAGCATCATGCAGCGCTACCAAACTCTATCCGCGCAATTATAATCGGACCATCTGGATCCGGTAAAACGCAATTGTCGCTCAATTTAATAATGAGATGGATGAAGTGGGATAAGTTGTATTTAATTGCCCCTAGCGTAGATGATCAACGATGCTATGAAGTGCTAAAAGATTTTAATGAAAACGCTTCAGAGATTGCCGCCGAGGATGTTATTGAATTTATAACCGATATTGACGAGGCGCCATCCGTGAATGACCTCGATGGAAGTATCAACAATTTAGTTGTATACGACGATGTCATGTTAGATAATCAAAAAAATCCTGCTAGAATATTTTCCAGAGGCAGGCATAAAAACACTGATGTGATCTATGTCACTCAACGCTACACTCAGATTCCAAAAGTGATTAGAGATAACTGTAATATGCTTGCTGTATTCAACGGCGTTGATACACATACGCTACGAAATATTTGGCAGACATGGTGTTCTGATATGGACTTCAATCAATTTAGAAATTTCTTTAGTCATGCTCAGTCTACCCCACACGGATTTGTAACAATAAATTTACATGACCCTCGAACACGATATCGTATCGGACTGGATAAAATATTCGGTTAACCTAGAACTGAAAGTTCTAGCAGCAGAGAGGGTGAGTGACAACGACGTTGCGACGCGAATGTTTTCAGACAAGGGTCAGAGACTTATTTTTTCGCGAGAAGGGTCAAGTGTTATTTGGAGGGGGTATAATCAAAAATAAAAACAAAAAAAAGTTGTCTGATTCGCCCCCTCTGCTGCTCATGATGGTAGTTTAAATATCTGAAAGTTATTGCTAATAGTATTATCAATTAACGTATAGGTTATAATGCTCTCAGTATATATGGGGTGCTCTTTTTTTTGTCACTAGTGATGTTTTCATTAATGGAGAAACTTATGCTAATAGACGATTAATTGCTGGGTGTGATGAAGTCACTGATGACGATTGCAATAATCAATACAATCTTAAGGTGAATATTTGTACTTTTTATAAATCATGTTTTAGTGGAGTTTAGTTTAACGAGTCTTATTTTCTTTTATCGTAAACGTATTTCTTAAAACGATAAAAATATATATCAGTTCTGACAAAATCTTCCTAAATCATATCAGCACTAATGCACAAGCATACGTCACATGATTATGTGTACCTGCTAATTGAAATAGCCCTAATTATGTACTTTGGCAAAAGGTTTCGTTTTGATTAGTTTTAGCACTTTCTTGAAGCTAGTCACGGAATGAACTACAACTGTATATATACTTGACGCACTCCATATGTAATCCTAGACACTATACAGCTGGAAGTAAACAGTCTAGATTTCGACTACCTCACACGTAGTATGTTTGATTAATCTTCATTAAATGCCTGATAACAGTGAATATTATCGGTATTTCACGTTCAGTAAGGGTAAAAAAAAAATAAAGAATTCCTATCGTCATCATTTATGTCGTAAAATAAATACTCACTATGTAATACGAATTCTTCTCACAGCCTTAAGAAGTTTTACATGCAATCTTCACGTTCTGTTTTATTGAGGGCAAAATTACAATAATTAATACAGGGACATTATATGAACAAAGGTGATAATGTCTGGTTTGGGATACATCGGGCAAAGAAATCTATGTGTTGCCGAATTAGATGGTGTTGTTCCGTTTCTACATTTACAATACACATAAAACATGAGTACAAAGAGACAACAAACAGAACGGAAAGTGATATACCTGGTTTATACAGGAGAATGCTTGATATATTAACATAATTATTTATAAATAAGAATAAGTAACAATATGATAATGGTTAACAAAAAATTAATTCTGTCCGCGGGTAAACGGAACTCATCGCCTTGTCTGTAAGCACCAATACTGGTGATGAGTACATGATCGAAGTCGTAGAGGAGTTGGTGTTTACAGGCACGACGGTGTGTTCCTTTTATCAAGCGGACTCGGGTTTTAATCAGACTATTAATTATGAGAATGCTATTTAGAAGTGTTTACCAGTTTTAAAAGTCTTTGGTGTGACTCAGCTGGGGTTCGAATCTGCGACCTCCATTGCAAGACATACATACTAACCACATAGGCCAGGTGAGTTGTTCATTAGATGGACGAATGGTAGAAACTAAAGAATTCTCTAAGCGATGATTGTTTACATTGAACACGGATTATTTTCTTTATGATTGTTGCAAGAAACCTTCATGAATTGCTTGTCAAACCTCCGATAATGATCGCCAAATACAGACCTATTATACTGTCAATATAAATTACCAGCATGTTTACTGATTTAATTATGTGATTCCATCCATAGTCGCTTATAAGAAGAGTCAAGCTGCAAACTTGACAAACCCAGATCTTTCGTCGCATAGTGAGCCGCAGATCTGTCTCGGTGTAGTTTGTTAGCAGCAGTCAGTTAAATAAACTGAACGCATATCGTTATGCAAGGTCAGTTGTCATGGTATTAAAGGCGCATTACATGATGGTGTTTGCAATTAATTATAGCAAAGGACGGAACCAGCAAAAATTATTATCAATTAGTGACCATGTGTAACATCCCAAGTGAAAAAGACAATTCAGTCAGGACTGGTACAGCTCATAATACATGTGCATATCCTGTTAAATAAATAAATACATACATAATACTATGTATCTGTCTTCCCATTAATAAAGAGGCAAATGACCCAAGACTTTGAATTCAGTTATATGTGCACGCTATCAAACTTGTCGTAAACACAAATCACAAGATTCCTTTTTTAATCATTGCAATAAACAAATTGTCCTCAAGCCGTCTATCTATCTATCTTTTTATCTATCTATCTATCTATCTATCTATCTATCTATCTATCTATCTATCTATCTATCTATCTATCTGTCTGTCTGTCTGTTATCTATCTATCTATCTATCTATCTATCTATCTATCTATCTATCTATCTATCTATCTATCTATCTATCTATCTATCTATCTATCTATCAGTTTCAGTTAGTTCATATACTGTATTGTTCGCTGCTTTCAATAAACTTGTCCGATATGGGTGTTTTGTTTTTGAAGTAATATCAGTCTTTAACATTGTGATGAATATTTTCCTTGTTAAAATATTTGTCATGTGTTTCTTGTCCATCATTAGACATATCGTCTAGTAAAAGCGATTCTAGCAGTGTGGGCTTTCACACCATCTATCTATTTACACACTAACAACATTCATCAGCTTTGTATCATGGACTTTCATTAGGCAGATTAAAATTTATGAATGTCGGATAAAAATGTTTATCGCATTCAAAGATTACTCTTATAGATGTCTGGCATGTGTTTACAATCTGCCTCTGTTACATTGCAGAAAGCCTGGCTATCTGATGAAGTGTTGCATAATGTAATTCTAATCAAGGTTTATGGATATATAAAGCATGCAAACATGTTTTATCACGATTATCGTACATTTTCCTCTTTTCCGAGTCTTGTTAAATTAAAAAAGAAAATAAATCATGGGTATTATTTAAGATTAGGTAATGTGTTAGATGATATATTTATAGATACAATATTAAAAAATTACTGGCGAAATGATTTGATCAACTGCACCTGTTTTCATAGCTGATTACTTAAATTTATCGCGTCCTTCTAAAATAGTCCGCGTACTTCTAAAATAGTCCGCGTGCTTCTAAAATAGTCCGCGTACTTCTAAAATAGTCCATACGTTTTTAAAGTTGTGCATATTATAATGACTAGCATAGTTTTCAAAAAAAGGCATATTTCTTGAAGTAATACATAATTTATCAGATTTTCTCTGACATTCATGAAAAACAGAAAATACATGTTTTCATCTTAAAAAGAGAATCAAGACAATCTAGTATTTTGAAACTTCAACTCCTCCCTAATACTTACTTGAAACACCTCTCAGTAAATTTATTGACTTGCTTTGCTGCTATGTGAGATATTTTGTTCATGTTCCAAAGAAAAAATATTTTCTTTATATGATGTACATTTTCTTTTTAAAGATTTGTACAAGATTCTTTAATTTAGACATTCTAAATTTTACCAAATTATACCATAATGATGGAAACGCTGAATTATAAATTAAATATTTAATGGAAAATAGTCAATGCATTCAGAGCACAATTAAAAGCCAATTGATTTAAGGCAGTTGATATTAATAATGATCTTTTATGCAGTTTAATAAAACTTCGTTATGAAGTTTAAAGTACCGGCTGTATAATGTTTAGAATGGGATCTTAATCCAGAAATCAAGCTACTGTGGGGACTACAAACCGGACAGACAGATGATAATATAGCCTGATACTTTCCGCCTTATGTTGAGGATATCAAACGGGAAAGACGAATGATAATATAGCATGATATTATCATTCAGTCTTATGTCGGAGGTATACATATTGCAACAACTTTTTCACTTATACATAGTTGAAGATCTGGACATGCGTTTTTTTTCCCCTCAGAAATATAAAATTATCTCAACACAACTGGCCTTGAATAAATAACTTCGTGATATGTACTTTTTCTCTAATACTGTTAGCCTGATTAAAATCATTGGGGACATCGTATATTATATATTGACTGCATCAGACATTTAGTGGATAGTTTATGAAACTAAGAAATAAACACATTCTGGCCGAGTTCCCGATTTTCAGGGCTGAGTAATGCGAGTATTTTGTGAAGAGAATATGTGTCATTGACAATTTGTTTTTTTATGATAGTAATAATGTTTAACATGCTCTGTTGGGACTTATACTTTCAATTTATTAATTTTCGTGGAATACAAGCTTTCGGAGAATAGGTCGCTGCTGCAAGCCTCGATTTGCCGACCCGACGAAGGACGTTTCTTCGTAGACAAAAGGTTGGATCCATTTCTTATTTCACAAATTTAAGTATCAACGAAATGCCATTTTTATTAAAACAACTAAACTCATACACATGAAAATAAAATAATTAGTAAGCATTATGTAGAATCCAACTTTTCAAATTTTAAGTAAGTTATCAACTTTAATGTAAATCGTTTATATAGTTCTATATGAAGATAGCTAAATAAACGTAGAATATCATAAGCAGCAAAGGATTGGTTGGATAGTTTCGGCAGTCAGAATTTTTTTATTTGAATGATTATCATAATTTACTTCAAATTCTCTTGAAATTAAATCCTTGTATGACAGTAATGATATAAATAGTCTGTACGAATTTATTTGAACCCATGATTACCAAATTAAAAGAATCTATTGCTTAATTAATTTTCCAGTGAAGTAGGCTTGTCTTGGTGATCAAAATAATGTGCGTTTTTATCCTGTTTTAAGATCAATAGTATAAATAAGCCACATATCGTACATATGGATTTTTATGTGAATAACTTTGTTATGTTCTAAGACTCTAGCACTACCTCATTCATCGTCAATGAATCAAAGTCATTGTTTAGTTATCATTATTCATCGTCAATGAATTAAAGTCATTGTTTATTTAACATCAGTCATCGTCATTCCTAGATCCGGATGATTGCGTAAAATAATCTCGCTGGCCTTCCATGTTTTTGGTATCATGTCGAACCAGGTTGACCTTCCATGTTTTTGTTATTATGTCGAACCAGGCTGACCTTCCATGTTTTTGTTATTATGTCGAACCAAGCTGACCTTCCATGTTTTTGTTATTATGTCGAACCGGGCTGACCTTCCATGTTTTTGTTATTATGTCGAACCAGGCTGACCTTCCATGTTTTTGTTATTATGTCGAACCAGGCTGACCTTCCATGTTTTTGTTATTATGTCGAACCAGGCTGACCTTCCATGTTTTTGTTATTATGTCGAACCAGGCTGACCTTCCATGTTTTTGGTATCATGTCGAACCAGGCTTCGTACCATCAATTGTTTAACTTTATATCTAATAATTAACTAATTTTGTATGAAATCGTAAAAGACTCGTAAATACATAAATATAAACAGAGTAATTCGTAATTTAATACTCTGTCTGTCTCTCGGCACCATCGTTTTCAAACTACTTTTCTCTTGCATCATTATATACTTCATATTATAAATCAAACAAGATTCATGTTAATTTTGTTGAGATCATTAAATAAAATAATAAAAATATAAATATATCCTAACGCTCTTTCAAGGAAATTAAATTAATACGAAAAGACTTGTAATGAAATTGATTTAAGCAAATTCTCTATCACTTTTTCACAAGAGACGCTAACAACATCCCCATTTTTGCACCAATATTAGTCTAATAGCCGTCTGCACTCTTCCATAAGACATATAAGATCTGCAGTCACACCATAAGCTCACAGATCTGGGTCTTCGCAGTTTGTTAGGAGTAATCTAAAGAACAAAACGTCATAGATACTGAACTGTCGACCCGTTAAGAGCTATAAATAAGTTATCATCATCTTTATTTCCTTCCATTGAAGGTTACATAAATCATCTGAATACAATCATTAAATAAGTATTGAACAATAAATAAGAATTTTTTAAATAATAATAATAATAATAATAATAATAATAATAATAATAATAATAATTATTATTATTATTATTATTATTATTATTATTATTATTATTATTATTTAAAAATTCTTACACTATATAGTCATAGTGTTCTTCAACTGCATAAGTTGTAAGTTTCTGTACCTTATTTGCTGCACACTGTAGGACAAAGTATGCTGCATACAAGACGAATAGCTTGAAGCTTTCTTTGTCGATTAACCCTGATGGTAACTTTTAACTAGAAGATATTGTAATTGCAGCTCATCTTCACCAGTGGAAATATTTCTACTCGATTCGAAGAACTATAACAAGCTACACAGAGAGCAGGTGTCGCTATGGAAAAATATAATTTTTTATTTTTATTAACCATACAATGTATCCTGATATCTGTTCTAAAAAATATATAATAAAAAGACCTCAGTTGTTTACAAACTTGTATCGATCTTTGAAGCTGCTATTCACGCTCCGTAGAAAACAGGAAAATAGGAAAATATAAAATATAAATACCAATCAATTATTACATTCATTATTTTACAAGGTTAGAGAGAACCATTAAATACACAAAGGAAGCAGTGAATGAGTAAACGTTTCGAGAATATTATGGTTATACATTAAGGAACATTTTCGATTGTTTGTGAAGCGAGATTCGCTTATGAAATCTAATCGGGTTTTAGTTTTCATTGTCACATCATGAAATTTTTCAAATCATTTTAATCTGCTAAACCTTGTCTAATGCCTCAATCAAAGATATTCCTTTATTCATAAAGGGCTTTATAAACAGTATCCATTGATTATTCCAAATGACTGTGCGAGTCGCTTTTAGAACCCGAAGAGATGATGATAAATTAAGCAATCAGAGGTATGAATGTAAAGTAAATTCACAAGTCCAAAAGAAAACGATGTACGGAAGCTATTTCAAATATCCGCACTTATTTTCTCCTAATTCCATGATTTTAAAAACTGGCTGTCATTAAGGCATCGCATTCAAACAGCAAGTCAGATATAATTAGGCGAATATTTCAAGTAAGAGATTCTATGACAACCAACCATTGACCCTTTCCCTGTTAATAACAAGAACGAGATTTCATCCAGGATTTAAAACTTTTATGGTCATCTACCCATCCTATGAGAATATTCTCAACCCTTTACACACACACAAACACACACACAAAAACACACACACACACACACACACACACACACACATACATACATACATACATATATATATATATATATATATATATATATATATATATATATATATATATATATATATATATATATATATATATATATATATATATATATATATATATATATATATATATATATATATATTCGTGTTTAAAGCATATATCAAAATCAATTCAATTGTAAATTGATTACATTTGCCATCTTTATGCAATGATAAGACCCGAATCTAAATAGACAGGAAGAACAAGTGGAATATATGATCATAAAAAATGCAAAGCATTAAAACAAAATAATGAAATTTGGGGACTATTTCATTTTTGGAGTTAAGAATGCATTGAATGCACTCAAGTCTACCTGAAGAGCCTATAGTGTAGCCAGTACATGCCAAAGGAGTCTGTAAGATAAAGACGTTAACATCAAAAGAAAATGTTTAAATTCTTTGATAAGAAAACCAGTATAATGATAATATTTACCTTTGAGTGTGCATGTGTGTGTGTGTGTGTGTGTGAGAGAGAGAGAGAGAGAGAGAGAGAGAGAGAGAGAGAGAGAGAGAGAGAGAGAGAGAGAGAGAGAGAGAGAGAGGTATGATAGACTGCAAAATTAGCCTCTTAAAAGTTAGACATAAAGGCGAATAAAATAATTAAAAATTGTCTAATTGAATGGAATGTTTCCATTTTGAGAGACGTTGTGAATTCTCATTTCATCTATCCTGTTTGTGCTTTTAACATTATGTTACATTCTATTACAGTAGTATTATTACTTATAATATCACAGTGTTAAGTGTTTTCATACAACTTAACAATAAGTGTCAAAATGCCCAACACATAGAAATAACCAAGGAAAAATAGGTTTTTATTCTATCAAGACACACAGACAAACTGAAAAGTTTCGATTAAGCGGGAGTCTTGTTGACCAAAAGATTTAAATTGTTCAATGAATTATGAAAATTCAACATAAAATTAACACAAATTAAATAAAAAAAACATCATCTGGAAGGGGAAATTAGGGGTTCATTTAACGAAGTCGTGAAACAGACCAATGAAATGTATTTAAAGTACATTTAGTATTCTTTCGACTTTACTTTTTTGTCCTATATCCAATTTTGTATTTTGTGGAAACCACGTTGTCTTGTATATTTTTTCGTAATAACATTTACATTTTTTGGACGTTATCCATATGTCTCATATAACGTTTGTATTTTTTGGACGTTACCCAGTATCCTAATTATAACATTTTGTATTCTCTGGACGTTACCCAGTATCCTAATTATAACATTTTGTATTCTCTGGACGTTACCCAGTATCCTAATTATAACATTTTGTATTCTCTGGACGTTACCCAGTATCCTAATTATAACATTTTGTATTCTCTGGACGTTACCCAGTATCCTAATTATAACATTTTGTATTCTCTGGACGTTACCCAGTATCCTAATTATAACATTTTGTATTCTCTGGACGTTACCCAATATCCTAATTATAACATTTTGTATTCTCTGGACGTTACCCAGCATCCTAATTATAACATTTTGTATTCTCTGGACGTTACCCAGCATCCTAATTATAACATTTTGTATTCTCTGGACGTTACCCAGTATCCTAATTATAACATTTTGTATTCTCTGGACGTTACCCAGTATCCTAATTATAACATTTTGTATTCTCTGGACGTTACCCAATATCCTTATTATAACATTTTGTATTCTCTGGACGTTACCCAATATCCTTAATATAACATTTTGTATTCTCTGGACATTAGTGCCTTGTTAGCAATAATCTTTGCATTCTTTGAACGTTACCTATGTGTCCTTATTACGTTTTTACCCATTCGTCCTGTATGACATTTTGTATTATTTAAATATTACCCCGTTTTCATCTATAACATTTTGTATTCTTTAAACATTTCCCCTTGTTACATGTTCATAAAGGTATCGAGGAGATTTAAAGCCGTAAGAAGCTTTTTCCGTTTTACACAGGTGCAAGAAGTTAGTTGCACCCTTTGTCATAGGTAACATGAAAATAAATTAACGTACCATTGACATTTTAACTGTTGATAAGACGTTTCTCCGTGTGACCGAGAAAAACCTAAACGTAGCCAAGTCAATTAAAGCATCAATGATGTATGAGAAACTGAATCTAAATGCGATATTCAAGAACTCCATGGAATCTGCCAAAGAAGAGCTTATATGCCTTACTTTACAACTTTCATGTAGATCCAGTATCAACAGAACGTATTTATTCAATTTAAAAGAGCGACATACTTTTATTCAATATTGTGCTGAAGTAAACAGTGTTACAATCAACTGTGTCGTCTGTTTACATAATATTAATATCAGATTTATATTCTGGTGAGCGTTTGTTGCTTATAATAATCTCAGGTGCATTATGGGCATTGCACCCATGCAAATATATATATTTAATGAGCATAATCAAAGTTTTCATTAGCGGAGCCAGTCAAGCATGCAATAAATGCATCGTTTTGCATAACCGGAAGATTTTATTTTCCTTTCACATGACGGATATTATTCAACTAATAAACGTATTTTGTGGGTAAATTGTCTACTTAGTTTCTGATTAATGAAATCTGGGATATTCAATACTATAATGATTTTAACGTGTGAAATATCAATTTCGTCTATAATTTATGAATTTATTTAAAGAGATGAACCTCAAAAGCAAAAACATAATTAGAAAACCTGTCATGCGCAGCCTAACAATATTCTCACAAAACGTTTGTAAACATGCTATCTGGTAAATAGTAGGAAACATTAAAACGAGAAGGAAATACAAAATCGACACATCGACTATCGATTCTGTTTACAGCCTGGGCGAACCGATATTGTTTTTTGTCAAGTCGAATTCGTATTAATAACTCAAATGGCCGTATTTATTAAATTCGTCATCAACAGTTAAATTTGATATTTTTGAAAAGTTAATTTCCTTTTTCGAATAGAACTCTATGCAAATGTAATATTGATTGAACATACTTTTTATAGAATTCCAAATACTGATTAAATTTGAAATAAATACATATGTCTCTGCATTGTTTAATGTAGAGTTGACCATCAGTGTGTGTTAATACATGCTTCCAAGTACACCACAGTTTTCTATGAAAATCACAATGAGCCTTTCAATGCCTTCGCTTTATATTTGATGGAGAAACAAAGCCCATAATCAATGATTTACATTGTAATATAAGTAAGAATCACGACTGACAAGTTGTGCATTTTTAGATCTATTATTAAAACAAGATTTAATTTAATTGGCTTAAAAGTATATAGGTAGGGGAATTACAATAAAAAACGTTTCTGTTATAATAGGATATATATTTAAGAAAATGTGTATACAACGATGAAGTTCACGAAACAACTTGTATAACAAAGAATCACATTAAAGGTACGTATGTGCAGAAAGATTTACTACCCCCAAAATAATTTTAAAAATGCACTGTATGTGAAGATGTGGGTAAAAACGTATTAGAACAAATAGAAAACGTTCCGCTCCCTGTGCAACGAGAGACATTAGAGGCTAAATGACATCATATTAAACGATAATGCCATCATCGTAAAGAATGAAAACTATGTGCATACTTTCTGCTTATTTTATTTAAAGAATAAAGAAACATTCTCGTCTAGTCATTCATGTAAATGGTGAAATACTATTTTAGATAACACGTTTTATAACGTTGTACTCGCAGTAAGTGTTAACGCTTATATTTCATGACAAGCAATATACAACTTAGACCAGGTTTACTTTTAAAGCCCAACATTTGAACTTTACATGACACTCGTTAATAATAAATATGTATTAATGATATAGGTAATTAGCCGAGTATCTCGAGACGTCACAAGCAAGGGAGATTGGCAGGTCCAATTTATAACGGTAGTATAACATTGGCATCACGAAACCAGCTGTACAGCTACACGCAAATGGCCTGTAAAGAATGATTATTGATGGACCAAAACATTAGAAAATATGATGAGCATGGAGGCGAATGGAGTTATTGTATCACATTCAAATTAAATATAAAATTCATGGACAATCTAATAAACTTGGAAAATATGCTAATGCATCAATTCTATAGCTAGTGCAGAAGTAGTTTTGTAAATTAAACAAATAATTAATTCTAAGGCACCCTTATTGATTGCTGCTTGATACAGTTTGTTGATAGGAATTGACTACTCAATGACACTGTATTTTAAACAAAAATTTGAATTCCATTGTTTAAATCTTTCATTTCTCCAGTTCAACATATAAATCATCGCGATCAATCGTTACGAATGTTATAATGTTGAATCAAACTAACGAGATCTTTTTAAAAACAAAGGAAACAAAATTTAATTAATAAATTGTTATAGATAACTCTTCCGCAAAGTTAAATTTGTGAATCTTCCTTTTATTTAGAATTATTAATATGATATTGATCGTTTTGTTTATTGATACACGTGGCGTTTAGATAATAAATTTTGATTAGAAACTGAAAAATGAGCCTTATTATAGTGACATGAATACGATAAAATACCATTTTCTTAATAACAAATATATTAAAAACAATTAATAAGCAACATTGTGTGTTATGTATATACAATTTTACACGATTTCACTATTGTTTCGAATCCATAAAGGGTATGTCACTGAGTTCAATGAAAATTAACAAAAAACAGAATATGTATGCATATCTGGTATTCAACATTTGTATTCTAAAATTGCTCATACACTTTGGGTTTGGTGTTCATCGGGAAATCAAAGAAACGTATATGGAACCGCAAACAACTTACTACACACATTCTCGAAGACTCTGGATGAACTCTTGACTTGGTGAACATAAAATTATATTGTTTATTGATATAAATTAGTTTTGAAATTATATTTTATTAATGGTACTAAATTCCGTCCATATGTTCGTCGTCATCTGTAAGATGTCTAGGTCAATAGAGTCTTCATCAAAACTTCATACAAAATGGAATATGGAAATACACACTTTCATAATCATACCAATTATCCAATTATAATACATTCTGAAGGAAATATATTTGAATAAAGCATACTATAACTCGTCAATAAATAAATGAGTCATGAAATACTCTCTCTCTCTTTCTCTCTCTCTCTCTCTCTCTCTCTCTCTCTCTCTCTCTCTCTCTCTCTCTCTCTCTCTCTCAGTAATTTAGTAGGTCTGAAGCCTTTGTCACTTTATATTATATATTTTTCAATAATGTGCAAACAAACATTAAACTATATTAAACTGCAAAAGACGGCGCAAATATCGAAAATTATGGCATAGCAGCAGCAACAGCTAAATCAATGTCAACAAGAACACAATTTTGGCTGTCTCGGACATCAAAGGTTGAATAAATATCGGTACAGACAATGACGTAAAACACAATTTTGGCTGTCTTAGCCACTGAAGGCCGAGGAAGTAATAGCAAAGACAATGACTTGAAGTACAATGTTGTTGACTGCAGTCCTAGATCAATTAATTTTAACGATGTACTTGTATATGAGTAATAGCAATACGTGAAAGAGAATACTTTTAATTCTAATAAGTAAATATTAACAATATGTTGGTGAGGCATATCAAATTCAATTTGTTACATATTCAATGATTTCATGTATACGAACAATAACAAAATTAGTCATTACATAGACGAAATATTCAAAACATCCAACAAAACTTCCACTCTTTAAAAACTATAGGTGAAAAGTATTCGCACTTATGAGATAATCAAATTTATGGCAGTTGGCTAGAAAAGACAGAAAACAAAGTTTCATATGTAACAGTCAATTACATGGTAAAATATTACGAAAGCGTTAAGCTTGTTTCTAGACATCATACAAATTGCCATAATTACTAACTTCGGAATTGCAGCTGTCATAAGGTGGCTTTTGTGTGTTATGTACATACAATTTTACACGAGAAGTGGAATAGTTGGTTACGTATGACATTTTCATTGTATCAACATAGAACAAAACAGATTAAATCAGTTGAATTTATAAAGATTAATATGTCAATTAAATCGTTGTTAAAGTAAAGATAATGGGTTTGACTTATAAAGGAAATCAAGGAAATCAAGGAAACTGTGTATAATGTTAACACTGGACTCAAAAGCACGTTAAACAAGCGAAATGAACGATTTTGTTAATCTCTCAAACACTTCATATGCAGAAATGTAAAACATAAACCCATAAATAATTACGACCGTGTCTTGTGCTCATCGAAGTTAAATGCCTTTTTCTTATATTTTCTTCCCGAAATGTCTCTCAACAAAATATATATCATGGAAAGTTAAATCGGATATATCGTGATCTGGAAATTTGTTTTGAAAGTAACAATAAAACGTTTTATTTTTAGTATCTTGTTTTTAATCAATGTTTGAAGAAGTATATAACTGATCTTAAAGTAATGTTTATAACATTGTTTTCTTCAATAAAGCGCAAATTATTCTCCAATTTTTGGTAATTTAAAAACGCTCCCACTTTTGAGAATAAATTCGCGTGTTATGAGATTTTAAACTTGTCTGAAAAATGTATCTAGAGATAGAAAATGTATTAGAATAATATAGCAATACTGTTATTATAATAATATTGTAATATAGTAATGGTTTTAATTTGAAAGATCTCTTTTATACGTACTGGAAAAACAATGCTAATATTTATGTAGATTTTGTCAAAATACCGTAATATTTTTTTGTTTTTGTATTCCAACACGATTGCAGTAGAGTTAAATATTAAGGAAAAATGAATTAATAGCGTTTGAATATGTATTTGTGTCATATGTGTTGAAGGAGTACGAGCGAAGCGAATGAGAAATATGATCATGTAAAGAAATGTATTTTTACTATGCGATGTGAAAATGCGTTTAGACAAAAATAAATTGCATCAACTTTAACTTTGCAGCTTCACTCATTTATATTTTTGTCTCTCCGTTTTGCATTTTTCAGTTTCAGTGACAAGAATCAAATGCAAAGCACAATTTATGAATTTTATATAATTGTAAAATCCCTCACGTGCTAATTACCGTTGCATATGTGAGATAAAATAACATATAATGAGAAACGTTATGAAAATGCTGTTAAAGTCAAAAGCAAAATCAACTATTGGATGTTTTAAACCTTTTGGACAGGTGAGTGATCAAAAGTACAAAAAATGATCCAGCAGAACAACCTTACAATTTGTCCGAATAGTTCCAGCTAAATTACAAATGTTATCCAGAACCAAAAGCTAGGGCATACACTTAATTATTATTATCTAGTTATTCAGATACACATGTTTATTTACAATGCTTTAACAAACATTAAAGGTCTTTGGGATATGGCGTCCATGCAGAAGAGCCAGGCTGTTTGTTATGCATGCGTTAATATATATATATATATATATATATATATATATATATATATATATATATATATATATATATAGTTACGTATATTTGATTTAAATAAATTATTTATTTTATTTTTGTCAGATTCAAATTTGTCATTTTCTGACCGTGCTTCAGAGTGTAAACAAGCTTCTATAATGATTGGTTGATTTCAAGAACATTAGAGCTTTACTTTAAAAATGATTGGTAGATTCCAAGGACATCTTTCTAGATCATACTGTATAGGTGACTTTGCGAGCATGGGTTCGTTCTGTGACCTTCTAGAAAATCACGTGACCCATTCCTGTTTACGAGGGAATCATTATATAGCTGTGTGTTAGAAGCTAACAGTTCAGTATTTAGTCTGGGCTTTAGAATACAAAGATGTGTGTGTTATTGTTTGAGTGTAAATTATTTCAATTCGTTTGGGAACAAGAGGAATTTATTGTGTTATTTATCTAGAAATTACTTGTGCTCATTTGGATTATTATAAAACTAAAACTGACTTCATCACGTGACATCGTCGTCCATAATGGATTACATCGTCAAGATTCAAACCGGGAACTATTAGGACATTTTATTATCAGGACTCTTGCAATTCTACTAGTGGATTATATTGTGAATTCTTTTTGGATTAATTTTTGGACCTGATTCTCTAAAACCATAAGTTTATTTATTTTCTTTTATGAAAATATTTGTACTCAATAAATTGTTTGTTAAAATTTTATAAGCTTGTTATTTTCACTTCTTTCTATGTTGCTGCTTATTCGAGCCCTAAGCACGTAACATAGAAATTGGGAGCTATCATCCGGGATTGAGATAAATTGGAATTTGGCGAGAATTTTTCTCAGAAAACTTATGTTTTAAATTTGAATTCCCCCTAGTTTTATAAAATTTTAGATCTTTAGTGAGACTGAGAGGCTTGTATTAAAATGACATCTAAAGTAGAAATATTTCTTTCTAATCCTATCCAGGAGCAATTAGATCTTTTCTAAAAAGATGTGTTGATTCAACTTGGCAGAAAATATGATCTTTCTGAAGTCAAGGCTTCATTAACGAAACGAGATATCAAAAAGATTTTGGTTCAATATATGGTAGAAAAGGATGTTTTGGAACAAAGTGCTTTGATTTCGGTCAGTAAGTCTGCATCAGACTCTGATATTAAACTACAGGAATTATAATTAAAATTCAAGATGGAATTAGAGTTGAAGAAGCTGGAGAGAGAGAGAGAGAGAGAGAGAGAGAGAGAGAGAGAGAGAGAGAGAGAGAGAGAGAGAGAGAGAGAGAGAGAGAGAGGCAAACTGAATTACAAAAAGAGCAGATACGGATTGATAGAGAGAGAGAGAGAGAAGGAAGAAAGGGAATATCAAATTAAAATGAAAGAAATAGAGATGGCAAGTGAAAATCACTATCATACATAAAATCGATTTAGCAAGGAATATTAGATTAGTGCCCCCTTTTAGAGAAAAAGAAGTAGACAAATACTTCATTCGTTTTGAAAAAGTTGCAGAAAATTTAAAGTGGCCAAGAGAGAATTGGACACAGTTATTACAATGTGTACTTACTGGTAAGGCTAGTGAGATTTACACTTCACTGTCCGTTCAGCAAAGAGGTGACTATGATGTGGTTAAAGAATACATTCTAAGGGGTTATGAGTTAGTCCCTGAAGCTTATCGGCAAAAATTCAGAAAGTACAGAAAAGAAGCTGGACAAAATCATGTCGAATTTGCAAGAGAAAAAGAGCAGTTGTTTGATAGATGCTGCTTAGCCAAGAAAGTCGAACAAGATTATCAAAATCTCAAACAAATTATATTAATTGAAGAGTTCAAAAACTGTGTCCATAGTGATGTTAAGTGTTATTTTGATGAGCATAAGATTGAAACCTTGGAAAATGCTGCTCGAGCTGCTGACGAATATTCTTTGACACATAGAGTTTCTTTTGTTAACAAGACTTCTACTCAACAGTCTTCTGGCAGAAAAGTATTTGCGCCTAATACAAGCACTTCTAAAACTGAAACTAGCGCAACTTTCAAAATCAAACTTCAGAAAAGCTTGATTCTAGATCCTTGTCTCTTCCGACGTGTACCTATTGCAAGAAAAAAGGACAAGTTATTTCTGATTGCTACAAATTGAAAAATAGGCATCAGAATCAAGACAGACATGTTCCAAATGCTCTTATTTCTAAGAGGTCAAGGTCACGGTCATGGATTGAAAGCAATACATTTGTTGGGTCTAATAAATCCCAGTCTGATTTTATTATGGAGAATTATGAACTATTCATATCGAAGGATTCTATATCACTCTTGGGTGATTCAGCCAATCGCACCCCTATTAAAATTTTAAGGGACACAGACGGATCTCAGAGTCTTTATTATCAGGTACTTTGCCTTTTTCTGAGAAGTCCTCTTCTAATGAAAGTGTTCTTATTCAGGGAGTAGAGTGCGGCTTTGTTAATGTTCCTCTCCATTGTGTAAATTTGTCCTCAGACTTAGTGTCAGGACATGTGAAAATCGGAACAGCCTCGGTTTTACCCGTAGAGGGCTTTCATTTATTGCTAGGCAGCGACTTAGCTGGAGACAAGTTTGTGGTTAATCCACTTGTAACTGACAAGCCTAATTTGGATCAGAAAGTCGATCCAATTGAAAAAGAATTTCCTGATATATTTCAAGCTTGTGCAGTTACCAGAGCTATAGCAAAGAAAGCTCTTGAGAATGATGTTGATGAAGCCAGTATTCCTTTAGCTGACACGTGTATAGGTCAGGCTTTTGATGAGGTCACTTTTACTCCTTGTTTGGATCAATCAGAAGGTATTGATCATAGTGATCCTTTTTTAACAACTCATTCTCTTTATTCTAATCAGGGTGATAAACGACAGTCACTTGTCGTCGAACAGGAAAAAGATCCTGAGATCTCCTGCCTGTAATTTCATTAAAAATGGAATTTTTATGAGAAAATGGAGACCTCCCGAGGTACCTGCTGGTGATGAGTGGTCGGTGAACTATCAAATAGTAGTTCCAAAACCTTACAGACAGGAAATACTTAATCTGGCCCATGAATCTCCTTTGGCTGGTCATTTAGGGGTTAATAAAACTTATCACATGATCTTGACACACTTCTATTGGCCAAAATTCAAAAGTGATGTTACTAAATACTGTAGAACTTGTCATACTTGTCAAATGGTAGGTAAACCCACTCAGAAGATACCTAAGGCTCATCTACAACCTATTCCTGCCTTTGACGAACCGTTTAGTAGAATTATGGTAGATTGTGTAGGTCCCTTACCCAAGACCAAGTCAAATAACCAATACCTGTTGACCATTATGTGTGCGTCAACAAGGTTTCCAGAGGCATTTCCGTTAAGGAATATAAAATCTAAAACAATAGCAAAAGCTTTGATAAAGTTTTTTTTTACTCAGTACGGCCTTCCCAAATCTGTTCAGTCTGATCAAAAGTTCAAACTTCATGTCTAGAATTTTCCAGCAAGTTATGTATGAATTAGGCATTCAGCAATTCAAATCTTCTGCCTATCACCCTGAAAGCCAAGGGGCATTAGAAAGATTCCATCAGACTTTGAAAAATATGATTCGATCATATTGTTTTGATACGAATAAAGATTGGGATGAAGGCATTCATTTACTATTGTTTGCTGTTAGAGAATCAGTTCAAGAATCTTTAGGCTTCATTCCCTTTGAACTGGTTTTTGGACACACTGTGCGTGGATCATTGAAGTTATTGAAAGAAAAACTTCTTTCTAATGAAGATACTGAGATCAATCTTCTTGATTATGTTTCTGATTTTAGATACAAGTTGGCAAAGGCTGGTGAGGTCGCAAGAGCAAAACTGCTCTCTGCTCAATCTAAAATTAAATCAAGATATGATAAAAGGTCGAACGAAAGGAGTTTTCAGCCTGGTGATAGAGTCCTGGCTCTCTTACCAATGCCATAAAATCCTGTTCAGGCCAAATATTATGGTCCCTACACAGTTGACAGGAAAATTAATGACTTATATTACATCATAAATACTCCTGGGAGGCGCAAACAAAAACAACTCTGCCATATAAACATGCTGAAAGAGTATATTGAAAGAGATAGCCATGTTAAACATGTAATTAGTTTAGTTGTACCTGTCCCACTCAGTGAAGGAATATCATCAAATTCTACTGATATTGAAATGATGACTGATATTGAAATGACGAATCGTTGTAATTCAGAAATTATGAAACATCTAGACCAGAAACTTTCACATTTGCAAGTGCAAGAAAGAAATGAACTGAAACAGTTATATTTTGAATATGATCACTTATTTCCAGATATTCCTACAAGGACAAACACAATTTTTCATGACGTTGAAATTGAAAATTCCAAACCTGTTAAACAACATCCATACAGGATGAATCCATTCAAACAGGAATACTTAAAAAAGGAAATTCAATATTTGCTGGAGAATGGTTTTATCGAGCCCAGTAAAAGTGATTGGAGGTCTCCATGCATACTTGTTCTAAAACCAGATAAAACTTTCCGTATGTGCTCTGATTATAGGAAGGTGAATAGTGTGACAAAAGCAGATTCATTCCCATTACCAAGAATTGACGATTGTATTGATAAAATTGGGAATGCCAAGTATGTCACCAAATTTGACCTTCTTAAAGGATTTTGGCAGATTTCACTAACGGACAGAGCAATGAAATCTCAGCATTTGTGACTCCAGATGGACTCTACCAATATAAGTAATGCCTTTCGGGATGAAAGGGTCACCAAGTACATTTCAACGTCTCATGAATATGATCACCTCTGGTCTAGAAAATTGTGATGCCTATATAGATGACGTCATCATCTACCGCGACATCTGGATATAATATCTAGCAACAATTCGAAAATTCTTTGACAGTCTCACTGATGCATGTTTGACAATTAATTTATCTAAAGGTGAGTTCTGCCGTGCTAGTGTGACTTTCTTAGGACATATTGTAGCGCATGGACAAGTTAAACCAATAGATGCTAAGGCTGAGGCTATTTCTAAATTCCCTGTGCCTGAAAATAGAAAGCAACTGATGCGGTTTTAGGTATGGCTGGATATTATCGTAAATTTTGTTCAAATTGTTTTTTTATAATTGCAGAACCCCTGACAAATTTATTGAAAAAGAAGAACAAGTTCGTTTGGACTGAAAAATGTCAGGAGGCTTTTGATAAGTTGAAAGCCATACTTGAAACAGCACAAGTTCTTGCAGCTCCAAATGTTAGTCAACCTTTCAAATTATCTGTCGATGCAAGTGAAGTTGGGGATGGAGCAGTTTTAATTCAAGAAGACAACATTGGTATTGGACATCCAGTGTGCTATTTTTCAAAGAAATTAAACAAACACCAGAGAAATTATTCAACTATCAAGAAGGAATGTTTGGCATTGATTTTGGCTTTGCAACACTTTCAAGTTTATCTAAGTTCAGCTCCTTCTTCGATTATAGTTTTTAGTGACCACAACCCCCTTACATTCATCGACAAGATGAAAAACAAAAATCAAAGATTACTAAGGTGGAGTTTGTTATTACAGGAATATAATCTTGACATTCGGCACATCAAGGGAAAAGATAATTTAACTGCAGACGCTCTTTCCCGTGTATAACAATATATTATATACATGAGTTCTTTTAACTTCAGGTGTAAATTGGTTTGTGATAATAAGGTTTTATTATACAAACCTTTCTTTTTATTTTATGGGGGATGGTGTTACATATATTTGATTTAAATAATTTTTTTAATTTTTTCAGATTCAAATTTGACATTTTGGATTAAAAATTCATTCATTGGGAACTTTTTTAAAGGAATTTTTACTCTACAAGTGAACAACAGATGTTAGCCTCATTTTCTGACCTTGCTTCAGAGTGTAAACAAGCTTTTAAAATGATTGGTTGATTTCAAGGATATTAGAGCTTTACTTTAAAAATGATTGGTTGATTCCAAGGACATCTTTCTAGATAATACTGTATAGGTGACTTTGCGCGCATGGGTTCGTTCTGTGACCTTCTAGAAAATCACGTGACCCATTCCTTTTTACGAGGGAATCATTATATAGCTGTGTTTTAGAACTAACAGTTCAGTATTTAGTCTGGGCTTTGGAATACAAAGATGTGTGTTATATTGTTTGAGTGTAAATTAATTCAATTCGTTTAGGATCAAGAGGAATTTATTGTGTTATTTATCTCGAAATTATTTGTGCTCATTTGAATTATTATAAAACTAAAACTGACTTCATCACGTGACATCGTCGTCCACATTGGATTACATCGTCAAGATTCGAACCGGGAACTATTAGGACATTTTATTATCAGGACTCTTGCAATTCCACTAGTGGATTATATTGTGAATTCTTTTTGGATGAACTTTTGGACTTGATTCTCTAACACCGTAAGTTTAAATATTTTCTTTTATGAAAATATTTGTACTCAATAAATTGTTTGTTACATTTTTACAAGCTTGTTATTTTCACTTCTTTCTATGTTGCTGCTTATTCGAGCCTAAGCACGTAACAATATATATAATCACCCTTTCCCAGAAAGATGGTATTAACAGAGGGTGGGTCTCATACGCTTTAAGCGATAAAGGATATTCTCTCTCTCTCTCTCTCTCTCTCTCTCTCTCTCTCTCTCTCTCTCTCTCTCTCTCTCTCTCTCTCTCTCTCTCTCTATATATATATATATATATATATATATATATATATATATATATATATATATATATATGGTGTGATAGAATATCCTTTATCGTTTAAAGCGTACGAGACCCACCCTCTGTTAATACCATCTTTCTAGGAAAGGGTGATTATATATATTGTTAATATTGATATGGAACTATATATTGCGTGCTAGTAATTTAAATAATAGAACGTTTACATAAATTAGGCATTCTGAGTAGTACCACCAGTCTTGAACTTGAACTCAGTATTTATTAAACATCAAAACAGGACAAAATCATTTAGTCCGATTTTACTACCCTCATTCACGGACAAAGGTCAATCACACAAAATTAATTAAATGTACTTAACACTGACAATCATCTTTGAAGAATCCAAGCTTCGAAAAGTTTAATGTTAGAGACTAGGTCATACATGCAAGCAGGTCTCGTATATTGTTGACCCGCCTATTTATGTCTTTACGTGCATTTATACATAGAATGGTACCCCATTACTTACATACATGCAAACACACACACACAGACACACACGCACGCACGCACGCACACACACACACACACACACACACACACACACACACACATACATACATACATACATACATACATACATACATACATACATACGTACATACAGACAGACAGACAGACAAACAGACAGACAGACATACATGTACCTTACTCATATGCAAAGAACGGATATTTAGTTAGAACAGTCAAACATAGATAAATGATCAGGCCAATATTACATACATTGGAATGAGAAATATTAAGATTTTTTTGTAATTATTATAGTAAATCTGTCAATGTCTTCAAATATTCTTACCTTATTCCATAATAATAAACACAATACAACATTTCCGTATAACTGTCATGTTATTTCTTTCTCCAAAGGATATATTTATTCTTATTAATTATAGCAAATACATATTTAAATAACGTATTCTAAATGTGAACCTCGAATAAAAATTTGGTGAATGGATTCTCAAGATTAGGTGTATATGCTTTCAATAAATAGATCCTTGCATTTGAAATCCCACCGACGGAGAATTCTTATTGCAGAAAAGCATCTCCCAAAAGAAAGATTCCTGTCTATATGTGTGTGAATCTTTCCATCAGGTCATATTCTTTATTTAATCGAATACTTTCTCGTATGACAAAGTCGCCAAAGCAAGAGGGATACCTTAAATCATAGTGAATTCCATCTGAGCTATTATTTTGATATCGGTTCTTCCATCTTATTATCAAACAGAGAGTATGCATGCATGCCGAGGCAGACAAAAAGGCGGAGACATAATTCAAAAGAAGTATATTCCAACAGATGAGCTATATTTATCTCCCTAAAACAAAGTGCTTGTAACACGTCAGAAGGATACAATCAGACGAATCGGAAATAGGATGAATGGAAAAATATGCATACGCACGTGTTTAAATTCACATAAATTAGTCTGTCTTAAGTATAGATAGGGTAACACTTGCCATCCCTTACATTATGCTTCTAACGTTACCATACAAAACTGTAAATCTTTGCAATGCTACCGATATGCTGTCTGCTTTTGCTCGCTACATTTGTGTCTCACAACATGGCTATTCTGGAAAAGACCGGTCAAGCCGACTTGGAAGCTGTTCGTATTCGACTAGAGGAGGAAAAGGCCAAGAGACTCCTTCTGGAGAATGACGTAGAGGTTCTCATGCTACAAGTTGAAGAACTAAGGAGAGGATTTTCTCAAATTTCAAAAGACAAAATGGGTATTGTTTCTTTTCTGACTTTGATATTTTTCTTTTTCAGTCTCTTAATCTACTATATCTTATTATCGCTATTTTCACTCTGCTGAACGTTTCTGTTGTTGTGGTTAAATGTATTTCCGTTTCTGTTGTTGTGGTTAAATGTATTTCCCGTTTCTGTTGTTGTGGTTAAATGTATTTCCCGTTTCTGTTGTTGTAGTTAAATGTATTTCCGTTTCCTTGCTTAATATGTATTGCATGGCCACTTTCACACAAAGTTATCCTGTGAAATATCTTACGGTCAAACTATTATATTGTAGAGGAAACCAAAATATATACTCAAGCTGGATATGTCAGAAACGCATTATAATTGAACGGTGGTAATAATTCGAGCTTACATATCTACACACTAAACGGTTCAGTACGGTAATTGCTTAGTTCTTTTCCATGTTCGTGTTCAATGTATAACAAGAACTTAAAAAGAAGTTTTAACTTTTATTTCGAAAATACAGTCGATTAAAGAAGAATTTTAAGCCAAATATGTCATATTTGACGTATGTTTTCATTGCCATTTTCAGTTCCATCTGGAAATGTAACCTTGACTACACCAAGCATTGCCTTTACAGCTACGAGTTATCCCCCCCAAAAAATGCAAATTCTGGAAGAGACGGTGATTTTTGACAATGTCAAGGTAAATGAGGGAAACTGCTATAATTCTTTGACTGGAAGATTCCGTGCTCCATTCAGCGGTCTGTATATCTTCTCTGTAACTGTTATGCGAGAAACGTTGGGTGTTGAAACACTCATTATGAAAGACAATGTTGAATTAGTAAGTGTATTTTTTGGACGTCGTAACAGTCATTCGGGATCAGGAACTATAGTTACTTTAATGGACAAGGGTGAAACGGCATATGTCGCGGAACCTATTCGTAGCTCAGAATTTTCCCTGCGTGGGAACACGGGCACATTTACTGGTCTACTGCATATCCGATATTGACTTTTATTCTGCAATACATGTT
The DNA here is from genome assembly GCA_029339505.1 of Unio delphinus. Taxonomy (NCBI): domain Eukaryota; kingdom Metazoa; phylum Mollusca; class Bivalvia; order Unionida; family Unionidae; genus Unio; species Unio delphinus. The sequence goes on along the minus strand of JAQISU010000433.1, from coordinate 6,316,532 downwards.
CCAATTAATCCTTTCTTGGGATTAATCGATATGCTTGTTTAATTTCTGCTCATATATTTGTAATTTGGGCTGAGTAAAAGGATTCTTCTGACTTTTTGATGTATTCGAGCTAATAGTACAGATGCCTTGTCGTGTATGTAATATCCTATAATACATGTATGTAGCTTTCGTTCAATCCTTCTAAAATTACAGGTGCTGTTGGTCACCTTTAATAAGTCTCAGAACGGTGTCTATATAATATTTTCACGTAATATCCGTATATATTGTCAGTATACCAGTCAATCCCTCCATCCATCTACAAAATGCATTTCTCCTGCGGTACAGATTTTTCAGTCATACTCTACATATAAGATTTAATCTCAACAAATCAGGAGGACAATAAGAGTTTAAACCTATTTGAACCTTTTTATATAGCTTCTACATTTTTTGAATATTTACTTCAAATACCTCGAATTATCTCCTCTTTTCTAAAGGAATGTCTAGACACTTCGAAAGTATCGTACAATTATAATTTTCCAAAAGACATGTTGACAAATTATCCGATATCCTCGCAAGTACATTGTTGACATTCAGTTAACACTGTGTTTGTTCTTTCACCTTAACATTGCCCCAATTGGATGAGCTAAATCAGCTCCGATTATCCTTATTATAATTTTCGTCACTATGATCATTCATTTTGACGAAGCCTAATGTTGTAAGAAAGACTCCGTACATTTAAATTTTGTAGTTTTGGTAAATATGATTTGCATGGTGGCAAATAGTTAAACGATTTTTAATGTGGCAAATCGATATATGATGTTCACGGGGCCAAATAGTTACACGATTTTTAATGTGGCAAATAGATATATGATGTTCACGGGGCCAAATAGTTACACGATTTTTAATGTGGCAAATAGATATATGATATTCACGGTGCACGATTTTTAATGTGACATATATATATATATATATATATATATATATATATATATATATATATATATATATATATATATATATATGATGTTCACGGTGGCAAATAGGTACCTGAATTGTACGGTGGCAAATGGATGTTGGATGTGCACCGCTGCAAATATATATGCATTAATGCACTCTTGTGTAACAAAGACACTCGCATAACGACCCAATAATCAATTATCTTCTCTCTACCCATGCCATTTTGCGATGGTGCCACATATTGTTATGTTAGTACTATATATTTCAAGCATAGAGTCCAATCAATATAACAGTTATATGTGTGTATGTATTTTATTAGGTACATCATCAGTTGTCTGTCCATGGGCCTAATGCACTCAAATACGAACGTTTTTGGTCTAGGCAGAAAAGTCATACCACTCGTAAACACCCTCCGATTTGGACAACTTTGATATCAATTGATAAATTTCTCTTCCTTCTAAAGCCATATGTGCCAATATAATTCTATTTAAATGCAAAATAAAATACGTTGTATTTTTTATTGAGTATTAATTGCAAATTTAGCGATTTTCATATCCAGGCTACGGGCATCTACAAATGCCGTTTAGTGATGATACCACGTATTTCTATGCTATTAATATAGATATGAATCAAAGAATTCAAGCAATACAACAGTTTATAATATGTGTAGGTATCTTAAGTTTGTCCGTGCATCTAATGCCTTCCTTTACAAACGCTACCGATCTTCGTATACTTAATACATGCGTCTACCCATACCGATTTGGGATCGTGTCACATATCACAATGCTAATACTATGGATGTAAAGGATAAAATTAAATCTATAAAGCGGTATATAATATGTGTATGTATCTTAATAAGTAAATCTTCATTTGTCTATCCGTGCACCTAATGCCTACCAATTCAAATATTTTCTGTATATGCCAAAAAGTCGTACCAATCGTATACATACACCAATTTTAACAAAGTTGATATCGATGTATATGGTTCTCATCAACCTAAATCGATCTATGCCATTAAAATGTGTGAAAATGCAAACTAAAACAGTTGGTATTTTTTAAAACTCAATCTCGCTTATAGTTGGCGATTTTATCGATCTACGAATACGTGCTATATAACTCTACCATGCCGTTTTATGATGGCGCCACACACTTCGATGCTAATATTATGGAATTAAAGTACAGAATTAAAGGTATCCATCATTATATATTGTGTGAATGTATTTTATTAAAAGTCTTCCTTTTGTCCGCCTGTATGCCTAATGCCTTGATGTAAAATACATCTTCTTTATTGTCAAATACATCACAGAAATCGTATACAACCACGATTATAACAATTGATATAATTTTAGATGTTCCCCATCACTCTAGACCAATATAAATACATAAAACTGCGAATAAACAAGTTGGTATTTTTTCTCATTACTTAGTACTGCTTATATTTAGAGACTAGCAAGATGATGCATCCATAACGGTAGTATTACTCGCATGAAATCGTGATTGTAAATGCACGTACACGGTTCCGATTTCAATGTGCCAAATATATTTTCAAAGGAGTCTGTTGCCGGTGGCGGAATCAACCCTTATCAAACAGACCTATTCTCAAGCGTTCTTCTATATAATGCAGGGATAGCACTTTCCGTTTTTAACAGGTGTATATGTATAATTCTCTCTCTCTCTCTCTCTCTCTCTCTCTCTCTCTCTTTATATATATATATATATATATATATATATATATATATATATATATATATATATATATATATATATATATATATATATATATATATATCTTGTTGCTCTAGAGTTGAGATACACTCCATGCGATTTTGTTCATTCTTCGTTATTTAGAACAATGCACAAGTGATGATGATAGCTATTTAAGTAAGACAGAAGAAAACACAGGTTACAAACGGCACTCTTACACTTCAGGCAGAGTGGCAGGAACGTATGATTTTGATACACCATCGTAACCATTGTCCATGTTCAGAGGGAGCATCAACTTTTTTATGTATGTATGTATGTATGTATGTATGTATGTATGTATGTATGTATGTATGTATGTATGTATGTATGTATGTATGTATGTATATTCTTGATACTAATATGATATGATCGTAGTTTGCACTTGAAAGATTAGGCATGTTTCAAGTACCTTAATTCATTCATAAAGTTCAACGGTTGAGTTGCTTAATTATTACAAACACCTCGTGAACCGATATGGACATGATTTCATGAAAAGGTCAAGCTGATCTAATCTATGATTAATCTATGTGAAACAGCTGATATTGCTTCGAGATCGGATTATTTTTTAATTGATATGCAACTATCATTGCGTTTTAGTACTTTAAATAATAGAATGTTTACATAAATTCAGCATTCTGAGTAAAACCACCAGTCTTGGAAGTTATTCATTTATTTTCAGGGGAATTTATTTATTTAACTTAATCAGTTGTTGGAATTACAAACCTCGAAATGCTCTTATTGACTGGAATAATTTATGTTCAAGAAATTCTGTGAATTCTCTTAAAGATATTTGGATAGTTAATAGCTGTCAATTAAATAATGTAATGCCATTTGCAGACTTATATATATATATATATATATATATATATATATATATATATATATATATATATATATATATATATATATATATATATATATATATAGTTGTTACGGAATTACTGTGAATTCATATGAAGGCATTGTCGGATTATTTATGTCTTATGTACCATTATGACATTACTGCAATACAGGGCATACTACCTTTGGAACTTATTCAGAGTACTCATGAATTTGAAATTGATAGAACATTTAGGACTTAAAGATTTTTTTCATCATTTTGTGAGGTATTTTTACTTTTATGCTAAAAGTTTTAAATTTTATAGAGCTTGCTGGATTTCACTTTTTTTGCTATTTATTTTAAGAGCATCGATTCGTAAGAACTTGTATTGAATATTTTCTAGTTTACACTCATCAATTTTAGAATAAAATCCAGTATCACTTGTAAAAGTCGGTCAAATGTTATGATAAATGTCCAAATACAGCCAGACAGCAATTTTGCTCAAAATTAAATACTACATGCCTACTTTATGCATTTTCAATATTGGCAGATTCGTAACAGTCGCGGTGATCTGAATTATTTATGTTATGATGATCCGATTTAAACCCGTTGTTCTGCACTATTAGTATCTTTGCTGCCAGTTTCTTTATTTTTACGCCGGTTGTTTTCGTTCCAAGTTGGGTTCCGTACGATTCTACGTGTGCCTCAGTTATTGATAGTCTGATTAATTTTATTTTGTCGCCAGTGGTTGTTTGCACTACAGGTACGTGTGTGTAGTTTGGTTCCGCATGACTGACACACACTATTCTCGCTATCTTCATATCACATACATATTTTGTTTGTTTGATTAGGACTTTTGATGGAGCTTTAACATTTTTTCAGTTATATCACTACAATATCTTAATCCTAATAATGAGAAATTGAATAACATTGGCTGCTGGTCATACAGATGAAGATCCAGCTAGATGCTCTCGCAATTTTAAAAGAACGAACATGGAGTTCCATTAAAGTCTGAAATCATTGGTGTGAAAATAAATTTTAATTTGCAAACTCTAGCGAGAATGCAGTTTGCATCATGTACTCCAATAACAATACTGTATAAATCATGAACTCAAATAAGAATACAGTTAAAATCATGAACTCTAATGAGAATACAGTTGAAATGATGAACTCTAATGCGAATACAAATGAAATAATGAAATCTAACGAGAATACATTTGAATCAAGAGCTCGAACTTAAATACACTGGAAAGTACGAACTCTAAGAAGAATACAGTTTTAATCATGAACTCTGATGACAATAGAGTTGAAAGCATAAACTCTAGTTGGAATACAGTTAAAAGCAGGAACTCTAGCGAGAATACGCTTTAAATCATGAACTCTAATGCGAATACAGATAAAATCATGAAATCTAACGAGAATACATTTGAATCAAGAGCTCTAACTAAAATACACTGGGAAAGCATGAACTCTAATGAGAATACAGTTTGAATTATGAACTCTAATAAGAATACAGGTTTAATCATGAACTCTTATGACAATAGAGTTGAAAGCATAAACTCTAGTTGGAATACAGTTAAAAGCAAGAACTCTAGTGAGAATACACTTTGAATCATGAACTCTAATGAGAATACAGTTAAAATCATGAACTCTAATAAGAATACAGTTGACATCATAAACTCTAATGAGAATACATTTGAAATCAAGATCTCTAACTAAAATACACTGGAAAAGCATGAGCTCGAATGAGAATACAGTTTGAATTATGAACTCTAATGAGCATACAGTCTTAATCATGAACTCTGATGACAATAGAGTTGAAAGCATAAACTCTAGTTGGAATACAATTAAAAGCAGGAACTCTAGTGAGAATACACTTTGAGTCATGATGGGAATATAGTTGAAATGATGAACTCTAATGGGAATACACTTTGAATCATGAACTCTAATGAGAATACTGTTAAAATCATGAACTCTAATAAGAATACAGTTGACATCATAAACTCTAATGAGAATACATTTGAAATCAAGATCTCTAACTAAAATACACTGGAAAAGCATGAGCTCGAATGAGAATACAGTTTGAATTATGAACTCTAATGAGCATACAGTCTTAATCATGAACTCTGATGACAATAGAGTTGAAAGCATAAACTCTAGTTGGAATACAATTAAAAGCAGGAACTCTAGTGAGAATACACTTTGAGTCATGATGGGAATATAGTTGAAATGATGAACTCTAATGGGAATACACTTTGAATCATGAACTCTAATGAGAATACTGTTGAAATCATGAACTCTAATAAGAATACAGTTAAAATCATGAACTCTAATGAGAATACATTTGAAATCAAGATCTCTAACTAAAATACACTGGAAAAGCATGAGCTCGAATGAGAATACAGTTTGAATTATGAACTCTAATGTGAATACAGTTTTAATCATGAACTCTGATGGCAATATAATTGAGAGCATAAACTCTAGTTGGAATACAATTAAAAGCAGGAACTCTAGTGAGAATACACTTTGAATCATGAATTCTAATGAGAATACAGTTGCTAAGAACAAATAATTGTCACAATGTTTTATACTGAATGGTATGTGAACGGGAAACACTTTTGGTGTGCATCCTTCTGATCCCAGGTTATGACAAGATGTTGCGTTTAATTTCAGTAGATGGATGTAATTTTCTACAAAATTCAGCTCGTACAGTGGAATTGTTAGAATATGTACCAGACATTATGTGTCGGTGTTGTGAATACACACTTTCCACAGCTCTCGTTATTGTGGCAAACAAGCTCAGTTGTTCTGGAAACGAATGTGGTGTTGTTAAGGCTTCTTTAATTACATAAAGATTTTATCTGCCACGAAACATCTAAGAGTGTACGCAAAATTCAGAATCGTTACGATATTAAAGCCCTGTACGTGCGGAATTAAAGGACCGTTATAGTATTGTTACTGAAAACTGAGTTTCACTGGCTAAGCATGAGAGAGTTACATTTATAAAAATTGCTGACTGTTCTAACTCTGATAACAACACATTTTAATAATTCGTCAAACTTATATAAAGAAATTCATTGTACGAATTCAGATCGATGAAGTCAAACACAGTTATATTCATGTCAAGAACATTGGTCTACTAATACAAACAAATATTTTCATACCAATATAAGCAAATAAAGTCATACAAATCATTATATTGGTATCACCGAATTACATGAAATTGAAACTAATACCTTGTGCTTTCAAACTTTGTTCGCTTCAACTGCCTAAAATTGTGCCCGTGGACTTTCAGGACATCCGGTCGCTCGGATATGTGTTTTAGCGCAACCGATCAGGATTAAATGTATTTACCGCGTTTTAAAACAAACTATTCGTCAAAATTCCGGTCACCCTGACTTCTACTTTTCCAAAAAACTGATTCTAGACAATATCTACTCTGCCAATTTCGATACAAAGATCGCAGTTAACCATTTGCTTCCAGTCTGTCGGAATGTTAAATAAACGAAGGCTTAATTAAGATTAATAAGATTCACTTCCTCTAACTGCAGATATTAAAAATCATTGCAGTATTGCGATTTAACAGAACAGGACGACAGAACCTGAACTTTAAAAACAAACATGCCGATTTTGCATAAAATACATGCCTGGTGTTTAAATTTCATGTCTATTGTTCCTGATAACTGTGACACTGCCATTCCAAGATAGATCGAAAATAACTGCCAACTACCAGCAGCTATATTACCAATAATTCATACTTTCACGCATTCTACAACTCGCCGATGTTAAGCTAATAAGCATTCAAAGCTGTTCAGTCTGGGTGGGGAATTTTCCAATATCGTGATAGGAATGATGTAAAGTTGTACGAATGACATAATTGGGAGTCGGGAGACTTTAGTACATGTAGTTAAGTAGTTACTGGTCTATAATAATTGTTTTACCAACCAGTCGTTTCCAGATACGGATTTAAACAGTAGCTGCAAATTGATGCCCAGTTCCATTTTAACTTCGACTTTAGTCGATGTCTGATTGAAACAACTTACGTTACAATTTTTCGGCTTAGTAATTGAATAAGTTTTATGTGAATTAAATTGGATATGTTAATCGTTTGCTAATGTCTTTATAAAAGTCATTTTGAAGACGTTTATACCAATTTTATTGTAGATACCTCTTTGCATGAAACCCCTTTGTATATTATCATGTCTATGCTTATAAAATCAGAAGTCAACTGATCACACGAGACGGGTCTGCAAGTAAATTTGAATTTTTGTTTGGAAAAGTTGAAAGTTTAGAGACTAGCAGTCTCATATGTTGTTGAAGCGCCTATTTATGTCTTTACGTGCATTTATATATAGAGGTGTACCCTAACACATACATATCTACCTACCTACCTACATATATACATACATACATGCAAACATACCTACCTACCAACCAACATACCTACCTACTTACCTACCTACCTACATACACACTTGCCTACCTACCTACCTACTAACCTACCTACCTACCTACCTACATACATACAGGCAAACATACATACATGCCTACCTACCTTATTTCCTACCTACCTACCTACCTACCTGCATACATACATACATACATACATACCTACCTACATACATACATACATACATACATACATACATACATACATACATACATACATACATACATACATACATACATACATACATATACATGTACATGTGTATATATATATATAACCTCCGACTAGCATGCGCCAAGAAAGAAAGTGGGAGACCGATCTTAGACTGGGATAAAATATCTGGAGCTTGACAAGACCAAATCACATATCTAACTTATAGACCACATCTTATTATGGAATGAGAAATATCAATATTGTGTGTCATTATTATAGTAAATCGTTCACTTTCTTCAGATATTCTTACCTTATTGCCTAATAATAAACACAATACAAAATGCTGGCAAACTGACATAGTATTGTCTTCCAAAGGATATATTTATTCTTATTAAATAGAACACATACTTATTTAAAAAAACTTATTCTAAATGTGAACCTCGAATGAATATTTCATGAATGGTTTCTCAAGATGCTTTCAATAAATAGAGCCTTGCATTTGAAATCCCATCGACGGAGAATGGTTATTGTAGGAAAGCATCCCCTAAAAGAGAGATTACAGTCTATATGTGTGTGAATCTTTCCATCAGGTCAGATTCTTTAACCGGAGACTTTCTCGTAAAAGTCGCCAAAGCAAGAGGGATACATTACATTATAGCGACGTCCATCTGAGCTATTCTGTTGATATTGGTTCTTACATCTTATTACCAAACCTAGAGTATGCATGCATGCCGAGGCAGCCAAATAGGCGGAGACCTAATTCAAAAGAAATATATTCCAACAGATACGCTATATTTATCTCCCTAAAACAAAGTGCTTGTAACACGTCAGAAGGATACAACCAGACGAATCGGAGATAGGATGCATGGAAAAATATGCATACGCACGTGTTTAAATTCACATAAATTAGTCTGTCTTAAGTATAAATAGGGGAACACTTGCATTCCCTTACACTATATTTCTAACGTTACCATAAAACAACTGTAAATCTTTGCAATGCTACCGATATGCTGTCTGCTTTTGCTGGCTACATTTGCCTCGCACAACATGGCTATTCTGGAGAAGACCGGTCAAGCCGACCTGGAAGCTGTTCGTATTCGACTAGAAGAGGAAAAGGCCAAGAGACTCCTTCTGGAGAATGACGTAGAGGTTCTAATGCTACAAGTTGAAGAACTAAGGAGAGGATTTTCTCAAATTTCAAAAGACAAAATGGGTATTGTTTCTTTTCTGACTTTGGTAATTTTCTGTTTCAGTTTCTTAATCTACTATATCTTATTATGGCTATTTTCACTCTGCTGAACGTTTCTGTTGTTGTGATTAAATGTATTTCCGTTTCCTTGCTTAGTATCTATTGCATAATGTAAGCACCTTGCATGGCCACTTTCACTTAAAGTTATCCTGTGAAATATCTTACCATTGTAGAGGAAACCAAACTATACTCAAGCTGGATATGTCAGAAACGCATTATAATTGAAGGGCAGTAATAGTTCGAGCTTACATACCTACACACTAAAGGGTTCAGTACGGTAATTGCTTAGTTCTGCTCCATGTTAGTGTTCAGTGTATGACAAGAAATGAGAACGTAGTTTAAACTTTTATTCCCAAAATACAGTCGATTAGAGAAGAATTTTAAGCAAAATAAGTCCTATTTGACGTATGTTTGTATTGCCTGTTTCAGCTCCATCTGGAAATGTAACCTTGATTACACCAAGCATTGCCTTTACAGCTACAAGTTCTCAAGTAACAAAGCCTTCTTTTCTGGAAGAGACGGTGATTTTTGACAATGTCAAGGTAAATGAGGGAAACTGCTATAATTCTTCGACTGGTAGATTCCGTGCTCCATTCAGTGGACTGTATATTTTCTCTGTAACTGTTTCGCGAGAAAAATCGGATTTTCAATTACTCATCATGAAAGAAAAAGTTGAGTTAGTAAGTGTATTTTTTGGACGTAGTGAGAGTGATTCGGGATCAGGAACTATAGTTACTGTAATGGACAAGGGTGAAACGGCATATGTCAAACAGGTACCTGGTCTTAGATCAGAACGTTTCCAGAGTAGGTACTGGATCACATTTACTGGTCTACTGCATATCCGATATTGACTTTTATTCTGCAATACATGTTCCAATTAATCCTTTCTTGGGGTTATTCGATATGCTTGTTTAATTTCTGCTCATATATTTGTAATTTGGGCTGAGTAAAAGGATTCTTCTGACTTTTTGATGTATTCGAGCTAATAGTACAGATGCCTTGCAATGTATGTAATATGCTATAATACATGTATTTAGCTTTCGTTCAATCCTTCCATAATTACAGGTGCTGTTGGTCACCTTTGATAAGTCTCAGAACAATGTCTATATAATCTTTCCATTAAAAGTGTGGAATGCATGGTTATTGTCGGCGGCGTAATATCAGACTCAGAAAAGGCTTAATGTCATTCACATTCACAATCAAATATCCGTAAATATAATCAGTATATCAGACTACCCCTCCATCCATCTACAAAACGCATTTCTCCTGAAGTACAGATTTTTCAGTCATACTCTACGTTTAAGATTTAATCTCAACAAATCGTGAGGACTAAACCTAGTTGAACCTTTTTATATAGCTTCTACATTTATTGAATGTTTACTTCAAATACCTCGAATTTGTATATCGTAGATGTTGTTAGAAGAACTTTTAATTCCCTTTATTATGATGTATGATTGATGGGGATAATTTAGGTTAAGTATACAGCTTTGGCTAACTTCAGATGTGTTCGTATAAAAAAACTGATAGCTCCGCATGGTTATTTTCACTTCCTGGACTTCAGACGCAAATTGTCGAAAAACTATCAATACCTTTAGTTTTACTTTTCAGATATTTTGTAGTTCTTTCATTGCACATTCAGAAGCTGCTAATGCCTACTTCAGCAAATTTCGTTTTCCCTATTTTAATAACTATTAAAGTTGGTGTACTTTTGATTAGTTCTGGGTAATTTGTCAACCACATGACATCATCCATTTTGTTATACCATGTGCTTAGATCATGTGCAGTTTCCACAAGTACAGTATCCAAAGAAATGTCAGTCACATTACATAAAAGTAGCAAAGAGATATGCCAACATTATCTCCATTTAACAAATGCAATCAACTTCACCTTATATACGTCACTCTCTGAAAAGTACATAATATCTGGTGAGCGCCCACTTACTCAATCAAAGGAAAATTTAGGAATTCGCTCGTTCAACAATTTATACAACTTAACGAGTGTATTTTGTGCTGACTTTTCGATACAAGAGAACTTTAAAGTAGAGGGAGTTTTACAATTGCTCTAAAGGGCGCAATCTTTATTAAATTAGTATAAAGTTGTAATACAAAAATAAAAATAAAGTTAATCTCAATATATTTTATTGGAAAATTAATTTCAATATAACTCAATGAAATATTACTTTTGATACAATTTAGAGAAAATTTCAATCAAAATACTTTTACTTTCATACAAAATATGAAATCACGATTCTAATGAATGTTGTAAATATGGCTCGTATAATATTAAAATGTTTTTATTTTTTTACATTTTGGTAAAGTTTGATGTTGGTGTCGTCGGAAATCTTTGCTCCAGTCATTGTCCACTTTTATATTAAATGGAATACATATGCAGTAAATAAACTAATGAAGGTCTTCATTAATTAGAAAAGTAAGAAAGGTAAATTTGTTGGAAAAAGTACTTACAGCACCAACCGTTAAATAAAGAAGATGGAATACTAATTTCCGTTCTGTGATTGAATTTCATTGATGACGGGACACAACCCCGGATTCGTTAAGACAGGCCTCTCAGCGAAAATAGTTTATCTCCCTTTCATTGTGTATCTAATTTTCAGTTCATATAACATACTACAAAACATTATCAAAATACTTCTCTTATGCTGGGTCATTCCAGGTTATTTCAACAAATGAAGAGAACAAACATTATAGACCTCGATCGATCAGTGCATTATGCAATGTCAGATCCTGGTCTATGTTCTTTGCAGTTGAGCATGACCTATACTGGGTATATACGGTACATGCGTTCATATAAAAGGTTACTATTAGGCATTTTACTACGTACATAGCAGGTCTTCCATGGCTTGCATACAGTATGATTTATTCAGAGTGCATCATCATTACGTACCACAGGGTCGTCCATCCATTTCTTCAATGTAGAACGAATGGCCTTGAGTGGTCAAGTGGGCTAAAGCGCTCCCCGTTACGGATCACTGCCATCTCACATCTGTCTGTGCGGGTTAGAGTCTCAGATTCAGCCAATGTGCATCTGTGAGAAAGCTTGCCAGTAGCTTCTCGTGGGTCGGTGATTCTTTCCGGTGGTTTCCCGGGCTCTTCCTCCGCCATTAATACTGGCCATCATGACTAACAACAACAACATCAATGTAGAACGATGTGCGTCAATGATCGTAAGTTAGCTTAGATGTCTAAATATGTTTTGATTAAAACACTTATAAAGATGCCAATGTGCCAGGTGAAAATATGCGTTCTCTGTAGGATTAAAAGAGATAAGAAAACATTACAAGACCATGATGTTGTTTTAATCAGTATTTATTTGCAGAAATCGTCTCGGAAACCACATATAAATCAAAGCAAGAGATGCATACGATTAAGCTATAGGATTAATCTAATCTGTTCTCATTGACAATAACTTCTATTCATCTGCCTAAACTTATCTCTCATCATTAACAATAATCTCTATTCAACTGCCTTAAGCTTATCTCTCACTAATTGACAATACTCTCTATTCATCTGCCTTAAGCTTAGCTCTCACTCATTGACAATACTCTCTATTCATCTGCCTTAAGCTTATCTCTCACTCATTGACAATACTCTCTATTCATCTGCCTTAAGCTTATCTCTCACTCATTGACAATACTCTCTATTCATCTGTCTTAAGCTTATCTCTCACTCATTGATAATAATCTCTATTCATCTGCCTTATCTCTCCTCATTGACAATAATCTGTATTCATTTGTTACGCTAATATCTCCTCAGTAACAATTCAATTGCCTTTAGCTTATTATCTCCTCATTAACACCAATCTATATTCCACGTGAGCATGGACAGAAAAAAAGGAAAATGATTGCAAAAAATGATATAAAAACCAGTGAAATATTAATAGGTAAATTGTACATACAATAATGTAATAGAATTGATAGGAATCAGCAAACTATAGTTTGGAAACATTCTGCTGCATACTAAACAATACGAAAGTGTTAGAGTTCTGTAAAGGACATTAACTTCAGCTCATGATATAACCATGTATAGAAACGAAATACTTTCTCAACATATATCAAGCTGGCAAGACGACACAAGTGGTGACTCAAGAGATCTGCCTCAAATTCCCATCTCAGATTTCAAACAACGGTAAAGGGTTACACATTAACACAGACGTTATATCGATATGATGGAACATGATTACTAGTGTACAGTTTCTGATAGCAAGGTAGTTTGTGCTACGATATATTGTTTCCACTTTGAAACTCACTGCAGGAACAACCAACATGTACAAACGTTGTATATATATTTCGTACTAATCTATCTACGTGATAGATGTAAGTTCATTATATATATATATATATATATATATATATATATATATATATATATATATATATATATATATTCCTTTGATATAAATTTGTCATGGCCAAGGGCAATTGGATGCCAGTTCTATTATGAGAACTATTAAGGAATTGTCTGTCACCTACATGCAGGACACGTATAAGGAATAATGAAACGTTACATTTTAAAATCTGTTCTTCTGTGTTTAATCAGAGTCTTGTCTTTCCCATCTTGTCTCATCCAAAATTCTATCACATAACAGATTTTATTGCCTCACAAACGCTTCTAACTTTATCTTGTTCAAGTTGGAGGCAGTTATTACACACCTACTACCAAGTGAATTCGTATCGCTGGTAGATTACAAATACTGCGAATACACACCTAGTACTAAGTGAATTCGTATCGTTGGTAGATTACAAATACTGCGAATACACACCTACTACTAAGTGAATTTGTATCGCTAGTATAACACAAATACTGCGAATACACACCTACTACTAAGTGAATTCGTATCGCTGGTATAACACAAATACTGCGAATACACACCTACTACTAAGTGAATTCGTATCGCTGATATAACACAAATACTGCGAATACACACCTACTACTAAGTGAATTCGTATCGCTGGTTTAACACAAATACTGCGAATACACACCTACTGTTAAGTGAATTCGTATCGCTGGTTTAACACAAATACTGCGAATACACACCTACTACTAAGTGAATTCATATCGCTGGTATGACACAAATACTGCGAATACACACCTACTGCAAAGTGAATTCGTTTGACATGGGAAATACAAGATTCCACAAATGTTTACCTAGTACTGAGTGCATTTGTATGCTCGATGGAACCCTGGCTCCAAAATTTAACACCTAATACAGCTTTAATTCGTACGACCCGCAGAAGACAGATACAATACATATTACAGAGTACAATGTGCATTTGTTGAAGCCGTGGAACACGAGATTCAAGAAATTTTTCACCTGGCAGTAAATGAATTCGTATCGACTGTCGAACACTTATACAACCAATATATAAGGTGAATTCGTATCACCGGTGGAACACGAGACACAACAAATATACACCTAGTATTAAATGAAATGGTCAAACACAGTCTACCTCGAATCAGCGAATAAACCTAGTACAAAGCGTTGGTAATAGCGAACCTATTGGGGGATGTCTGGAGCGATACATTATTAAACCAGATGTTGCTGTATAATACAACTGAAGCAATTTTCATTTTACATAAAGAAAACTAAATTTAAAAAAATGTTAGGTGACAAAAAGAAGAAGTTCCTATCAGCTCAGTAAAACTACAAATATAAATTTTGTAATCTGTGTTAAAGAGAAGACAATTAAACCGTACACTATTCGCTGTCTTCCATCTGTGATCAATTAATCGCAATTAATGTGACAATATATACTCAATGTTTGGTCATATTCTGAAACGGCATCATCAGTCTCATGACCTAGTGTGGTCGTCGAGGCATTTATTTATTCAGAATAAATTTTGTTATATGGGCCATATGAATTTTGTTGGGGAAGATAGTTATCTACAACACGGGTCTAAATGAATAGAAGAGAATGTTATGATATGGTCATTAAGAAGGACACACGATCGATTAAAATTATTGAATGACAGATAGGACTAAACGATAAGCTTTGAGAATTCGCAGACCCTCCAGGGCGTTTAAAAAACTGTAGTTTTGATGAGGTAAATACACACTTGTGAATATTCATTATTTGCGAACCGTGAACGTCAGGGTAACTTGGAGTGTAAAGAGACAAAAGTTAAATGCAATGTATATATAAACTGCAAAATATTGATGAAACTATACTATATATTGTAACATTTAGTTTTGATCTGTCTGTTCATATTTTCACTGCTAAAACTAAGCTCGATACATTTATCAAGTAATTTCCTATCGATCGTGTTATGCAAGTGAAAACTCCATCCATGTTATATTTCACCATTGTGCTGGTTCAAGAAGCAGAATATTCCGAAACAGGTACAATTAAAATTAAAATCGAAACTGTGCTTGTGAAAATAAAAAAAAAATGAAAGTGAACACATTTCAAACAGTGAACACACCGAGTCTATTACAAGCCTTCAGTCCATCCTTATAGTTGAATTGCACTTTAATAATAGGGAACACACCACATCAATTATTGTACCATCGATAAGATGACAACATGTTGTCTAACATAACGTCAGTGTCAGGAAGCATTGCTTGACGTTCAAAATGTAGTCATGTCACAGTCAAACCTGCTGGTCCCGATTTCCAGAGTGACAGAGACCCTTAGATTCTTTTGGTTTTAAATAGTTCCTATGTCAATTTGTTTATAACTGATAATTTAAATAGTTCCTATGTCAATTTGTTATATATATATATATATATATATATATATATATATATATATATATATATATATATATATATATATATATATATATATATATATATGATTCCTTCTTTACTTTATCCTTTAACGTTAATGAACTCATTCAACCAGCGTTGCCAAACACTGTCAAAGACTACTTATGCACGGTATTGTCTCACTCAAATTATGTTTTAAAATGATGCCATATTACCTCGCAATTATCTATTCATTCTTTATACAAGTGAAATGTTTTCATTCATTCCGCTGGGGAAACATTACTAGAGAGCATGGAACAATTTTAAAGCACACATTGAAAATGTATGTATTGATGAGTCTGTGCTGAAGACTAATTTCACAGCTAATTGGTGAAAAAAAAAGTTCATGTACAAAAGCTATTCTATGAGAATGAATCTGTAATATTTTCGTGAACGTCATTTACAGTATAATTACGAGGCAAATCGTCGCTTAATGGCCGTCCCTTTTTTTTCAGTCGTATCGCTACGATATCTGCAGTGTGGCAATTTATCCCGATGCCAAACGCTGGGACATCATGTTGCCGACATGTAGAATGATGTCCCACCCAGTCACATAATGCTATCACCAGTCCAACCAGTCCTATCATTAACCTTTAAATGCTTACCGCCAAGCGAGGCAGCTTTTAGTACCATTTCCATGTTTGTCTTCACATGGCTGCAGTCTGAAAAAAGGTAACGCTTGTCATAGTAACAGCGACCATGCCATCATGAAACTATCGAATCATCACAAAACATGTATCATATCAACCAAACTCTGCCATAATCTATCACGCGCCGCCTTTGCCGACTATGTCAAAAACATTTTGTCAGGTTGATGAAAGTCGTGGCATTTCAAGGATCTGTCGTCTGCCATATATGTTGTCCCTCGTGTTTTACTGAAGCCACACTGATTCTGGGATCCAATAATCGATGTGACTTATAATGGGGATTGATCAGAATTAATGAGAGGATTTTGCCTGCTACTGAAAACAAGGAGTTGTCCGAATCTTGGAGCAGGATTGTCCATTTGCTTTTCTCCTTATACAAGTGGAATAAGGTTTCAAGTCCTGGTGTATGCTACCTATTAATTGTGTATACTTCAAAGCGTGTCGTAGAAAAGTCTATTTCATTTCATCTTGTAAGAATGGGTGATGGATGCGTCCTTATTCGTATGTTGGACATCCAACTGAGTCCACTCTGACTAGATGAGCTCATTCAGTGTCTGTACCACGTGTGAGTCTCCAGTTTTGTAGACTTATGCTGGTGTCACACTGCTTGAGGTGCAATGTAAGGTGACACGAATTACCCATTGAAATAAGACACAAGGACACAGTGACCCTTTCAAGAGTGCTCTTCACAATCACCGTTTTGGCTGCTAGAACAAACTTAAAGAGATAATAATCATTCGTACCTTAAATATTTTCCTAATATTTTATTTTCTTCCACATTCATTGTTTTGTTTTTTGTTTTTCTGTAGTCATATCATTATATATGTTGTATGACCCTTATAGCTACTAAAGATAAAGCGCTATAAAAAGCCCTTATTATTATTTTTATTATTAGGTCTTAACAGTAATTAAAACTAAATTAAGAATAATTAAAGAATTTACTCTAATGGAGTGTCTGTGTGAATAGCCGTTATCTCTACATGGCAGATTTGATCTCCTGAAATATTTTCTATTGCAAATTGTTCAACCTCTCGTCCGGATTGTCTTTAAACAGTCTAACATTTTAAAAAGAAAAAGTCATACCGTAGTAATCAATGAAGCGAACTGATATATACGTGAATAGTTTCACGTTTAGGAAATGCAAGTCGCCGATTTCAACTTCAAAGTACTAATACATACATTTCAGTAACGGAATCGATCCACTACAAAAATGAAGAAGTGACCGCATTTGCGAAAAGGTAATTTGAGGATTATATACCCATTTCATCGTACAAACAAAACATTTCCAGCAAAATACATTATATCTCAAGCATTCAGATGCACAAATAATGGTTAGTCAACCGATTTAGTGCCTGATGTATCCACCATCCAATCTACAAAATTGAATTTTCCAATGATCTGACATTTTGGGTTTTAAGCATACATGTGTCATTACCATGACCAGATCTATTTTCTATACGTTTGCATTAATTCTATAACACTAAAATCGATAATAATACCAGATATGAATTTGTGTGAGAACGTTTTGCAATACTAACACAATTGTTCTAAAGCTAAGCTGGTTTACTTGCATTAAGTAGTTTTTTTCTTCAGAAAACATGAAAGGATACTCATAAAATTCTGAATTTTCAGATTACAAAAGTTGTGTTTTTGTTATGGATCTAGTGAAATGACTAGGCGATGGAATGTTACATCCGTTCGTATCTCAGAATTTCAAAACAAAATGACACTAAACCTGATCTTTTTCTAAAGAATCGATGATTCTATAACATTGTGTTAATTTCTAACGAACTAACGAGGTAGATGATGAAGTTCTCTATTCCTTGTGTAAAAAAGTAACTTCGAGGTAGTTTAGTTACCGGAAAGGTAAATAGAAATATGCGGATGTTAGGAAAGCCCAAATCCAAATGTCTTATACGCAGTGACTGCACTGACGAATTTAGCGGTCTATGTTGATTAAATCTTTAGTATTGGCGGAACAATATCGTTGATTTAATAGCAGGTTGGTGTTTTTATTACAGAGCTTTTCTCTATCATAAAGTGTTGAGTTTACAAATCTTTTAATCTGTGCATAAATCAAAGGGATCACACAACATTTAACAACAGTTTCATTACCTTCTTTTGAACAAGACTTCCATTAATATTTAGACTTACATAATTCAACGTATGATTGTTTATAAATACTTTAATCGTACTGTTTTTGTTGATTTTGTTGTTGTAGATGTCAACGCCATTTTTCAGCGCAAGATACGCTATAACCCGCGGCTAGTATCGATGGTGGAGGAAGAATCCCCCCCCCCCCCCAAAACCCGGATAGAACCACCAACCCATGAGAAGCTACTGGCAGTCATTATCACCTAATTGCATTGGCAGAGTCAGATACTCAAACCCACCATACAGAGGTGAGACGGCATTTTTCCATATTTCAGTTCGGCCACTCGGGAGTCCCTTTAATAGTACTGGAGATATGTTCGCTCGATATTGCCTTGTCAAACATTTTTAACATAACCTATACGGAAGTAATAATAATGATGATGATGATCATCATCATCAGTCTCTTGACCTAGTGTGGTCGCCGCGGCACTGTGCTGATGAACATCTGACCAGTTCTCTCCAGTTGTCTCAATCATGTGCCAATGCCTGTGTCTCAGAAAAAGTTTCCTGGTCCATTATATGATGTTGTCAGTCCACATTTTTCTCTGTCTACCTCTCTTTATGTCACCATGGAAACTGTGCTGTAGTACTGTTGTGGACAGTCTATTTGATATAGTGACGTAGCCATACCATTTCAACTTTCTCTTTTGAAACGGTGGTGGGAATGATTTCTTATTGGCCTACCTTGTGCCTGATGGTGTTATGCACTTCTTCATTTGTGATGTGGTCCATGTAAGAGATGCCAAGGATGGTTATGTAGCATCTTAGTTCAAATGCCTGCAGATTTCGTTCTAATTCTGCTGTCAGGGTGCAGGCATCAATACAAAAATATTGAGATAACTAGTGCTTTCAATAGTCTGGTTTTAGTTTCAAGACAGATATTCTTGTCTTTCCAGATCGGTCTTAGCTATGAAATAGCTGCCCTTGTTTGTGCTGCTCTTGACTGAAGTTCTCCTCTTGATCTCTCTTCGATATTTATGGAACCAAGATATTTGAACTGGCTCACTGTTTCCAGTTCCTGTCCACTGACTTATATCTTGACTGAGATATGTTTGTCAATATTTACCATCAGCTTTGTCCTCTCAGCGCTTATCTCCATGTCAAATCTGGAAGATGTTTCATTCAGGTTCTCCACTAAGGTGGCAAGCTCGTCTACACTGCCTGTCAGCCAATCAGTGTCGTCTGCAAATCGGAGGCTGGTGATGTTACGCCCTCCAATGCTGACTGTCCCACAGTGGTTTGCAAGGGCTTCACTCATGATGCGCTCTAAGTATATCTTGAAAAGAGTAAGTGTCAGGAGATAGCATAGAAGTACTGCAACTGTTGTCTGGAAACAGTTCCCCACAGAACCTTGAGCAATTACTGCACTGGTACCCTTGGCATACAACTGATTGATGGTATTGGTCAACTTTTCACCCATATTATACTTTTTCATTGTGGCCCAAAATGCCTCATGCCACACTCGTATCAAATTAAAAATCCGGCATATGTTAAGTGTTAATGAATGCATTGTATGAAATTAAATATCGTTTTCAAACCGCGTGTGGCCTATCTATCTTAAATATTACGGTCATTCAGTTTTGTTTTAATGAATCTAAAGAAGAGCATTTCGTGCCATAGTGTATAGTCCTTGTAGAAGAGAGATAGTTCTGGCTGATGTAGAATATCTCAGTTAAGAAAACTGCCAATGTTCATTTCACGATACTCAACTTCTCCGTGATTGAGCATGCGCGGAATCTACAGTGGATTATTACCAGAGGTTGTATTAATAAAAATAGAAATAATCATATTTTTTGCTTCCAGTCCGTGTCAAATTTATGGAATTATAAGATATGTTACATGATGATAACCACAATAGTAACCGAGTTCAAAAATCAGTCTGTAAGCATTTGTATTAGTAGTTGTTCGCTTTATTTATCCTTCACATACTTCTTTCAATACCATACTATATATATATATATATATATATATATATATATATATATATATATATATATATATATATATATATATATATATATATCCATCCATATCTCTCTATCTATCTATGTCTGATCTTCGTTTATATTAACTAAATTATATGTATTTTCCAACGCATAATCATATTAAATTGGCTATATATATATATATATATATATATATATATATATATATATATATATATATATATATATATATATATATTAAGGGGAGCAAATTCTAAGCGTCGGAGGTCGTTTTTGCAGCGATACGTCATTTCTGTAAAAGCTTTGGATTACGTATCTTTTCTGGGTAAAAAATAAATTGTGTCTCAAGATCAAGAAGTAACGATGGTACGTTAATTAAGAAATGTGACGCTCATAAAGTGTTCAAAAATATCCCATATTCCGATTCGAAAGCCATAATATTATTATTGCAGTAGGTACAATCTATATTGGTGTTATTAATGTGAGCGGGTGTTCCTTAAATTTTTGAGACCAATAGTCCGATCCGATCCCGACGTTGATTTGTACACGATATAATTAAACGTAAAATCATTAAAAAGTTAAAAACGGAGGTCATCGGTTTCGCAAATGCTCAAACACGTATCACTGCTTTATCGTCTATGAAGGTTCTCAGAGAAAGAATTCAGAGAATGAGTTTTAACACATCCAAAGAATATAACCAGCCGAATGAATGAATAGTTGGATTTAAAGTGAAACCGGCCACTAGGGTCATATGTTCATTATTTTGCACTGCCATTTATTTATATTGCAGTGATTTAATTTATCATGGAAAATGGACTGGTGCCACATCTTACTGGTGTTTATGCGCACAAAGTGCGCTTTTTAATTTGGTCGTCATATCATAGCCCCTAATGATATGAATGTTAGACCTGGGTGAGTGGGAAGACCCATCACGCACTCAACCTATCAACCAATACGTACCTTGCTAGGGGTGCAATTGCACCATTAATAATGAGAGAGAATTGGTTCTCTCATGTTGTCATGATGGAGGTGTCCGGCGGAGGAAAAGACGGAAAAAGTCCCGGAAGGTGGCGCCACTGAGGTCCTGGATGTTGCACGAGTACTGTCGATTGCCTTGAAACGCCCTAGCCGTACTTACTCCAAATTCAATCCAGTTTTTCTAGTGGATTTTCCTATGCCAAAATTGTGTAAGCCACCGATGCAATTCATCAAATGGTAGAATTGAAGAATTAAATTACGTTCCTATCTATGCTAATCTTCTAGTACAAAAGTGTACATATTATATGTCCCTAACAAATTATTTTTTTACTGATATGACTAAACGTCATATGATAGGTAGTCACTTTCAGAGAGGATTAGATTGTTAATTTTGAGCGGTGGGTCCGAAAATGATCAAGTTAGGCTTTTAGGATAGAGCTTGTCAAGGAGGGTTTCCGTAACCAAGTGGAAGACCCTATTAAGGCAATGAAAGATAATAGCCCTAAAAAGGACTTTTTTTTAGAACTCCATGATCACTTGTTAGTGACCGATTATCCCTCTGCTCCTGTGATCGGTCCCTGTATACTTCTTGAGTGTCTTGTTTGACCCTGTACTCACTCGACGATTCCCTGTATACATCTTGGGTGTCTTGTTTTGGATTTTCACTGTAGACATCATTGCTCCCTCGTCAATTTGCTTCGGCTTTTTCCCTATCAATTTGGAATTCTTTGTGCTGTTTGGTGTAGAATATATAACCCCATATGACAACTATTTGCATTGTTAATTAATGCATGATGTTATTAAGTTACTGCAAGGCCTGATAGTTTTGGGGTTACCTATCTTTATAGTGTATGAATTTGAGGTCATTTCCTAAATTAGCATATTTTTCGTTGCAACCTTGTGTTGCTGGGCCTGATAGTCTTGGGTTTGAGACTACCTTATAAGATCTAATTTGGGGTCATAACCTATGCATATATGATGAGGTTTTTAGTTGTAACATTGTGTCGCTGGACCTGATAGTCTTGGTTTTGAGACTACCTCATACACTCTAGATGGGACCATACTTAGGGGCGCGTTTTAGTATTTGTACTTTGACCACAGCGGTATCGCGTTTTTTTTTTAGGGGCCTATAATACCATTGTAATATTAGACTTAATAATAAGATGTTGTAAATGGGGTTATATAGAAGGAAGAAATTAGAAGCATAAGAGAAGAAAAGAGGTAAGACGCTTGCCTTATTGATTGTATAACTGGTAGTTAATGTAACTTTTGATGTTTATACCTTTATGTATTTCTTTTATTTTAGGTTTATTTTTATTGTTCCATGTTATTTTACCATTCCATTAGCTTTGGATGCTCTGGAGCCGCCATGGGAACGTTATACCCAGCGTAGTGTAGGTGGGCTCCCTTAAGGGTAACGAATCCCTTTTGACCCCGTACGCTTCCCTCCCCTTAGAACAATATTATTTTATATGCATATTTAGGTACCAGTAAAACATTCATTTCATTTATGCATGATCTGGTGTTATACTTATATTGTTTCCATTAGCCCCGTAGTTCTAAGAAATTTAATTATATTATAGTATGTTCTTTGAGGGGATTTTTATTGCATAATTGAATTATTTTTGAATATGTACTTGGTGCGGCAAGTTCTAATTGTTTAGTTATAAATAGGTCTCTATCTTTCTGCGTATTTTTACAGATGTTGAATATATGATACAGATCTTCCGGTACGTTACATTGGAAGCAGTTGATGTTGTGCAGAAAAGGTCCTATATACTTTCCAAAACTATTAGCTAATTTTGTTTTTCCAATAATTATCCTATTTACTTTAGATTGTTCATAACTGCTGCACCTGGGTATCAGGATATTTCTATTGACTTCTTTGACAATACTATGTAAAAATCTCCATTGTTTATCATGGTTCCAATCCTTTTGCCACTTTTGATTTATCAGTGTATAGATTAAAAATTGTTAATTTCCGTTGGACTATACTTTAGTGGCATGTAATTAGGTTCAGTGAGTTTACTCTTGGCTAATTGGTCAGCTAATTCATTGCCTTTTATGTCGATGTGAGATGGTATCCATATAAACTCTACTGTTATGTTTTGAGTATCGACTATTTTAATTATTTGGTTAATTTGATTAAGAAAGTTTTCTCTTGATTAGTATTATTGCACTGTATTGATTTTAGGACACTTAGTGAATCATTAATAATCAAAGTCTTATCTGGTTTGTTTTCTAATGTCCATTTTAAAGGTTCAAGGATGGCCCAGAATTCAGCTGTGTAAATGGAGCAGTGATCCGGTAGGCGGCTACCTATTTTGATGTTGAGTGCTGGAATGACACAGGCCGCAGCTGTTTAAAAGGGGTTGTTAATTTTGGAACCATCCGTGAATATTTGAGTATAGTTTTTATATTGGTTGTAGATTAGTTCCATTGCAGCTGTTTTTAAAAAATGTTGCTGATTTTCATTTTTGCCTTTGTCTATAAGGGAGATGTTTACTTTAATTGACGTATTATTCCAAGGCTCTTTATTAAGTATTTGGTTACTTTCTACGTGGAATATATCTACTGGGAGTTGTAGTTTTAATTCATGTACTAATTTGCCAAAGGATGACTTATTTTTAAGAATTTTTCTAAATGGAATTTTGCATTTGTTGATAGCTACTAGAGTGGGGTGTGTTTTATTGTGGGTGGACAGTCGAGTTGCATCTCAACATGAGTTCCTACCTTCGAAACTGTAATGGCGGTTCTCCTGTTAAGACCTGCTGTAGACGTATATGGTAATGCCCCAGTTCCTATGAGTAGGGCTTTCCTCTGTATTTTATCTAATCTATTAAGTTGAGTTATGGAGGCCGTGTTGTAAATTTGGCATCCGTAGTCGAGTTTAGATCTAATTAAGGCTCTATATAGAGTCATTATTGTTTCTTGGTTAGCACCCTACTTCCTTTGAGGCTTTTAAGTAAGTTTAAGTCAAGATTGCACCTTTTAACTAGGTCATCAATATGAGATATCCACGTTAGGTGTTCATCGTAGTACATACCCAGAAATTTGGCTATTTTAAGGAATTTTTTTTTTTTTTTTGAATTTGTAGGTTGGGGTGAGAACAGTACTGCCACTGTTTCTTGGTGCGACAGTTTAAATCCCCATTTATCAGCCCATTTACCAATGTTATTTAGACATGTTTTCATTTCAGCCATATGAGTGTGCTTGGAGGGGTTTCCTGCTCTCCATAGTCCAATATCATCTGCAAATTGTGATAATCCGATTGAGGGTGAGGCGAGATTAGAGTCAAGATCATTAATCATGAAGTTGAGGAGGGTAGGGCTGAGGACACTGCCTTGGGGAGTCTCATTTTCAAGGGAGTGTTCTTCAGAATAAGTAGCCCCTACCCTAGTTATAATTTTGCGGTCTGTTAAAACGTTTTATATAAAATTAAATATGCGATCAGTAATGCCATTATGATTTAATTTGGCTATTAATCCACACCAGATCAAACGCTTTTTCAAGATCTAGAAAAACCGCAATTAAGTTTCTATTAGTCCTCTGTTTATTATTAAATGCTAATTTAATGGCGGACTGCAATTTAATTAATTGATCCATAGTAGATCTTTAATTTCTAAAACCACATTGGTTTGGAGATATCAAGTTATTGCTCTCCAGGTGGTGTTTGAGTCTGTTAGTGATAATTGTTTCCATGATTTTGCAGATAATGTTGGTAAGTGAAATTGGTATATATAAGTTAATGTTATTCCTATCTTTGTTAGGTTTCAAAATGGGGATAACTATCGCTGTTTTCTATTTTTTGGGTAGCTCCCCTGTTTGCCAAATTATGTTTAGCATGTTTATTATTATCACAACCTTATTGCTAGGTAGGTTTTTTGATCTTCCCCAGGTGAAGTTTCATGTTTTGATTTGAGCGCCTGGGACCATTCATATATGATAATATCTTTGTTGAGTGATTTCTTTATGGGTCCCTGGTCTTGAAATAGATGGCAGAATTTAATTTCAGTTTTAGTTCTTTGGTTTTGGAATTCAGTAGTGTAGTTAGTATTGCTGCTCATATTTTTAACATGTTTTGCTAATGATTCAGCTTGTTCTTTCTGATTGCAGGTATTATTGATTTTTGGGGTGCCATTTATGTTCTTTTCCCTTATGACCCTGATTTTATCCCACACTTGTTTAGAGTTAGTTCTAAAATTAATAGTGTTGCAGTATTTTTGCCAAGTTATTTCTTTAGACTGCTTTATTAGAAATTTGAGCTTGTTATCGAAATTTTGTACTCTTGGAAGTGAGTAGTAATATTTGATCTTTTAAATTTATATAAAGCTCTAATTTTGTCCTGTCTAGTTCGTTTAATTTCTTCCGTCCACCATGGCACACTAAGTTGTCTTGGTGTTCCACTAGTTTTGGGGAAAGAGTTGGTGGCAGCTTGAGTTATGGCTTTCATTAGGTGATCATAGTTGATGTCAATATCTTTGGATTCTATATCTGACGGGCTAACATTATTGAGTATTTCCTGAAAAGTTTCCCAATCAGCTTTTGAGTAGTTCCACCTGGGTATTTTATCATTGAGTTCGCACTGAACAGTCATCTGTAGAGTGGTGATTATTGGGAAGTGGTCGCTCCCCATGGAGTCAGATTGCTCCACCTCCCATTTAGCCACTTGTGCCAGTCTGGGTGTGCCTATGGTGAGGTCAATGGCGGACAGGGTGCCGTCGACCGGACTAAGTCTTGTCTTAGCACCATCATTAAGGATAATAAAGGTGGAGTCATTGATCCATTCTTCCACCCAGGTACCCCTCCTATCCGTCACCTCTCCCAACCATAGCTTATTATGGGCATTAAAGTCTCCACAGATGATTGCAAGCCCCGTCCCAATGATTTTGGTTATTTCTTTAGACGCTAATTTATGTTTAAGCTTAGTACCCCCTGCTGGGTCATATACGTTTATGATTTGTAATTGATGGTTTCCTGTATAGTCTAATAGGGATTGTATTTCTATTAGTGTGTTACTAATTTCCTGGGATGTTATAGGTAGTAGCGTAACAGATGGTAGAGTGTTTTTTTATGAATATGGCTACCCCCCCCCCCCCCCTCCGACCTTCCTTTCGATGTTGGAAATAGGCAGGAGAGTATCCTTGTATTGATGGCAATGTTTTCGAATTTGAAGAAAGTTTAGTTTCTTGAATGCAAATGATGTCAGGTTTATAGCTAGAGTTAATTATTTTGAGTTTAAGTCCGTTAATATTTCCTGACAATCCTCTTGCATTCCATTGCCATATAATAACGCCCTTTGAGTTGAATTAGCCATTTTTATTAGGGTCGTTTATTGTAATATGGTGCTCAATTTGGGTGCGAACATTATTGATTGATGATAGTATAGTTTTATGTGTTATAGTGTCAAAGTTGATATCCTCAGTCAATTTATTCAGTCGAGTGATGACGTCACCCAGTTTTTTGAATTTATTAGCCTGATGGTTTGTTTTGTTGGTATTGTTGTTATTGAGCCTATAGTTTTTTATGTTCACTTTGGGTTGCTTTATTTGTTTAAATAGGACGGCATTGTCAATTTTGGTTTTAGCTGTTTTATGATTGCAATGTTCTGTGTCCATTATACCTACTATGGCTTTTTCCCGTATTGTAGAGGGACAGGAAGGAGATTGCGGTAAATGCGGGCCTCTACAGTTAGCACATTTTGGTGTATCTCTTTTACATTCCCCTTTATGAGGCCCCCCGAAATTATTACATTTGGCATCAAATTTACATTTAGCCTTGTAATGGTCCCAATGTTGGCACGTGGGGCAGAATCTTGGTTTATTTAAGTATGGTTCGATCCTATATCTGGTACCTACTTTTCCTAATTTAATTAATGTAGGCACTGGGGTTGATGTTTCCAGTACAGTGATATTTGTGTTGGTTTGTTTGTTTCCTAAGCGGTAATTTTTCAAAATTTGGTTTCCTCCTTCCTTTAACTTGTGCTCTATCTCCTGATTGTTTCGTACACCTAATGTACCTGTTAGTTTTAGTACTGATTTATAAGTGCACCTTTGTGGGATTTCATTTGTGGTGGCGGTGGCCTTATTGGATGTTTGGTTCTTGTTGTCAGTATGAACATTAATAGAGCTTTGGAGCTGTTTGTGGGGTTCTACGGTAACTGGGATACCACAGAGCTCTTGGATTTCAAGGTATTGAGCTACTTGGCCCCTTGTACAACAATGTAGGATGATATATTGTTGATTCGGCCTAATTATTTGGCGCTGTCATGGGTGAATTTTAAGTATGGCTCTGGCCAAGCTGTTATTGGATAAGTTGTAAAATTTAGA
This sequence comes from Unio delphinus, assembly GCA_029339505.1. Lineage (NCBI taxonomy): Eukaryota > Metazoa > Mollusca > Bivalvia > Unionida > Unionidae > Unio > Unio delphinus. Next base: position 6,288,365 of record JAQISU010000433.1, on the reverse strand, counting down.
TGTTTTACTCTTGAGAGAGAGAGCGTCAGATCCAGTCTGTGAAAGTTTGTTTTGCTTTCAGGTTTCACATCTGAGGTTGAGTTATTGGATACAGTGTTGATGTAAGTTGAAGCCATAGCGGGTTTGCCGTATATACATGATTTGTCGTTTGCCGATTTTGTTGTTTCTTTGGATTTTTTAATGAGGGCCGTTTTTTTAAGGGTTTAATGTCCTTTAACTTTACCTATTCCTTTCCATGCCATCGATTTCCTATTGGTTGGTTAGGAGGGTTGTTTTTTTAGTGTTTTGTGAGAGATATATCAAATCTTCTTCTGTCAGTAATTTAGACGGCCCTGGTGTTTGACTTGAGTGCACAACGGTAGCTTTAGCGATCTTGTGTGCTTCAGGCTAGTGCGAACTCCCACGGGAGAGAATTAAGTTTCTCTGCTTCCATTTTGATTAGGTTGAGGTCTGGTGTAGAAATGAACTTTTGAGTTTTTTGCACCTCATTTGTCCGCGTGCTTCTGGTAAAGTCAATTTTTCTTATTTTAAGGTTGGTCAAGGCTTCTTTATCCAATTTTATGTTAATTTGAGTAACCCTTTTCTTTACAATGTTACCGTTAGATGCAAGACGGTTTCTAGATCTAAATGCTTGCTTACAGGATTTATTTTCCATTGTTAAGCCGAAGTTTTCCATTGTTAAGCCGAAGTATATTGAGTTAAAAATAAGGTTTGAATTATGGCAATCGTCAAAAGGAAGAATTCAAAGCAAGATAAAGAAGTTATTTAATTTGCTTGAATTGTCACACGAGATTGTAAAGTGTAACAATTTGACAAATTAAATGAAGGGAGCTTAGTGATGAAATGCTTGAGTAGAGTGAATTTT